>CM028355.1:3798436-4398436 GCA_016618105.1 Dendrobium huoshanense
GGTCGATGGACCATTGTTGGTTCCGACCAATACAGTGATTTTGGGTTTTTGAAGGCGTATTCAGGCAAAGAAGGTCAGAGTAATCGTAGTCAGGAGACTGGTGTCGGAGGGACCATAATATGTTGGCGATAACTGTTGGAAGAACTGTAGTCAAGTGATATAGGTAAAAGCGATTATAGTTGGGTGACGAAGGTCGGAATGACTGTAGTCAAGTGATGGAGGTTGGAGGGATCATAGTTGGGTTATAGCGGTCTGAGGATCATTATCGATTGATGATAATGGTCTAAGGATCGTAGTTAGTGAGCGACTATGGTTGAAGGGACCGTAGTTTGGTGACGGTGGTCTAAGGACCATAGTCGGCAGGCTACGGAGGTCAGAGCGATCATAGTTAGGCAAACGTGGTCGAATGGATCATAGTCGGGCAACGGTGGCCTAAGGAATATAGGCAACCAACGATAATGGTCAAATGGACTGTAGCCGAGCGATGAAGGTTGTAGGGACCGTAGTCAGGCAACAGTGGTCTGAGGATTGTAGTCGACAGGACACGCGACAATGTTATGAGAATCATAGTCATTGGACGACTCTATTCGAAGGGAATTTAGATGGGCGACGGAGGTCGAAGGGACCTTATAGGGTGACAAATGTCGAAGGGACCATAATCGTTGACTGATAGAGGTCGAAGAGACTATAGTCAGGAGATGATGGTTTGAGGGACCATAGTCGGCGAGGATGGTCTATTGCACTATAGTAGTCAAGGGATGGAGGTCAGGGGATCGTAGTTTGGAGAAAGAGGTTGGAGAAAATATTTGATAGTGGTGCTGGACAGAGGTTCAATGGCGAGAGCCGGGTGGAGGTTTAGCTGTGATAGCCTGGGTATTGTTTGACAGCAGGTGGTTGGGTGCATGTTTGGCAACGATCGACTAATGAAAGTCTGGTGGCGATGATTGGTTAGCGAGATTTCACTAGTAGTGGTGCCTGGATGGAGCTCCGAGATTCTTTAAACTTTAGAGTTTTCTTGATCTCTAGCCTAATATAATTTCACTGGAGAGACATTTAAGTTTAATAGGAGAATTCCAGACCTTTGTCATCTATTTGGAACCTCCAATTATCCATCTATGTTGTTTTACTAATCTAGTCTTCTCTTTCACTTTTTCGACCTCCTGACTTATTTATCATTAGGAGAAGTGTTATGTCAATTATCTTTTGGTGCAGCCACCAATTAATGCTGATGTCTATCATGCCTTAGTGGTTTACAATTTTGTTCATCGCCATCTCACTATGAACATCTACCCTCTATCATCAACCAATGAAGCTACCATTGGCTACCACTACTAGAGACATCTCCATATAGCCCAAAATTTTACATTATAAATTTTTCTTCTCTAATCATGGGAAAGGTATATCGTTTAATTCAATTACTTTTATCAATGAAACAATTTTGAATTGAGTTAAGCCCTATGATATATATTTGTTTTTTCTTCATGAACTTTTCACATAAAAATCATATACCTCCCATGACTGCATTTCTCTCTATTCTATGTATTTGAAGAAAATTCTTACAAGCCAAGGTATAAACTAAAATCTCCAGTGTTAAGCTGCTTTTCCAGATCTTGAGCAAGTCCCTCGAATGAACAGCTCCGAGGAAGGAGGAGGTCCTTGTGCTTGACCCGAACTTAATCCTCCTTCTGCAAAACCAATTTTAGTGATAAACAAAAACTCACAGCTTCTGAAATTATTGCAAAAAAGGGAATAAGGACTTTGCTACAAATGCAATGAGGCATTTAATCTAAACCATTTTTGAAGGAAGAAATGCTTGCCTTTCTTATCCATTGATCACCCTAAACAAATTTTTCTTAACAACCAAGTGAACCAACATGGAAAACTACAAGGAAAAAAAAAGGCTTCGGCAACACTTAATTTAGGCTTTCGTGGCGGATTTATTCATCATAAATGGATTTGCAGTGGTTTAAAAACCGCTGCAAGACCTCCATAGTTAATGTCCGCTACAAAGCTTTTTCGCAACATTTTTACATTCACTGGAA
Organism: Dendrobium huoshanense; assembly: GCA_016618105.1. Lineage (NCBI taxonomy): Eukaryota > Viridiplantae > Streptophyta > Magnoliopsida > Asparagales > Orchidaceae > Dendrobium > Dendrobium huoshanense. The sequence continues at coordinate 3,800,479 of CM028355.1, forward strand.
AAATTTTTGAAGCGATTATATTAGCAGCGATTTAAACCACTGCTATATATCGATTAGCAGCGGTTATAAACAACGTGTTATCCGGTGACACAGCCTACCACTTCACAATGCAGCATGGATTGGTGACAAAGAATTCACTTCTCTATCTCCTAGCCTGCTCTTCTAGAATTCCTAGCGAGATTGAAGTTGCTGCTTATATAGAGTTGCCGGCAAACTCAAAGCCATTGTTTATTACTTTGATTACTTCGTGGTCATAACAATGACACCATCTTAGTTCCTCATTTGTTTTTTGAAAAAATCTTCAGTGCGGACGCCGAACACAGTCCGGTTACCCTATGTTCGATACCACGGCTCGATACCGTGGCTCGGTATCATTGACCTGGTGCATTTTGGTTGGTCTCCTGACGGCGTTCTTTGTCCGATCTCCCCAAAGAATAATTTCCGAGAGATGGTGTAAGGCAAATTAAGGCAAACAGATTAAGATGAATTGCGTACTTACCCGTCATTAATACCTTATTAGAATAAAATTGCTTCAAGGTTGGTTAAGATTTTCTTAAAAAAAGTATATGAAGACCGAATATAGAACACGAAGAGAAGAGGTTTAAGGTTCAATGATTTGCTTGGGACGGAAACAGATGACGTAATAAATATTAAAAATATTCATATATAATAAAATTTTTTTTCGAAAGTTAATATATAATCACCTCAATTAAGACTCTTAAACAAGCTCAATTAAAGAGAGATAGAGTATGGTAAGAAGTTTGATTAATCATTAATATGAATATAAATATAAATATATGTGCATTAAATATATTTACAAAATTTTAAAAAAATATATAATAGAAATAAATTTATATTAAGAATAATATTTAATATAATGTATAAATTTATAATAGTAAAAAATGTATAATTAATTTTTATAATTTACACTATAAAAATTTATAATATATAAATTTATGATACACATTAAAAAATTTTGCAGCCCAATCATCTTAAATTCACAGCCCTACCCAACCCAAATTTTCATTCTAACTTATATAGTATTCATATAACTTTTTTAGTACCACATTACATGAGACTTCGAGCTAGTTGTCATTACATATGAAGTTTACATAATTACAACAAATCATGTTATATGAGATGACACCCATTTATTATGGTTGAATTTATCTATGTAATTCAAGAAACTTTTCAAAGACTTCAGATTTATGAAATAAAGGAAATATCCAACAGTATTTGGAATAGTCATCTATAAACGAGACATAGTATTTGTATCCTTGTGAGGAGGGCGTCGGAGACGGCCCCCAAATATCAGAATGAAGTAATTCAAAGCATTGTTTAGTAGAAGAAGTAGAATGAGGAAAAGCTAGTCGGTGGCTTTTAGCCAAAGAACAAGCATGACAATTTTGACATTTATTCGACTTATTACAGATAGCAGGAATAAAATTTCGGATAGCAGTGAGCGTCTGGGATGCCGGGTGACCAAGTCGTTTGTGCCATAGTCCTGGTATTTCTTGAGCAGAAAACAGTGCAAGGTTAGTCGGAGAGGACTGTACATTAATGGGATATAGCCCATTATGACAAGGTCCCTTGAGTAGAATGTGACCCGTCTTCGAGTCCTGGATTTGAAAATCGTGAGCAGAGAACTTGACAGAACAGTGGTTATCCTTTGTTAATCGGTAAATAGAAATGAGATTGAACGAAAGATTAGGAACGTGGAGCAGATGATGCAGATGAAGATTACCTTGTGGGGTTGGAAGTATACCTTTACCGGTGTGCTGAATCGGGAGCTGATAACCATTGCCGATGGTTATCTGTTGATTTCCGTTGTAGGGACGCACGGTTTGAAGATTTGATTGGTCAGTGGTGAGGTGATTAGAAGCCCCACTGTCGAGGAACCAGTCCGTCGAATTTCCATTGGGATCGGCCGGAGTAAATAGTGTTGTTTTGATCGTGTCTTCAGTGTAAGAAGAGTCGTGACGATACCAACACTTAATGACGGAGTGACCAGGTTTTGAGCAGATCTGGCAGGTGATGTTGCTGTTAGATGATTTCTCTGGTCGACTGCGACCTTGATTTGAGGTTCTTGATCGGCCAGATTGATTTCTTGTGCGTCCATGGCCACGGTAGGCCGCTAGAGCGGTAGTGGGATCGGTGAGTTGAAGATTTTGAAGCGCTGAGGTAGTTTCTTGCGTAAGATTGAGTTCTTCACTGCAAAGAAGGGTGTAAAGGTCGTCCAAGCTGAGGGGTTGCAGATTTGTGCGAATTACCGTTTTGAAAGATTGGTATTGAACCGGCAAACCATTAAGTGTGTAGAAGATAACTTCCTCGGGATCAAGAGGTGATCCAGTAGCGACTATAGCGTCAACAATGGTTTTAACCGCAAGAAGATATTGAGGCATGGTTTGATTTTTCATAGAGAGATGGTGGAGTTCGTTTCGCAGCTGAATGGTGCGTGAGCGAGTGTTGGATTGGAGACGGCGAGCAATGGTGTCCCAAATCTCAGTGCAGCGATCGAGCGAGAGGACATAGGGTAAGATACTAGGCGAGATGACCGAGTAAAGCGCCGCGGCTAAGTTTTGATCAATGTGGTTCCAGATTTTGAAGGTCATTTCAGATTCATTCGAGGGAGAGGTTGGGTCGAGACAGGGGCAACTTCCATCAAGAAAGCCTTCAAATCTGTTAGCTTTGAAGAGCTTAAAGATTTGAGATCTCCAGATGGGGAAGTTTTCGGCATTGAGCGTAAGGGAGATACCTTTGATATGATTCATCAAGAATTTGAGTTGGTGATGAATCGACGCATTTTCTTTGAGGATGGCCGGAGCTCAGACGATTGTCGGACGCAGCAGAGGTAGATGAGGTTGCCATGGCAACCGAAAAAGAAGAGCACAGGAAAAAGTAGATCAGGCGGTGTCCCGCTCTGATACCATGAAAGCTTTTGATAAGCGAAGGAAGGAAAGAACAGGGATGATGGCAGAGGAGAAAGACAGAGAAGAGAACGAAAATAATATTCTCATTAATCTTATACAAGTACAATGCCTATAATGTATAGGCGGCTATCAGAAGGGCTTAAAGATAGATAGCCAATGACAGTAATACACGTGTAAAGTAAAAAACCTAATAAGGATAATAAAAGGTAGAAAATACAAATAGCTTAATTTGTCTAACAGTCACCACTTACACAGGCCAATTGCATGTGCCCACACTAGGGGTGTAAACGAGTCGAGTCGAGTCGAGTCGAGTATTTGCCTTATCAAGCCTGGCTCGTTTAGTCCTTAATGAGCTCGAGCTCGAGATCGAGCTCGATTAGTGGGCTCGAGCTCGACTCGTTTAGAAAATATCAAGCTCGAGCTCGTTTGAAAAGCTCGAGCTCGAGATCGAGCTCGTTTGAGAAGCACCAACGCATGTGATGGGTATTATTATATATATAATTAATATTATAAATATAATATATATAATTATATATATAATTATATCGAGTAGCTTGATAAGCTTTCGAGTCGAGTCAGGCTGAGCTTGAACTCGAGCTCGATTGTAGGCTCGAGCTCGAGCTCGAAGCTCGATAAGCTCGGCTCGCGAGCTCGTTAACGAGTCGAGTTCGAGCCGGCTCACGAGCCGGCTTAGCTCACTTACATCCCTAGCCCACACTCACGCGGCATGAAGCTCGCCCGCACTCATGCAAGCCATGCTCGAAATGATCCGGTACCTTAAGGGTATTCTGTGTTAATGTGCAGGGCTGGTCAACTGGGTAACCTTGCGGGTCAAATCAGCTTCAAGGCTTCCTTTTTCGTCTTCCATTCTCATGTGAGTCCATTGGTAGATCACGCGGATTTATAATTTTTATCATTCTTTGCTTCTTTGCATGTTCTATTCTTCGATATCCTTCACTAAGTTTTCTCTTGGTAATCTCCAGCTTCGACATATCTGAAATCTTATTGAACTTCTCTGAATTATTTTGTGGACTATTTGAAGCCTTTTCTTTCATTTCAGAGAAATGGCTGCTCGGCTTTTGTTTAGAAGTTAGTTTTGATGGGTAGCCATTTCCAAAATCAATTGCAGATACTTCTTTTATCTTGTTAGCAGCAGCATATTTAACACATTCATCTACCAACTCTTTCCAGCCATTGACGAGAGTTTGAGCAAGCTTTTGAATCTGTTTGGAGTTGTGGTTTCTCAGAGCATTTACAGGTCTTCCAATTTCAGTTGCCTTCAACGTTTCTACAGACAAATGCAGAAGTTGCAAAGTCTTCAACGAATCATACAAGATTGAATCAGATTCATTTTGATTGTTGAAAAGGATCTCTTTTATCCTCATCACCTCTCCAACTATCTGATTCTCCAGATGGTTGTCAGGGTGGGGTTTGTTTTCCTCCTTCGGATTAGTATTGCCATTGTTGGGGGAAAGCTGAGGAGCATATAGCATTTCAAGAATCTGATCCTTTCTGTCGTTAAATTCATTCGGATAATCCACTACTGCTACGATAATCGCTTTTGTCGATCAACTCAAAAATATCAGTTTTTGCGCAACTGAAAATTTTCCTCCAGTAATCTAATGAACTTTTCGTGTTCATCATTGCTTTTGCAACAAACAAAGATCGCTTCCTTCCACAAAAGATTTGAGTTTGGGAAGAGATGGAGAACAATCACCGCCTCTCTGCAGTTAGTTTTTCGTTCCAGAAATGAATAATCTGATGACAATTTGATTTTTTTAATATGGAATAAATTCCAAATCGTTCTAAATTGATACATAAAATTAGGAGAAATGAACGGATCTCCGAATTTTCCTAAAATAGGTCTTAAACGCACCCCAGCTTGACCAAGATGTGCTGTAACTCCTAAAATAAGGTTGTTACACAATTATTTTATTAGTAAACTTCAGAGGATTTATTAATTAACCGTTAATAAAGTAGCATAATCCTCGGTAATGATGACGATGGCGTTCTTTCCGCCCACGAAAGCTGCGGCTTGAGCGTATACAGGGAACTTTTATTCTATCGAGTGAACGTATTCAAAAGAAGGTTCGGTTTTAGGCAAAAAAGCGCCTTCAAAAAACTCGGTACAGGCGCGAAAAACTCGGTACAACCGCTTTTTTGTCTAAAACCGAACCTTCCTCTGCGTACGTTCACTGGGAGTCTGGATGGAATAAAAGTTCGTATACAGGGGATGAAAATGGCGAGGAAGAGAATGAGGAGAGGAGACATAGGATTTTCAAGATGGCGAGGAGCGGATCTGAAGGCAGATCGAAGAATGGATGGAATACTGGACAGAATGAGGGACAAAAGAGAAAGCTTGGATTTTGCCAATGGGAAGGAAAGAGAGATTGTCACCACGAACTATCCTTGCAATTTATTGTCCTTCATCCACAGCTGCTCGGGCTGAATTCTGCTCAGTTGAAATCGGGTTGCTAAGATGGCCTATAAAACTAACAAAGGACGGGCATGGGAAACAGAAGACAATGATCCACGTCACTTCTCCTCTAGGAGTTCTGTAATATTCCACATGGCATTTTTTAAGGAGCACGATTAATGCGGCTTTTAGGAAAAGCAGCAGATTATTTAAAAAAATAAAAAAATGAGCAGATGCGCTACTCTGAGGCGCATTCAAAAAATGTGTCGAACCCTTGAAGGTATTCTATAGAATGCAAATTGATGGCACATTCTATAGAATGCGCCAATTAGGCTAACTCATTCTATCTGCTCCGCTGGTTGGCTAGCACTTGTTTCCGGAAATTTTTGTCCGTTGCAGGGACAATATCCACTTAACCTGTGTCAGTTCGAGACAATTAATTGGGGTAGTTGGACGGAGAAGGCTGAAGGAGGGATTCAGCTTATAAAAAGGGTGTCGTTGTAGTGAGGGAAATGCATATATATGCTCCGTCATTGAAGGCCTCCGTTTTGAAAAGGAAGGTTAGTTTCTTTTTTTTTTTTTTTTTGAAGTTTGATTTTGTTATGTAAATTTTTTTTTTATATTAAGGTTATAGTGATTTTGTTATAGGTTTTATCATGTAAAAGTTGTAGAAAATTTATATGTTGAATTTGTAAAAAAAATTTTATGGTAAAGTTACAATTCTCTTTTTTTTTCTGTTTAAATTTTCTTTATGTTAAAGATAAAATTTCTTTCTATATAGTTAGAAGTATTTAAATGATAATGTAAAAAAAAATTATTTTATAATTAATAATTAAATATTTAATAAAACATATAGTTTATAAATTATTAAATGTTATAATTTGAAAATTTTGAATGATTTATTTTAAATATCAATTAATATCTAAATATAAATATAAATAAAATTGTTTATAAATGTCAAATAAAGTTTTATTAACAAATATTCTTTAATTTAATTTTTTTTATATTATATAGTTTATAAATATTTAATTGATTTTTTATAAATTTTATTTAAACAAGGATTAATTAAATTGTGTGTAAATATTAATTAAAATTATAATTACAAATATTATTAATTTTTTTATATCTCATAAAGTTTATAAATATTTAAACCTTATAGTTTTAAATATTTAAATGATTTTTTATAAATATCAATTTAATTTATAGTTTTAAATATTAAAACAAAAAATTATAATTATTAATTAATTTTATAATTATAAATGTTAATTCAATATTTTTTTAATAAATAATATTGATTCTAAATATTTAAATCTTATAGTTATAAAGTTTTAAATATTTTTTAAAAATATCAATTAAATATATAGTTTTAAATATGAAAAATAAATTTTAAAAATATAGTATTTATTAAACTTAATTTATTAAGGTTGTTATAAATCATATAGTTTATAAAAATTTAAATATTATACTTTGAACAATTTAAAAAAAAAATTATGAATATTTATTAAATTTGTAGAAAAAAGTACTACAAGAAAATAGACAATTAGCGACCGGCAAAATTGGTCGCTAAAAATGATAATTTAAGGCTTTTAGTGACCAACATTTTTTTTGTTGCTAAATTAGCGACCACTAATTGGCATTGGTCTAAAATTCGATATATTAACGATCATTTTTTTGAACGCTAATGAATATTTATTTGGATGCTATTTAATAAATTTTATTTATTACATTTTTCTAATTGGTCGCAAAATGATCAATAAAATAAACTGCTTGCCCCTTTAATTTCATGATGTGTCAACATATGTATATATATTTATGGATATAAAATTTGGTGATATTTAGTAAAAACAAATTATTATCTAACTATTATGCCTTGTTAATAACAATTAAGATCAATTCATTACTCCTTTATATTCCAATTAGCTAGATAAATTTCATAATAAAGAAATAACACAAATTTTATTAGCTTGAGGTAACAATAATAAAAAGCATATAATCCAAAAAATGTATTCATTCATTAATATCATTATCAAAGATTTGCGAGGAGAAAATGAAAATTATATTCATTCATATACTTTTACAAATATATCCATCGATTCATATATAAATATGATCTTAGAATCATTAATCATAAAATCTTAATGTTTACAAAATGATAACATCTAGTTAACATCAAAACCTCTTTTTAACTTTGAAGTAAATAAGTATAAAATTACAAAATTATTACTTTTTCTCTCATATCATCTCTATCAAAGGCAAATGCACAACATCAATCTTTAACCATGACAACGCCAATCAATATCTAGTACTGTTGTAGTGTGGGATCCAGCTCTATATCCATCAAAACATATTTCGGATGCAAAGAACTTCAACTTGGCGTATAAGCACGCAACCCCTACATAAATATTTTATAAACAAAATTACCAGACTATTTCAACGAGTGTAAGCGTGCCTTCAGCAGGACTATCATTTTCAACACGACTGCCATTTCTGTACAATCATATGTTTACAGAAAAAAATAGAGAAGAGAAGCATATCATTCTATTTAAATGAAAAAGGCATGACATGGAAAAACACGCAATTAGTTGTTTTTTTTGGGACATTTAGGCCATTTAAGACAAACTCACACACACAACATTTACACAAAGACTCGAACCCAATACCTCTTAGTTGGAAGCATAGGCTCTCAACCAACAGGCCAAGATGTGCTGTGTAACACGCAATTAGTAAGATGAATCATCAGAAATAAATTTACCTCTTCGAAGTCATATCATCAAGTATGACAGTGAACTCATTGTTGACCTAGGGAAGAGGGCCAATTGTGAACAAAGTCTTTTCACCATCATAAGCTCTCTAGGGCTATATAAAATCCTTGATAATGAAATAGAATCATAAGAAGAATTTAACATGCCAACGGTAACTAAAAAAATGGATGATAACAACATTAAGTGACTCAATCCTCATACATCAATAAACTATAACAAATCCTAAAACAGTAAAAAAAATTAAAACTGTTTATTAATCCGTAGACCATTAAATGAATATGCATAGAATAAAAAACTTAAATCACACATTAAAGTAAATAAACTTCTAATCCCATATTTTGAGCAAGCGGTATTTAAAAGAAAATAGGCACAATTCCTAAAATCGTCAAAAATATTCTTATTATTATCAATATGACAGGAGTTTATGTTAAAAGAATCAACTTGTCATTCTACAACCAGCATTAGCATTATGACCTTTAAAAACATTTTGTACATTGTAGCGAAAAAACAAAGTTAATATTGGATGCCTAGGAAACTGCAGTGTCTGCTGCATAGAAAAAACAAAGTTAATATGACCAGACCCTTGCAAAAAACAAATATAGAAAAACAGGGCTGGTAACTAAGAAATATAGGAATGTAGATTGAAGGATGAGAACCAAAAAGCAGATAATGTCGCATTGTCATTTAATGAGCTCGAGTGCTTTAGGAAACTAAAGTAATAAATTATTTAAACAAACACCAACGACGAGATAAGCTGGTCACTGATATTGTAATGGATTCTGACTCTCTCCAACAACAATGAGGGATAAAACAACCAACAAATTCTTTCTCAGAATAGCATAACAAGCCAGAGGACATCAACATGGAAAAACAATGTTCAGATTCAATTTTTTTTTGGGAAAATTAGGGGCTAAGCCCAAATTTCATAAAAAGAAAAATTTAGTTACATGTGTAAAAGAGGAAAAATTGAGGGGAACCCCCTCAACAGGGACAAAAAAAATAAAATACTTACAAAACGGGAGTAGGAGGGTATTACACATGTAATGGAAGGAAAAATACAAAACCGGGAACCCCCAAGAACATCTTGGGAGGGCTCAGAAAAAATGAGATTGCTAAGTTTAAACATTCCCGCAAGTTCCCCCAGTTGTGAAATTGTCGTCCAAAAAAAGTTGCAATTAAACCGCCATCCAAAGGTGATAGAGATCTTTGTTGGAGAAATGAAGAGATGAAGAGATATTGATGGAAGTAGAAGAATATATTTTTTTCTCTTACCCATTTCAACAATACATCATCCCTATTTATACTAGTGGTTACAAGTAGTTCTAGATTTCTCTATATATTATAGAAACATCTATTTTTAATAAGTATTTACTTCAAAAGATAAGCATCCTAGAAGATTCAACATTAATACTTAATGGTGGAATAATCTAGATAAGGGAATACTCTAAAATGAGGAATACTCTAGAATGAGGAGCATTAATTTCTAATACTCCTCCTTGCTGCTCATTTTTGTGACTACAAGTTTATCACGAAGTTTTTGAAATTTATCTCTGGATAGAGCCTTTGTGAAGATGTCTGCCAGTTGTTCTTCAGATTTGCAGTGTATTAACTTTATTTCTCCTTTAGCTTCTACTTCTCGTAGGTAGTGATATTTTATAGCAATATGTTTTGTTCTGTTGTGAAATACAGGATTCTTAGCCATAACAATAGCAGAATTGTTGTCACAATAAATCACTATAGGAAGTTCTTGTTTTGAGCCCATATCTTCCAGTATTTTGCAAAGCCAAATTGCCTGATTTGTAGCACCTGCGGCAGCAACATATTCTGCTTCAGCAGTGGACTGTGCAACTTAACTTTGCTTCTTAGAACCCCAAGAAAACACACCAGAACCCAAGGTAAAGCAATAGCCTGATGTGCTTTTCATATCATCCTGAGAGCCATCCTAATCACTGTCTGTAAACCCAACTAAGGATGATTGAGTACTTGGTTTATACCATATACCAAAATCCTTTGTGCCTTGAATATACCTTAATATTCTTTTAGCAGCACTGAAATGAATTTGACTTGGCTTTTGCATGAATCTTGAAAGAAGGCTGGTAACATACATGATGTCAGGACAAGTAGCAGTTAGGTAAAGTAAACTCCCAATTAAGCTTCTATATGTAGCTGCATCAGTCTCTTTAGTACCATCTTCTTTCATCAATTTCTCATTTGCAACTAAAGGAGTATCTACAGGTTTGCATTCATTCATTTTGAATTTAATTAGCATATCAGTAGCATACCTTTTCTGTGAAATAAAGATACCTCCTTCTTCTTGATGTACTTCCATCCCAAGAAAGTAGTGCATATGCCCCATGTCACTCATCTCAAAGGTCTTCATCATCTCAGATTTGAAAGAGTTGATCATCCTTGGACTATTTCCAGTAACGATTAAGTCATCCACATAGAGAGAGACAATGATAAGATTACTTCCTTTGATTTTCACATAGAGTGTTGGTTCACTTATACTCTTGGTGAATCCATGGTTGCAAAAATAGTTATCAATTTTGCTGTACCATTCTCGAGGAGCTTGTTTGAGCCCATAGAGAGCCTTTTTAAGTTTATAAACTTTATTTTCTTCTTTTATGAATCCTTCAGGTTGTTGAACATACACATCTTCCTCGAGTTCTCCATTTAGAAAGGCTGACTTTACATCTAATTGTGAGATCTTCCAATTTTTTTGAGCTGCAAGAGCGACTACAGTCCTGATGGTGTCAAGTCTAGCAACAGGAGCATAAGTTTCATTCTAGTCTATTCCTGCTTGCTGAGTGTAGCCCTTGGCAACAAGTCTTGCCTTACATTTGTTTAAAGAGCGAGCCATCTGAGTTAAGTTTTATCTTGTATATACACTTAACTCCAATTATGTCCTTATTCTTAGGATAAGGCACTAGCTCCCAAGTGTTATTCTTTTCAATCATTTTGATCTCCTCCTTCATAGCATCCATCCAAATAGGCTCTTTTGAGGCATCATTATAGCTTTATGGTACTACTAATGTGAAGTTACAAGATTCATTGATCTCTTGTAGTGCCCGATACCTTCTTGGAGTAGACCTGGTGAAGATGTGGAAGAAATTTCGCCTTCATAAGTGTTATCGTACTCCTCATTATTGACTGAGGTAGATGATGTCGGTATTAGCGCGAGGTCATCAGCTGGTAATACAGTATCGGCTGTGGCTTGTTCTGTAGTATCATCGATAGAATGTGCTTGAAGAAATAGCTTGGGATCATCTGTGTTTTCCCATTTCCAAATAGCATCCTCATCAAATTTGACATCTCTGCTAGTAACTAGTTGTTGTGTTTTGAGATTAAAGATTCTGTATCCTTTGGATTGAGAGCTGTACCCAAGAAAGATTCCTTTCTCCGATTTTTCTTCAAGCTTATGCCTTTTTTGTTTAGGAATATGAACATAACATAGACACCCAAATATTCTGAAGTGATCAACAGAAGGCTTGTGTCCACTCCAAGCTTCAATAGGTGTGATATCTTTCACAGCTTTTGTAGGACATCTGTTTAGCACATAGACAGCAGTGTTGACAGCTTCAGCCCAAAATTTTTTTGGAATGTCTTTTGCTATTAGCATAGCCCTTGTCATCTCCATAACAGTTCTATTCTTCCTTTCTGTGACTCCATTTTGTTGAGGAGTGTAGGCAACAGTCAGTTGGTGCTCCAACCCTTCTTCTTTGCAAAAATCTTCAAATTGGCATGAGTTAAACTCACCACCTCTATCGCTTCTCAGGATTTTTATCTTTTGACCACTTTGATTTTCAACTAATAATTTAAAGTTCTTGAAAATACCAAAAGTTTCTGATTTTTCTTTGAGAAAGTAAACCCATGTCATTCTAGAATAATCGTCAATGAAGAGAATAAAGTACTTACAATTGCTTAGAGATGGAGTCTTCATAGGACCACAGAGATCAGTGTGAACAAGCTCAAGTACTGATTTTGCTCTCCAAGATTCTCTGGAAGGAAATGGTTTTATTTGTTGCTTTCCCATTATACATCCTTCACAAATAGGCATATCTTGAGCTAACAGAGGTAGGTCTTTTACCATATTCTTCTGATTTAACAATCTCAAAGCTTTCAAGTTATAGTGACCGAATCTTTGATGCCAAAGAGATGTATCATCATTCTTTGTAAATAAAGCTCTTGGATACTACCAAGTGATAGGAAAATTTCTGCCATCCTTCATTCTTACTTTTGCCACAACTTGATTGTCTTTCTTTAGGTCTAGAATTATACATACATCACCTTCAAAATGTAGGGAATACCCATTCTGCATCATCTGCCCAACACTGAGAAGACTTTGATCAAGGCTTGGAACCAGAAGAACATCTCTTATGTGTCGTGTTCCTTCATTGGTTTTGATGGCAATTGTTCCTTTGCCACTTGCTTCTACCAACTCTCCATTTCCAAGTTTTATTTTGGTACATACAGATTTATCAATATGAGTGAATAGACTCTCATCTGGAGTCATATGATTGCTGCACCCACTATCAAGAAACCATTCTTTCCTTTGCTCGGCTGCAACATGACAGGCATAGAACAATTGCTCCTCCTTTTATTCCATAAAGTTAGCTTGTTGATTTTTTTTTTAATTTTTATGGCAACAATCTTTCTCTTCATGTCCAAACTTTTTACAATAAGAACATAGAGGCTTACCTTTATGAAAGCAATCTTTTTCCAAGTGATTTGTCTTTTTGCAGATCTTACATGGTGGGAATTCCTTCTTTTGTGGGTTGTCTCCACTCTTTGTAATCTCTTTAGACTTCTTCTTGGAATCCTTTATCTTTTGCTTCTTCAGATTGACTTTTGACTGGAATGCTGTTTCAAGAGTCGTATCCTTCCTTCTCTCAAGTCGAAGCTCATGAGCATATAATGAGCTCATCAACTCTGTCACCGACAATGAGGAGAGGTCTTTGGACTCTTCGATCGCAGCCACAACATGATCGTAGCTTGCGGTAAGACTAATGAAGATCTTCTGTACAACCTTCTCTTCTGAGATGTCTTCGCCGTACGCCCTCATCTGGTTTACCACGGTAATGATTCTGGAGCAGTACTCCTTTGTATTTTCTGTATCTTTCATTTTGAGATTTTCCAACTCCCTTCGCAAGGCTTGTAATTTTATTGTTCTTATTTTGGAGTTTCCTTGAAACTCCTCCTGCAGGATCTCCCATGCTTGTTTCGAAGAAGAAGACCGCATTATCCTTGGAAAGATAGTGTCACTTACAGCTTGTTGAAGAATGAAGAGCGCCTTTGCATCTTTTTGTTTGTCCGCCCGGATTTGCGTGAGATTAGAAGAACCATCAGAGGTACTGACAACTTCGGTCGAAATGCCATCTTCAACTATCTCCCATAGATCCAGTGATCAGAACAACGTAATCATCTTCACGCTCCAGTAGTCGTAGTTTTCGCCGGTGAATATTGGATATGATGGAGAAGAAATTGAGCCTGTCATCGTTCCCATAGATTGAAGCTGCTCTGATACCATTTGTTGGAGAAATGAAGAGATGAAGAGATATTGATGGAAGTAGAAGAATATATTTTTTCTCTTACCCATTTCAACAATACATCATCCCTATTTATACTAGTGGTTACAAGTAGTTCTAGATTTCTCTATATATTCTAGAAACATCTATTTTTAATAAGCATTTACTTCAAAAGATAAGCATCCTAGAAGATTCAACATTAATACTTAATGGTGGAATAATCTAGATAAGGGAATACTCTAGAATGAGGAATACTCTAGAATGAGGAGCATTAATTTCTAATAATCTTAACCTCTACATCATTGCCCAGCCTCTTGAAAATCAAACGGCAGCAAATACTCAAATAATTTCAGCGGCATACAACAAAATCCAGGAAGAATGAGCTTCCATCATGAAAAATTATCAGCCAAATTGTCCCCATGTTTCCAGTTTTCAATTTTCAGCCTAATAGCCTTTTTAATAGTTCTCTGGATAGTGGAAGAGCTTTTAAAACTATTAGAGAATTTACTATCATTTCGCTCCCTCCAAGTATAGTAGAAAGCAGCCCAAAGAGTGATCAAATTCAAACATTTCTTATTCCCCATAGAATAATTCAGGCTCTCAATAAATTCCACAACTTGACTGAGATTTGGTCTGAAAAGAAAAGTGCTTAAATCAGGTAGAAGGCTTAATATGATGGCGTAAGAGAAGTCACAATCAAAGAAAAGGTGAGAAACGCTTTCCGATTTTGAATTTCACAGGCAGCAAATAAGATCCACATTAATGTTTCACCTAATAAGTGTGTCAGCTATCTTGTGGCCACAAGAAAAACACAACCAACGGTAAATCGAGAACCACAACGCATGATGTTTATGCCAAATTTCTTTGTGCCAGCAAACTTCATTATCAAGCATATAATAATCTTGCAGAAAAAATTTAAAAGTATGCTTCAAACCATTTCTCCAAAACAGACAGTTGGCCGCACTTTCAAGTGAAATGGGCACCTTACAAATATCATCCAATATGGTATGGTGGCAAACCAAGGGGAGCTTCCACCCATAATCATCAATGAATTGAGATAGAATGTGATTATTGATTCTTCTTTTGGATACATATTTCTCCAAGGATTACCTTGACAGAATTCAAAACAGAAATAAAGAAGATAATGTTTTGACCATGTTTTTGGGCCTGAATGTACAAATTGTGTATGCCGATTCATGTACTTAGTTGATTTTTTTTCATTATACTTTATGTACATGATTTAATTCTATTTTCAATATAACGTCAGCATTTTGTTTCTTATTATTTATTTATATTTACATTTTTTTCATGTATACTTTTTTTTTCATAATAAAGAAATAAATCTTGGTAGATCATCTTCTGCTACTTAATAATATTGTTGTATGTGAGAAATTAAGTTGGTAAAATAATTATCTTAATTCAAATATAATACAAGTATAAATCACCTATATTGATAAAAATATTATATTTAATATTGATATATAATTTAATATCTTTGATATAGCATATCATATATGATTTTTTTTATTCTTTTTTATTTTTATTCACGTGTATCCCATGCACAATTATTTGTACTAGTATCTAAAAGGACCACAAAGTGATACATAAATAAAATTGAGTACATACAAAGTGGTTCATGCTGAGATTGCATTCTTCATATTTCATATATATCAAACAAATAAGATAAGAAGAAAGAAAGAAGTTTGCTTATGTATTTTGAAATTTTCATTAAAGAAATCTGATATCAGGAATGTGAGCAATCTTGTGCCGATCGGAGCCTCCGTCCTCTCCATAGCGCTCCTTTAACTCTGGATGACATCTCTCAATTGATAGAATTTTCAAAGAGGGAGGAAGGTTCGGTAATTCCCGAAGCATAGGAAGATCCTGGATAATTAGACCCCGAAGTGAAGATAAGCTTTCGAAGGTGGAAGGGAGAGACTGTAAGGATTTGAGATTATAAATAAGCAGGTAATAAAGAGAAGACCTAACTTTCAGAAACCACTGCTCCGTTTCATTTGAAAATGAAACCAGCTCATCATTAGCCATAACTGCAAGCATTTGTTAGGAGGCGATACATCTCAATGGCTCCATTAGCAACACGGATGGATCACTTATCCAGAGTTCTGTAAGCATGAGATGGCAATTATTAGTGATCTCCACTTCTCGATATCTTCCCAGAGAGATCAAATTAGGGCAGTTTGCAATTGTCAAGTATCTTATTGCTGCAAGTCTTGCTATTTCATCAGCCAGAGGAAGAGATGTAAAGTTTGGACAGTCCCGGAGCCATAATAATAGAAGGGGAATAGGATTTGAATTGCTACAAAAATTCAAAGTGTTCCACCCCATGTTTTTCATCCAGAAGTACTTGAGCTTAGGGGGAAAAGAGGGCAACTCTTTCAACTTCGGGCTGTAAAATAAAGTTAGATAAGTTAAGCATGGAAACAAACATCCATCTTCAGCAGCTACTCCTGCCTCAAACCAATCCTCTAATGCTTCTAAATACTCAATACGTAAAAACTCCAGCAATGGAAAGGCACGATATTTATCATTCCCATTAAATTTACTTTCGAGATTTTTTTTATATTCATTATGGAGCTTTAGATCAAAAGAACTACATCCTCGGCAACTGTTGATCTTCCCTCAAAAAACCTAGCCGCCTCCCTTTTTTGCTAGTTTGGGTCTCTTCTTCTTCTCCTTCCTTTCTCCGGCGAGGCCGGAGGATCTTCTCTCCTTTTCTGATGGGGGAGCTTTTTTCCTCTTCCGATTTCCCGCAGCTGGTTTCTGGTCCTGGTGGTAAAGTTTTATCTTCTCCTAGAGACTGGTCCAAAGTTATTGCTCCTGTTAAAGAGACGCCTAAAGTTCTTAACTTTTCCCACTTCCCTGATGAGCCAGAAATCATTCCTTTCACGGGGGAGAACCTCCTTCTTGGTGGAGACGACTGGAAGCTCTGCTTAGTTGGTTACTCGATTGGGAGGCGGCCGTTCTATGAGGCTTTGCTAGGTGCTATCAAGAAGACCTGGAGCTTGACTGGCTCTGTGCAGTTGCTCTCCTTAAGTGAGGGGTTTTTCCTACTGCGTTTTTCTTGTAAAGAAGATTTCGATTTGGTTTGGTCTAGGGGAGTCTGGTTCCTTTTGGGTAAGCCGTTTGTGTTGCAGAAATGGCACCCAAAGTTCAAGCCGGTGAAGGAAGATTTCAAGTCAGTTCCCATTTGGGTGAAAATCCACGATTTACCGCTTGCATGCTGGAACTCGGAAGGGATTTCGCGCATTGCAAGTAAAATTGGGGTCCCTATTGCAGCTGACAGTCTCACGGAGCAAAAGGCTAGACTTACTTTTGCTCGCGTTTGTGTTTTAGTTGACTGTGCAGCTACCTACCCGGAGGAGATTAAGGTTTCTCTTGATGGAGACATTGTTTGCTTGAAGGTGCAGTACGAGTGGCGCCCTTTTCCGTGCGCTCACTGTAAGTCCCTTATGCATTTCTCAGGATCTTGTCCGGCTAAACCTGAAGATGTTGTTAATGGTGAAAAAGTTGATACTAGACAGAATAGAGGTAGAAGTTTTAGTAGAAGGCCCAATTCCCGCAATCAGTCCAAAAATCATATTTCTGTCTCTCAGCCTGCTTTGCAGGTTACTCGTCCTAATGCTTCTAAAGCCAATTCTGATGGCTCTTTAAATGTTCAAGGTGATTCTTCTGTGCCTGATCAATCTCTCCATTATCAGCCTCACTCCCCGCCACCTTTTAAAATGATCTCCTCTCCTCCTAAGCCCACTATTCTTAAAGATTCTGACATAGAGGGTGAAGGCTTAAGAATCCCTAATTTGAATTCCCCTAATGATGAAGCATCCTCCTCTTCAGGCATTCAAATTCCAAAGAGTCGGGTGGATCATAAAGTGATCATTTCTCCAAATAAGTTTGACGCTTTAACTATTGAAGATGATAATCAGAATCTCTCTAATGTGAATGTGAATGATGGGTCTGAGGGAAATTCTAAACTGGATAAGGCAGCAGAAGGTGAAGTCTCTAAATCTAGAGAGGTTTGTAAGGAGGTAAAGTCGCAGCCTAGTGCTACTTCTAAAAAAACTGCTAAGGGAAAGCAGGTCAAAAAGTCCCAAAATCAATCCAAGTCCTAATGCCTTCTCCACACATTGCGGCGTGGAATATCAGGGGATTTAATCGGCCTGATAAAGTTTTATGCTTTAAGCGTCTTGTTGATTCTTTCAAATTAGACTTGGTTTGTGTTTTGGAGAACAGGATCCAGGGAAAAGCCTTGAAAGATCAGTTTTTTGAGTCCTCACACTCTCTTTTCCGTAATGAATCTAGTTGTAATAATTTTGACCTTGCTTTATCTGGAAGGATTTGGGTCAAATGGGATCCTCTCAAACTAACCTTTTCACCTCATTTCATCTCTATACAAATGATTTCAGGTACTGTTTCAGGTTCTTCCTTCACCTCTTTTCAGCTCACTGCCGTTTATGCCTCCAATAGCTGCCTGGATCGTAAATCTCTATGGGATGATATTTGTTCAGTGGCTCCTGAGAATCACATTCCTTGGGTTGTCATGGGGGATTTCAATTGTTGTAGGTATGCTTCTGAGAAATGCGGTGGGTCAGAGATCTCCCAGTCTGCCTTGTTTGATTTTAACAACATGATATTTAATAATGGCTTGTTGGACCTGCATTCGATTGGTTGCAAATTCACGTGGTTCAATCAACGACAGGATAACCCTATTCATTTAAAACTTGATAGAGTTTTAGTTAATGAATCTTGGTTAAATACCTTCCCTGAATCTTTTTGCTCTTTTCAAAGCCCTTCTTGTTCAGATCACTCGCCGATCCTTCTCCTCTCTGGCAATCTAATTCAGGCAAAGCATAGATTTATTTTCAAAAATTATTGGACCAGGTTTGATGACTACTGGGCACTTCTCATTGATATTCTCAATCAACCTTCTACTGGGAATCCTCTATCTAATCTTTGCAGCTCATTCAGATCTTTTAAACAGAAAATCAAAGTCAAATCCTGGGCTTCTTCTAATGCTGTGAGAAGGCACATTGATTTATTGCATGAAAATCAGAAGTCTTTGTTGGATTCCCTTCATTCTGATCCTCTCAACCATTACTTGAATCAGTTTTACAAGGAAAATAACTCTAAGCTTGTTGAGTTCATGTCATTG
Source organism: Dendrobium huoshanense (assembly GCA_016618105.1). Lineage (NCBI taxonomy): Eukaryota > Viridiplantae > Streptophyta > Magnoliopsida > Asparagales > Orchidaceae > Dendrobium > Dendrobium huoshanense. The sequence goes on from CM028355.1 coordinate 3,819,282, forward strand.
CAAGCCTCTTGGATCATTCAAAGAGCTAAAGTTAATTGGTTGAAATTTGGTGAGGAAGACCTTAAATTCCTTTATGGTAAAATTAGGATTAGGTTGGGAAGTAAGAATTCATTGGTTAATCTTCTTTCTTCCAACTCTCAATCCTCCAGAGATGCAGTTATTTCTTCTATTGTTCATTACTTTCAGGATCTTTACAACCCCTCCCTCCCCTGCAATATGGACATGGTTATCTTTCCGGTTGGTAATACTCTGTCTGATGAGCACAACTCCACTCTCAATGCTTATGTGACGGATGATGAAATCAAAAGAGCGGTTTTCTCGGGGAAATCCAATTCTGCTCCTGGTCCTGATGGTCTTAATTTCCATTTCTACAAAACTGCCTGGCATATTCTTGGTCCAACTGTCTGTAGGGCTATTCGAACTTTCTTTCTTAAAGGTTTCCTCCCTAAAGGTGTTAAAGCTACTGCTTTAGCGATTGTTCCTAAACATGTTAATGCTTCCAGTATTGCTGATTACAGGCCGATTGCTCTGTGTAATGTTCTTTACAAAGTTATAGCTAAAGTTATGGCGTCTAGACTCAAACCTGTTATGAACTGGTTAGTTAAGGATAATCAAGCAGGGTTTGTTAATACTAGAGTATCCACGGATAACATACTTCTTGCTAATGACATTCTTCATCATGCGGGTAAGAAAGGGGGTGGTAATATTTTCTGCGCTAAGTTGGATATTAAGAAAGCTTTTGATTCTGTCTCCCGTCAATTTCTTCTTGCTAGGCTTTTGCAGAAAGGTTTCCATAGCTCTTTTATAACCTGGATTAAGGCTTGTATATCTGATGTGAACTTCTCTATTGTGTTGAATGGGGCTCTAGAGGGATTTTTTCCCTCTTCGGTTGGCTTGAGGCAGGGTTGCCCTCTAAGTCCGTTTCTTTTCTGTATTGTGATGGATGCTTTCTCAAATTTGCTGGATGACAGAGGGTTCAAAGGTATTTCTAAAGGGAATTTTAATCTCAATCATCTATTATACGCTGACGACGTGTTAATTTTTGGGGAGGCTTCTTTGGAAAACTGTCATATCTTAGCCACTGCTATTAATGACTTCTCTAATTCCTCTGGTCTTTTCATAAATTATGATAAATGCTCTATTATGTTTCCTAAACACTTGAGGAATCAGTCTGAGGTGTGTCAAATTCTTTCCATCCATTCCATTGTCAACAAGATTACCTATCTTGGGATTCCTCTTTCCTTTTATAGATTGAATGTTGCAGATTATATGCCCTTGCTTGACAGTCTAAGTAAGAAACTTAATGGATGGAAAGCCAACCTTCTATCCTTTGCGGGCAGGTTACAATACCTTAAATTCACCATTCAAAACACAATTGTATACTGGATTAGAGGCTCAATTTTACCTAAATCGGTGCACAAGGTTTTTAAAAAACTTAGTTCCAGATTTCTTTTTTTTGGTGCTGTCAATACAGAAAAGAAAATTCATATGTCTTGGGACAAAATTACCTTGCCTAAAGATAAAGGGGGATTGGGTATTTATTCTCTTAATGCTTTGCAGTATGCTTTTAATTGTTCTGTTATTAGTAGGATGTATAACAGTGAATCTCCATTAGCTTGCTGGCTGTTAACTATGTACTGCTCTCCTTGGAAGCCCCCGTCCATTTCTGCATCTAAGATGTGGAAAGCTATTTGCTGCACTGCCCAAATTGCAAAAAATTGTTTCCAGTTTAAAATTTATCAAAACTCTCCCATTTCCTTAAAGTGGGATCACTGGTGTTTCAATTCCACACTTGGTAATTTCTGTGGGATTTCGGATTCTGCTGCTTTGCCGGATATTAAGCTTGCTGATATTATTTCTGGGAATGGTTGGGAGATTAATGGGGTTATTTGTCATTCGTTGCATCAATTTGTTAACAGAATCAATATTGAGAGTGGCTTGGGACCTTGCTTACTTTGGAATAACAAAAACTGTTTTCAGTATAAGTTATTTGTTAAGGAATTTTATTCTGAGCATCCTGACTGTTATTGGCATACTATGGTTTGGCATAAGAAGCATATTTTAAAACATGCTGTGTTTGTTTGGTTGGCATTAAAAGAAGGTTTGAAAACTGCTGAGGCTCTCAGGATTAGGCAAATTTTGGTTCCCAGGATTTGCAGTTTATGTAATATGTGGGATGAATCGGTTGCTCATCTCTTTTTTGATTGCAATTACTCTTTCTCTATTTTAAAAAACCTGATTCCTGGGGTTGAGATTTTCCTTCTTAGACCGACGATTATTCAGGTCTTTGATTGGCTGTATGGTGAATTCCGTGGCAATGTGAACTTATTGAACTTCTATAAGATGGTGGTTGGCTGTATCATCTATTTTACCTGGAAAGAAAGAAACGGAAGAAGATTTGGAGGAAATTCAAATTGCTGCACTACTGTTTTGTTGAATATTAAAAGAGTTTTGTTTGAAAAGGTTATGAAATGGAAGAGTGCCAATGAATTGCTGGATAAACTTTAATGGCTGGAGATTTTGTGGCTCTCAGTTTCTCGTTCTGCTGTGTTATGGGAGACTGGACGATGATGATGCTCCCATTCTTTTGTCCCTTGGATGGCCTTTGGGGCAACCAGGGCCCAGTTTTCTTCCTTATTCTGAGTCCAGTCTCCTCGTATTGGGAGCTGGTTCTGTTTTCTCTTCTAGCAGGTCTGCCTTTCTTCTTCCTGGGGCGGTTAAGTGTGGCTGGTGCTGTTTTAAAGGCGGTGCTGCTAAGGTCTATCTACTGTTGCTGGGGAGGAATGATGTTGCTGATTTCAGATCTTGCTAAATATCTTGTATTTTGTGCTCTTTTTCCTTGGACTTTGGATGATATGGGTGGTATAGTTGTGATTTCTTTTCTTTGTTCCACATAAGTTTTTGTTTCTTGCTTATGTTGGAATTTTATTTTTGTTACTTTTACTTTACATGTAACTTTTCTCTTATATGATTATCAAGGGCATTGGCCCAAATTTTCCCAAAAAAAAAAAAAAACAAAAAAAAAAAAAAATTTACTTTCGAGCCATTTTACTTTCGGCATGTTACAAAGTGTCAGTTCCTTGAGAAAGGGAAGTTGCCCAAAAGGTGGAAGAGTTTCCCATTCCTTGCAATCTGACAAATAGATTTTCTCAATTTTCTTTATATTGGAGAGCAGATTGACATTGTTCATCCATATTGCAGACCTTGCACCCATGTAATTCCATATGCTCAAATTCTTTAGACATTTTGGTGGCCAAAGGTTATCGAGTACGCTCTCATCTAAATCGTTGTTCGTCGAATCAATGTGATTATCACTCCAACATAATGTCAAATCTGTAAGCCTCCTCTTTTCACATAATTGGGCATTACGAGCCTCCTCGCCATCCTTAATATTTTCAAGGCAATTGATTCCTAATTTGTAAAGATCAATCATATTCTTCAGCTCCCCAATTTGATAACCACTCACATCTCTAAGATCAAATATATACAGTTCTGAAAGAGACTTTAGCTTCCCAACCCCATATATTGATGAAATATAACTATTTTTGGGAAATTCCATGTAACGCAAGTTAGAAAGGCTATTAATGTCACTTGGTAAAAAAATAGCACCTTCAGGATCGCTTAGGCTATGTGGCCTCTTATAGATTATGTATTGCAAGTGATAGAGAATACTTACAGATCTTGGCAGCATAGTCAAATTAGAACTATCAATCTTTAAGTATCGAAGATGTATCAAATTTTCAATCTCCTCAGGTATTATTTCCAAGCCTTTTGATGCCCATATGTATAATAAGCGTAGGCTTCTCGATGATTTCAATACTTCAATAAGTCCATTACAAAGATCCTGATCATTAAAATCTTTATAGAACAAGAAAAGAGAATGCAAATGTTTGAACTTCTCAATCTTTCTTAAGATGTCTGGTTTTGCATTTAGAATAGACAAGTGTCGAATAGTCTCAGAAATTTTGAGAGACGACTCTTCATCAGCCACAAGTTTATTGCATACCTGAGCAAAAAATTTTGATGCTGACTCATGTATTAAATCATGCATCTTGTAGTTATATACGACCACGTCATAGAAATCTTTGATCTCAAACTTGTCAAATAAAGCTTTTTTGACTAAAACATCAAAATACCTTCCTCCGATATCCTCCATAGTCTTTCCTTGAGACGGCTGAATGAAACCCAATGCAATCCACATTCGGACTAAATCATCTTTATCAAACTCATGATCTTGTGAGAACATACAACAAAATGCAAAACAATTTCGTAGATGATTTGGCAGAACTATATAGCTCAGTCTTAAGATGGAATGTATAGAATTCTGATCCAGTAAATTGTTTTCTAGAACTTCCATCCAAGTCAATAGAATTTAGAACGCCGCCAATGACCTTAGCTGCCAACGGAGATCTTAAAAGCTTTTTAACTATATCTCGAGCAATGACTCTTAAATTTTCATGATCATCAAAGGGGTTCTCTACACCAGCAAATGCATGAGAGTTAAGGAGCTCCAAACACTCATCTTCCTCTAGACCCTCTAAATGAACTATTTCCTTCTTCTTTTTAAGAACCTTTGCAAACATCAGTGCAATTGAGTCTGTTCGAGTTGTTACCAGAATCTTACTACCAAAACCCCCAGAAGATAGAGGAGCGAGCACATCCTCCCATTTGCTTTTATCGTTCTCCTCATTCTCCTCCCAAATATCATCCAGCACAAGTAAGAATTTTTTGGACATCACCTTCTCTTCGAGACGCCCTTGAACTGCCACAAGTGTCTCCAAACGAGGCCTCTCCTTCTCAAGACATTCCAACATATCTGCAATGACTTTCTTCACATCAAAGTTGTTGGAAACACAAACCCACATTTTAGGATTAAATTCCTTTGTAATTTCATCATTATAAACATGTTGCAGGAGAGTTGTCTTCCCCATACCACCATGGCCGACTATAGATAGAAGAGAAATGTTTCTGTACAAATCAGTTCCCCGATGCTCATTTGATGGCTTCCTCAGCCACTCCATAACAAGCTCCTTCTCCTTTCCCCGCCCAATGAGATCATTTTTAGGCAAGGCTCCCGTTTCACGTGCTCCGTGCAGCTCAAGCTGCTGCTTCTGATGCTCCTTCTTTGCGTCATTTACAAGATAAAGGAAAGAAGCAACATCAGTTGAAACTCCATAAAGTTTCTGCAAAGCCTCCTTGTAGAAGAGAAAGCGCAGAGACAGAGAAGAGATAAGAAGGAGAAAGTATTATTCTATCCTCGTATACACAGTTGTCCAGTATATATAAGCCAGAACTCAGCTTAAGGATACGGCTACAGAACCAGATAAAGCATTACATATTTACAGAAATACCTAAATACTAATATGATATATATATATGTTTCAGTTCTAATATCTCCCCTCAAATTGATGGGTCTATTTTGACCGTCAATTTGTCGCGAAGAGCAGTGAACCTAGGGGTGGAAAAGGATTTGGTGAAGATATCTGCAACTTGATCGACTGTGCTGATGGGATGAAGTCGAATGTTGTTGAGCTGAATATGATCCCTTAGAAACTTTTGATCAATTTCAATGTGTTTCGTGCGAGAGTGAAACACGGGGTTGTTGGCGAGAGCAATGGCGGACATGTTGTCACAATATAGATTCGTTGGATAGCTTTGCGAGACTCCGAATTCATTTAGCAGCCTGCGAAGCCAGATGATATCCGTGGTGAGTTCGGCGAGAGCTCTATACTCGGACTCGGTAGAGGATCGAGAGACCGTTCGTTGCTTCTTGACCGTCCACGAGATGAGTGAATCGCCAAGAAACGAACAGTAGCCGGATGTTGATTTCCTTGTTAACGGGTCGCCCGCCCAATCGGCATCTGAAAAAGATTTAAGAATTAAGTTAGTTTTTGTTATTGGAAGACCGTAGTGTAGCGTACCTTGAATGTATCTTAATAAGCGTTTGAGAAGGTAGAAATGCAATGGACGGGGATCGTGCATATGTTGAGAAAGAAGATTGACGCTGAATGAGATATCCGGTCGGGTAAGAGTTAGGTATTGAAGTGATCCAGTGATACTCCTGTACCGAGCCGAATCATTGAGGACAGGGTCCGGAGGGATGTCACTCGGGATTTTAGTGCAGGTCGGGTTCGCCAGCTTGTTGCAGTGCTGCATTTCGGCTTGCATCAGAATCCCATAAGCGTATTTAGCCTGAGACAGGAAATAGGAGTCATTAGATTTATGAATCTTTATGCCCAAGAACTCATGCACATTGCCAAGATGTTTCATGGAAAATTCCAAGTTTAGTTTGGAGAGAACGGTTTGTAGTTGAGTTGAGTCGTTGCCCGTGATGAGTATATCATCGACGTATACCAAGAGAAAAAGCTGAATTTGATCTTTCCGGTATATGAGCAGCGAGGGGTCAGCCGAGCTGTGCACAAACCCGAGACGAACGAGAAAGGACGTGAATGTGTTGTACCATTGACGGGGTGCCTGTTTTAGTCCGTAGATGGCTTTGTTTAACCTGCAGACATGATCCAACCTGGACTGATCCTCGAATCCTTTGGGTTGAGTCATGTATACCGTTTCTGTGAGGGTGCCGTGTAAGAAAGCGTTGGCGACGTCGAGTTGTTGAACCGGCCAGTTGTTGTACAGGGCAATAGTAAGCAGAATTCGGATGGTAGGTAGTTTAACCACCGGGCTGAACGTCTCTACGTAGTCGATACCGAATTCCTGATGGTTGCCTTGAGCGACTAAACGTGCTTTGTATTTGGCGACCGAGCCATCTGTATGATATTTCGTTTTGTATGTCCATTTAGAACCGAGTATAGATGCATGTGCTGGTGGTGCAACTAGCGTCCAGGTTGCTTGTGTCTGAAGTGCAAGGATTTCTTCGGCCATAGCATGCCGCCAGTGTTGGTTCTTGGATGCCTCGAGGTATGTAGTGGGATCACGTTGGTCGGAGGCTGTAGACGTGACATGCAGGAGATTCATTCGGTTTGTGGGTCTTAGAGAGCCGGTTTTGCTTCTGGTCACCATGTTGTGTACTGGAGCCGAGCATGTGTCAATGTTGTAGTCACGTTGCTGTGTAACCACTTGGGGAGGAAGGGTATGGAGCTGAGAATCAGTGGGAGTGTGGATGGAGTCAGCGTTCACAGATACTCCTGAACTAGTATTCTGTTTGGCCGACTGAGGCACACTCATAGAATAAGGAATTAGAAGTTGCGGGCAGATGCCCGATTGATTGCAGGAAACGTTGACAGAGGTTATAGCAAACGGAAACATGTGTTCATAAAAGATAACGTTACGAGATACCGTTACTTTGTTGTTTTGAGTGTTGAGGCATTTGTAGCCTTTGTAGACGTCAGAGTAGCCGAGGAATACGCACGGTCGAGCAGTGGGTTCGAGCTTATTCCGAAGCTGATGTGGGAGCAAGGGATAACACTTGCACCCAAAAACTTTAAGTGCCTCATACACCGGCTTCCTGTTGTACATAAGTTCTAACGGAGTATTGTTGTGGGTTGTGAAGGAGGGTAACCTGTTTATAAGATAAACTGCGGTGGTAACTGCCTCGGCCCAGAAAGTGTGGGGCATGGATGCCGTGAGTAGCAGAGCACGAGTAGTTTCGATGATGTGCCTGTGCTTTCTCTCCGCTAAGCCATTTTGCTCCGGTGTATATGGGCATGAAAGTTGGTGCGAAATGCCGTGCTTGAGAAGGTAATTTTGGAACGATGAATTGACGAATTCAGTTCCCCCATCAGTTCGGAGCGTTTTAATGCGACGCTCGGTAAAATTTTCGATCTGAGTCTTAAAATTAACAAACACAGAAAAAACATCAGATTTGAATTTAAGCGGGTATATCCAGGTATACCGAGTGTGGTCATCAACAAAGATCACATAGAACCTAAATCCTTGATTGGAAGTGGTAGGGGCCGGACCCCATACGTCGCTGTGGATCAAATCGAGAGGGTGCTGCTGCCTATTAACAGAGTGCTGAAAAACAAGTTTATGGCATTTTGCCGCAGTGCAAGATTCACAAGTATTATGCGTTTTATTCATTTTGAGTAACTGATTACAAGAAGAAATAGAATTGAAAACGCGATTGTGCGGATGGCCCAAACGTTGGTGCCAAACTGTATCTGTAGCTTGTTGTGTCGTGAGAGCAGTGTGTTGACGGATTTTCGAAGCCAGAGGAACAGCGTATAGCCCGTCTTTAACCGGCCCTTGAAGAAGAGTTTCCTGTGTCGCTAAATCCTTCAAGACAAAACCGCACGGATCAAATGTAATGGAGATAAAATTATCCTTGGTAAGTTGAGAAATAGAGAGAAGATTGTATTTAAGAGTGGGAGTGTGAAGGATTTGAGATAGTTTTAGCTTACGAGATGGGGTCGGGAGGATTCCCGCCCCAGCGTGAGTGATGCCCACAGAGGTTCCGTCTCCGATGGTGACATTGTCTGGACCGTTGTAAGGTTTGGACAAAGAAAGATTGTCCAACGAATTGGTCAGGTGCGTGGAGGCGCCCGAATCCAAAAACCAGGCTGCTTCGGACGAGTCGGAGGACGCCATCAGAGCGGTGGCGGGATTTTTGACCTGAGGGGTGTAGTTTAAGTCAAGGCGATGCCAGCAGCTTTGAGCTGTATGTCCCTTTTTGGAACAAATTTGACACGCCACTGCGGCATTTGAGTTTGTTCGGGAAATGTTGGGGGCCCCGTAATAGTTCTTGCCGCGAGATCGCCGTCCTCTACCGCGACTGGTGAACAGAGCCGTGTGTGGATCGGGGGCGGCAGAGAACTTTGCTGCATCCGATGCGAGATTGATTTCCTCGCTCATGAGAAGGGGATAAATCTGATCCAGAGTGAGAGGAAACGGCGACGTCCGGATGGCCGATTTGAATGACTGATATTGCAGAGGGAGGCCATTCAAGATGTAATGTATGACGTCTTCGCCATCGAGAGAGGAGCCTGCTGAGGCAATTTGATCAACTAACGTTTTGATTTCTGATAGGTAATCTGTCATGGATTGATTTTTGAGGGAAACGTTGTGTAATGCGTTCTTGATCTGCATAACTTTTGAGCGGTTGGATGCTTGAAAGCGAGTCTCGAGTGCCGCCCAAATCTTTGCCGTCGAGTCCAGCGAGATAACATAAGGAAGAATGGAGGACGAGATGGTTGAGCAGATGGAGGCCGAAAGATTCTGATCCGTGAGCGACCACTGCAAGAACGCTGGATTATGGGAGGTGGAGCCGTCGGATTGTGTCAAGAACGGCGCTGGAGGAGAGATGTTGGGATCAAGAACGGCGCTGGAGGAGAGATGTGTCAAGAACGGCTCTGATACCATGTAGAAGAGAAAGCGCAGAGACAGAGAAGAGATAAGAAGGAGAAAGTATTATTCTATCCTCGTATACACAGTTGTCCAGTATATATAAGCCAGAACTCAGCTTAAGGATACGGCTACAGAACCAGATAAAGCATTACATATTTACAGAAATACCTAAATACTAATATGATATATATATATGTTTCAGTTCTAATACTCCTCCAGTCGCTTCAAGTTGGGATCAATTTTGAGAGCACGTTTGCCAATTTTGACAAGTTTTTTCTTCCAGTCGCTTCTCAGTTTCTTGTCTTTGGTCACCTGTTTTTCAAGTTCCATGTACTCCAGCTCATCAACCACGTCAAATGCATCATCGATGGCATCTCGCAGCTGCCATAGCCATTTGTTAAGATCCGGATATTCTTCTGTGATCTGCTCTTGGCTGGAAGCAAAGTGGACGACAGCTTGGATCTGGGGGAGATGCCCTTTCAACCTTGCAAGCGGCTCCTTCGTGCGTTTCTGCCATTCGATTTGATCTTTCACGTAACGGAAGCCAGCGATGGCGATCTTCTCTACAAGATCAAGTAACTTATCCTCCATGGCGATCGATGTAGAGCAGAACAACTGAACAGTAAGAAAAAAAAAAAAGGAGAATGGAAGAGATGCAGATTAGATGGTCTACCGGCTCAAGACGATATCCTGGTGGTTAACATAAGGGAAATCCTTGATTTTTCACAAAGCTCCAAAGTACCTCAAATGCACATCAATATGTCTGCCACTTATTAATGTAATGGGGATACACCCACATGCTATTAGGGATGTAAAGGAGTGAAATAGAGTGGAGTTTTTGCACTTATCAGGTTTGGCTCATTACATAAAAAGTCAGCTCAAACTCGAGCTCGTAGTTCGAGCTCGTCTCACTGTAAATGAGCTCGAGTCGGCTCACCAGTCATGGGAGGAAAATTTTAAATTTAGGCAGAATTTTTAAAAGTTTTACGAATTTTTAAAAATTAAGTTGGATTTTTAAAACTTAGTATATATATATATATATATATATATATATATATATATATATATATATATATATATATATATATATATATATATATATATATATATATATATATATATATATATATATATATATATATATATATATATATATAATATTTAATATTTAAATAAAACTTACGTGTTTTTTTATTATTTTTTTAATATTTAAATTTAATAAATAAAATAAAAAATAGTTAAAAAAATTAATATTTATTCGAGCCAGCTCGCGAGCTCAAAAGCTGAGCCAGCTCAAGCTCAAACTCGAGCTCGAGCTCGACTCGTGAGCTTGATAAGCTCGGTTCGGCTTACTTACATCCCTCCGTGCTACTCTCTGAAATTTATTTTACTTTAACTTCATCAATTAATTTGACTTTAATGAAATCTTCAAATATTTTGTCAACTTTTTTTTTTCATTTTTTGTTTAACTTAGTATTGTAGATATGTTTGTTTTTTATTAGGTTTGAGATATTTTTGTAATTTTTTAATTGAGATTAAGTCTATTCTATTCAATAAAATGCATCAAAATAAATGTATAACAATGAAAAAAATATGATGTGATGTAATGTTGGGGCGATCAGCAGCTGGATGAAAATTTTTTGGCTGGCCTGGTGGAAGTTTGATGGCAATTGGCGGCCGGGTAGTAGTGCAACGAAGATAAGGCACAGTCTTTACAAATATGCATTATATATATATATATATATATATATATATATATATATATATATATATATATATATATAATTTGTTCATCCAATTTATGATTTAAATTATTCAAATATACTTTGGAACCTCAATTTGGGCTCATTTGTGCTTGGATTGGACCGACTTTAGTGTTGTTGGATTCGTCTCTTAAGGATGTTTAGTTTGATTATAAGTTTGTTTAAATGAAAGTTAGGATGATCCCCAATTTAATTTTGAAAGTTTTCAAATTGGACATTTCTCGAGATTTGCGTTCGATTAAGATGATTTTTTATGACATATCAATAATAATATTAAATTGTCCAATTAATATCTACAATTTTTTATACAACAACAACAACAGCAAGCCATTATCCCGCCACGTGGGGTCGGTTATATGTATCCTCTTTCTCCATTGTGTCCTAATAAAGGTCAAATTCTCGTTTAAATCTAATAAAGAAAGGTCATTCCTAATCTTTTCTAACCTGCAATTTTTTATCTAGAAATAAAATTAATTTAAATAAGAGAAAGTAAAAAAAATTCAACCAAATTAAAAAGTTAAAATTTTCAAGAACGGGAAGTTATCTACCAACGGGCATTAGTTGATTAGCTTATGTAGCCTAATCAGTAGTTTTTTTTTTTGGACGATTAGAGGATTTGAGCCTGGTTGAGATGGGAGAAATTTCTTCTCTCGAACACTCGGCCGTAGACCCAATTCATATATACATATATATAATGCATCAATTTTTAAGATATAAAATTAATTCTCCATATATATATATATATATATATATATATATATATATATATATATATATATATATATATATATATATATATATATATATATATATATATATATAATGCATCAATTTTTAAGATATAAAATTAATTCTCCATTATAAAATTTCATTCTTCACTTGTGAAATTAATCATTATAGCTATAAAAAGACTGTTTTAGTACTGGTTATTGTAATTTTTTTCCCTCTCATCATTAATTTAGGAGAGTAGCCTATGGATCTACAATGATAAGGTTTTGTTTCGGATAATTTTTTTGTTTCTTTCTAACACTATTTTTAATTCAAATTTTTATAATTAAATTTGCTACCAAAAAAAATATTTTAGAAAGTAGTACGAAAGCTGTCCCAAAGAAACCTAAGTGACAGACAATGCTACCTTTTTGCATGTGAAGTGTGTTTGGAGCTTCTGAATGTGAAGTGCTTTTAGAGCTTTGCAAGATAGTGCGAATATTCTCTTTCTGGTTTATGGTGACTTAATTTGAAAGTGCATTTAATTGTGATTAATAAAAATTAATGAAGCTTGTAGACTGTAAATAATTGCATATTGTAAATATTTTTTTTTTTTTACTTTAATGTCATAATTCATTTGACTTTAATGGCACTCATTAAAACTCTTCAATTTAATTTAAGATCATAAATCTTAATTAGCCCAAATTAAGTCTCACTACAATTGAAAATAAAAATTAGGAAATAACAAATCATTTTATAATTTCATTATTAAAAAAAATTAAACATTATAAAAAACTAGAAAATTAACCTATAATTATCCATTTTTATTAAAATTCATAAATATAATTATGTTTGGTAATTATATTATATATTTATATTATTTAAATAAAATATATAATTGGATTAGTTTTATTAAATCTAGCTTTTCTCATGAACTTTGAAAAGGAAACTTATTTGAAAAGAAAACTTAAAAATAAATTTTAATAAGATTAAAATCTAGTAATCTTTAAATTTGATCAAAATTTGATAAGAAAATATATAAATGAACTTGATGAGGATAACATTCCGATTAATTTTTATTATTTATAGACTTAAAACATCAACTAATAACAAAATAAAATCAATGGGAGCCTAATTTGAACAAGCTCATTATTTGTCGATAGAACAACCGGTCAATAGAAGAAAAACAAATTTTTTAGCAGAAATATAAACCAGAGAACTAAGGTAATTGCAACACTAATTTCAATTTCACAATCTTCTGTAGCCATAATAATCCCACATTTAATCAAAGTATCAAAGAAAAAAAAACTAACCAAGCAACCATCTGGCAGAAGAATATTCAAAGACATGTGCTCCACTAGTTTGAACTCCATAACTATGAGTTGCAATCAAGGATGATTTTTTTTTTTTTTTTTTTTTTTTGCATAAGTTGTAGGAAAAAAAAAAAGATTTATAAATAGATCCATTAACACAATTATAAATTTCATTAAATAAAAAAATGGATTCATAAACATAGGCCCAAAAGGAAACCAAAACTAAGATCACAAAGCTTTAATCACCAAAATAAACTAAAGGTTGCAAAGCAACCTCAAAAGGACAAAATAACCAAAAATTTAGACATCCTGTAGGCACCAAAAATAACCATAAATCAGACTTAGGAACATGAGGCTTCTTGCAAAATAAATAAAAAAGATTGTCACCCTGTTGGCCAGTAAGGATCATCCATTGGAGGTAGCAGCCCAAAATTATATAAAAGATTACAACAAGATAATCAAGCAGAAGAAGTCCCAAACAATTCCCAAACAATTGTTTGATCAAAACGAGAGAATTAACCACCAAGATTGCCAAAGCAACTCGAATGGATTATCAAGGAAAAATCTCAAAGGCCATTAAAAAAGATAGAAATATTTACATTAGAGTGTTTGGAGCTTCTAAACTCATTCATATGATGATGTAGAGAACCCTAATGATCTTTAAAAATTAAGAGCCATTGCTGGAGAGATAATAAATAAGCTTTCAGAAACTCCATTGGCGGCAAAGGTCATTTGTGGTGTTCTAAATTCTAACACGGATGAAAGGCAAGTGATGACAGTTCTAGAAAGCAATTAAGTACTACAACAATGGGTCAAAATTATATCTTTTTCATCTTAAGACTGAACTCTATAGGTCTGCCAAATCTCTACAAATTTGTTTTTCATTTTGTTCTATATTTCCACAAAATCATGTGTTGAATAAAGATGATTTAGGCTTAGTTTGAGATGCATTTTTTAATGCTTCTTAAAGCAACTTTCTAGTACAATTTTTTTTTAAACTAGAAAGTAGCTTTAAAAAGTAATAAAAAAACCGTCCCAAGCAAAGCCTTAGTCTGAATGTGGATTGCATTGGTTTTCTTTCAACCGTCTCATACTCAAGGAGAGACTATAGAGGATATCAGAGGAAGATCTTTAGATATTTTTGTCAAAAAATCTTTCTTTGATTTAGGATATTACAAGATGCATGATTTACTACATGAGTTGGGACATAATATTTTTGCACGAGAATGCCTCAAAGTTATGGGTAATGAAATGTTGCATCTTGTGATTCTTGGGACTCTTTGACACTTATCTGTTCAAACTACTTAAGAAGCATTGGGAAGTTTAAATATTTGTATTGTCTTTTCATGTTTTATTTTTATTTTTCTTTTTATTTTTTATTTTTTTTATAATTAAAACCCTCAAAGGGGCCTACGTGTTAATACCAAAATTGCGGTTACATGGTCCTTAAAAGGAACCACTAGCTCTCTATTGCTCGAACGAGCTACAATCAAAAAGGAAAGAAAAAGACCTACGAGCCTGTGGTTCCTCATCCTAAGATTTCAAGAGTTACAAAAAAAACTAATAGGGCTGTAAGCATACGCCACCCAAAAAAGAAGATCATCAAATAGACGTTCAGCACCATCTTCCTGCAAAAATAGAGAAGCAAAAAGAAAAACCAAAGAAAGAAAACAATAAAGAGTACCTTGATTTTACAGAAGATCTTGTACTTCAAAATTGAAAGAACCTTGCAAGACACTCCCACACATCTGAGACATCAGCATCTCACCTTTGACCTCCTCCCTGTCAGCAGTAGCCCAAAAACAATTGTCCCCAACCTGTAACACAGAATAACTCCAAAAATAGCAAATACAATTCACCAAGTTAAGTTATACTTTATAAATCTTGCTATCAACACAAATTCTCCCATCCACCAAATAGACTAATTGAACAACCAGGCAACAAAAGCCACCACCCATCCTGGTTAAAAAATCAAGCCCCATATACCACCAAGGCGAGCAACCAACCAACCAACCAGAGGCAACCTCAGAAACCAAAACAACAGACACAAAACAACCCCCGCAGCACCCAGAAATCCTATCACAGCCCAGCCTAAACACCCAACGAACCAACTCCCACAAAAAAACATCACTTAATCCCCCGATACTTCTTAATATAAGGCAAGCCAGAACGATCCAATCTAACCAAACCATTGACAATTCTAGGAATATCGTTCATGTTAAATTCCACATACTCCCGTAATTGGCAACCGATAGTAGCCAAAGCATCAGCACACCCATTACCCTCACGGTGAATATGAGAACTCTTAAAAGTAATGGTAGACAAGTCCTGCTTCAGCTCCCTAATCAAATAATAATTCTCAGCATTAAACAAAGAATTACTATTGATATAATGCAAAATATTCATGGCATCAACTTCAATCCAGACTCTATCATAACCCAATTTAATACACATTTTGATACCATAAATAATACCATGTAACTCAGCAAAACAAGCAGACTTACCAGAAACAGGACTCGCAAAAGCCTTGATCACCTGACCCAGGTGATTTCTTAAAATGCTCCCACACCCAGCCACCTTACCATTATAAGATCCATCAGTGTTAATCTTAATCCAGTCAACATCAGGCTTAAGCCATCTAATAATGCAGACCCTATTCTCCTGCACACCCGGATTACTCATAATATTAAAAGCATGAAACACATGCCGGCAACCTTTAAAATTGATATACTTGAGCATACCAGACTCATAGAGAAGCTGAATTTTATCACAGATAGAATGAATGATACTAGAGGCATTCATCTTAATACCGTCATGCTTCGCTTCATTACGACTCTTCCAAAGAAACCAAGTGATAATACTAACCAAACAATTCCTAACATGGACTTTATTATTAGAAAACCAGCATTTAAAAATATCAATAATGGACTTAAAACTGTGATAAAATTTAAATTGAAACAGCTCTTCAAAATACAGCCAAATAGAAACAGCAATAGGCCCATTAGCAAACACATGGTTCACCGTTTCAAGATGCTGACAGCAATGACATTTAGAAGCTAATTGAATGCCTTTTTTCATCAGATTCATTTCCATAGGGATAAAATTAGAAATCACATGCCACACCATAATAGCATAGGTGGTAGGGATCGAGTTATGCCATATAACAGAGAAAAATGGGTTATGAGGTGTTGACCTAGTTTTTGGCCCAGACCAGGTCAAAGAGTTGACCTGGTCAAATTTGACCAAGCTAGACCCCAGGACCCATCCCATTGGGTTCAGGGAGTCAAGCCAAGTCTGTTGAGCCCAGACTCGAGTCATGGGTCAACCTAGTTAACCAGGTCAACCAGGGTTGACCTAATTGAACCCTAATTCCCTTCTAATTGATCCCAATTTGATTTCAGAGCTTTGCAAGCTCAATTCTCTCCTCAACTGTACTCAGATGGTTAGACCCACACTATTGAGCTCAGACCTGAGTCCTGGGTCAACCTGGTTGACCAGGTCAACTCAAGTTGACCCAATTAGCCTCAATAGGTTATTATTGAGCCATATTAAATCCAATCTCTATCATGGCTCAATCCTTGGACTCTCTTGACCTATTTGACTGATTTGACCAAGTCCAACGTTGACTTGGTCAAACCAAGCCACTAATAGGTCATAATAACCTATTTACAGTCCATTAAGAGCCATTTAATGCATTAACTCCTCTCCCTTGGATTTGAATCCAAAACCACGGCCTCATAGCTCTATTTTCCCTCCCAAATAGCTGGTGATTAGATCCAGGCCCTTCAAGATAGGTTTAGGAGTTTAAATAGAAGAAATTTAGGTTTGGAAAGGATCTTTTTTTGCTCTTGCTTTCTCTAGAGATTTCCCCAGCCTCTGAGATTTTGTGTGAGAGCTCCTGCACCTTCCCTTTCCTTTTCCCAACCTAATCCCGACGGTGAAACCTCGCTGGTGGCGAGATCTCCATCGAACCGAGGCCAATGAGCTTCCAACTCGTGTTGCGTGCGATCTAGACGTCGAGAGCTCACGATTTCTTCTTCAAATAGAAGCGTGGACAGTCTACAAGTGCAACAAGCCAGAGATCTCTCGATTTCATCAAGTATTTTGGGTAAATTTCTCAACCCTAATTAGAACACTTCGAGTTAAATAGCATCTTACATAGGGTGTTTTAGATCGAGGTATCACGCCCCCATGATTTCTGTTCGTATATAGATATCAAGTTTAAAATTTCATAAAATTTGGTGGAGTATCGAGCGAGAACGAAGCGAAAAATGCCTTTAGGGTTCGGGTTCGGCTGTTCGTCCGTCTGGGCTGGATCGCAACCGTTGATCTTGTGATCAACGGTGTAGATCAAGTCGTTCTGCAGATTCGATCTAACCGAGGATTCGATCTCGCGGCTATCACTCCCGTCCGGCTGCATCACAGCCGTTGGTTTCAAACCACGGACGATCGGACGGTCACACGCGCCGTCCGACGTGTTTAAGTTAGCCGGCGCTGATTTCCGCGCCGCGACAATCATTGCCAATTATTGCGCGGCGGCGCAATCATTGGCAATGATTGCGCCGAAATCGCGGGACGAACCCGCGTGTGCCATGCGTCTGACCGCCGCCGCCACGCGTCGCCGCCCTGATTTTTGGATCAAAATTTTTGTTTTAAATTTATTTTAATTCAGAAAACTTCAAAAATTCGCCAAAAATCCGTTTTCGCTCCGATTTTGATGCACAATACCTCGTTTTGTTCGTATTTTGATCCTCTACCATATAATTTTTTTTTATAAAAATAATATATATATTTTTTAAATTATTAATAAAACAGTAAAATAATACTATTTTAAATTATTATTTTAATTATTTTATTGATATCATATTATAATATTATTATTTTTTAATTATGATATTAATAAACATATTATTTTAAATTATTTTTGTTACTTATTATTATTATTACTATTATTATATTTATTTTTAAAAAAAATTATTATTATTTTATTAAGTATTATCTTAATTATTTTAATTAATTATATTATTAAAAATATTCTTAATATTATATATTTATAAATTATTTTTTTTAAAAATTTCAGAGATCTTAGAATCTATCTTTCATATCTATTTAATAATAATAATTATGATTATTATTATTATTATTATTATTATTTTCTTAAGTATTTGTTATTTTAAACATTTTTTAATATTATTTTATTAGTTTAAAGCTTCCAAAAACCATAACTTTCCCGTTCCAAATCCGCTGTCGACGCACAACACCTTGATTTGAACGTATTTGAATTCTGCACATTCTGGAACTAGTTTTACTTGAAAGTTTTGGTCTGTCTGCAATTATTTTAAAATCAGCCAACAACACTATTTTAAAATTATTTAATTATTGTCTTTAAACTTTGAAATTGCGTAACTTTCTCATTTTAAGTCGGATTTTGATGCACAGCTTCTTGTTTTGGTGTATATGGAATTCTGTACAGTTTGAAACCACTTTTGGGTGAAAATTCTGTTTAGATTTTTTGATATGTCCAAAATTGTAAAACAACATTATTTTAAAATATTATTTTATTATGTTTAAACTTCGGAAAATCATATTTTCGTCGTTTTGAATCGGATTTTTGCATATAACCCCTCGTTCTTTTCAGAAAAATGTGTATTTTATTTTGAAGCTGTTTCCAGTCACTGATTTTGACTGTTTTGGCAGATTTCTATCTTGGAGTAGTATTTGGTTATTTAATTATTATTCCTTTAATTAATATAGTAGTTATTTTCAAGATACAAACTATTTTTAAATCGTTTGGAAGCTTCGCTTGAGTGACCAGTGGATCTTTCCCATACTTATATGTATTATGAATCAACCTATCTTTCAAATACATTATTTTTACAAAATCTATATAGAGTTATATTAGTAGGTATTTTAAATTAATTTTAAATTACTTATAGTTAAATCCTAACTTTGGAAAGATCTACTTCACATGAAATTTTAGACATGGGTTCTATGAATGAAGAGCAATCATGGGGGAGAGGATTAGTGGGTGATTGAGTTCCAATCATTCACTAATTCCTCAGTTAGGTGTCTTTTTTTTTTTCGTAGATTGTATGTGTAGGTCGCACTACGAGCACTTAGCTTAGGCTCTCCTAGACTTAAGGACATGGTGTGTTTACTTCTTTTATGTATTTCCCCTGCATTTATTACCTTGAGGGTTAGTTGAAACATCACTTTAAACTCCTACAACATAGTGACCCCTAAGGACAATAATTAAGGACCTGTCTAGCAAACTTAGAAGTTTTCTAGAAGCTAGGATAGACCCTGGATTGACATGAAAACTTCAACACTTAAACTTAGTGACACCATAAACCTCCCATAATTTTCTAGGAATTTTTAGGAGTCTTTAGACCTCTTAGTTAACTAACACTAATTAACTGGCTAAATAAGGCCCCGAGCCCTTCTGAACATTATAATAAATACATGTTAGGTCAGAAAATTACCCATAATACCTCAAACTGATCAAAATCTGATCCTTGACCTTAGATAAATAGGGCTCTCTAGCTTGACTTCGGGTTGACCCCTAATTTGACCATAGGTGGAATTTACCTTTTAGTCCCTAATAATTCATTAAAAATTATTAAAAATCCCAAATTTTCCCCAAACACTTGGGAATACCCTTTTAGGTCATCCCTGACCTTTGGGGGTGATTCCAATCAGTTTAGAGTTGATTTGGATCAAAATAATAAAAAAGGCCCTTTATTAGGAAATTTAGAAAATTCTAATAAATACCCGATTTTTAGAAATCCATACTAATTGTAGAAAATTTCAAATTAGGCAAACTCACTTGCATTAGACTCTAATTAGGGTCTAGTATTTATTAAAAATCTTAGGTTTCCAGAATATGACTTAGATTAGAAAGTCAACTTTTTGGTCAACCATAGTTCATTTAGGGCCCGAAACTTAGAAAATTCATAACTTTGGATAGGAAACTCTAAATCCAGTGTACTACCTGTCTAACTGCTCATCTTAAGGTCTAGTATTTTCCTAAGTTGATAGAAATCCCAAACCTATCCTATTTCCCATAGTGACATTTTGGACCCTTAGTCTAGTTCCTAGGAGGACCCGGAACTTTCTAAAATTGGCTAATGCAATTTAAACTTCAAATATGAATACCCTAAGCTCTTAAAATTGATCAACAAACTGAATTAATTAAAATGGACCTAATTCACTAATATTTGAATTTCAATTAAAATATCCTTTTTAGACCCCCAACATACCTGAACTCTAGATAACTTTAACTAATCATCCAACTTAGGATCTATCCAAACCACACTAGCCTTACACACACATAGAATTGTTTGCTAGGGTACCACTTCTAGATCTAGGTTAGGCCGCTGGGCTTTACTTTCCTGCTGTGTGCCGGAGCTTTCGTGGATTTCATTGCATGCTGTTTGAAAAATGATTGGTGTGTTTGCTTACATTTATTGCACTCTGTGATGTAATGAGCGCTAGATCTACCCCTAGGTTAGGAGCACCATATATATATTGTTCTTCCGTGCAGGTGGCCATGCTCAAGCTAATAATAGGGGGGCACCGTTATATTTTCTAATAATGTTTTATGCAGGTGCTTGCTCAGCCCCCCCCCCCCCCTAAATAAAATGAGGACTAAATTAATAATTATAACTGCACAGATGGAGCTGCTTAACCCTCATAATTAAGAGCATGGCTTAGCATAGGATCAATGATGTTAGCATTTTCATTTTTCATATAAACTTCTTGGGATGATTTTTATTAGGATAACCTTGCAGGGATTCTTAGATTTACTGCTTTCAATTCATGTAATTTGTTTGTAATAAATTGTTAAGAGTTGTGAAAAAATTCTTGAGTTGGGATATTCTTATCCAACTCGGATTCCAAAAGAAGAAGGCATCCCTAAATGGGAGAGTCTTCTTCCATTTGGAAGACTGGGTTGGATGGATTTAGATATCCAAAGAGAAAAGGCAATACACCCCTGCTGGGGAGAATTGTCTCTTCTTTTGGATATTTAAGCCACGACGGATCCAAGGAGTCTAAGGAGGAGATTTCCAAGAGATCTAAGGAGGAGAGATCCAAGAAGTCCAAGGAGAAGATACCCAGAAGACTAAAGATTTGAAGACCCAATATCCCACTCAAAGTTGTTGGCGTCTGTCATAGGCTTAGAAATCCGGGTTGTTAGCAGTGGTGCCCGGCCACTTTACTTTTCTGCATACCCTGGGTTGTAATTAAAGGGCAGTTGGCCTATGAACATTTATTTGATTGGTTTGATTTATATTGATGTGTTTACCTAGTTGCGCAGTAGAAATTACATGCTTTTCTTAGGTTTCTTTCTTGCATGTCGCTTTTGTTTTCGCCTGGATTTCATTAGGCTCTATAAGGACTAGAATTTTTCTACTCATAATTAATTTTCAAAATTTTAAGCTTTAAATAACATAGAAAACTAACGAACCTAGGGAATTGCCGGAATCGTCCGGGGTCGCATGCATATTACTGCATCTTCTCTCTCCTTCTAATAAGACATCTCCCTGTCTGTAGGTAGAGTCCGGATAATCTGGCCTATGAGGATGAAGTGCGGACCTAGGGGACTCAGTCTTTTCTAAAAATTTATTTTCTATGAGACTATTTTTAAAATTCTATAGCATTCATGAACTGACATTTCAACTAGCATGCATTGTATTAGTAATCAACTAATTAAAATTTAATTGCATTAGCTAGGGGCATTCACCCAACATAAGTCCAAAACCACTTAGAAAATCCTCTAGATGTCGGTCCTATTTCCAATAACTGTACCACCCACCCATCTTCTATAACTGACTTGACAGCATGGTTTTAAATCGATTAGGTGGTTAGCTGGCTCCCCCATCCAGGCCGGGGTAAGTCCAGGTCTTGCACTGCATTAGCTAGGACACGGGTCTTAGTGTTCGTAGAGCACTAAACCCAATCTAGATTTAGGGTTCGAGGCTACTACACTCGGTCTCGTAGTATGCCTTAAATAGTAGGTATGTCTCTTTCTTTCAAGGACTATAAATCCTACTTATCCGCGTCACAGGATGACGCCACCTCCATCCTTCTCTCACGCATGTGATCGGATGTTTGACTTTGATTTTCTCCAGTTTCTCACTAGTACCCTAGAGCCTCCGAATGCTGATGTGAGCCACACATGTTGATTAAGCCCTTCGGACCTTTCTTCCTTTTGGATAGGATTTCCTAGTCTATACCCATGTTTCAATCCCACTTTAGGAGAGGATAATGTATGATCCTTAATCGAGAGTTTTCTCAGGCTCCGCCCTAGGATGTAATTAACCACGGGGGCTTGCGCCCGTGGGAAACTCGATCCCACATCTACTAAACCCTATTCGAACTCTTGCATCGGATGGGGGAAACCCGTGATTAGGTCGTGTATATTACTACCCATCGGGTGTGTTGGCGACAGCCTCTATTCTCAATGGTCAGTCGTATGCGCGATCCAATCTGTCCCTTCCTATTGGCCCGTTCGCGCGGTGCTCTTTAGGAGGTCCACATGAGGCTTATTCTTCTTAATGCAATACCACGCTTCTTTAACCTCAAATAAACCATTGTGAGAATTAGTAAAGAGAATGGAATCATGATTCTCGCATTGAAGAGGGATTTTTATAATCATATTAATAATAAAATCAGGAACATGCTCTTTAAGAAGATTAATATTCCACAACCCATCATGAATAAAATGATTAACTTGCAGAGTAGAAATTGATCTCGTATTAAGCAACATGTCAATAGAAAACTTACCCAACCATTGATCTTGCCAGAAAAAAACCTCCCTTTTACCAACACCCCACTGAATTAAACTCTCCATATCCCCTTGCATTTTACATAATCTCTTCCATATAGGGGAGTCACCCCTTTTAGGAAAAGAAATAGAAGGATGCATACCCCCACAGTACTTACTGTGTAAGAACTTAGCCCAAAAGCTCTTATTAGTTCTGAAATTAAACCACAGCTTATAAGAAAACACTTTGCTCATATCGACCATGGTCATACAACCCAAACCCCCTTCCATAAGAGAACCACAACACTTGTTCCAAGATCCCCAATGAATAACACCTTTACCTTGTTTGGAACCCCAAAAAAATTTATTCAACCTTTTGTCAATTTTCTCACAAACAGCAATAGGGGGATTAAGAGTATGAAGAAGGTAAATAGGCAAAACGGCAAGCACACTCTTAATAAGGACAAGTCTACCACCATAAGAGAGTAAATTAAAAGCCCAGTTATTCAATTTTTTAACTAATTTGTCAATAATATTCTCAAACAAAAAGGACTTCTTGTTCCCTTTATACAGGGGAGTACCCAAATAAGTAATAGGTAAGGACATATGAGAAATCCCAAAAATCTCATGTATTCTAGCAATACGATGAGCACTTATTAACTTACTAGTAATGAAACCACTCTTATTCTTATTAATAGTTAAACCACTTACAAGCTGAAACTTATCCAAACATTTAAAAAGCAACTTCAACATTCTAATAGAATCATTCGTAAA
Organism: Dendrobium huoshanense; assembly: GCA_016618105.1. Taxonomy (NCBI): domain Eukaryota; kingdom Viridiplantae; phylum Streptophyta; class Magnoliopsida; order Asparagales; family Orchidaceae; genus Dendrobium; species Dendrobium huoshanense. The sequence continues at coordinate 3,842,909 of CM028355.1, forward strand.
GATAATAAAGTCATCCGCAAAACTCAGTTGGGAAATAGAAAAACCCCCATAAGTAACATAATTAATCGAAGGGTACATCACATACAACTTATTCAAAGCTCTAGATAAATATTCCATAGAAATGATAAACAAAGCAGGAGAAATGAGATCACCTTGTCTCAGACCGTGAGTCGATTTGAAGTACCCATGAGAGCTACCATTAATAACAATAGAAAAAAAAAACAATTATTGATACTATTCTTGATAAGCTTGATAAATTTCTCATTAAAACCCAAAAAATTAAGCATTTTATATAGGAAATCCCAATTAATGATATCGTAGGCTTTAGTAATATAAATTTTAATAATCATGTTACCACCAGTTATAGGCCTATGAATATCATGAACTAACTCTTGGGCCAACAAAATATTATCAAAAATCGCCCGACCTTTAACAAAACCAGTTTGAACCGGGGAAATAATTTTATGCAACAGTAACGACAATCTACCCATAATAATCTTAGCATTAAGCTTATTAAAAAAAGAACAAAGACTGATAGGCCTAAAATCATCCGAAAAATTAATGCCGTCTTTTTTAGGAATTAAAACTATAGATGTACAAGAAAAAAACTTAGGGTAAGGGTTACCCTTAAAAAAATCAATAACCGCATCAATCAAATCCTCCTTAATAATGCTCCAAGTCTTCTGAAAAAACTTGGTATTGAAGCCGTCCACCCCCACCACCGAGTTAGAATTCATATTACTCATTGTATCCCAAATTTCTTTTTCAGTAGGCAAAGCAGTTAACATATTATTATCATCAATATCAACGAGAGAAGGAATGATAGAAGTATCAAAACATAATTGATTATCAAAACCTTTATTAAAATGTTTAGTAAAGTACTCAATGCCAGATTCATAAATAAGATTGGGAGAGCATAAAATCTCACCATTCGGTTTAGTCATTTTATGAATATGGCTAGCCACCTTTTTATGATTAACTAGAGCATGGAAGTACTTAGTATTTCTGTCACCTTCACAAGTAAATTTAATGGCCGCTTTTTGCCTCCAATAAACCTCCTCCCTCTCTTGAAGCTTAAAAAGATTAACTTTCGCTTCATTAAGCTTCAACAGATTCTCATTAGAGTGATCGTTAATATACTCCAACTCAATACCATTCAAATCATTCTCGGCTTTCAGAATATTATTGAAAAGGTTTTTAAAAACGACTTTGTTCCACCATCTCAACACTTGCTTCAACCTCTTAAGCTTCATACAAAGCCTTTGCATACCCACAATACTATCATTAGGATGTAATGTACTTTGTTAATAAGCTTAGGCTTTGTATACTTTTAATTGGGATCTTTGTAATGTACTTTGTTAACAAAGCCTTTGCATACTTTTTTAACTCATTACCTTTGTATTGTCTTTTCCTGTTCTTGTTACTATGATACTTCTAATTGGGATCTTTGTAATGTACTTCCTGAAATATTGAAAACATCGAGAAGCCTATGCTTATTATACATATGTGCTTCAAACTTGAAAATGATACATGACGAGATTAAATATTGATACATTTTTATACTTAACAGATTGATGGATATAAGATCATTAAATCAAACAATCTCTTCTCCCTATCAATTTGATTTATCATTCTTGCAACATATTTTTTAAATTAAAATTTTGCTTTTTATAAAATGGGCCAATTATATATATAATATTATACAAAATTTTTATAAAATAATTATGTAAAGGAGAGGTAATTTGGCTGTTTATTCACTTCTTGACAAGATGGCTATTTTTATATTTAGGTCCGGTTACTTTTAGTGCCATCGCACGACTGTGCCTTTGGAAAATAACTGGGAAGTTGAGAGTTGTTGCTCTATTGGAAAATGTTTTTTTTTTTTAAATAAAAAAAATTAAAAAAAAAACCAAAAAAGTTACATCCAAAGTAAAAGCAAGTAGAAAAAAGACCACAAAAAACCAAAAAGAAAAAAATACAAGCTAAAACATCGGCTTAGAAAACGGCCAAGGCTTCCAGCGTCCACGATGTCCCGCACGGACCGTCCAGTTAGTGTAGAACAAATCCCAAATAGCCGTCCCGAAATCCACACCAACGGTTGCCACCAGCAAAAAGGACCGGGACGCGAGCCCCGACCACACATTGCCCTTAGCCTCATAACTCTGCAAATCGAACAATAAATCCAAGCAAAACGGAAGATGAACATCAAGAAGAACAACATAACAAAATGAGAACTCATCGTCTGCGTCGACTTCTCCCCCAAAATTTTCCCCGAGTAGCAACATTTGTAGTATACTCAAGAGAAAAATCATTGTCAGTCTCATGAAGTTCAGATTCCAATTCATCATCCGACGAATCACAAAGCCAATCACCCTGTTTTCGAATCACCAAACCAGAGGAATTACTCACACAGGTAGCCATCGCTTGTGCATCAATTTTATTTACGGGAACCTCAACTAAAATATTGGTAGAAGGAAAACCTTCCACCCTACCCAGAGGCACAAAACCATCAGCACCACCTTCCGATTTTTTAAAAAGCTGTACACCCCCATTTGAATTTACTACACCCAGAGTTGGCGAACCATCAGAAATCGCAGCAGTCACCGGATCAGCGCCCACCTCCGGCACCAGATTAGGGACCTCAATTGGAATATTGACAGCCAGGTCAACACCATTAGGCGGGGTAGAAACTACCTGACCTCCCAAATGCAACAAAAAATCATTCATGGGCGTAGCTACAGGGGGAAAGAAAGGCAAAGCCTTTGGAGATAATACATTCCCTCCAACAACCTCTCTAGTTAAACCAGAATTATCAAGATCAGAAACCGACCCAGTCAAAACCTCCTGAGTTATATTCACCATAACAGGCTCAACCACAATACAGCCCTCATTTTTAGGCAACACCTCTAAATTAGAAACATTAACACCATCCAGATGCAGCTCATCATGAATAATAGGAGACTCGGCCAAGACCTCAGTAATGACCGAAGGGGCCTCCACAACAGGAGACAGAACAACCAAATCCAGATGAGGCACCACACTAACAGGATTACAAATCACCTCATTCTCATTCAATTTACGGTTCTCAACAACTTGAGCCTCAGCAAAAACATTCTCAGTGAGAGGAAGATTATAATTCAGAAAATGCTTCGCATAGGGTGCACAGTGACCTTTAAGGTGTCCTAGACATTTGCAAGACTCACAGAAATCAGGGAAAATTTCAAATTGCACATTTTGAATATACCCAGAATCCTCAAGACCCAGCCATATCTGTTTCGGATAAATCCTAGTCACATCCAGTTCGACTAAAACACGCGCGAGAGAAGGTCGAGAACCAACCGAAATGTTGAAGCACTGACATAGTGACGCGTCTGAGATATATTATTTTCTTTTTATGTGGCAAAATAAAGCTAAATTAAAGAAAATCATAAAGAAAATCATAGAAGTTTTAGATGCTCCAAAATTTATCCAAACTTTATACTTTTTTGTTTATACAGTTAAATTTGATCTATTGGTTTAGAGTTTTAGCTACAAATCAAGAGGTCTTTGATTCGAGTCTTGCATATGTGATGTGTGTTTAAGTTTGTCTTAATTGACATAAATGTTTGATATAGATTGTTAAGTTTGAGGCTTTGATGCAGCTCAACTTGATTTGTTCGTTGAGAGTTTTGACTGTCAATTAAGAGGTTTTGGATTCGAGTATTGCGTATGAGATGTGTGTGAGTTTGTCTTAATTGGCCTAAATTTATCGAAAAAAGCTTCTTAAGTTTAAGGCTTTGACGCAGCTCATCTTGGTCTATTGGTTGAGAGTTTTGACTATAAGCCAAGAGGTCTTGGGATCTAGTCTTGCGTTGTGATGTGTGAACGAATTTGCCTTAATTATCTTAAAAAAACTTATTTTGAGACTTTGTAAATGCAGTATGTGTAAATTAATGATTAAATTTGCTAAAAAAAATCTCAAAAAATAAACTTTTAAAATATCATTTTGGCATATTGATGTTGATTTTATTTAAATTCTCAACGATTTGATTATGGCATGTGCAAATATAGGGATTTGATAGTTCAAAAAATTATAGTGAGGGTTGGTTTTATAAATAATCAAAATTTAGGTGCTATATTATGTAATTACTCTTACATATATCTTTATCTATAAATAATCAATTGAGCCATTAATAAGATTTGACATTGGGCCATCACCCAAACAAATTTCCAAATTTCAAATTTAATCCAAATTAGCATATTGGCCCATCTTTTTTATGTTTCATTTATTTCAAAATAGTATTTATTATTAGATGATGATAATGAGATGACTTTCTTCAAAAAATAAAAAATTAAAAAAAAAAAGTTTAGATGAAAAAGTTAGGATGCATCATATTTCTTCAACCTCAATAAAATAAAATTTTGCAGCACAATTATATTTATTTATTATAATCATTGTTAGATTTAAAATTATCCGTAAAAGATACCAGACTTTACTAGCAGAGTAAACTTGTGAACAAGTGAATTTGACCTGTGAGAATTTAGAATGTTGGAAAAATATAGAAAAATTCTATATAATAATAAAAGAAGTCGTATATCTCAAACTGACAGAATGTTCACTAAAATTAGTAACAAAAATTCAATATAAGGTAACACCTCTTATTTACAATATTTAGAGGACTACATGAAAATCTATATAAGTAAAAAGTATATATATATATATATATATATATATATATATATATATATATATATATATATATATATATATATATATATATATATATATATATATATTTGACACGACACGAAAATCCGACCCGAAAATTTCGGGTTGGACCCGACCCGATTTCTAAACAGGTTGGGTTCGGGTTGACCTGACGGGTTGCCGGGTCAACCCGCGAACCCGTTTTAACCTAACCCTCACGCGACAGCCCGCGACCCTGCTGCACGCCCCGCTGCCGCGACCCCGCGTGACCCTGCTGGCCGCTGCTGCCCGCAACCCGGCCACGCGCTGCTGCCCACGACCCCGCTGCCCGCCCGCTGGCCGCTGCTGCCCGCGACCACGCCCCGCCGCGCGACCCAGTGCCGCCGCGACCCTCTCTGCGCAATTGCTCCGAGCGACCCCGCTGCCCATTTAAGGTCAACCCGTTTGAACCCGGGTCAGTTCCGGATCCGATCCGAACCAAACCCATGACCCGAAATTGACTCCCCTATATATATATATATATATATATATATATATATATATATATATATATATATATATATATATATATATATATATATATATATATATATATATATATATATATATATATATATATATATATATATATATATATATATATATATATATATATATATATATATATATATATATATATATATATGGGAAATTTACATACATACCACTTTATTTAATGTTATTTACACATCTAACATCCAAAATATTAATATTGCATGCCAACCATCCATATACAACTTTAATATCAATTATACCACTCTTATAATTTATTTCTACCATTCATACTATCTTATAAACTTTAATATTTCGTTCAATCACTACTAAAAAATAGCCTTTCGCAGCACATTTTTTGACTTTTCCCGGCGGTTATAACCGCCACAAAATTATTTGCAGCGGTCATTAAACCGTTGCAGAATCGCCGTTTTTGCCTTCCGCTGCAACGGCCTTCCGCAGCGGTTTTAAGACCGGCGGGGTAGCATTTTTATAAAGCGTTTTTTTGCAGCGGTTTAAACCGCTAGTAATTCCCAGAATAATGGCGGTTTTAACCGCAACAAAGGCAACCAAAATCGACTTTATCGGCGTTAAGCGGCGGTTTTCTGGGCCTTAGTGGCGGTTATAACCGCCACTAATGTCCAGATTTTTTTTTTAAAATTTTGAAACCTTGCCGTTCACACCTGCAACAAACAACAAACAACACAAATTATTTGCACATTAAAACTAAACATTCATTGTAAATGTGCTACATGGATTAAGATTAACAGTAGATATATTTGATATAAACAATATATAAATACACACACACACACTCACTAAGAAAATGAGTTACAAATAAAAATCGTAGAGTTCAACAAGATGAAATCGAGTTACATAGTAACTGAACATATGTGAAGGAGTCTAAAAAGATATTAGAGTTTGTTCTTCATGAATTGAGAAGTAGAATAATTTCTTACAAATCTAATAAGAAGGAAAACATTATATACCCAATTTTCATAAGGTAAAAAATATAATTTTTCTTAAATATATATATCCCAAAATATCAATTTGCACGAAATCACAAAAAATATTTTATTGTGTTCTAATTTACAATTGGTACAAATTGGTCTATAGAAATATATACTAATTTATAAGGCATGAAAGTATCTGAATTAGTTTCAATTTGAATAAAATTTTTGGAAGTTTTAATTAACTTATGGTTCATATATATTATTATTATTATAGAAAAAGTGATGGAATTTCACTTTTGAAGTCGAGCAGTGGTGAAGGCCTTGGATAGAATAGCCAATATGCATAATAATTAAGCATTTTGCTTTCCTTGCATAACCAAAGCCTCATTTTAGCTTAAGAACTCACAGGCTGGGTTTTTGGAGGTTGCGACTTCAGGCGAAGTAGAGCAAGAAAAGGAAATTGGGTAAGAAGAATGAGGAGAAGAATAAATGTAAGGATATGGTTTGTCCTAGAATTATATTGTAAATAGGTGGGACATGAGGCACGTGCCCCCTTAATTACATATTCAACTATAGTCCAATCATTCAAAAAAACTTTCTATAATAACACCATTTATTTATACTGATGTTGTTTTATATTAATATGCGATGATGTTTTTTATATTAATGTGCGACTATGTGTCACATAAATAAGTTTTATCCTAAAAAAATATCAATATAGCTCTATATATAATCTCTAAATTTCTTATAGATATATAATGTGATTGTCATAATTATAAGATGCAATTAAGGAGAATTAGATCCAAGGTTAGGTAGAATCATCAAATCCATTAGACTAGGAATTCTTTGATGTAAGTTTGATTCATGCTATATATATATATATATATATATATATAATATATATATATATATTATATATATATATATATATATATATAGTATATATATATATTATATATATATATATATATATATATATATATATATATATATATATATATATATATATATATATATATATATATATATATCCATTAAAACAATTTCGTGCACTTTGCACTAGGACTCTATTGGCCAACTTAAGTTGATAAGATAGAGAGAACTACAAATTGCTAGCTAACTTTAAATAGAACATCAATTTCATGCACTTTGCACTAGGACTCTATTGGCTACAAAAGTGATCTAGAAAGCACCATTTACAAAAACTATTTAAGAACATAACTTTTCTACCATTATCAAACAAAATACAAAATGTTCTATGCATAGTCGATGATTTATAACACAAGGAAATGAGCACAAAATAACAATATTACATTTCAAATTCAAAATAACAAAAGTTCGAAATTACATAAAATATCCACATCACCAAAAGCATCACATCTAATACCAGTGCTCATCAGCAGACTGTCAGACATCAGATAAATTATCATTTCCACCCTGAAAATAATATAAAGAGAATGAGATAATAATAATCAAGCAATTTATATTTAACTTAAAAAAAAAAATTCATACCATTTCCGATCCTCCATGGGGTGGATGAATCCTTTGCGTTTCTTGCATAAACTGTCTCATCTCATCACGAAAAGAGGCAAATTCTCTTGCCTGATTATCACGAAATGATATGAACTCCTCTCTAAGACTAGCTATCTGTCCAAAACTGCTACCGCTACCACTACCTTCTTCATTTTTGCTTTGAGGAAAGAATCTAGTAGGCGTAACACCAAATCCCTGGGTACGAACTCTACATGAATGTTCTGGTCCCATAACTATAACAAAAACTCTCTCATTAGCTTCAATATTTCCTTCTTCAGGTGTAAGCCCTTCTTGGGCAAGAAGATTGCATGCTTGCGCCTACAGTTCAAAAACATATAGTTAAATATATTGAAGAATGAATTTATTAAAAAAAATTGTAATAATTATATATATATACCCATCGCATCATAGCGTCATCAGATGACCATGTCCCATCTTTATGCATCCTATTAATTTTCCATAATTGTAATCTGTCCGTAATAGACTACAAAAAATTATAATAACAATGTAAGTTTGAAAATAAATTATTTAGTAGTTATAAATAAATGTTTAATTTTATACCGTTTCCTTCTGTCTTCGAACTGAACTCACAAAACCCATTGTGTGAGGACAAGTTTGTTTCTTGGCATTGGCAGAATTTTTTGCAGCCCTTTCCTGTAATACATGATAATGTTACATTTCAATACAACAACAACAATAACATCAAGCCTTTCTCCCACTACGTGGGGTCGGCTACATGAATCCTTTTTTCGATAATGTTATATTTCAATGTAAAAAAAAAACTTAATCACAATATTTACCTGGTCCTCCGGCTTTGACCACTTGTTAACAAGTTGACACCACTGCAACTGATCTACTCCAGCTAGAACTGTCTCTAAAATTTCCTCAATTGGTCTACTGTCCCAATGCTCGGCCTTTAAGGTGGTTTTATAATTACGCCATTTAACACCAAGGGATTGAAGAATCCAATGGCGTATATGACCAGGAAACTCAAATTTAGACTGCAATTACAAATATGATATGGTTAATAATGTAAAACATAAAAAATTCAAATTTGCTATGAAATAAATATACCTCAACTTCAGCTAACATCTTTTTCTTATATGGCTCCATACCCTTATTTCTCCAATCAGGGAATGATATTGGAGCCAAAACAGGGTCTCTTGCAACAACACCAAGATATGTTCCTAGCAAAGTCGACTCAGGTATGTTACAAGGGATGTTGTTTTCATTAACTTCTATATGAATTCGTGTCCCTGGCGGCATATTCTGTATATCAGCACATGTTGTTCTCCCCCTACGCCTTAAAGGATTTCCTTGCTCATCTACATAATTCCACATAAATTAATAAGCATGATAGGTCCTTGCTCATCTACATAATTCATTTAAAATAAAATGATTGTTATAAAAAAAATCATACCGACGAGCCACACCCCCTCTTTTGTGGCTGGAGCTGCACCACCAAATGCATCTCGTGTTGTTTTAGGAAAATTAAGCACTTTGAAACAACAAAATAATAACGTTTTGTAAGTTACCTGCTTAGGCTTATTAGATCCAATGAACTTGACAGCAAAGCATACACGAAAATGTCTTCATACAACCATCAAGTTTCTAACTCATTTGGATAGATATCTTGGAATAGCCATTGTATTAGAGAAAACCTTTGTATTGCAAGCATCATAAAATGAAATAGTTGGCCAAAAGCTGATACAACCATCAAGTTTCTAACACCATTATAATTCTACAACTTTAATTAGCAACATATCATTCAATTCAGAGAAAATCATGATAAATATAAAAATGCTACAACTTTTACTAGTTGAAACTAGCAAACACAAGATCTACTGGTTCATCAAACATGAAAACATAGTACTTCTTCAACATAGTAGTCATAAGGAAATATTACAATCAAATGCATCTCATGGTTTAACTCTCACAACAAAATTCCAATTCAGATTTTTAGCATCTTCAATGTAAATATAGGCTCCACTTGTGAAGAGAAAACAAAAGGATCATCATGGATTTTCTGACCTGTATGAATAAGCCTTGAGAAGTTCACAAGTGTGTAACCAAATTCATCTTGTTTTATGCCTGTTGAACTTGTGTTTGCCCAATCACATTTGAATAATATCACCTTGAATATGTTAGAGTAATTAATTTCAATAATATCATTAATTTTTCCATAATAACTAAAATTTCCAATCTCTGTTTGTATTAACAACACCAAAATTCTGGGTTTTTTTGCCTTCATCTCGTTCTTTAGTATGAAAAATATAACAATTAATGAGTAGACCCTTATATCTGTTTGCAATTTTGTTGGGGCCCTTAGCTAGTGCTTTGATTTCTTCTGAGATTTCCAAATCATTAGAACTTGAAAACCTAACAAGGAATAAAAAAAAATATTTATTATGTCATGATATATTTAATATTAAATAATAATGTAAGTTTAAAAATAGAGCGTACCGTATCACGCAACCACTCGTGAAATATTTCATTAATAAGACTCTCTAAATCTATATATGTTAGATGTGTATGCCCGCGTCGCTTTCTTCTAGCTGAACTTTTTTTAGCCCCTATCCACCGTGAAGAACCACAAATATGACAAACCTCTTGAATAGATCTATCTTTCCAAAATAAACAACAATCATTTGGACATGCATCTATCTTTATATATCCAAGATCAAACACTTTCATTATCTTCTTCACTTCATACGTATTTTTAGGTAGCAATGAACCATCAGGGAAAGCTTCAATCAATAACTCAATCAGTTGATCAAAAGATCTTGCAGACCAAGAGTGTAAGCACTTTAGGCGAAATAAATGTAAGATGAAAGATAACTTTGTGAATGACTTACAACCAGGGTATAATTCTGATCCTGCTTCTAGCAATAAATCACCATATTTCATTGCTTCATCATTTCTCAAATCTATGTAATTTTCATTATGTTCGTCATCTAAATTGGCATTGACTGAGCAGAATGTGTCCCTTAATAATCCTTCTATATCATTTGATATGTGCAACTCGCCTTCAGTTTGTACTTCAACAACATTACTGGTATCAGTACATGTATCTGATCTTGTAACTTCAGCTAAACAAGCATGTTCCTCTCCATGTCGATTCCAAACAAACATATCCAGGAAAAATTCCTTTGGAGAGTAAATGTAACTTGACTTCTTTTACATAATGAAAATATCTGTTAATGCATAATTTGCATGGACATAAAATTTTTTGTGTTGAACTTTGACCTTGTGTTGCAAATTTTAAAAATTATCAACACCTTCATATAATCACTACTCCATTTGATTTTGACATCCAACTCTTATCCATCAAGCCTGTAAAGCACTAAAAAAATACACATTTAATAAGCAATCAATAAGGTGATGAGTTGGAATTTAGGTTAGAGAAAGGTAGATAGTGAGCTCTTGGTTTTGGTCCTCACCTTAATTTACTAGTTTGTGTTAAGTGTCATTGTGGTGCAAGAATAGAAGCAAGAAAGGACTAGGGTTAGTGAGGAGGTTGGTTTGATTTTTTGTTGTTTTCTCTGCCCACTTTGTGCTTAGAGTACCCCACCATAAATAAAACATAAATAGAATGAAAATAATTCAATACTTGTCATCCTCTTACTATGCTTTTGTCTTCTATGAGTTAGAATAAATTAATAAGTTAAAATTTATGCTGACAATCACAATATTACAAATATGACTTGCGATCACATATGTTTGATCGCAACTAATTGTCACCACATTAATTTTAGGCTTCATTAGGGACTGCTTTCTTACTGCTTTCTAAATCAATTTTCTAGTACAATAATTTTTTGTTCAAAAAATATTTAGACTTAAAGCTACTTCAAAAAACAGTAAGAAAGCAATTCCAAATGAGACCATAAGGTTCATGTGGGACGCCTTTCTTACTGCTTCATAAAGCAATTTTTTTAGAACAAAATTTTTAATTTAAAAATTTTGTAGTAGAATGCTACTTCATAAAGTTATACAATTAAAAATAGGTTAGAGAAACTTAGATGTTCGTTTAGAAAAAAACTTATAGTGACAAAAAGTCAATGTTATTAAAAGAATTTGTGTAAGAAAACCTCTTTAAAATTATATTTGATTTTTATGTAAATATCAGCCACGTAGAAAAATTAGAGCATTAAGTTTGTTACTAGTGAGCTCAAGTAAGTGCACAAAAAGAGAGAAACCAAGCACAAAAACAATGCACTTTTACATGGTTCGGACAAAAAAAAAAAAAAAAACCACAACTAGCCTACTCCATGCCTAGCCACCATAAATGGCTAAGATTCCACTATAAGAAAAAAGGTTACAATAACAATTTCTTTCTAACACCAATAACAGGCAATCTCACACGACGGTGAGAACCTCACAATAAGGTTATAATGAAATAAGGAACACAATAGAAATAAAATACAAATCTCACTATAGAAAGTAATAACAAGGAATGTAGATCTCACAAATAATAAGCAACAATATCCAACAAATTTGATAGCTCATTATATAATTTCTTTTGATTATGCACTTTAAATATTAATACAAATTCAACCACAAGTTAAACTTGCAAACAATATAATATAATAAACAAAAGTATATGAAAAATTCAAACACAAGTTAGCAACACGTGAACATAGCTTAAGATATTTTGATAGAAGAGAGACACAAAATATTTCAATCAAACTTCTGAATCAATATAAGAATGGTGTGAATATTAAAAGATCACAATTATGGTTCAACTAAACTTTTATTTACCATATGAAAAAAAGATTATGATAAAATATCATACTAATATGAAGAGACTCACCATTTGAATCCAAGTTAAAACGACTTCATAATCTTGCACAAGATTGGAAAAATTAAAATGCCACATTTGGAAAGATCTCTCTAAATTGTCTTCTTGAAGTATGGAGAAAGGTGAGAGAGAAAGGAAAACACTTTAGCAAGCATGAGAGACCTTGGAACCAATTTCCAAGGCAAGAAAAATGATCTAGCCCTTTTTGGAAAAAATTTGGCAAATTTTTAGTTTTGAGAGAGCAAGAGGTCGGTAAAATACTAAGCCTACCTCTCTTATTTATAAAGAGAATTTTGACCATGTCATGGGAAAATTGGGGGAAAACATTTTAGGTAATAATTTAAATTTGAAAGATGATTTGAAATAAAATAAATTATCCTCCAAAGAAAGCTTGTGGCCGGCCAAGAAAAAATAAGGTGCCATGCAATTGTTTTGCACAATAATTTTAATTAAAATTTGAATATTGAAAAATTCAGCCAAGAAAGTGAAATGGATGATTCTTAATATTTGATTTAATTTGTAACCTTTATATTAGGATGTAATCCAAGGGAAAGGTCAATAGCAAATAGAAACTTTGCAAAATTAAAACAAATTCATATACAAGTTATATAATTTTGAGATCCAATACAATACTTAGAAGATACATATTTTTTTAGTTTTCAAAAAATCTAAAAGAAAAAATTTCTACGGACCTCTCGGCAAGCCGATCGAATTTTTTTTTTTTTGAAAATTAGCGGCTTGACAGCTCCTAAGCTAGCTAGGTTTCAAACTCCAGATCAACAAATGAGCGAAATTTATAAGGAATCATGTTTAAAAACCAACGACAAAGCTACGCCTACGGTAGATTAACCTAAACCCTAATGAAGCAAACGAAGTATATGTATGAAGAAACACAATGAGAAGAAAAAAGAGAAGAAGAGGATGAAGGGGATCGAAGAGGCTCACAGTGATTAGGCACCGATCGGTCGGGATTCGCGAGGAGAAGATTTTTGTCCGGAGTCCAGTTCGCGCGAACGAAGAAGAAGTAGTTGAGGATTTAGGGCTTCGATCGGGTTACTTATTAAAATAAGATATGGGTTTTGCCAGCGGTTATAACCGCTGCTAGTACCGGTGCAACTAGCAGCGGTTATAACCGCTGCAAAATAGATAATTTTCTATTTAAATTTACAGTTTTTGCAGCGGTTTTTAAAACCGCTGCACTAAACCTCTGCGAAAGAGCGCGTTTTTTGGTAGTGAATTAGGCATGTAATATTATTGACCTCATTTTTGTATGAGGTCACTTGGACTACTCTTGATCCTAAATCAATTTAATTTTCAAATTAATTTAAATTCTAGGATCTTCCTAGAATCCTGACCTTAGGATCTATGCTAGGATTCTTCTAGAGCTTAGGAGCTGCTCTAGATCCTAAACTTCTTCTAGACTCCAAATTCTAGGAATTTCTTAGGCTCTAGGATCCTTCTAGATTCCTAATTTTAAGTTCCATTCAAACCTTAGGATCTACCTAGATCTTAGGTCAATTAAGCCAAATCCAAGGTCCAAAGATTTTGTCCTAAAGGCCTTTTCCGTTGAATTTTCAAACACTTTGAAACCTAGTCAAATGACCTCCGATTCAGAGTCTGTCAGTTGCATATTGATAGGACATGTCTCTGGAAGCAACCCTCCAAATTTGAGCCCATTCTGAGGTCTCTAACCTCAGAAACTTAATTAAAATCCAAAGGCTGTAAAACCTTCAAATATTTACAGCCTATGCCACTGGACCTGTCACTTTGAAGATTCTGACCTTAGAGCTTTCACCAAAGCCTCTAGTCACTTCCAGACCTTTAATATTGATATGTTGAACATTAAACTGCATTTTGGTTGATCCATTTTGACCCCCAGTTGACCAGGGGTCAAAATGACCAAAATACCCCTATGGGGCTCAAACGGTGATTTCAAACCAAACGAACTCCGAATTGAATGCAATCACTTGCAACAAGTTTTAAATGTCATTTCAAACCTGTTGGACCCATTCCGAGGCCTTGGGTCAACCTAGTTGACCAAGTCAACCTAGTTGACCCAAATGGCCCTTTAAGGGTTCGAACAGGCGTTTTGAACCAAATGACCTCCCCAGACCTAGGGACCACTCTCAATGGTCTCCAAATACCTTTTCAAGCCTGTCCAGACTAGACTCACACCTTGGTTCAATCTGATTGACCCAGTCAACCCAGGTTGACCAAAATCAACCTTTAAACCCTTTCATTTTAAATTAAATTCCAAACGCATTTAAATCTTGGGCAAATCTTTTCCAAGATATTTTAATTAATCCTTCAAGTGGCCCTAGCTGCCACATCACCTATTGTTGACCAGTTGACTGGTCAACATGGTCAACAAATCTATTTAAGAGGTTTAAATGCCCATTTGGCTTGACCCAAGCTAACCCATTCCTCCCCTTAATCCATTCCAGCAATCCCATTTAATTCCTAGTGCCCTTTCCATGCCACCTCAGCTGCCACATGGCATGGAGACCAGTCAAAGAGTCAAATCATGCTTTGGAATGGTCCAATGTGGTCAAAACCTCATTTAAACCTAATCACCCTTTAATCCACACTCATATAACTGCTGGAATGTTCTCTAGAACCTTCCTAGAGTAATCCTTAGCCATTAGATCAAGATCTAACAGCTCCTATTTGATTCCATGTGGACAAAAGGCCAAAATAGGCTTTCCACCTAGGCTGTCCTCTTGTCCTTGATTCCATCTGCTCCTAACCACCCCAGGGACAGGTGGCTTGATCTTAGGAACCCTCCCATTCAATCACAGCCTTTCATTTGGCTTTGGAACAATTGAATAGGGCAAAACACCCTAAAGAGCCCCCATTCTTGCCCTAAGCCTCTCTCTCCACTCAAGCCCTATCAAGCCAAAGTCTCTGTTCTATTGAGCACCCCAGAGACTCCTCAACACATTTCCCAGCTCAATCCAGCCGGTCAAAACTCGCCGGAGGCCGGATTCCGGCGAGCTTGAGCCAATACCCGTCCAAGCTGATTTGCGGTTGATCCAGGGACTTTCAAGTCATGGTGTCTTCAGCAAATTTAATCGTGGACAGACTACAATTTCAGAGAACTAAAGATCTTCTGAATCCACTGGTTGGATTGAGGTAAAAGCTCAACCCTAGCTTAAGACACATAGAGTTAATTAAAATTTTATTAAGATCTTATTTAATATTTTAAATATATCCCCATTAATTATGTTCATTCCTAGTATCTCTGTTTAAAATTTCATGAACTTTGATCGTTTGAGTTGAGAGAACGAGCGAAAATTTGATTCTAGGGCGTCACTCGTAATCCTCTGCGAGTGTACATTTTCTGGACCGTTGATCGCTCGATCAACGGTCCAGATCGAGCCATTCCGCGGTCTGTTCCGACCGTGTATCCATTTCGGGGCCTGGTTCTTCGTCCAACGAAATCTAGGCCTTTGATCCAGACCGCGGGATCAAGCTACCGCCGTCCGATCTCCTTCCGCGAGATCAGAAACGCAGGATTTAATCTGGACCGCTCGTTCCTTCACGCGGGAATCCGACGGCACAGACGGCCTGCCTACGTGGTTTAGTAAACCGCGTGAAGCGGCCGGTGAGCGACGCGTGTCAGACCGCTGCCGCCAATCATTGGAGCCGCCGCGCGGTCTGACTCCGCGAATGGTAGGCCGACGCGTGGCATTTCCGCCGCCAGAGCTGTTATTAAGTTAAAATTTTGTTTTTAATAAATTTTAAATAACAGAAACTTTAAAAAATTGTTAAAAATTTAGATAAAATCCAAAAAAATCATATTTTATATCAAATTGCTCAGATTTTCAAGACCTTTAATTTAAAAATAGAATCACTTAAAAATATTTTATATATATTTTGAGTAATTTTAAACATTGATTATTTGATTATTTTAATTATTATTTAATTAAAATAAATATATATATATATATATATTGATTAGATCTAAATTTGAATGATCTTGAAGACATTTAAGAAAAATATATTAAATCACTTAAAATTTAAGAAAACATCCAAGTTTTTATTAATTTTAATTTAGGTATTATTCTTAAACATTAATTAATTTTGATTTATTTAAATTCATATTAAATCACAAAATTAAATAATATATCAAACCTTTTTTTAGAAATTAAGAATTTCAATTTAAAACTATTTTCAAAATTTAAAACTCACTTTAGTTTCATTAATATCAATTATTTGATTATATTTAACATTTAATTATTATGTAATTAAATATTATATTAAATATTTTAAAAATTAAAAATTTATTTTCAAATAAATTTGGAAAATCAGTGGATCTCTCAATCCTTAAAAACATTTTAGTTTGATAATATTTTGAATTACTTTATTTTAAAACTTATATATTTATATATATATAGGTTTATGTATACATATAATTTAAAACTATTTTAAAACCTATATATATTTAAATCTTAAACCTTTGAGAGATCCACCTTGAAACTTTAAACATGGATTGAGCATATGTGAATGGAATTAAAGGGGGTGATTAATGAATGACCATTTCTTGGTTCATTCATTAACCTTGAGTTAATTATGTGTATTTTATTTAATCTTTGCATGCTTAGGGTACACACACTTGCACATAGTTTAAGGCTCTCTTAGATCTAGGAATTGATTGTTATTATGTGTGATTCATACATGTTTAGTCAAGGGTTAGTCAAAACTTCAATTCAAACCTATTGAACTTAGTATCACTAAGGACAATAATTAAGGACATGTGTTTAGAGAACTTAGAATATTTCCAATAATTAGGATTCACCTCCTATTGACTCAAAACTTTGAACACTTTAACATAGGGACACTCTCAGCCATTAGAGAAAATCTCACTGATTTTTAAAATCATTAAGGCCCTTAATCGATTTTCTAAGTCTTAAACCCTTAATTAGCCATTAAACCTTCCGGAAAATGTAATAAATCCATTTTAAATCTAAAAATTATGACCAACCCCTCTAACTGATCATAATTAAACCCTTAACCAATGAAAATTAAAATAAAAATTATTTGACAGCAATTTAAACCTTAATTTAATTTTAAGTGAAAATCAATATTTAATTAATATAATTAATTAAAAAATATTAAAAATTCCAAAAATGTCCCAAACACTTGGGAATCTCTCCTTAGGTCATTCCTGACCTTTGGAGCTGATTTCAAGGAGTTAGGAGCTCATTTGGAGCAAAATCATAAAAATGCCCTCTAATTAAGTAATTTCAAGAAATTCAATAAATACCCTAAACTTCAAATGTTCATAATTAATTCTAGAAAAATCAAAATTGAACAAACTCACTTGCATTCAACTCCTAATAAGGTCTAATATTTATGAAAAATGTTAAAATTCCAGAAAAACATCAAATTCAAAAAGTCAACAAATCGGTCAACTCTAGGTCAAATCTAGTTCAAAACTTCAAACCTTTGTAATAAAATGTAGAAAAATCCGATTTCAACATACTTACCTTCTAACTGATCGGAGTAAGATCTAAAATTTTAATAAAATACAAACTTTCCAGAATTTGAGATTAATTAAAAATTCAATTTTCAACCCCTTAATTAAATGATTAAAATATTCCAAAGATTCATAAAACTCAAAATAGTTCTAAAACTCCAGAAAATGTTAACTTAATGTTTAAAACATTCAACAAACCTTTTAAAACACAACAACCATCCTAAAGATGAAGTTTATTGGCTGGAATACTCCGGGCTGCGGGGTTAAGTGTCCTAAGGAGGCTGGTTCCTCGAGCCTGGTGGCACAACGCCACGAATGGATTCCAAGGGGTGTTAAACCTTAAAAATAGATTAATAATTAATTATCTAACCTTTTAAAACTTCTAATTTAACTACATTAATTTGGTTTATCGGCTGGACTACTCCGGGCTGCGGGGCTACGTGTCCTAAGGAGGCTGGTTCCTCGAGCCTGGTGGCACAACGCCACGAATCAATTAATGGCATACTTAAATTAATCTAACTTTAAAAATCAGCAACCAAATATCTCTAATAAGATTCATTAATTCTTAAGTCTTAATCAACATAAAATATTTAATTATACCGGGTACCACTGGGTAACCCAGGCCTACGAGGCTATTAACTTAGCCCCAAGGAAGGTGAAATAAACTTCACGGCCTCGGTGTGAAACAAAGGTGATACCCAACAAATAATTAAATAAATCTTAAAATTAACCTTAAGCCATTAATATTTGAATTCAAACTTAAATACCTTAAGCCTTTCAACTAATTGAACTTTAGACAACTTTAACTAATAATCCTAATTAGGACACATCAAAACCACACGACCTACCTCACACACTTTAGATGGTTTGCTAGGATCACTGACTCTAGTTTTAGGATAGGTCGGTGTTTTACTTTCTGCAGTTGTGTGCCGAGTTTTTCGAGTTTTTACTGCATGCTGTTTGCTAGTGTAGAATTGATGTGTTTATTTACTTATTTCCTGCATTCTGTGATTGATTGTACGTTAGATTTACCCCTAGGTTAGGAGCGAATTATACTTGTGCAATCTTATGCAGGTGGCCATGCTCATACGAGGAGCTGAAATTAAAGGGGGCAGTTAATAAAAAATGCATATATACTCTTTGCACAGGTACCTGCCGCGCTTAAGACCCCCTTTGAATAAAAGAGCATGGCCAAGTGTGGCTAAAAATTGCATTTCAATTTTTCATAATTATAACTGCTTGGGATTGATTATATAACTGTTGATTATTAGGATAACCCTACAGGATCGAGTCTAGATTTTTGTTTTAAATTTGAGATGTAAATTTGATTAAGGTTGTATTTATTTAAAATGGTTTGAGATTGGGATATAGATATCCAATTTGAATTCCAAAGAGGTGAAGACATCCCTAAAGGGGAGAGTCTTCTTCCATTTGGAATTCAAATTAGGATACTTTGCAAATATCCAAAGAGGAAAGATAACACCTCAATCAAGGGGGAGTTTCTTTCCATTTGGATATCCTGAACCGACGAATCAAGATGTTCGTGAGAAGATGAAAGATTGGACAACGAGAAGAATCCCAAGTCTCCAAATCATTTGATTTAGGATTAGAAATCCGGGTTGTAGTCAGTGGTGCCCGGCCACTTTAATTTTCTGTAAAATTCTGTGATGTAATAATAAGGGGCACTTGCCTACGGACATTCAATTTGATATATTTAATTTGATTGATTTATTTAAATTGATTGCGCATTAGAGATACATGCTTTTCTAGTCTTTTTACCTGCATGCCGATTTTGGTTTGACCTGGAGTACGATTTTAGGCTCTTAAGGACTTAATAAAACTTTTTTTACTTAAATTAAATTAAAACATTTAGGCTCATATAGAAATTCTAACGAATTTAAGAAGTAAGCCAATTTCTGTCGGGAGTCCTCATTTCATAGCCTTAATTCAAATTCAATCTTTTAATCGAGTCGATCAGCATGCATTAGATTAATAACTAATTAAATCTTTAATTACATTGACTTAAGCATCAAACCCAACATAAGTCTAAGGGGTCAATTAAGGATCTGCTCTAGATGTCGACCCCGTTCCTTTATACTTTTCTAATTAACGTCCCTATCACTCTTCAAAAAGACCGGACTCATATTTTAAAATCGTTTAGGTGGTTTAGCTGGCTCCCCAATCCAGGCCGGGGTAAGACCAGATTCGCATTGCACTAGCTAGGTTCGGGTCACTTTTTAGTACCCAATTTAGACTTAGGTTCTGAGGCTGGCTCGGGCCATAAGACCTCAATTTTCGGGAATTGAATCCCAAATTTCTAATAAAATTGACCACTCAAACTAAAATTTTCTTTCAATCAAATTTAAGCCCAACACTTAAGATAGATTGGAGTGTTTTCTGAAGTAATTCAGAATCTTAAAAACACTCCCTACTTCTCTTCATTTGACCCCGAAAATAAGTCTTCAATTTTGAACCAATCCCATTTGAAATTCCTACCATTTTCTCCTTTGATATCAATCCTTGAAATTCTTAAGTAAAATTCACACCGCTATTTTAATCGAGAGTTTTCGTAGGAAACTTCTATTTCCTACGATGTAATTAACTACGAGGGCTTGCGCTCGTAGGAGATTTAGTAACCCAGAATTGATTTTTCAAAATTAACTTTTTCAGAACCCTTAATTAATTATCTTTGGGGAAATTTAAAACTTTGAAATTCGAACCCATTAGGGAACGATATGTTCGTCTTTCGAGGCGATATATTGTTCATAATAGAGTGTTCAATTTCAAAATTCCAAAATTAAATATTTCCCAAAGAAAATTAATATATTTTCAAAACTTCACATATTTAAATGAATATATTTTTTTTAATCAAACAAAAATGGCGACTCCACTGGGGAAGATCTCTCTTTCCATCTTTAATAGCGGTTTGAATTTTATTGAATCGGTAGTCTTAACTACCTTTCTCTCCGTTGGTCCCTCTACCCATTTCTCTCTTGGATGAGTGTGGCCAACTCAATTAAGACATGTCAAACGAGAGGTGAGTGTAGGAAACCTCCCTTTAAATCGGGCTTTGACATTTGCCTCCAAGTTATTTGGTAGAGCGAAAGAGTCAAGCCGAATCCTTTTGTAAATGTTGCAAACTTGCATGCGAATAAATAACTAGCGTGCTAAGTTTCACAATCTACAGAAGACCCTTCAATTTCAAAATCATATACTTCAACCCTTTAAGCAAAATTCAATCTCTTTCAAAACCTTTCAAATCAACTTTAATCGCCGTTGTAAGGTGTCTTTTACAATAGTTTATTGTATTTAAACACATGCAATTCAAACTTTTGATCAAACCTGGATTTTGACATTTCACTCTAAGCTAGCAGTGCAGTGAAAGAGTCAAGTCCAGGCCTCCCGATTTCCCTAAATTTTTGTTAACCATTATGTTGAAAATAAAACTCAACATTTTGAGTTTCAAAAGTAAAGGAATATCGTTCAAACCGATTTCAACTATTGTTACCGTGTATCTTCTGTAACATTCTGTTATAATTGAACACATGCAACACAATTTCAAAGTGCTTCAGTTAATTCTGGGCTTTGACATTTCACCCCCAAATTACTTGGTGGGATGAAAGAGTTGAGCCTAGTTTCTTAAGATCTTCAGATTACTTTTGTAAACCTATACATTTAAATAAAAATCAATGTGTTGAGTTTTAAAGTTCGAAGAAGATCTGTTCAATTTCAACCTCAAATTCAAATCCGATCTTGAGTCCAAATTCAATTTCAACATTAAACTCAAGTTTAACTTCAACCTTGAAATCAACTCTAATCTTGATTTTAAAGTCAAAATCTGGGCTTTGACATTTCATCCCAAGTCGATTGGTGAAATGAAGGAGTCAAGCCCGACTTTTGGATTTTTCATGTTAATTTTGTGAACCTACGTGACTGAGTGAAACTCAGTGTGTTGAGTTACAAAATCTGAAGAAGACCCACTTGACTTTAATTTCAAATTCAATTTTAAGCCAAATTCAATATCAATCTTAAAATCAAGTTTGATTTCAATTTTAAATTCAACCTCAAATTTGATTACAAATTCAAATTTGAATTTTGACATTTTGCCCTAAATCAATTGGTGTAGCGAAAGAGTCAAATTCAAGTCTTGATTTTCACTCATCAATTTTATGAACCACCGTGTTCAGTGTAAACTGAATACGATTGAGTTATAAAATTTTGAGTAAAGTTAATCAAACTTAAAATTCAAATTCAATTTCAAATCACTAATTTAAGTTAATTTCTTAATTCCAGGAAATCAAACACTCAAATGGCTGGGAAACTCGTCTTCTCATTGAATAGAGATGTGCCTGTAGAAGAAATTCTTAATGGCAATTTAATTCAATACGAGATGGAATTTCAAAACCTCGAGATTTCAGTTAATGGAGAAAGAATCTTAGATCTGTCCACTTGTACTCAAGGAAGTTTCCCCTTAGTAGAAGTTACTTTAGGGTCAGGAGCTGACTGCCGCATCTCTAAGATGGAGGTTGTTATCGCCTCTGTACCCACTGTACTCTCTACTCAAGAGGATCAAAACCAGAAGTCAATAATGACAAAAGAGCTACCATCTCAGTCTGAGATCGGGTCAAATTCTAGCACCCCCGTCGTCGGTAGGAACAAGATGAAGAATTACCTTCGAAGAGCCAGAAAAAGGAATCTTAAGGCTAGAAAGACTGTTGAATTGGAAGCCTTAGAGAAGACTGACTTCGAGGCCAATCAAGAGTTCGTTGCTCCTTCTACGTACCCTCTCCTTGCACAAAGTAGGGAGGTTGTAGATACGAGAGTGCGATCTTCAATACACCTGCTTGACTACTACACAGAAAGACTCGAGCAAGAAAGAATTGAGCGATCACCAGCAATAGGCTATAGGCCCCCAACTGAAGGTTATGATCCGTCCACTCTACTAGAAGATGTTAGGGCACGTTATTATATGTGTCCCACTACATCATCTGCAGAGGAGGAGGAGTAGAAACCACTCGGGGTGCCACTCTCTTAACTACTAGTCTAGTAGTAATGAGAGGGAGAAATAATCTAAGATTGTGTCAGATAGTGATACCGTCAAAATTTAACTTTTAGCGGGGTCCTATCGCGATAAATCTTTTGATTGTAATGATGCCGCGTTATCTAGGGATAGTGCAGACCCTTTAATAGTCTCTCCCTTCAAAGAGATTGTAGGAATTCAATTCCAAGTTGACTAGGGTCTCGCCACCTAGACTCGCAACCTTTAAAGGAAAGCTTCCAATTTCTCAAAGTATACTAGATTCAGAATTTCAAGATAGTTGATTCACCTTTCTAATAGAAATTGACCTCTACCTTAAGTCTTAAGCTGGAGAGAGTTGTAGTTGACTCCATCAAATGTTTGAATACACCTCCCTCCCACCGCTTCTGTGGGTTGAATTAACCTTTGAATTAAAATTTGTCTCAAATTCAAGTTGATTCTAGAAATGAAAATTTTATCAATCTTCTAGCAATCTTCTATCTTAATAGGAGATTCAGGCATGCTTTGAATCTATTCAAAGATTTCCCTAGTCAAGTCGATATTCTTGTCAAAAAGATTGAGTGTGCTTTGAGGATTATTCTTCCTTGTATAAGAAAACAAATTTTCTTCTCTAATACTTGAGATATAATCCCAGCATTCAAAATAAAAAGATCAATCAATTTAAGGTATTTGAAGAAAGTGGAGCCTCTTCTTGAATTCAATTGAAATCAAAAGATGAGTGAATGCGCTAAAAAAAATTAAAAGATGCGTAAATGCGCCAGAAATCAAGAAATGCACGAAGTGCATAAAAAGTCAAAAGATGCGCAATATGCGCCACCAAAAAAAAAAAAAAAAAAAAAGAAGAAGAGTGAGATGGCTTCCTTTCTTTGAATCGTTAAATTTCAAAATACCCGATCGACTTTAAATACTTGACTTTGAAAATCCTGAATTCAGATTCTTCAACATGCATGAATTATATATCTATCGGATAGAAGAAAATCGTGCAAGAAAATTGAAAAGATCAAATTTCTACTTTCAACTTAAACTCTTTGAACTTAATTTTAATTCAAAATTTATTTAAGGGAGACCCCAGTTTAGTTTCTACGAAACTTGGTCTGGGTCAACAAAACCTAAATCCTTAAATCCTTTCAGATTAATCGGAGTCGACTCTACTTCTCTCTGCACTTCTAAATTTGTTCCCACATGTCGTTCCGACAGGGTCCAAATAGTTAGAGGAAATTTCTTAATAGAAAGATCGAATCTTCTACTCCTGAAAAGAATTCAAATCATGTCCTTGAGAAAAGTGTGTAAATCCTTACGTATAGACATCTTTTCCTTTAAGGCCTTCTCAACAAAATTACACTCTATACTGGGTCCAAGATCAACCCTACTAGAGGAGTATTTTGTAATGCTGGGAATTACCATTCAAGTTCAATCCACGACTGAGCAGAGTGCCCGACTCCAATTTAAGGAGCTCGAGGCCTTGTAGAGCTTTATCTTTAAAGCTCAATAAAGCTCAGAATCGTCTGAAGTCTGATTGGTTAAAGCTTGTGATAAGATAGAGCAACTTAGAACCTTCCAAGGAGGAGACTTGGTCTAGGTTCTTTGGATGCATATCTTAGCCTACCGAGAAATCGGTGGAGGAATTTGAACCAACACACGAGTGTCCTCCTGTCGTTAAGATGATCTTTGAGAAAATTTCAAACATTAATTGTTCAACCCTGGAGAATGCCACCTGATATTTTTAAATGTTAGGGAGGCTCTTCAGGAAGTACCATGCCAGATGAGTGTCAAATTCAAAGTTAATAAAAAGTCTTCAAATTTCCTGGATTATAGAAATTTCTTAATTCAAAATCAAACATTTGAAACTTTCAAAATTCAATTTTAAAAATCAAATTCAAACACATTCAATTCAAAATCAAATCAATTCAAATTCAAAACTTTCAAATCTCAAATTTCAAAATTTAAGCCCGATCCTCTGTGTAGAACAAGTTTCCTCTACATACGATCAATTTAAGCCCGATCCTCTGTGTGGAGCAAGTTTCCTCCATATATGATCATCCAGACCCGGTTCTTTGTGTAGAGCAAGTTTCCTCTCCACAAGACCGTCCGTTAGTGGTGGAGCATGCCCTCTGTGGCACCACCCTAACATTTGAGTTAAAAACGATTAGTGGTGGAGCGTGCCCTTCGTGGCGCCATCCTAATTCGTATCCGTTAGTGGTGGAGCATGCCCTCTGTGGCACCACCCTAACATTTGAGTTAAAAACGATTAGTGGTGGAGCGTGCCCTTCGTGGCGCCATCCTAATTCGTATCCGTTAGTGGTGGAGCATGCCCTTTGTGGCACCACCCTAACATTTGAGTTAAAAACGATTAGTGGTGGAGCGTGCCCTTCGTGGCGCCATCCTAATTCGTATCCGTTAGTGGTGGAGCATGCCCTCTGTGGCACCACCCTAACATTTGAGTTAAAAACGATTAGTGGTGGAGCGTGCCCTTCGTGGCGCCATCCTAATTCGTATCCGTTAGTGGTGGAGCATGCCCTCTGTGGCACCACCCTAACATTTGAGTTAAAAACGATTAGTGGTGGAGCGTGCCCTTCGTGGCGCCATCCTAATTCGTATCCGTTAGTGGTGGAGCATGCCCTCTGTGGCACCACCCTAACATTTGAGTTAAAAATGATTAGTGGTGGAGCGTGCCCTTCGTGGCGCCATCCTAATTCGTATCCGTTAGTGGTGGAGCATGCCCTCTGTGGCACCACCCTAACATTTGAGTTAAAAACGATTAGTGGTGGAGCGTGCCCTTCGTGGCGCCATCCTAATTCGTATCCGTTAGTGGTGGAGCATGCCCTCTGTGGCACCACCCTAACATTTGAGTTAAAAACGATTAGTGGTGGAGCGTGCCCTTCGTGGCGCCATCCTAATTCGTATCCGTTAGTGGTGGAGCATGCCCTCTGTGGCACCACCCTAACATTTGAGTTAAAAACGATTAGTGGTGGAGCGTGCCCTTCGTGGCGCCATCCTAATTCGTATCCGTTAGTGGTGGAGCATGCCCTCTGTGGCACCACCCTAACATTTGAGTTAAATGGTTAGTAGTAGAGCATGCCCTTCGTGGCACTGCCCTAATTTAAATCTTGATTTCCTAGGGATGAATTTTTCATTCTCTTAGGATTAAAATTCCACACTTGATCTTTAATCCCGGTCAACACCAATATGTGCAATAGAACTTCGCTCTCTTACACATATTGGGGGTCCATTTGTTGACCTCATTTTTGTATGAGGTCACTTGGACTACTCTTGATCCTAAATCAATTTAATTTTCAAATTAATTTAAATTCTAGGATCTTCCTAGAATCCTGACCTTAGGATCTATGCTAGGATTCTTCTAGAGCTTAGGAGCTGCTCTAGATCCTAAACTTCTTCTAGACTCCAAATTCTAGGAATTTCTTAGGCTCTAGGATCCTTCTAGATTCCTAATTTTAAGTTCCATTCAAACCTTAGGATCTACCTAGATCTTAGGTCAATTAAGCCAAATCCAAGGTCCAAAGATTTTGTCCTAAAGGCCTTTTCCGTTGAATTTTCAAACACTTTGAAACCTAGTCAAATGACCTCCGATTCAGAGTCTGTCAGTTGCATACTGATAGGACATGTCTCTGGAAGCAACCCTCCAAATTTGAGCCCATTCTGAGGTCTCTAACCTCAGAAACTTAATTAAAATCCAAAGGCTGTAAAACCTTCAAATATTTACAGCCTATGCCACTGGACCTGTCACTTTGAAGATTCTGACCTTAGAGCTTTCACCAAAGCCTCTAGTCACTTCCAGACCTTTAATATTGATATGTTGAACATTAAACTGCATTTTGGTTGATCCATTTTGACCCCCAGTTGACCAGGGGTCAAAATGACCAAAATACCCCTATGGGGCTCAAACGGTGATTTCAAACCAAACGAACTCCGAATTGAATGCAATCACTTGCAACAAGTTTTAAATGTCATTTCAAACCTGTTGGACCCATTCCGAGGCCTTGGGTCAACCTAGTTGACCAAGTCAACCTAGTTGACCCAAATGGCCCTTTAAGGGTTCGAACAGGCGTTTTGAACCAAATGACCTCCCCAGACCTAGGGACCACTCTCAATGGTCTCCAAATACCTTTTCAAGCCTGTCCAGACTAGACTCACACCTTGGTTCAATCTGATTGACCCAGTCAACCCAGGTTGACCAAAATCAACCTTTAAACCCTTTCATTTTAAATTAAATTCCAAACGCATTTAAATCTTGGGCAAATCTTTTCCAAGATATTTTAATTAATCCTTCAAGTGGCCCTAGCTGCCACATCACCTATTGTTGACCAGTTGACTGGTCAACATGGTCAACAAATCTATTTAAGAGGTTTAAATGCCCATTTGGCTTGACCCAAGCTAACCCATTCCTCCCCTTAATCCATTCAAGCAATCCCATTTAATTCCTAGTGCCCTTTCCATGCCACCTCAGCTGCCACATGGCATGGAGACCAGTCAAAGAGTCAAATCATGCTTTGGAATGGTCCAATGTGGTCAAAACCTCATTTAAACCTAATCACCCTTTAATCCACACTCATATAACTGCTGGAATGTTCTCTAGAACCTTCCTAGAGTAATCCTTAGCCATTAGATCAAGATCTAACAGCTCCTATTTGATTCCATGTGGACAAAAGGCCAAAATAGGCTTTCCACCTAGGCTGTCCTCTTGTCCTTGATTCCATCTGCTCCTAACCACCCCAGGGACAGGTGGCTTGATCTTAGGAACCCTCCCATTCAATCACAGCCTTTCATTTGGCTTTGGAACAATTGAATAGGGCAAAACACCCTAAAGAGCCCCCATTCTTGCCCTAAGCCTCTCTCTCCACTCAAGCCCTATCAAGCCAAAGTCTCTGTTCTATTGAGCACCCCAGAGACTCCTCAACACATTTCCCAGCTCAATCCAGCCGGTCAAAACTCGCCGGAGGCCGGATTCCGGCGAGCTTGAGCCAATACCCGTCCAAGCTGATTTGCGGTTGATCCAGGGACTTTCAAGTCGTGGTGTCTTCAGCAAATTTAATCGTGGACAGACTACAATTTCAGAGAACTAAAGATCTTCTGAATCCACTGGTTGGATTGAGGTAAAAGCTCAACCCTAGCTTAAGACACATAGAGTTAATTAAAATTTTATTAAGATCTTATTTAATATTTTAAATATATCCCCATTAATTATGTTCATTCCTAGTATCTCTGTTTAAAATTTCATGAACTTTGATCGTTTGAGTTGAGAGAACGAGCGAAAATTTGATTCTAGGGCGTCACTCGTAATCCTCTGCGAGTGTACATTTTCTGGACCGTTGATCGCTCGATCAACGGTCCAGATCGAGCCATTCCGCGGTCTGTTCCGACCGTGTATCCATTTCGGGGCCTGGTTCTTCGTCCAACGAAATCTAGGCCTTTGATCCAGACCGCGGGATCAAGCTACCGCCGTCCGATCTCCTTCCGCGAGATCAGAAACGCAGGATTTAATCTGGACCGCTCGTTCCTTCACGCGGGAATCCGACGGCGCAGACGGCCTGCCTACGTGGTTTAGTAAACCGCGTGAAGCGGCCGGTGAGCGACATGTGTCAGACCGCCGCCGCCAATCATTGGCGCCGCCGCGCGGTCTGACTCCGCGAATGGTAGGCCGACGCGTGGCATTTCCGCCGCCAGAGCTGTTATTAAGTTAAAATTTTGTTTTTAATAAATTTTAAATAACAGAAACTTTAAAAAATTGTTAAAAATTTAGATAAAATCCAATAAAATCATATTTTATATCAAATTGCTCAGATTTTCAAGACCTTTAATTTAAAAATAGAATCACTTAAAAATATTTTATATATATTTTGAGTAATTTTAAACATTGATTATTTGATTATTTTAATTATTATTTAATTAAAATAAATATATATATATATTGATTAGATCTAAATTTGAATGATCTTGAAGACATTTAAGAAAAATATATTAAATCACTTAAAATTTAAGAAAACATCCAAGTTTTTATTAATTTTAATTTAGGTATTATTCTTAAACATTAATTAATTTTGATTTATTTAAATTCATATTAAATCACAAAATTAAATAATATATCAAACCTTTTTTAGAAATTAAGAATTTCAATTTAAAACTATTTTCAAAATTTAAAACTCACTTTAGTTTCATTAATATCAATTATTTGATTATATTTAACATTTAATTATTATGTAATTAAATATTATATTAAATATTTTA
The DNA here is from genome assembly GCA_016618105.1 of Dendrobium huoshanense. Taxonomy (NCBI): domain Eukaryota; kingdom Viridiplantae; phylum Streptophyta; class Magnoliopsida; order Asparagales; family Orchidaceae; genus Dendrobium; species Dendrobium huoshanense. The sequence goes on from CM028355.1 coordinate 3,872,171, forward strand.
AAAATTAAAAATTTATTTTCAAATAAATTTGGAAAATCAGTGGATCTCTCAATCCTTAAAAACATTTTAGTTTGATAATATTTTGAATTACTTTATTTTAAAACTTATATATTTATATATATATAGGTTTATGTATACATATAATTTAAAACTATTTTAAAACCTATATATATTTAAATCTTAAACCTTTGAGAGATCCACCTTGAAACTTTAAACATGGATTGAGCATATGTGAATGGAATTAAAGGGGTGATTAATGAATGACCATTTCTTGGTTCATTCATTAACCTTGAGTTAATTATGTGTATTTTATTTAATCTTTGCATGCTTAGGGTACACACACTTGCACATAGTTTAAGGCTCTCTTAGATCTAGGAATTGATTGTTATTATGTGTGATTCATACATGTTTAGTCAAGGGTTAGTCAAAACTTCAATTCAAACCTATTGAACTTAGTATCACTAAGGACAATAATTAAGGACATGTGTTTAGAGAACTTAGAATATTTCCAATAATTAGGATTCACCTCCTATTGACTCAAAACTTTGAACACTTTAACATAGGGACACTCTCAGCCATTAGAGAAAATCTCACTGATTTTTAAAATCATTAAGGCCCTTAATCGATTTTCTAAGTCTTAAACCCTTAATTAGCCATTAAACCTTCCGGAAAATGTAATAAATCCATTTTAAATCTAAAAATTATGACCAACCCCTCTAACTGATCATAATTAAACCCTTAACCAATGAAAATTAAAATAAAAATTATTTGACAGCAATTTAAACCTTAATTTAATTTTAAGTGAAAATCAATATTTAATTAATATAATTAATTAAAAAATATTAAAAATTCCAAAAATGTCCCAAACACTTGGGAATCTCTCCTTAGGTCATTCCTGACCTTTGGAGCTGATTTCAAGGAGTTAGGAGCTCATTTGGAGCAAAATCATAAAAATGCCCTCTAATTAAGTAATTTCAAGAAATTCAATAAATACCCTAAACTTCAAATGTTCATAATTAATTCTAGAAAAATCAAAATTGAACAAACTCACTTGCATTCAACTCCTAATAAGGTCTAATATTTATTAAAAATGTTAAAATTCCAGAAAAACATCAAATTCAAAAAGTCAACAAATCGGTCAACTCTAGGTCAAATCTAGTTCAAAACTTCAAACCTTTGTAATAAAATGTAGAAAAATCCGATTTCAACATACTTACCTTCTAACTGATCGGAGTAAGATCTAAAATTTTAATAAAATACAAACTTTCCAGAATTTGAGATTAATTAAAAATTCAATTTTCAACCCCTTAATTAAATGATTAAAATATTCCAAAGATTCATAAAACTCAAAATAGTTCTAAAACTCCAGAAAATGTTAACTTAATGTTTAAAACATTCAACAAACCTTTTAAAACACAACAACCATCATAAAGATGAAGTTTATTGGCTGGAATACTCCGGGCTGCGGGGTTAAGTATCCTAAGGAGGCTGGTTCCTCGAGCCTGGTGGCACAACGCCACGAATGGATTCCAAGGGGTGTTAAACCTTAAAAATAGATTAATAATTAATTATCTAACCTTTTAAAACTTCTAATTTAACTACATTAATTTGGTTTATCGGCTGGACTACTCCGGGCTGCGGGGCTACGTGTCCTAAGGAGGCTGGTTCCTCGAGCCTGGTGGCACAACGCCACGAATCAATTAATGGCATACTTAAATTAATCTAACTTTAAAAATCAGCAACCAAATATCTCTAATAAGATTCATTAATTCTTAAGTCTTAATCAACATAAAATATTTAATTATACCGGGTACCACTGGGTAACCCAGGCCTACGAGGCTATTAACTTAGCCCCAAGGAAGGTGAAATAAACTTCACGGCCTCGGTGTGAAACAAAGGTGATACCCAACAAATAATTAAATAAATCTTAAAATTAACCTTAAGCCATTAATATTTGAATTCAAACTTAAATACCTTAAGCCTTTCAACTAATTGAACTTTAGACAACTTTAACTAATAATCCTAATTAGGACACATCAAAACCACACGACCTACCTCACACACTTTAGATGGTTTGCTAGGATCACTGACTCTAGTTTTAGGATAGGTCGGTGTTTTACTTTCTGCAGTTGTGTGCCGAGTTTTTCGAGTTTTTACTGCATGCTGTTTGCTAGTGTAGAATTGATGTGTTTATTTACTTATTTCCTGCATTCTGTGATTGATTGTACGTTAGATTTACCCCTAGGTTAGGAGCGAATTATACTTGTGCAATCTTATGCAGGTGGCCATGCTCATACGAGGAGCTGAAATTAAAGGGGGCAGTTAATAAAAAATGCATATATACTCTTTGCACAGGTACCTGCCGCGCTTAAGACCCCCTTTGAATAAAAGAGCATGGCCAAGTGTGGCTAAAAATTGCATTTCAATTTTTCATAATTATAACTGCTTGGGATTGATTATATAACTGTTGATTATTAGGATAACCCTACAGGATCGAGTCTAGATTTTTGTTTTAAATTTGAGATGTAAATTTGATTAAGGTTGTATTTATTTAAAATGGTTTGAGATTGGGATATAGATATCCAATTTGAATTCCAAAGAGGTGAAGACATCCCTAAAGGGGAGAGTCTTCTTCCATTTGGAATTCAAATTAGGATACTTTGCAAATATCCAAAGAGGAAAGATAACACCTCAATCAAGGGGGAGTTTCTTTCCATTTGGATATCCTGAACCGACGAATCAAGATGTTCGTGAGAAGATGAAAGATTGGACAACGAGAAGAATCCCAAGTCTCCAAATCATTTGATTTAGGATTAGAAATCCGGGTTGTAGTCAGTGGTGCCCGGCCACTTTAATTTTCTGTAAAATTCTGTGATGTAATAATAAGGGGCACTTGCCTACGGACATTCAATTTGATATATTTAATTTGATTGATTTATTTAAATTGATTGCGCATTAGAGATACATGCTTTTCTAGTCTTTTTACCTGCATGCCGATTTTGGTTTGACCTGGAGTACGATTTTAGGCTCTTAAGGACTTAATAAAACTTTTTTTACTTAAATTAAATTAAAACATTTAGGCTCATATAGAAATTCTAACGAATTTAAGAAGTAAGCCAATTTCCGCCGGGAGTCCTCATTTCATAGCCTTAATTCAAATTCAATCTTTTAATCGAGTCGATCAGCATGCATTAGATTAATAACTAATTAAATCTTTAATTACATTGACTTAAGCATCAAACCCAACATAAGTCTAAGGGGTCAATTAACGATCTGCTCTAGATGTCGACCCCGTTCCTTTATACTTTTCTAATTAACGTCCCTATCACTCTTCAAAAAGACCGGACTCATATTTTAAAATCGTTTAGGTGGTTTAGCTGGCTCCCCAATCCAGGCCGGGGTAAGACCAGATTCGCATTGCACTAGCTAGGTTCGGGTCACTTTTTAGTACCCAATTTAGACTTAGGTTCTGAGGCTGGCTCGGGCCATAAGACCTCAATTTTCGGGAATTGAATCCCAAATTTCTAATAAAATTGACCACTCAAACTAAAATTTTCTTTCAATCAAATTTAAGCCCAACACTTAAGATAGATTGGAGTGTTTTCTGAAGTAATTCAGAATCTTAAAAACACTCCCTACTTCTCTTCATTTGACCCCGAAAATAAGTCTTCAATTTTGAACCAATCCCATTTGAAATTCCTACCATTTTCTCCTTTGATATCAATCCTTGAAATTCTTAAGTAAAATTCACACCGCTATTTTAATCGAGAGTTTTCGTAGGAAACTTCTATTTCCTACGATGTAATTAACTACGAGGGCTTGCGCTCGTAGGAGATTTAGTAACCCAGAATTGATTTTTCAAAATTAACTTTTTCAGAACCCTTAATTAATTATCTTTGGGGAAATTTAAAACTTTGAAATTCGAACCCATTAGGGAACGATATGTTCGTCTTTCGAGGCGATATATTGTTCATAATAGAGTGTTCAATTTCAAAATTCCAAAATTAAATATTTCCCAAAGAAAATTAATATATTTTCAAAACTTCACATATTTAAATGAATATATTTTTTTTAATCAAAACAAAAATGGCGACTCCACTGGGGAAGATCTCTCTTTCCATCTTTAATAGCGGTTTGAATTTTATTGAATCGGTAGTCTTAACTACCTTTCTCTCCGTTGGTCCCTCTACCCATTTCTCTCTTGGATGAGTGTGGCCAACTCAATTAAGACATGTCAAACGAGAGGTGAGTGTAGGAAACCTCCCTTTAAATCGGGCTTTGACATTTTGCCTCCAAGTTATTTGGTAGAGCGAAAGAGTCAAGCCGAATCCTTTTGTAAATGTTGCAAACTTGCATGCGAATAAATAACTAGCGTGCTAAGTTTCACAATCTACAGAAGACCCTTCAATTTCAAAATCATATACTTCAACCCTTTAAGCAAAATTCAATCTCTTTCAAAACCTTTCAAATCAACTTTAATCGCCGTTGTAAGGTGTCTTTTACAATAGTTTATTGTATTTAAACACATGCAATTCAAACTTTTGATCAAACCTGGATTTTGACATTTCACTCTAAGCTAGCAGTGCAGTGAAAGAGTCAAGTCCAGGCCTCCCGATTTCCCTAAATTTTTGTTAACCATTATGTTGAAAATAAAACTCAACATTTTGAGTTTCAAAAGTAAAGGAATATCGTTCAAACCGATTTCAACTATTGTTACCGTGTATCTTCTGTAACATTCTGTTATAATTGAACACATGCAACACAATTTCAAAGTGCTTCAGTTAATTCTGGGCTTTGACATTTCACCCCCAAATTACTTGGTGGGATGAAAGAGTTGAGCCTAGTTTCTTAAGATCTTCAGATTACTTTTGTAAACCTATACATTTAAATAAAAATCAATGTGTTGAGTTTTAAAGTTCGAAGAAGATCTGTTCAATTTCAACCTCAAATTCAAATCCGATCTTGAGTCCAAATTCAATTTCAACATTAAACTCAAGTTTAACTTCAACCTTGAAATCAACTCAAGAAATAAAAATCAATTAATAATGTAATAATTAATTAATTACTTACTATAAATTTTTTGTTTTCAAAATATCAATTTTGTAACTTACACAAGTTTAATATTTTTTAAGAATTATAATTCTAGCCTAGCTTTATATCAATTATAAAAAATTAAAATATTATATACATTAATTTTATTTCTACACTATTATTATAAAACATATTTGAGTTTTTTTCAAATAAAATCCTGACCATTCATTTAACTTTTATTATTTTAAATCTCAATCATTTAAAACTATTCATTTTAATTTAATAAAAATTTCAATAAAAAATATGATTAATTAATTAATTACTTTAAATTTTTAGTTTTTAATTGCTAAATCTGAAACTTACAGAAACTTAATAGTTATTTAAGAATAAATGTCAATTAATAAATTATAATGATAATTTAACGTCAATTATTAAGAATTTGAATTTTGTATTCATTAACTATTATATCTTAACATCAATGATAGCAGTAGAGGGCTGGAGGTTCTTTTTAAGGACTTTGTAACCGCTAATTTTAATATTAACGCGTAGGCCCCTCCGTGGGTTTTAATTAAAAAATAAAATAAAATCTTAACGTCAATGATCAATATTTAGAATTTTGATTATGTTAATTATATTTAATTATTTTTATAACTTAAATTATAACAATTATTTTCAATATTGATTTTTTAAATTTTATTATAAATAAATTATATTCTTCAATGTTTTTTAAAATAAGTATAATACAATAATTAGTTATATAATTACTTGAGAATTTTCACTTTTGAATTTTTAATTTTAAATATTTGAGCATTTTAATAATTATGAAAAAAGTACTAATTAATGAAATATATCATTAATTAATTAATTATATCTTATTTCTAATAATTAATTTATGAAATGTTGTTATTTTAATATTCTAAGAATTTAAATTTCTATTAAATTACTAAATTTTTATTTTTATAATTTTCAAAGAACCATTCATATCCATATCTAATCAAATAAATAATATTAAAAATAAATTTTAAGTGTTCTATAAATTTAAAATTTTCCTTTAAAATTTTAAATTATAACCATCCTCTATAAGAAAAGTATTGTTCTATTAAATTAGATTTTTTAAATTAATCTCAACCAGTCAAATTTATTCATTTAAATTTAATTATATAAACAATAATTAATTAATTAATTAATTAACTAATTAATTCTTATTTTTTTAAATCTTACTCATTAAAATTTATTAATTTTAATTTACTTATATTTAAATAAAACATATATAGTTAATAATATAATAATTAATTAGTTAGTTAATTAATTAATCTAAATTTTTACTTTTAATATACAATTTAAAGAAGTTTAACAATTTTAAAGAATAAAATCAATTAATAATGTATTTATTAGTGAATTAATTATTTAAATTTTTTTAGTTTTTAAAATATAGATTCTAAAACTTATACAAATTTAATAATAGTCATGAAACAAATATCAATTAATAAATTATAATGCTAACTACACATCAATTATCAATATTTTAAATTTGCATTCATTAATTATATTAACTTCATATCAATTACTAATATTGAGAATCTTGTATATAAAAATGGCTCATATTTCTTCTGAATAAAATCTAAAATATTCATTTAATTCATATTATTTTAAATCTTAAACATTCAAATTTATTCATTTCAATTTAATTAATAAATTAATTATTTTATATTTTTATTTTAAAATTATCTTGTAGAAGTTTAATGGTTGTTGAGAAATATATATATATATATATATATATATATATATATATATATATATATATATATATATATATATATATATATATATATATATATATATATATATATATATATATATATATATATATATATATATATATATATATATATATATATATATATATATATATATATATATATATATATATATATATATATATATATATATATATATATATATATATATATTTAAAACCCTCTCATGGGCCTACGCGTTCATTCAAAAAATCGGTTACAGATCCTTAAAAGGCTCCGCCAGCTCACTATTGCTCATTAGAGCTACAAACCAAAAAGAAAATAAAAGTCCTACGAGGCGGCGAATCCTTAAACTACGATTACAAAAAGAACCTAATATTCTCGGGCTATACAGCAATAGCATCCAAAAAAAGAGAGTCCAATTAATCTTGATAGCTTTCAGCTCCACTCTCCTGCAAAAAAATTTACTATATAGCAAAATGAAAAACCATAGAATTAAATAACATACCTTTCTCAAAAATCTGCTCCTCTTGTAAGAATACTTTCTTTCAAAATTAACTTTTTTCCCGGATTTCCTCTTAAGAATCAAATCAGCTGGCATATGAGAAGCTTCAGTAATTTTCAACATCCATAAAAACTCCAGGTATCGGTATTTGAAAAAACCTTTGTTTGAGTAAAAAATGAACCTGCAAAGACCACTCCAAAAAAGATTATTAGAACAATAGAGTGTAAAGAACATAAAGATAAATTCCTGGTTAACCCGCATTAACACCCACTCTTCAGTAATCATGAAATAATGCTCCAAATTTTCATCCAGACGTAACTGATAGCTCCCAGAAAAATAATTAATCCCGCATCTTCTCCAACAAATACCATTTAACCACCAGACCTTACAGCTATTATAACCCCAGTTCATCTTCAGATGGATATCAATACCAGTACCACTGCTATAAAGAACCTCCAATATGCAACTGAACGAATATCCAGGAATAAATCACAGCTCAAAGGATACCAAATATAGCTATCCCAGACCCAGCAAAAAAATAATAAACTCCAATCCGGAAAGCAGTGAAAAACAGAGAACCCCCATAAATACCCCCCACTAAAACTGAGAACCCATAAATTGTCACCAGATAGGATATACCAAGAAAGAATAAGAAAAATAAGTAAGAACCCATGCAATAAATAGACGAACCACAACAAAACCAGCGACACCCAGATATAAGCATACGCAGATTTAACCATGAAATTACTTGTGGCGAATGTAAGGTAGCCCAATCTTGTTAAGAAAGATCATGCCTTTCAGAGGAGCCATAATTTGGGAGATGGAATGTTCCAGGTAATTATCACTATGGGCACCAAAATTCGCAAGCCAATCCGCACACGAATTTCCCTCACGATAAATATGGGACATAGTAAAATTAATTAAGGAAAGAGCCAATCTAATTTTTCTTATAATGTAAAAATCCAGAGGGAAGTGAATATCATTTTTAGAGAAAATATGAATCAGAAGAGAGGAATCAACCTCAATATTAACATTATAGAAACCCAACCTCAGACAAATTTGTAAACCATGATTCAAACCCATAAGCTCAGAGGTTAACACAGAGCACAAACACTACAGGAAAATCAGTTATTACCGGCGGAATTTTCCGGCGGCTTTCCGGCGGTCAATTTTCCGGCGGCTTTCCGGCGGATTACCGGCTGCTTATTTTCTACAAAATTTTCCGGCGGCTTTCCGACGGATTACCGGCGGCTAATTTCCCGGCAAAAATTTTGTGACGGCTAATTTCCCGCAAATTTTTCCCGCGGAATTTTCCGGCGGCTTTTTGGCGTTTCCGGCGGATTTTTAAAAAATTAAAGAAAATTTATAAATTTTAAAATATTAAAATGATTTAACAAATAATTATTAATAGTTATATTAACTATGTAATTAATTTTCATTTTAAAATTAATTAGTTAGTTAATCTTTATATTATATTAAATATTAAATTTTATTTTAAAATAATCAATTTTATTTTCTAAATAATTAAAAAATACTTTAATTACATTAACACTATAGTTTAAATAATAAATATTGACAAAAAAATCAAGTTTCCAGAGTTAGCAAATCGGTCCGTTAAGGTAAGTTTTTCCCAACTGGTTCAGGTTCGAAACGCGGGGGGGTGGGGGTGGGGGTGGAGCGTGGGAGTGTCGCCGGCGCGGTGGAGCGCGGGAGCATCGCCGGCGCGGGAATGCGCTGGAGCGCTGGAACGCGGGAGCCGGGAGCGTCGCCGGCGTGGTTCAAAATGATTTTTTTTTAAATTTAACCGGCGGTCTTAAACCGCCGGAAATCCGTCGGATAAATTTACCGCTGGAAATTAATTTCCTACGCCGTTTTTACCAGCGGAAGATAAACCGCCGGAAAACCGCCGGAAAATGGCAAAACCGCCGGAAAAGGTTAAATTTCCGCCGGAAAAGGCCGCCGGAAATGCGGGATTTTCCTGTAGTGAAATCCAGAGGACCCGAAAACAGAACAATAGGATTACCATGGCAATCCCTGATAAGACCACCCATACCAGCATTAGTAATATGAACATAACCGTCCGTATTAAGTTTCACAAAGGGATCAGACGGTTTAGTCCACTTCACAATAATATCCCTAGTAATAGTAACAACAGTATGTATCCCAAAGTAATTAGCCAGAGACTGGCTGTTGTAAAAATGCTTAATAGAAATAAGATCAACCGCTATCAGCTTTAAGATTTTAAACCTCACTTTGGATATAATGTCATAGGCATTCATCTTGATACCCAAGTGTTTAGCATTATTTCTACTATCCCAAAGATACAAAATGATCACAATAGGAAGAGTATTATGAATATGACATTTCCTATCAATAAACCACTCTTTAAGAAGTTCATCCAAATTTAAATTAGCATGAAACAAACCAATCCCAGCCAAATTGAAGAAGTAAGACCACACTTTACTAGCAATAGAACCAGTCACGAAAACATGTTGAAGACTTTCAATGTTGAGACAACATTTACATTTAGAAACAATCATAAAACCTTTTCTCCACAGAATATCATCAATCGGAATAAAACCTTTAAGGCATCTCCAAGCAAGCAGAGAATAAGATAAGGGAATGGTATTGTGCCAAAACGCTTTAAAGGTTATGGAAGCATTCCTTTTAATTCTAGTCTCCTCCCAAATATTCTTAACATCAAACTTATCAGAGGTAGATAATGTAAACATAATATTATCCTTAACATGTAAATGTAATGGGATTTGAACAATTTTATCCAGGATATCTAAAGGAACTACCTCTAACAACTTAGGGATGTTCCAATTCCCATTGTAAAAAAATTCACTAACTTTTGTATTAATGATGGTATGAGTGTTAAGATAGTTATCAATAGAACCCGACCCCATCCAGTTGTCTTGCCAAAAAGCAACGTCCCCAGTGCCAATACCTCATTGAATGTAATTCTCAGCCTCCCACTTGATCTTACACAATCTTTTCCAAACCTGAGAATCAGTACTTTTATAATGACAAGCAAGAGGATTAAGATTCTTACAATATTTAACTTTCATAAATTTAGCCCATAAACTATTATTAGATCTAAAAGCATACCAAAGTTTATGAGAGAAAACATAAGCAGTTTCAAAAATAGACTTACAACCCAAAGCCCCTTCATTGTAAACACCACACAACTTTCTCCAAGAAGCTCAGTTAATACAAGATTTATTGTTAGTGGCCCCCCAGAAAAATTTATTAATCATTTTCTCCATTCTCAAACAGACATTACCAGGAGGTTGTAAAGTGTGAAACAAGAAAATAGGAATAGAATTTAAAACACTTTTAATCAAGGTTAATCTACCACCATACGAAAGAAAGTTGGAGGACCAATTAAGAATTTTTTTTTTGGAAAATAGTAAAAATATTGTCAAAAAGAAAAATCTTTTTTCTCCCTTTAAAAAGGGGCGTGCCAAGGTATTTTATAGGAAGAGAAGACTGATTAAAACCACAAACCCTTTTAATGCCATTAACTCTAGTGTTACCAACAGAAGCGCCAACAATAAAATTGCTCTTATCCTTATTAATCGACAAACCACTAATATGCTGAAAAGAAGCTAAAAATCTAGTAAGACATCTGACATTTTTAATCGAAGCATTAGAAAAAATAATAAAGTCGTCAGCAAAGCTAAGATGAGTAATAGGAATACCACCACAAGTACGAAAATGAAGCTGCAAGTTTCTACTATAAAGATTCTCAATACCTCTAGAAAGAAATTCCATAGCTAAAATAAATAAAGAAGGGGAAAGAGGATCACCTTGCCTCAATCCATGCTTAGAAGGGAAAAAACCATGAGAACTCCCATTGATAATAAGAGAAAAAACAATTTTCAATACTATTCTTGATCAATATCAGAAAAAAATCATTAAACCCCATCAAGTGTAAAATTTTATAAAGAAAATCTCATTTGAGGTTATCATATGCTTTAGTAATATCAAGTTTGAATAAGATGTTGCAACCAGTAACTTTAGCATTCAGGTCATGAACCATTTCTTGAGCCAAAAGAACATTGTCAAAAATACTACGGCCTTTAACAAAGCCAGTTTGGTTATTAGAGATAACATTAGGCAGTATAGAGGATAATCTAGAAGCAATAATTTTGGCCACTAATTTGTTAAAAAAAGAGCACAGACTAATAGGTCTAAAGTCATTCCAGAATATAGAATTATCTTTTTTAGGAATGAGCACAATATTAGAAGAAGAAAAGAACTTGGGATAAGGATTACCTTTGAAAAAGTCATGCACAGCATCCATAATATCATTCTTGATAATATCCCAAGTTTTTACAAAAAAATTTGGGGTAAAACCATCCGGGCCAGCCACAGAATCCCCATTCATACCTTTGATAGTATTCCAAATCTCGGCCTCAGTAGGAGTATGATTAAGCAACACGTTATCATCCTCATTCACCATTTTAGGAATAATGCTAACATTGTCAATAGGAAAATGTAACTTAGAAACATTAAAAGCATCTTTAAAATAATTAACACCCGAGTTAGCAATAAGGTTATCCGAATCATAAACCATGCCCTGCGGATCCACAATTTTATGAATGTGATTCCTCACTCTATTCTTATTAACTAAAGCATGAAAAAAAGAAGTATTCCTGTCCCCCTCATTAGTCCAAGCAAAGGAAGTTTTTTGTTTCCAAAAAGTTTCTTCTTGATTCTGTAAATGAAACAAGTGAAGCTTGGCATTATCAAGATTAGCAATATTATCATCAGAATGATTATGAATTAATAAATTTTCCATATCTAACACCTTACCTTCATCTTCCTTAATGTTATCAAAAATATTTTTAAAAACATGCTTGTTCCAATACCTAAGGGTTTGTTTCAGTCTACTTAATTTAGCCCAAAGCCTAGCCATGCCAACAATATTGTTGTTAGGAAAAACATCGGCATTCCAATTATTAGCAACCACATTTAAGAAATCAGCATGACTAATCCACATATTTTGAAATCTAAAAGCCAAAGAAGGTTTCATATTATTCTCAGAATTTTGCATAAGCATAGGAGCATGATCAGATAAAGTTCTACTTAAATGTTGGACATGAGTCAACTTATAATTGTTAACCCAATCATTGTTAAAAAGAATTCTATCCAGTCTTTCCCACATGGATGATCTATACCAAGTAAAAGCACTACCAGAAAAACCAATATCGATTAAATTACAGTTAGAAATCATTTGATTAAAATCATCCATAGCATTCACATTCGGAGGATTACCACCAATTCTTTCATTAGCATTAGAGATGATATTAAAATCACCTCCCACAAACCAAGGGCCAATAGCATTATTAGCAAAATTAGCTAAACAATCCCAAAGAGGAATTCTACCAGCTCTAGTACATAAAGCATAAATAAAAGATGCATTGAAAATAAACTTATCATAAGAAATATGAGCATGCACCACTTGATGAAAATCAGAAATAATAGTAACATTAACACCTTTCTTCCATAAAATCCAAATTTTGTTAGAAGAATTAGCAAAACTAGAATTAAAACCCAAACGAGTAGCAATCAAATTTAATTTATCAGAAGAAACAAAAGGTTCAAGAAGAACAAGCAGATTAATATTATGAATACGACACAAGTTCCTAACACGAGTTTTAGAGTCCTTCCCCCCGATCCCCCTCACATTCCAAATCAGGGCCTTAAACATTAATTTTTTTTTTGATTAGTAAGAGCCCTAGAAGATCTAGGTGTTTCAGGCATAAGATTTTTCCCATTTTTCTTTTTTTTCTTTTGCCATTGCGGAGAACCATCCTCATCAATGTTTTTAGTAATTTTTTCATACCCATTGGATGAAGCACCATTAATTTGTCCAATCCCATCACCCACTTCTTCCCTAATCTCAAGAGCCGCATCATTATTAGATTTTGGAACGTACTCCCCCTCTTCCCGGTCCTCCAACCCTTCCTTGTCTATATCATGTATATTCATAGCAAGAGGTTCACTCATAGTAACCTCCTTTTCTAACATAGAATCAACAGAAATATAAATTTTGGGGCTATTATCCGATTCTTCAAGAACAACATTATGCAAAGAATCACTATCTTTAGTAGCAGTAACAACATTATCAGTTTATGTAGCATTTCCAGAAATATTTAAGTCCTCCACCTTATCATCACTCGCATTATTAATAAAAGGAGAGCTAACCACCTTCTCAACATTGGGTGGAATACCCTCCAGAGAAACAGAATCCTTATTGGTGATATCAGTCTCCGTTAAATCAACCTTACCCTTGGTGTTGTTAGAAGTTTTCTTTAATTCCGGATGCAATTTGAAACAGTCAGTCGCGGCATGCCTGTGAGATTTACAATGAGTACAAAACTCAGGCATTTTTTCAAAATCAACTTTTTGCAAATAACCAAAGGTTTTTGAACCAACCCATACCTCTTTCGCATATTTTTTCGTGATATCCACCTCTACAAGAACCCTAGCCACTGATGGCCTAGTTCTTGAAGCAGTAGCTTGATCAGTTTGGAGAGGGAGACCGAAGATAGCTCCAAGAGCAAATAAAACTTTTGTGTTAAAGAAATGAAGCCTTAAATTCGGAAAAGCGATCCATATTGGAACGATCGGTGACTCTTCCTTAACATCAAAAAATGGAGTCCATTTTAAAATACGCATCTGACAGTTCATAATAAAGTAAGATCGTCGAGCAAAAACACGACTATAGTTCAAGTCATTGGATAATTGAATAGCAACGGGCTTAGAATCCAACAAGCCCACAGAGTAAAATCCCGTTAACTTAAGATTACCGAAAAAATTACGGATATAATCAAGATTGGGTCTGCGAAGACCAAATTTGCCAACTAATGTAAAACGGAAAGGGGAAGCAAGTTTCAACACTTCTTCGTCAGAAATCAGAACCGCCGGGACACCGTTAAAGGTAGATTGAGTAAGAGACGGAATGCTATCACCTGAAGGAGTTCCCGAGAGGACATCCTTAAAGGAGCGAGATTTGGTCGGAGATGGGACATCTTGGTCCAAGTTGAAGAAGCCTTTGTTGGGATCTTGCGTCTTGGTGGCAAAGGTCCCCCAAGGGGTCGAGGAAGAGGTCCCCGCCATCAAACCGAAGCCCAAGAAGGGCCAAAACCAAAGGATCTCACCAGTCTAACAGCACCAGAGAACGAAACACACGAAAAACACACAAAAAACTAGAAGAAATGGCCGTAGAGACGGAGGAATCGGAGGAGCCCTAAATCACCAGAGAGTCGAGGCGGCTAGGGCGAAAAAAGTGATGCTTGGTAGTTATGATGTTGAGAAATAAATATCAATTAATAATGTAGTAATTAATTAATTACTTATTTTAAATTTTTTTAATTTTTAAAATACCAATTTGGAAATGTATACAAGTTTAATACTTTTTAAAAAATAAATATGAATAATAAATTACAATTTTAGCTACATATCAATTTTTAAGATTTTTAATTTTCTATTCATTAATTGTAATAGCTTCATATCAATTATCAAAATTTAAAATATTATATATATATATATATATATATATATATATCATTTATTCAATTCAATTCAATTAGATTTAAAAAAAAAATATAATTAAAAATGTGATAATTAATTAAATTAAATTAATTTTTAGTTTATAAAATGTCAAATCTGAAACTTACAGAAGCTTAATAATTATTTAAGAATAAATGTCAATTAATAAATTATAATTGTAGTTTCACGTTAATTATCAATATTTTGAATTTTATATTCATTAACTTTTAAATCTTAACATAAATTATCAAGATTAAAATTTTATATACATTAATTATATTTAATTCTTTTTATAATTTGAATTATAAAAATTATTTTAAATGTCTATTTTTTAAATTTCCTTGTAAATAAATTATATAATTTTTAAATTACAAAGATATTTAATGTATTTTTTTAATTAATTAATTACAGTAGAATAATTAGCCATATAATAATTGAAAATTTTTTACTTTTGAAAATAATTTATTAATTAATTGCAATATAATAATTAACTATATACTTGATTTTCACTTATGAAATTTTAGTTTAATATAAGACATAAGAGCCAAAATGCCAATAGTCAGAAATTTCAGTTTTATAAGAGCCAGAACGCCAATAGTCAGAAATTTAAATATATCTGAGAACTTTAGAAAAACTGTAATCGCTTAATTAGCAGTAATTATAGTAATATGGAATGAAAGCATGTTGAAATCCTTTTTTTACTTGTGTACGTTATATTAATCAAGCAATGAAGATTTGATTTTCATAAATAATGGGAGCTCGGGCTTCGCGTGAAGAGTTTTGAATGAATCACTAAAGATTCTTCGTTGTTCCAGTAGAAATCGGAAATCCATCAGGAGCCTTCTCTGGTCAACTACTAAAGATAATAAGTAGACTTGTGAACTTTTCCATAACCCTTATTCTTTCTGTAGAAGGTTATAATTTTTTTTTAATCAACAATCATTCAAGAGCTCCAACGTTTCTATGGTGTTTCCATATATGGCAATATTAATGAAAATGATATGATAAAAAAAAAATTAATCTCAGGATTCATAGAGAGCATGATTTGGGAGTGAAAAAATTAGGGAAGAGTTTTGAAAGAGTTGCAAAAGAAACTTTAACGCCTTCTACGATGGTAGTGAGCTCACTACAAAGCTATGGTTCTTCCTTCACTATTTTGTCTTCTTCTACAACGTCGTTGGCTTCACGTGCTTTGCATGAAGAAGGGTTATGAAAGAGTCGCTAAAAAAGCTTCTTTGTCTTCTTCTACAACGTTATTAGAAATTCACATGCTTCGCTTCATGAAGAAGAGTTTTGAAGGAGTCACTAAAGAAGCTTCTTCGCCTTCATCTCCTATATATGGAATAGAAAGTCATGACTGCATTTGCTACAAAACAACAATATTTCTTTCCTTGCGCACTTTTTGGCTATTCTCCACCATCTGTTTTATTTCGGCGAAGATGCATCTTACATCTCTTTCTGCTATGTTTTTCCTCTAAGAATTAAGTGAAAAGTAAATTTTATTTACCTAATAATTACATCTTGGATGTTTGGTTTAAGTGTTATTGATAATAAATTAGAATGAGTAAATTAAAATGTGTCCACATTTTTCTTTGTGATAATATAATAAAAATATTCACAATATGAATTTTTAATTTTTATATTTTTATTCAAATGCATTTATTGCACGTGGTTAATGATTGCTGTGCATCTTTTATTTTTAGGAATATATGCATACACCTTATAGTTCTTATATCTGATTTTTGTGCTCACCTTTCAACATCTGGAGTAATCTTCTGCAAACATTTTTAATCAATGACATTATTTTAAGATAACATATTCAGCTTTTGAAATGTTTTTTTTTTTTTTTTTTTTGCTAATTCCTTTTCTTCTACTTAAAGTAGTGACATAATCTACAGTTCTTGTAACATATCTTAATGTGAAATGCTAAGCACACGAGTCATATGGGGGCTTATTAAGCAGCATGTACCAGACTGAGGAGTTTGTGAATTTTGGAACATAAATGTTGAACCATAGGTTGGTCTCTTCATTTGGAAGTTACAAAGGACATCTTAGCACCTATAATATAACTCAACAAAAAAATTATCATGCTAAAACTCATTCTTCAGATTAGAGTTGAGATGGAGATATCATGGTCATAATATGATCATACATTTTGATTCTGTTTAACGCACTACATTTTGATTTTGTAATAATAATGCTTATAATGCATTTTTGATGTTTCTTTGGGGTTCTTGAGATCTCTATAAATATGTATTGTTTGATGACTCTGCCATTCAGTGTTACTGCTATTAATGTCTACTTATTATTTTATTTAAAGTATATGAGCTTTTGGGCTTTTGGAATATCTCAAATATCTATTTTTTTTTATTATTTAGGTTGATTTTTTCCTTCATTCTTTGTTGCAAAATTGGTGAATAAAATGTGTGAACTTGTTCTTGTGCATGGATTTTTTAAGGCAACATTTATAAAATTTTTCAAAGACCAAAATAACTTGAAAATATATCTTAATAGCCATTTTTGAGCATCATATCAAATAAACTTATATTTATAATGAATTCAAAAAAAGTAAATATATAAGAGCTTTATGGTTAATTTTTATAAAATTGTAAGCTATGGTTATTAAAGAGTCTCAATGCTCATAATAGATGAAAAATCCCGCTTTTGCGGTGAGATCAATCTAAGGCTAATTCAAGTATAAAAATAAAAAGCAACATCCAGCCACTTCCCTTTAATTATTTATGAACAAACTGATAATGCCCATGGGATTCAGACATTTTGTTGACATCTATTGGGTGTTAGCCACCCTGCAAATTGCTGTAGCTTTGCAAAGCACCTACAAACTAATAGATATATGAAAGTTAGCCTTTACTATTTTTTAAAGCAATTTTTCAGTACAAAAATTTTTAATTCAAAAACATTTGTACTAAAAAGTTATTTTAGAAAGTACTAAGAAAGTTATCCCAAACGAGACCTTAAACAATTGGTTAGAGCAGTATTTATGGGCCTATAACATGGACAAATTAAAGATGAGATCTGTATATTTTGGTAGGGCTTAATTATGCTACAAAACTAGCATTTATTTGCCAATCCAAATGATCTCGTATCAATCCTTATATGGGTGAGAATCATCTTGGATTTTTGCATACATAGAGGGTTAATATTATAATAGCGTAATGCATTGTTCTCATGGACGTCAATGAGCTACTTTTTTTTGCAGGTTATGGGATTTGAGTGTGACCAGCAGGAGGACTTTCCATCCATCAACCAATGAGTCACATTGTTCGATCCTCAAAATTTGCAACAATTCTTACTCAGTATAAAGACAATTGTGAATATGTATCTAGGGATGTCACATTAGTCAAAGAAGTTCTTGTCACAATTAAATTAAGGTCATACCATCAATAAAAAATATCAAAGTAATTTTATAGACCATTATGAATACTCACTATTATTGGCCTTATTGAACATTTGAGAGTGGACAAATGCGCTTTCTTTTATATATGGTTAGCGATGTTAACATGATCTAATGGAGAATTTGATATGATATTGAGTGTTGAAGGACTGAGAGTCAAGGCTCTTATGTATTGTGCCTCTTACCTATTCTTACTTATATAATATAATGTGATACTATACCTGACTTACTATGATTGTTATAGGAAAAACATATATATAGAGTATCCAACTTTCTTAATATACATGATTATATACTGTTATACATGATAACTTGAATTATTTTAACTAATTCCCACTTGATATGATGCTCTAATGATTTATGATCCTAAAATGATAATATTAGTCATAGTATTTCATATGATATGTATACATGAATAGCATAAATCTAAAGCTCTACTTACCTAGCACATGCTTATTTTTTATAACCAACTAATTATTAGTATACATATTATTATGTCTACGAATTAAACACATTTGTAGGTTTTGTGTAACCTACTAGTCTGTTTGATCATTCTTTATTATATTTATATATTTTAGAGAAGGGTAAGATCCTAGTAGAGTGATGTCATAATTTTATTATTAGATTAGTTATGTTATAATCAAGGAATAGTATTTTGTTGTAGCTATTAGAAAAATAATGATTATATATATATATTCTATATATTGATGATTTAGTGCAACAATATTGTAGAATGGGATGATGAAAAGAAATTTTTTCCAAAGAGGTCTTGAGCAATATTTTTTTTCTTGTACTCGATATAATATAATATGTTATAATAAATGAGTTATGTTAGGTTGGGTAGTGACAATTCTGATCATATTTTTCCAAAAATTTAAGAAGTAAAGATAAGTTAATATATTGGATAAGATTGATTTAGATAGAAAATTTCGTAGTGTTTTCTTCTAAATATGTTAGCATAACATAAAAGTCAAGTTAGTATTCAAATAATTAATAACTTGTTAACATGACTCATCTAAAAATAGGCATGCAATCTCACTTAGCATAGACTTTTCTTCTCCTAGGGGCCTCAGCTCTTCTACAGATGTTGTTCTTAGGGCCTTTAGCTTAGGGAGTAGTCTTTGTCTTTTTCGCACTTAATCTTGAGCAAATAATTTGTTTGACTTTAACCCAGTCAGTCAACCTTTTTAATATTACATGAGTTTAGTCACTCTAATTAGTTAAAAAATTATTTAATATCTTAACTTTGTAGAGGCTCAAATTTTGCTAAATTCAAATTCACCAACCTGAAACTAGTTATTAGTATTACTATTTTCTTAGACATTAGTTACTCGCCAATTTTGCACGATTTCCAGAATCACTTTGATTTTTTTTTTTTTAAACTAAAGCTTCTAGATGGGTGAGGCCATTGTCTGTACTAGGGGAAGTAGGGAAAGTTTCCTAAGGGTCATTATTTGAGGGGGCTAAGTCACTTAAGTGTTAAGGCATGAGCAGGAAAATTTCTTGAGTGTAATAGTTATTTAGTTATTTTGTGTACTTTCTCAACAAACTTGCTAATATGAATATTAACAAAATTTAAACTACAGAATGAAAATCTTCATTAATTTTTATAATGTTATATTATAACTAGTATAGAGAACTCCCTTTAAGGTCAAAAAACTTCAGGTCGTAGGCACTTCAATTCCTTAACACCTCTTTTCCCAAGGGTCTACAACTAATAGGCTCTGCAGCTAACTTATTTGTTGATGACACAGGTGCATCCCATATTAAATTGAGTTTATCGAGCATGGACTAATGAGTTGTAACATCTACCTCCTTCAATACAAAATCACAGGGTGTAAAGAATTTTTTTTTAAAAAAATGAGATTATAGTATTTGTTCATTATTCGTTTCACTTCCTTTTGCCTCAACATAGCTTATACTTAGAGGTTGTTTATGAGATCGTAAAAAATTTACAATCTTTCTTAGCTTTACTCCTCCCACACATCATGTTCATCCTAGTCATATTTGGTTGTAGCAACCACTCACTAGTTATAGCTTTTGAGTTCAATTAGTCATATGGCTTAGAACCCTGTGAGATTGTGAATAAAGCATCACTAGTCACCAACGACAGTGATATTCACAATGCCCATAGCAATGAGGGAAATTCTTCTACCCACATGACTTTACTCCTTCCACTTTTTTTCCCTAGGAGATTTAATATCTACTTATTCACAAATTTACTTTCCATTTATTTTGTAGATGATGAATCAAGGCAAATTTAAGGTCGATATCTATTAACCTAAAAAATTCATTGATTTTTTTTATCGATGAATGCTATCTTATTTTAAATTATAATTATCAAATATAGACTATACATGTAGATGATGTCGGAACATAAAAAAATCACGATGACCCCAAGGATGAGCTTGGAGAGTGCCCTTTCTATCCACATGATGAAGTTGTTCACCATTACTTGTATGAAATGGAAATGTGCTGATGGGGTCCATTCCTCAAGTGGAAAATGGTTGCAGGTTCTTAATAAGTTGAAGCTTGTGAGAGGGCTATAGTTGCCTGGGTGCAAACTTTTTCATTGTTGGTTTCTTCTTGAAAATTCTTCTAAATCGTTTTGAAGAATTGGCCAAAAGTATCCTTACTAAAGGATTTGGTGGGTGATTGTCCTTCTTTCTGAATGACTCCCACACCCTCTCCCCTAATAAAGACAGTTGTAACAACTTCTCTTTCTTTGCCCTTGGTAGAATTTGGGTTATTGGAATGTGTCTAAATTGAGCTTAACCTCTAGGATCCTCAGCTAGTCCAAGGTACTATCTTAGTCAGTTCTCATATTAATTTTGTTATGTATATGCCTAACGACTCGTCTTCTTTCTTCTCGATGTGCGACTTTGCAGCTTCTGCCCCTAACACGTCGCCTGCAGCTGTTCTCACATCGAAAACTCCTGATATCTCAACTGATGTGCTTATTTCTTCTACCCTCAAGTTTCTTCTAGCCAACATCAAGAACAACTTGAACGTTGAGCTTCTACCAAGTAATTATCCCACATGGCGTTCCGCCATTTACAAATTGTTTGGGCACATCATTTCTCTGGCTATCTAGATGGAATCATACCTTGCCCTCCTAAACATCTTCTCACTGCCAACGAACATCTCACCCTCAATCATAAATTCTCATCTTGGACTTTGAAAGATCAAAACTTGTCCATCGCCCTATTCTCCACCATTTATGCTTCCATACTTTCCTACATTCTTACTCTGGAAACATCTGCGTTGATTTGGAAAACCTTAGAACAACTATTATTTTCCATAAATCACTCTAGCGTTATACAGCTAAAAAATGAATTGCATTCTCTTTCTATGCAGGATAAAACCATGACTGACTATCTAGCCTCAATCAAAAGCATTCTTGATAACATTCGAGCTACCGACGATATAGTTGATAATGAAGATAATCTGCATTATATCCTTAATGGGCTACCTCTTTCATATCAATCCTTCAAAACCACCATTCGGAGTTCTCTTCAACCAATCAACTTGGATGATTTGTACTCCCTCCTCGGAAGTGATGAAGTTCACCAAACTACTGATGTAGTTCGTGAATTGTCTATGTCTAATCCTTCTTAGTCAGATGGGCTGCTTGTTGTGTTTTCTAACCGCGGAAGATCTCGTGGACCATTTACCTTCAGCCATGGTCATGGTCGCACATTACCCACCAATGCTAACAGATCTTCTCGGACACCAAGATTTGAAGGTGATTGCCAAATTTGTGGCAAACATGGTCACTCCGCCCTTCATTGTTGGCAGAGAGGCAACTTTATATATACCCCTCTGGCATCGACATCCAATGTCGCTCTGGTGACTGATCTTGAACCCTCTCCTTAGTACTTGGACATTGGAGCTTCCGTTCACCTTACACCTGATCCACTCCCCATTCAGCAACACATACCTTATACTTTTTGTGATCAAGTGTTTGTTGGTAATGATAATTTCTTACCTATTTAGCATGTTGGTGATCAAGTGTTTGTTGGTAATGATAATTTCTTACCTATTCAGCAACACATACCTTATACTTTTTGTGATCAAGTTTTATTTTATCCAGTGAACGTACGCTCCTCTACGTTCGGTTCTAGAGAAAAAAGCGCAATACCGAGTACTGAGTACCGAGTACCGAGTTGTACCGAGTTTTTTCAAAAAACTCGGTATTGCGCTGTTTTGATCTAAAACCGAACGTAGAGGAGCGTACGTTCACTGGATAAAATAAAAGTTCCTTCTTCCAACACCCACTTGTAAGATTCATCTCGATCATATATTTCACGTTCCTCATCTCTGAAAGTTCGATGGGGATGTTAAGCCCTATGAACTTAGTCCCAAACTAACCAAGAGGGGGGGTGAATTGGTATTTTAAAAACTTCGTTTTTAAACAAAGAAATAAAGTCGCATAAACCAAATCACACCACGAAAATAATGCGGAATTTAAATGTGCGGAAGCAAGAAAAGAAACACAGAGATTTATAGTGGTTCGGTCGACTCGACCTACGTCCACTCCTTGGAGGCACCCTCCAAGTATTGCACTACACAAAAAGTGACTCTTCTTTAGCCCCCACGGCTAGGTGGAGAAACCCTCACAAGAACCTCCTTTTTGCCACCCCGGCAAGGCAGAGAACCTATCTCCTTTTGCTTCCTCCTGAAGCTGGCAGAGAACCAAAACCAAAAGCACAACTCCTTACCTCTACCGACCCTTCCACGGACGAGAAACTCTAGACGAAGACGACGCAGAGAGATCCTTGAAGCAACCCTTGTGAAACCCCTCACAAGCTCCCCCTCACAAGATCCTCTCTCTCTCTTCTCTCTCTCTTTCTCTCCTCAAGGTCTTCTTAGGTCAAGGCAGCAGCCAAAGGTCTTGAAAAACGTTGAACAAGAGCTCTTTAAATAGAAGAGCTTCAAAAGAGCTCATTAATTGCAAGTTGCCGACTTTATCGTCCAGGCCGATCTGGACATCGGCCTGGCCGATCAGTACAAATCCGTGAAGATCGGCCAGAGCATAGCCCTGAATGGAAAACAGGACGATTGAAAAATAGCTTGATCGTCCAGGCCGATCCCACAATCGTCCTGGCCGATCAGTTCAAATCAGACGAAAATCGTCCTGACAATAGCCCTGAATATGGGCTGGCCGATACTGATCGTCCTGAAGTAACTTAAGGTTTTTGACTAGATCGTCCGGGCCGATCCTGCGATCGTCCAGGAAGATATGATCGTATCAATCATCCTTAATTACTTCCTTGATTTCCTGAACAATTATGGCATAATTTGTTAATATCGTCCAGGCCGATCCGAGGATCGTCCTGGCCGATAATTTAAAGATATGCTATACCATACTTGTCTATGGCGGCTACTTCTTTCTGTTTTGAGCTTATCGTCCTGGCCGATACACGTATCGTGCAGGACGATCTGTTAACGTAGGCTGCCTTAATTAAGAATCCTTAATTAGACTTTCTGTTTTAAGCTGATCGGCCAGGCCGATCAAAGAAATCGTCCGGGCCGATATGAGTAAAAATAGAATTTCTAATTCTCTCAAGTGTGTGTGTGAAGGGTTACAAAGCATCAGTCTTTTTGACTATTACAAGAGGACTCAAAAGGTAAAAAACAAAAGTACAGACTAACTCAACCCTAAACCTACGCATTCCTGAACTTGGCTCCTTTTTGATTGTCCGATCGTTGATTTCTGAAAAGTTAGAAGCATCAAGCTGTCCAAGAAAAGCAGTGTTTGTCAATCATCAAAACATAAGACATGAAAAATAGATTTGCAACAATCTCACTCATAGACTTATCTCTATTTCAAAATTAACTAACGATAATAATTGTTCTATTATCTTTGACAAATTTGGTTTTCGTGTCAAGGATTGGATTGCCAAACAAACTCTTCTTCACGAACCATGTCGTAATGGTCTCTATCCCATTCCATTCCAGTCTCAAATTGTTGCTGCTACTACAACTATTGGGCTCCCGAACTCGGCTCATACATGACATCGTCGTATGGGTCACCCAAACTTCAAAACACTCTCTTCTATATCAAAGGCATTTCCCTCTTTATGTATCTCATCTTTTCATTCTATATTAAATTCATGTGCCCTTACAAAGAGTCACAGGTTACCTCCCCCTCTCACCATGTATCAACTGCTCCTTCAGAATTAATCCATGCTGACATTTGGGGTCCTTCCCTCATATTTTCCTATGATGGTTATCACTATTTTATACCGCTTGTTGATGATTGTACTAAATATACATGGCTATACATGCTCAAACAAAAATCCAAAGTTTCCCACTATCTTTTTCACTTTACAAATGTTATTGAAAAACATTAACAATTACCTGTTTGCACTCTTCGCATTGACGACAGAGGAGAATTTTTGAACAAATCCTTGCGCTCCTTCATATCCAAACGTGGCATAACACATCAATTTAGACGAACATAAAAATTGCCACTTACTGGATACTGCCCGAACTCTGCTGATTGATTCTCATCTTCCTTTGTAGTTATGGTTTGAAGCCATCCTCACTGCAGCCTATCTAATCAACTGGCTACCTTATGCTAATTCTTCCTCTACATCACCTTATCAACTGCTATATCATATTATACTAGACTATACACTACTTCGTTCATTTGGATGCAACAGCTTTCCATGGACCAGACCCTCAGCTCTCCACAAACTCGCACCATGCACCCCGTTCCATTCCATATTTTTTTCTTGGATACACTACAAACCAAAAAGGTTTCAAATGCTATAATCTCACCACTAGTAAACTAATTATCACTTGACATGTTTTATTTGATGAATCAACTTTACCCTCTATTCCTATCACCAACAATACCACTGTATCCTCACCTCCTTCTACTGATCCACCCTACTTCCCTCCTTCCACAACTCAATCATAAATGCAACCATTATCCAACCACCTAGCTCTAACATCTCCTCCTCCCCCTTCTTGCCTTCTGCCTCTCATAGTTCTCTATCAATGCTATCAAATGAACCATCAACCATCTCTAACACAACTTCTACCTCCACATCCACAACTACTCCCTTACCTCCTGTGGAAAAATTGAACCATCCTATGGTCACTAGGCTGCATACAAGATCACTCAAATCATGGGTGCTTATGAATCTCTCACATACCTTGCAGACCATACCAACTTACTTCATTACTGCCAACAAAGATGTGAATTAGCGTCAGCCCATGTCTGTAGAGTTTCATGCTCTTCAAGCCCAAGGTAAATGATCTCTAGTACCTCCACTATCAAATTAGTAAATCATAGGCTGCAAATGGGCCTACAAACTAAAATGCCTTGTTGATGGTTCCATAGCCCGCTATAAAGCTCGTCTCGTCGCTGTGGGCTTTAAGCAAGAATACGGTATTGACTACCATGAGACTTTTAATCTTGTTTTAAACTAACCATAATCCGTTTATTTCTACTTGTCGCTCTGCATTATGATTTGCAAGTCCACCAACTCGATGTTTTGAATGCATTCCTCCATGGTACTATTGATGAAACCATCTATATGACCCAGCCACAAGGCTTTGAGGATTCAAATCATCTCAATCATGTTTGTTTACTACATAAGGTCATATATAGTCTTAAACAAGCGCCTCGTCTTTGGTTTGCAACATTGTTGACTTTCCTCACAAATCAAAATTTCACCGTCAGCTCTGTAGATCCATCCTTTTTTTCATCTCCACAAAGATAATCTTCTGACATACATCCTAGTCTACATTGACGATATTCTCGTCACAGGCAGTGATCCCATTTTTATCTCCACCTTAATTATTAACCTTCAACAAAAATTTCAAACTCGCGACCTTAGCCCTCTCTCCAAATTTCTTGGAACAGAATTCACATGCACTGCTACTAGCTTCCACCTATTGCAGCAGTCCTATATCACTGAATTACTCCACACTGCAGCCCTGACCAACTGCAAACCGTTACTTATGACGCTACCATCCAAACTTCCCTCTGATCCCAATCTCCAGCAACCATTTAGTCAACCAGAGTTATTTAGCAAGCTTGCCAGATCAATACAGTGCAATACATCTACACGCCCCGATATTGCATTCGCTGTTAACAAGCTGTGCCAACATATGGATTACCCGCTCCTTCTCAATTTTCAGTTACTTAAACGTGTCCTCATATAACTGAAAGGCACTCTTAATTATGGTTTTTTTTTCTTTCCAAAACGGACCTTCAGCTCTCTGCCTACTCTGACTCCAACTGGGTTGGTGATTAGCTAGACCACAAATCCACCACCGGCTATTACATCTTCTGAGGAACGGCACTTCTAACATGGTCAGTCAAGAAACAATCCACTGTAGCCAGATCCTCAACTAAAGCAGAGTATCGTTCTCTTGCTACTGTGGACATCATCTGGACGCGTCATCTCTATGAAGATTTTCTTATGTTACCACAAATAACTCTGCTCTTCTTTGATAACACCTCCGCCATGTCAATTGCATGCAATCCCATCTTTCACGCACGTACCAAGCACATTGAGATTGATCACCATTTTATTCGGGATTGTATTCATGCCAAACACATTGAAGTTCAACATGTCTCCACAATCGATCAAATTGCGGACATCATTACCAAGCCTCTCTCATCTTCCAGGCTGGTTGATCTACGAACCAAGTTACTGGTTATCCTGACAATCAACTTGAGGGACGGTGAAAAGAGCATTACAACTCCACTATATTCCTATAATAGCTAAACCACAGGCCAGCTAACAGACAATGCTAGTCGCCACTACTACCTGCCAATTAGGCACTTTATGTTACTAACAGGGCTAGTTTAGTAATTGTAGTTATCTACTCTTTCATTATATAATAGTATAGAAAGTGTATCACGACACACAGTTTCATATACGATGATCATTGTTCATCTTCTTCCTTCGTTTTGTTCTATGTTTGTAAGCTTAGCTGATTCAATGAGTCGCAACATGCTGAACACCATCCGGAGACCAACCAGAATCGGCACGTCATCCTGTGCTCGGTATCGCTTAGTACTACAGCTCGATATCAGTGACTTGGCACATTCTGGTTGATCTCCGGACGACATTCTTCGTCTGATCTCTACACAAAATAATTTTGAAGGGACGGTTAGGCAAATTAAGGAAAATAGATTAAGATGAACTACGTATTTACCTCGTCATTAATATCTTATAAGAATAAAAATCATTTCTGGGTTGGTTAAGATTTTCCTTAAAAAAAATATCTCAAGAACAAACGTAGAACTGGAAGAGAAGAGGTTTAAGGTTCAATGATTTGGCTGAGATTGAACTAGATGATGTAATAAATATTAAAATTATTCAATTATAATATAAATTATATAATAAATAAATTTTTTGAAAGTTAATATTTAATTACCTCAATTAGGACTCTTCAACAAGCTCCATTAAAGAGAGATAAAGTATGGTAAGAAGTTTGATAAATCATTAATATGAATATAAATATATTTGCATTAAATATATTTACAAAATTTTAAAAAATATATAATATAAATATAATTTATATTAAGAATACTATTTAATATAATTTATAAGTTTATAATATTAAAAATTATATAATTAATTTTTATAATTTACACTATAAAAATTTTATTATATATAAATTTATAATACACACTAAAAATATTTACAGCCCAACCAGCTCAAATTCACAACCCAACGCAACCCGAATTTGCATTCTAATTTATATAGTATTCATATAGCTTTTTTAATCCCAAATTACATGAGTTTGAGCTAGTTGTCATACATATGAAGTTTACATAACTTACAACAAATCATGTTATATGAGATGACATCCATTTATTATGGTTGATTTATCTCCATATCTAACAAAATTTTTTTAAAACTTTTAAATTAATTTAATAAACTAAAACCATTAAAACATATATATCATTTAAAATTTATTTAAAATAAAATGAAATATTTTATAGAACCGGGCAGTTCTATCAAACTGTAACCGGTTTGACAGTTTTACGATCCGTTAATAGCAAACACAGTTTCAGAATTTGACCGGACTGGTAATTTGGCTGGTTCACAATCAAACCAGTTGATATGGCCGGTCCAATTTGATTTTCAAAATGTTGCTTCGATCTACTCTAAAATTCCTACAAGAATTACTGAACCTGCTGTAATCACAGCCATTTACTCAAAACTATCAGTATGATCACAACTGTTACTGAACTAGAATCAAAAAGCTGCAACAATTTTTGGCAAAGTGCATCTAACAGAGGTAAAAAAAATCCCAAGTCCAATTATAAGCTGAACTAAAACACTAAAGAGGATAATTATTTATGAAACTAAAACCTATGGTAAATAATGCTTTTATGATCTTTTCAATATGTTTATCTTTCTTTCATAAAACATTTTACAATCTATTGTATTTAGAAATATGATTCGGGCATGACTCAAAAATTTTTGGGTTAGGGTCAATCCGTTTGCAAGACGAGTAAAGTTCGGGTTGTATTTTCAAACCCATTTTTAAAATCGGGTTGGATTCGGGTTGACACTAAAACCTAAAATCAACCCGATCCGCACAGAGCGCAATCCACAGTCCGCACTCGTGGGTTCCCGTTCGCAATCAGATCCTCGACTTCACAGGATGCGCCGAGTGGCCATGCCTTCCCGTGTTGGCGAGCTCGCGTCCGCACCTGGGTCCCAAACCCGGGCTCACTCCCACTCCCACTCCTCGCATCTGCGGTCCGCACCCAAAGTCTTAGACCTGTTGTTGGCGCCTGCGCAGCGGTGTCACCATATACGCAGGCCAATTAATTGCCCGCGCCTACACTGACGTGGCGTGATGCTCGTGGAATACTTAGGGGTATTCCGTGTTAGCGGGCGGGTCTGATCAACCCGGTAACCTTGTCGGTCAAATCAGCTTCAAGGCTTCCTTTTTCATCTTCCTTTCTCATGTGAGTCCATTGGTAGATTACTCGGATCTATAAATTTTATTATTCTTTGCTTCTTTGCATGTTCTATTCATTGATATCCTTCACTAAGTTTTCTCTTCGTAATCTCTAGCTTTGACATATCTGAAATCTCATTGAACAGCTCTGAATTCTTTTGTGAACTATTTGAAGCCTTTTCTTTCATTTCAGAGAATTGGTTGCTCGGCTTTTGTTTAGAACTTTGTTTTGATGGGTAGCCATTTCCAAAATCAATTACAGATACTTCTTTCAGGTAGTTAACATCAGCAGATTTAAACCATTCATCTACCAACTCTTTCCAGCCATTAATGAGAGTTTGAGCAAGCTTTTGAATCTGTTTGGAGTTATGTTTTCTCAGAGCATTTATAGGTCTTCCAATTTCAGTCGCCTTCAGCATTTCTACAGACAAATGCAAAAGTTACAAAGTTTTCAGAGAATCATACAACATTGAATTAGACTCATTTTGATTGTTGAAAAGGATCTCTTTTATCCTCATCACCTCTCCAACTATCTTACTCTACACAGGGTTTCAGGGTGGGGGTTGTTCTCCTCCTTAGGATTAGTATTGCCATTGTTCTGGGAAAGATGAGGAGCATATATCTTTTCAAGAATCAGATCCTTTATGTTGTTAAATTCATTCGGGTAATCCACTGCTGCTACGATAATTGCTTTGTTGATCAACTCAAAAATATCAACTTTTGTGCAACTAAAAAATTTCCTCCAGTAATCTAATGAACTTTTCGTGTTCGTCATTGCCTTTGAAACAAGCAAAGATCGCTTCCTTCCACAAAAGATTTGAGTTTGGGAAGATATGGAGAACAATCACCGCTTCTCTGTAGTTATTTTTCCGTGCCAAAACTGAATAATCTGACGACAATTTGATCTTTTTATTATGGAGTAAATACCAAATCGTTCTAAATTGATACATAAAATTCGGAGAATTGAACGGATTTCCAGATCTCCCTAAAAAAAGTCTGAAACGCACCCCAGATTGTCCAAGATGTGTTGTAACTCCTAAAATAAGTTTGTTACACAATTAAATTATTAGTAAACTTTAGAGGAATTGATTAACCGTTAAAAAACGTAGCATAATCCTCGGCAATGATGATGATGGTGTTCTTTCTGCCCGCAAAAACTGCGGCTTGAGCGTCTAGAGGAGATGAAAATGACGAGGAAGAGAATGAGGGAGAGGGAGAGGGGGAGTTAATAGTCACACTGAAAATATGTTTGTTAAAAAATAATTAAACAAAAATTGTACACGATACTCAAATTTTTTATATGTGTGGTAGGCATATAATATTAATATTTCGGATGTTAGATATATAAATAACATAAAATAAAGTGGTATGAAATTTACATACATACCACTTTACTTCATTCTATTTACATATTTAACACTCAAAATATTAGTATTACATGCCTACCATCCATATACAACTTTAATATCAATTATACAACTCTTATAATTCATTTCTACCATTCATACCATCTTATAAACTTTAATATTTCATTCCATGCACTCAAATTTGTTATATGGGTGGTAGGCATGTAATATTAATATTTCGGATGTTAGATATGTTAATAACATAAAATAAAGTGATATGTATGTAAATCTCCCATTAAGGTATTGTAAAGAGCTAGTTAACCGCCTATACAATACAGGATCAACAAGAATGTTGTCCTTGGGAAATTGAGTTAGCAGTTTTGCACATTGAGGATTTGACAACGGGTTACAATTAGTCATATATGCTTGATGTACAATTGAGTTTGCATATAATTTAAAGTTTGATGGGGATGTTAAGCCCTATGAACTTAGTCCCAAAGCTAATTAAAAGAGAAGTGAATCAGTAGCAACGAAATCTAGATTCACCACAATGAAAAAAACAAAGTGCGGAAATTAAAATGCGGAAGCAATAATAAGAAAAGAACACACCGGATTTATAGTGGTTCGGTCAAACATTGACCTACGTCCACTCCTTGGAGGCACCCTCCAAGTATTGCACTAACACAAGTGTCTCTCCTTTAGCCCCCAAAGCTAGGCGGAGAAGCCCTTACAAAATCACTTCCACCTTTCCCGGTGCGGCGGAGTTGCCGGGTCCTTTGACACCAAAGAGACTTCTTCTTTGGTGAACTTACCTCAAGACAAGCTTTGAATCCGATGGTACTAAGGTGCGAGTTCGCAGGAGCAACCATGTGGAACCCCCTCCACACTCCCTTGAGTCCCCCCTCACAGGATCTTCTCCCTCTCTCAAACTCCACCCTTTCCTCTCTCCCTTTCAAGCTCTCTCTTCTAATTTCCCCTACAAGAACGAAGCTACAATGGCTGCCAAAGACACTTACAAAGTGTCATGCCAAAACTTAAATAGAAGCTCTCAAAACAAGCTCATTAATGCAAGTTGCCGACATTATCGTCCAGGCCGATATGCATATCGTTCTGGCCGATCAGTACAAATTAAGCTTATTAGCCCGGGACAATTTGAGACGATCAGAAGAAAATTGGTTACATCGTTCAGGCCGATCTCACGTTCAGCCGGGCCGATTAGTTTAAAACCGATTTCAATCGTCCTGATCATCGCCCTGAATACAAGCTGTCCGATGTAAATCGTCCAGGCTATCGTCCTGGCCGATCATTCGATCGTCCCGGACGATATGATCGTATCAATCAACCATTAATGCTTTCCAAAGATACCAGATCAATTTAGGCATGATTGAGTTAGATCATCCTGGACGATAATAATATCGTCCTGGCCGATTTCCTAAAACAAAGAATTCCTAAACTGATTATGGCGGCTGATTCTTTCTGAATAGAGATTATCATCCTGGACGATAAAAGTATCATCCAGGCCGATCAGTTGACGGCTGCCTTAATGAGGATGCCCTAATCAGGGTTTCTGATTTTGGACAGATAGTCTAGGCCGATCATAATATCGTCCCGGACGATGTGACCAAAAACAGAAATCATATAGGGAGCAAGAGAATTTCTACCAAGTTATAGCCATACCAGAAACAACAGACTCAAGAAAGGAAAAAGATTACAAACTGACATAGATCTAGTCTACCCAATCTTGAGCTGGTTCCAGATTATAGTCTGATCGCGTGGACCTGAAATGTTAGCACATAAGGCATTCGTAGAGAAATAATGAATGTTTGCTATCATCAAAATCATAAACCATAGGTCCGCAACAATCTCCCCCTTTTTGATGATGGCAAAACATTTCAATTTGAATTTTCAAAAGAAAATGATTTCTCCTAATCTCCCCCTTACTAGAATAACACTTTTAAAAAATAGGGGAGATGAAAATATTTTTGTTGTTTTTAATTTTTTTTGAAAATAAGATACAAATACGATAAAAAAATTCAACAATACGTTTTCCCCCTTTGACATTATCAAAAAGAGAGGAGGCACAAAAACAAAATGACCAAAAGAAAAAAAACATTCCCTGAACTAGTGAAAAACAAATATTCTTAAAATGAGAAAGTTACCTCTTAGTTTTAATCAAAAACTTTAGTAGAATTGAATTGACAACGCATATCCCAGTAAATGTTAGAAATTCAAAATCTGATAATCCAAACTCAAGTTCTTTAAAAAGGCTCAAAAACTTTTTAATTCAATATCTAAATCAAGGAATAAATTAGATAAAGAAACAATAATTTTTCAAAACTCCTTTCATAAAATATATTTAATAGAAGATTAATGCACGATTTGTTGAATCATGAAACAAGATTTTCAAACTCAAGCATCGAAAAGTCAAGGGTTTTCTTAAGCTTTAAGAAGTATAAGAATGGTAAGCATTAAAATTTAGTGGGCTCATTTTATGCCTCTTGACAATTGGTTGGCGTACTGCGCATCTTTTGATACACTTTGTGTATTCTATATTTTTTCAATTTGGCGCTTTGCGCATCTTTTATTTTTGGCATCATTGGCCAATTTTTTGAATATGCTACATTTCTTAATCTTAAAAAAAACAAAGGAAAAACCCATCTTAGTGACAAAATAAATTTCTTGATTAAGAAAATTTTGAGTTAGATTCAACGACTTGCAAAAAATTCCTATGCGATAAATAAAACGTATGGAGATTAAAAAAAATTGTTTCAAAGACAAATTTAAAAGATGAAAGAGATTTTAAATCAAAAGTAGAATAACCTCTTTTAGGAAATATCGAATGGAAAAAAAAAATCAAGAGTTTCCTTCCTTTGACTATTTTTAGAGAAGTCAATAGCAACTTACCAAAGATTTCAAGAAAAATCAAGAAGTATATTTTTCATTTTTAGAAAAGTGAGTGTTTGTGTTTAAAAAAAATTCACAGAGACAAAAAGGAATGAACAAAAATGAAAAAGCACAAAATGAGAGAAAAGAAAAAAAAAAAACAACAACACAAAAAAAAAAATGAAAGGCTCTTAACCATTATCTCTTTCTTGGTCTGATGTTTCAGAAACCAGATCTGCCCAAGAGATTTTTTGCTTTTCATTATTTCTCCAGTTTAAATTTAACTTCGCCTTACCCTTTTCTTTTGTAGGGAGAATGCTTAAATTAGGGTACTCATTTTTCATATGTCCAGTTTTCCTGCATCTAAAACAAATAACATCAGAGGAAATATTAACATCCTTACCACTTTTACCTTTTTCCACTTTTGCTTATGCTTTGGTGAGCTTTGTGATTTGCTTGACAATTCATTTCTATCGTCACCAACTAAGCTTCCTCTTTCCGTATCTTCGGCTTTTAGAACGATCGTTTCACCTGCATCCAAAAGTCTTTGACCCACCCCTTGCTCGTAGGCAATGAGTGAGCCAATCAAATTATCAATAGAATAATCATTCAAATCTTTAGACTCACAAATAGCAACAACTTTAGAATCAAATTTATCCAGTAGACATCGAAGAATTTTGTTAACTTTTTTAAAATTTGAAAAATCTTTTTCCTAAAGCATTTAAAGAGTTTACAATTTGAATAAACCTTGTATACATGTCTAAAATCGTTTCAAAAGGTTTCATAGAAAACATTTCAAAATCATGCATTAAAATATTCAACTTTGATTGCTTGATTTCATTAGAGCCTTCGTATATGGTGTGCAATTTATCCCAAACTTCCTTACCAGTAGTGCACGTGAAAATTAACATAAAATCATCAGAATTTAAAGCACAGAAAAAACAATTTAAAGACTTTGCATTTAATTGAGCATCCATTCGTTCATCCCTATTCCATTGATTAAAAGGAATATCAGTTTTAATTCCATTAACAATACGTGATGGTGATGAATAACCAGTTAAAATCATATGCCACATACGAAAATCAATTGATTGCAAAAAAGTAGACATGTGAATTTTCCAAAAATCAAATGTAATATTTTCAAACAATGGTGGTCTAGTGATTGAATATCCTTCCGCAAAAATACGATTAGAAATATTAACCATGGATCAAAATTCAAAAGCTTTTAAAAACTTATTTTATGAAAATCGCTCTGATACCACTTGAAAGTTCGATGGGGATGTTAAGCCCTATGAACTTAGTCCCAAAGCTAATTAAAAGAGAAGTGAATCAGTAGTAACGAAATTTAGATTCACCACAATGAAAAAAATAAAGTGCGGAAATTAAAATGCGGAAGCAATAATAAGAAAAGAACACACAAGATTTATAGTGGTTCGGTCAAACCTTGACCTACGTGCACTCCTTGGAGGCACCCTCCAAGTATTGCACTTACACAAGTGTCTCTCCTTTAGCCCCCAAAGCTAGGCGGAGAAGCCCTTACAAAATCACTTACATCTTTCCCGGTGCGGCGGAGTTGCCGGGTCCTTTGACACCAAAGAGACATCTTCTTTGGTGAACTTACCTCGAGACAAGCCTTGAATCCGATGGTACTAAGGTGCGAGTTCGCCGGAGAAACCGTGTGGAACCCCCTCCACACTCCCTTGAGTCCCCCCTCACAGGATCTTCTCCCTCTCTCAAACTCCGCCTTTTCCTCTCTCCCTTTCAAGCTCTCTCTTCTAGTTTCCCCCACAAGAACGAAGCTACAATGGCTGCCAAAGACACTTACAAAG
Organism: Dendrobium huoshanense; assembly: GCA_016618105.1. Taxonomy (NCBI): domain Eukaryota; kingdom Viridiplantae; phylum Streptophyta; class Magnoliopsida; order Asparagales; family Orchidaceae; genus Dendrobium; species Dendrobium huoshanense. The sequence continues at coordinate 3,907,447 of CM028355.1, forward strand.
TGTCATGCCAAAACTTAAATAGAAGCTCTCAAAACAAGCTCATTAATGCAAGTTGCCGACATTATCATCCAGGCCGATATGCATATCGTCCTGGCCGATCAGTACAAATTAAGCTTATTAGCTCGGGACAATTTGAGATGATCAGAAGAAAATTGGTTACATCGTTCAGGCCGATTTCACGATCGGCCGGGCCGATTAGTTTAAAACGGATTTCAATCGTCCTGATCATCGCCCTGAATACAAGCTGTCCGATGTAAATCGTCTAGGCTATCGTCCTGGCCGATCATTCGATCGTTCCGGACGATATGATCGTATCAATCAACCATTAATGCTTTCCAAAGATACCAGATCAATTTAGGCATGATTGAGTTAGATCGTCCTGGACGATAATAATATCGTCCTGGCCGATTTCCTAAAATAAAGAATTCCTAAACTGATTATGGCGGCTGATTCTTTTTTAATAGAGATTATCGTCCTGGACGATAAAAGTATCGTCCAGGCCGATCAGTTGATGGCTGTCTTAATGAGGATGCCCTAATCAGGGTTTCTGATTTTGGACAGATCGTCCAGGCCGATCATAATATCGTCCCGGATGATGTGACCAAAAATAGAAATCATATAGGGAGCAAGAGAATTTCTACCAAGTTATAGCCATACCAGAAACAACAGACTCAAGAAAGGAAAAAGATTACAAACTGACATAGATCTAGTCTACCCAATCTTGAGCTGGTTCCAGATTGTAGTCTGATCGCGTGGACCTGAAATGTTAGCACATAAGGCATTCGTAGAGAAATAATGAATGTTTGCTATCATCAAAATCATAAACCATAGGTCCGCAACAAGAATGTTTTAGATAAGAAATAACTATCATTTTGATGATTAATTTGAATGCCCAGAAAAGAATGAACATGTCCAAGATTTTTCATAGCAAAGGTGCTATTGAGCTAATTTAATAGATTAGTTATAACATTGGGTTTGTTACCTTTGATCGGTATATCGTCGATGTACATTAGTAGAAAAATGTTTGTATCCGACAAGTTTTTGATTAGCAAAGATGGGTCTAATTTGTTGTGAAAGAAATCAAGGGAGAGAATATAAGACATGAAGGTGTTATACCATTGTCGTGGCGCCTGTTTGAGTCCATAGATGGCTTTCTTTAGGAGACAAACATGTTTAGGATTTGAAGAATCCTCAAAACCCTTTGGTTGAGTCATGTAGAAAACTTCAGATAATTTACCGAAAAGGAAGGCATTTGCAACGTTCAATTGTTGAACCTGGCAGTTGTTCTGAAGTGCCACCATCAATAGAATGCAGATGGTAAGAAACTTTGCCACCGAACTGAATGTTTCATTGTAGTTAATACTTGAAGAATTGTTCACAGTTTTTCTGACTATAGCAATCTTTGGCTCATTGGAGGGGAAGGGAAAGGATAGGTTAAGCTCTAATCTCTATTTGTTTGGAATGAATTCGATGATATTGGATTGGATAATTGTTTTCGTTCTTCTTGTCTCTGGGAGTGTGTGAGGGGAATTCCGAACTAGGGGTATTTAATGAATTTATGGGTTATCTTGGATGACGATGTTAGAGAACTCAAGCATTAGTGGAGGCACAGTAGAGCTAGGCCTACTCTTGAAGTCATTCTAATTAAATAATTAGTAGTATTATTAAATAATCTAATTTAATTTATTTGAATAATTAGTAGTATAATTATCAAAAAATTCATTTAATTCATACTTTTAATTTATTTCTTATTATAGATTTTATTAATATAATTGTCATTAGATTAGTTTAATCTTTTACTAAATAATTAAATCATTAGTATGAGTATTAATGAAATAATTTATATTTTCAAAATATAATTAACTAATCAATATAAATATTATCATGCTTGTTCATATATCAATTTTTCATTGTTCCTATGTATATGAAATTACTGATACATGAATACTTGTCATTAAAAATCAGTGTACATGTTTACAATGATACTATCTACTCTTTAATTAAAAATTTGTATTACTTACCTTGTTGCCGAGTTGTCTCCTCTAATTCTCTACTTCGCACTTATATGTCATTCTGCCCCAAATTTGCACTTTTGGTACCATTAATTAAAACTTTTATCCAATGCCTTTCATAAAAGGTGATTTAGGCTGCTTGTTTTTTTTCTTTATGAGAGCCCCTATTACTCAAATGTCAGAAAGCAAAGCCTCATTGGGAATGGATGAAAGAAATGTTTTCTACGCTTTGTATGTTGTTTTTAATATCATGTCTTTTTTTTTTGAAAGATGCATATATCATTAAAATAAAAAGAAGCTATTACAAAGTCAAAACTAGGCAATCCTTTCAAAGAGAAAGGAAGTGTTTATTAGAAGTAATTTAAGCATAGAGAAGAAATTAGAAAAAAATAATTATCATAATAAAAATAAGATCCTCTACTTATCATTTTAAACCAATTGGGGTGGAGGGGATACCAAAGATTAAACAACCCAAAAGGTTGATTAGTATTCTAGAATTCCCGATTAGGTAGAAAATAAAAAATAGAGAGATGCTTAGGTTCCATTAATCTAGCTCTCCTTTCCAAATTCCAACTTATGCTCAAATTAAAACTAGAAAAAATAAGAAAACTAAACAAAGAACATAAAAATAAATGAAAACCATAATCATCCGCTAAGAAGGAAACATCAATCTTCACATCTCCACAAATTCTGTTATTCACAATCTTCAACATCTTTACCCAATCCACAAGCCAACCTTGGATTCCTTCAAACGTATCTATAACCATATCATGAAGTGGGTGTGTCACTATTACCAATAATACCCAACTTCCTTCTTCTTAGACTCCCTATGATTGCACCAAACACATTCAAATCTTTATTAAACATTATCTTCAGATCCCCTAATTTTGGAAGGAATAAATAATTTCCCATCCTCAATCACGGCTTTATTACTCTTCACTTTGTTTCCCTTAGCCAAAGGAGCGACATAACTTTGCAATTCAGCCAATACTTCAATCTCCTTCTCATGCTCCTTGCACTTCAAATGATCAACCAGAGTAAGTTCTTCAATACCAGAATTTGAATCTTTGTTTTCAGCACTCTTAGTACCGAGAACCTCTATTTTGTCTACCTCAACTTGTTCTAGAATAGTAGAACAATCATGCAAATTTTCTCCCATTCCAGCATACTCAGTACATGAATCTATTTCACCATCTTCTAGTTGTTCCGGTTCAACACTAATTAAACCAGAATCTTTAATTTTATCTTCTATCACCAAGCCTTGAAAATCTGGATCTATCCCGCTATCTTTGGCTAGCTATTCATGTTCTTCACCATCCATTCTAACCAATTCTTCAGCAAAAACTTGTAATTCCCAGATTGCTCTTCAACCGGTGCCAGGCTATCTTCAAGAATCTTCATCTCGGTTGAAACCTGAGATTTCTTCTTTTGAAATCTTCTATTCCTCTTGAACTTCACATGAATTTAAGGACCATAAGAATTTTGTGGATTTACATTATCAAATTTGTCCTTAGATTTCATATCAAAAAACTGATCCAAGCATTTTTTTTAATTCACTAAATTGATTTCTTGAGCATCATCTAAAACTTTATTACCCACTCCTTTATCAACTTTTGTACTTGTCTCAATTTTTTAACCTATTTTTCCTCAATTGAAACAAAAAGAGGATATTTCCTCATATTCAATTTTCTGAAAAATTTTCTTTATAACCCTTCAATCCAAACTCCATGAGGTAACTTAGAGTCTAGATTAATTCATACACGTGCTCTAGCAAATTCACGCCTTCCCCATTTGAACATTTTCCCATCCAACAACAAAGGAACTCCTATCTTTGAGACAATTTTGGTGACATTAGTCTCATCCCAACAATGTAGAGGCAAATGAGGTAAGCGAATCCAAATTGATGATGATAGCCCTTTCAATGAAGAAGGGGAAAATTGAGGTGTTCATTTATCCATTCCTATTATGTGCCCTCCCACATACCATGGACCTCCACTCAATACTTCTTCCATAATCTAAGGAGAATGAAATGAACACAAAAATCTATTCAAGTCCCAATGAGGTAATATGAAACTTCCCAAATTTATCTCATCGACGCCTTAATTCAATGCAACAAAGAGAAAACGAAATTCCTTTCCCAAACACCTTCACCACAAAATATTTTTTAAGCAGTTTAACATTTTCAGCAACCTTATTCATGTCAAGTTTAATTACATCCGAATCATCATTTTCTTCCAAATTAGGATGAATTAAATTAACAGTCATATGCATTCTTAGACCAAACATTTACCGAATTTAAATTATCATTATTCGATATGATATCCAGATCAACTGCTATTTGATTTCCAACACAAAAAATTAACCCTTCATCTTCCTTAGATTTCATCAAATTCGAATTCAAAAACTCCTATTTTTTTTGCCTCAATAGAGGGTAAGTTTAAAAATATGTTTACCTTCAACTTACAACCAATGGAAGATGATGCCTCCAAATCATTCGCCGCACCAGCCAACCAATTCTTCAATGGGGAGGAAGGAATTGCCGGAATCTTCTTTCCCAAACTTTCCAAAGGTTCTTTTCCTTTGCCAAGCACTGAAACAAGATTGTGGTTTGGAAGAAATCGACCTTTGGTATAACCAAAGGTCCTTGTTTGATCACAAATTCTTGGTTCCTAGAATTTCTACCTTTGGATCCACCATGATTAGAATCATAGGGAAACCTAGTAGAATGGAGATTTGAGGTATTCTGGTCATTAGAAGATGATGACCGGTGACCCTCTGCCACCATACAGGCCTAACCAAAAGATTAGGATCTAAATTTTTTTGAAAAAAAGGTGTTTTAATTACCTAGCCCTCAAAAAATTAAAAGCATATCCAAGTGATTGTGCTTTCAAGAGGATGTACCTTCTTAAATATCATGTCTAGAGGGAATGGAAACACAACAAATATGGCCTCACATCTTTGTTTTTCTTCTATTTTAAACATTATGTGTTCTTGCTGCAAAAATCATAATTCCAATATATCATTAGTAACTTATTCGTCTTCTTTAATGCCAGCAATACAATTTCTATTGGCTAATACTTCTCATTACTAATTTCTGTTGTGTGTTGATGGTTCTTCTATTTTTGTTTTAATTATTTTTTTATTTTTTTAATTTATTCTGAAAAAATTAGATGCATGTCGAGTTGATGCATTATATGATAAATTAGTTCATATATTTCTCATTTTGAGTAAATGGTGCATTTTGAGATGGCTTTATCTTATTTTAATAACCTTCTAAAATGGCTTTTAGCTGTTTGTGCATCTTTTTCAATTCAGTGGCTACTTATTTGATGGATTTGTTCTTTTGAGATAGCTATGAATCTATGATGAGTCCTATGACCCTAAAGTTTCTCCTGGATTGCTCCTCTTATGCTATTATTTTCTACATATATGATTAGGTATTAAGTATTCTTCGCAATTGAGATACCCTACTTTATGGGTAGAGTGTTCTTTTTAATTTTTAATGACATATTATTTGTCTCACGTTTACTTTGAGTCTTTGGTTTTTTAGTAACCTTTAACTTTTTTAATATTGGTTTGAATCTTTTGTTTTTTTCTTTGGTTTTAATGTTTTAAATTTTTTATTCTTCTCAAAAACAATTTCTATAGCACAATGTTTCACAACAAATCCAACAAATTTTCTACAAGTAATATTATAAAAAAAAAATTAAAACTGCTAATGCAGGTCTTAAGCACGGATGAAAAGTGTTGAGTTTTTATTTTCATTAATGTGTTTTTTTTTTTTTTTTTTTTTTGCTTATAGTTTTTGTTGGTGATAAGTGACAGTTAAATGCAGACCATTGACTGAAGCAGATTGATGCATAAATAGGAATCTTATTCGAGTTATTGATGACAAGGTGGGATAAGCACTTTACTATCAAAAAATTTCATTGATTTTATGCATGTTAAGATAGAATGTGATTATTGATTCTTCTTTTGGATATATATTTTTTCAAGGATTAGCTTGACAGAATTCAAAACAGAAACAAAGAGAAAGATATTGTTTTGACCATGTTTTTGGGCCTGAATGTACAAATTGTGTATGCCGATTCATGTACTTAGTTGATTTTATTTTCATTATATTTTATGTGCATGATTTCCATTTTCAATATATTTATATAACGTCAGTATTTTGTTTCTTATTATTTATTTGTATTTTCATTTTTTCATGTATACTTTTTCTCAAAATAAAGAAATAAATCTTGGTAGATTATCCTCAGCTACTTAATATTGTTGTATGTGAGAAATTAAGTTTAGAAAGCAATTATCGATCTCAATTTCCTTAGGGTCGAACAATCGTAATTGAATATTCTATTTTAAAATTTTATTCATATACATCATATTCACATGCATTTAGGCAGTAGATCTTGAATTTTCTTTATGTAGAATTTCGTGATTTACTTAGCTTCTTTCATGTGTTGGAAGTAAATTATAATAATCATTTTTTATATGAATTACTTGTCGAGAAAGTAATAATTTTTCACCCCTTTCGCATGCTGCATCATAGATAGCTTGGAATTCTCTTCTCATGCAACCAATTGTGGGCTCCAAAAATTCAGCCCAGGCCTCCCTGCCGCGCACACTATTTTGATTTTGTGCTTTTTGCTTGGCGAGGGAGTTTTAACGGGATAAGTTCCGGGGTAAATTTTGGAAGGTAGATGGGTTTGTAGATAAGACACTACCCAGAGATTTCGCCCTCATTTGGTGAGGTCTTTATGATCTGAGTTCTGGTTTCCTATAGGCGCAAGCCTCTATAGTTAATTACCCCTCCCGATAATGAGAGAGAACTTTTGATTAAGGCTAGTCATCAATCAGATATGTAGAGTATACGCAGTATCTGGCATATAGTAGCAGCAATAGGTTTGGGTTTGAAAATTATGAATTTGGAAAGTTTTGATATTTAAAATGGAAATTGCACCATCTTGCACTTAAAGCGGATGGTGGGGGAATGGATGATGGACTCGATCAAGATCCCATTGTTCCATCATCCCGGGCCATCGTGGTCCCTAGTCTACTTAGTTAGAGGAGGTAGTCGACCCAACATGACAGAAGGATCCTTGTCGGCAGCTATGAGTTGCTTTGTCTAAGGAGACCTTGTAGACCTGGGGTGAATATTTGTCTAAGGGGACAAATTTGAATCCACCTTAGCTGACAGAGGGCTTTGTGCCCTATCGATCATATCCTATTGATTCATATCTCAAGGATTTAATGCCATTAAGGAGCGCATTGGCTCTGGCCATAACCGCTATCCGTGGTGCCATTTGGCGGCAAAAACACTCTTTTTAGAGGGCCCCGGGTCGTCATAACCGTTTATCTTGCGGTGCCATTTGGTTGAAGACCACTGGTTAGATGACACATTCCACGTATTTACTAGTAGGAGATTGTTTGAGAATGGATCCTAGTGATATTTTTGACTAGGCATTTGACTCTTTGTGAGCGTAAATAAATTTTAATTTGTCCACCTCGGCAAACTGTTGTGGAGGGTGGATGAATTTTGCTTTAAGTACTGATGGATAGATTTTAATTTAAATATTTGGGAATTTGAGGTTTTTAGATTTTGGACTTTATGGATATTTGATGTGGCATTTGAAAATGCCTAAAATTAACCCCTCCGGTTGAGATCTACATTCAACACGGCCATCATCGGGGTGACCTTAAGGTCACTTGAAAAATATTTGAATTTTAAAGAAATTTGAGGGCATTTTGAAATATTTTGTGAACTGGACCCTTCCGATTGGGATTTGCATTCAACACGGCCATCATCGGGGTGTTAGGGGTCATTTTCACTTTAGTTGATTGAACCCTGTCAACTCGACCGGACTGTTGATTGAGGATCTGGTTCCTAGTAGGGTTCGTGCCTTTGTTTGTGAATTTTCTTTATTGTTGGCCTTGAAGGCCTAATATGAATGTATAAGATAAATATTCCAGTCGACTTCGTGATCGCATATTTATCTGATGATTCGGACCCTGTCTACTTCTATTTGCTTGCTTAGGAGGATCGGGTTTCTCGTAGGTTTTATGCCTTTGATTAGTGAATTCTCTTGATTATAGGCCTTGAAGGCCTAATGTGAATGTATAGAAATAAATACGTCGGTCGCCATAACCGTATATTTGTTTAGAAGTTCGAACCCTGTCGACTTCTGTTGATCAGTATAGAAGGATTAGGTTCGAACCTGAATTCACTTATTGACCCGCATAGCATCCCTAGACATCACGTGTGCACCAACAACACTCTCTTCAGGGCCCATGCAGGTGAATTTTATACACCCCTGTAGTGTACCTATGTGTATACAATTTATGGTGCACGTGCAGGGGTATTTTGGAAGTATTTATAGACGCCTTCTGTCTGCTAATACGAATGTTGCGAATCCGATGGCGTTGCATTGTAGATTGTAGATGCCTTCTGTCTGCTTGTATAAGTGTTGCAGATTCGATGGCGTTGCAGCTTGATGCTATGAGGTGTTTCCGCATCTTGATTGTCTCCCCTTTTCTCAATCACCAGGAAAGTTCTTCTGGACTTTGGAATCAGAGAACGCTGCCTTGAAAAGAATTTTTTTCAGGGACTTGAGTGTAGTGTATTTGTAGATGCAAGCATTGTTTTCTTCTTAAGTACAAGGTCAGGAAGAAATTTTGGAACACCACGAAGTTTAGTTCTGATTTATTTAAACATCTCTTCCATTTCGGTAGTAGGTGTCTTTGCTCGTACATCAGGTTGTATTTGTACCCAACGTGCTAGTGGATCTTGATCACCATTGTCGTAGATAATATATATGCTTGTGCCCCCAATGGTTCATTGTACTTACAATATTCCCACTGTTGTTATCGACAAGTTGCTTGTGTTCGCTGGCGGAGAACTATTGTATCCACTACAACCTCCTGAAGGTATTTGTAAAAGACCCATTATTTCCACACCTTATCCACCCTTTCACCAATCTTGGGTGGTTTGATGTACTTGGGTGTAGGAGCAGCTCTTTGACTATTGATCTCCAATGTTGCCTTCTCAATCAACAGGCACTTGTTTATACAGGAGATCATATTAGCATATATGATAGTTGTATATGAACTTTGCAACTTACTACTGTTATTTGCCAGTATAGTCCATTTAACCTTATAGGGATTATCGTAGGAGATGTACTTGTGTCCACAGTGGTTCGTAGTGCTTACCATATACACACTGTTGTTATCCACAAATAGGTTGTATTCATTTGCAAGGACCTGTTGTATCCGCTACAATCTCCTAGGAAAGTTCGTAGAAGAGTTATTTGCACCGGTATCAAATCCACCTTTCACCTATCTCAGGTGGTTTTGTTGATTGTACTTATTTGTGGGGATGGACCTTTGATTGATGATCTCCAGTAATGTCATCTCAATCTACATGCAATTATTGCTAGCGTTGGAGGTTTTATGCCATAGCTTACAGGTAGAAATTCTTGTCCATTTCTCAAGCGAGTTGCAATTAGGATTTTAATTTGAGTTGGAGCTTTTGTATGATTTTTCAGACCAAATTTGGATCAAGCTTGAGTTCAAGTCTGAGTACAAATCTTTGTTCCAAGTCTTGTTCAAGTCCCCTGTAGTCCTTTGAGTTCAATTGCATGTTCAAGTATTTGTTCAGTTTCAGTGTCCTCCACACTTAGTTTTTTTTTGAATTTGTGTCCGGCCATGCAAATAAGAGAGTACACGAGGCTCACCTGGACTCGTTGTGTGCGTCGAAACAGTTTCCCTCCTACCACGCGCAACAAAGGCGTGCTTAGGTGGTTTGCCGGCTTGACACACATGTCGAGGCTGGAGGGCGAGGAGGGAGGCGACTGTCCGCCTCGTCATAGGTGTCAGACCGGATTTCCTCCTACCACGCTCAACAAAGGCGTGCTTATGTGATTTACCAGCCCGTCGTACATGCCGAGGACGGAAGTCTGAGTTTAGCGGTTATACCTTTGGGGCCGGTGGTGGAGGGCACGGATATCGAGGTGAGGAGAAGCATATTTTCTTTATTATTAATTATAATTTTTATTAATTACCGTAATAATTAATTAACTATATTCTATAATTAATTATTAATTATTAATTAATTATAATTAGTAAAACTAATTATAATTATAATTAAATAATGACTAATTATAATTAATCGAGATTAATCATAATTAATCAAATATTTATAATTCATAATTATTTACTAAATATTAATCAATGATAATTAATTAATTAATTATAACTATAACTAAATAATTAAAAATAACTAATAATTAGTATAATTAATAATTATAAAAAAAACCTTTTTTTTTACTGTATTTGGCCGAAGAAGTTTGCCAAAGGGAGAAAGTTACCCTCACAGCCAGAGGCTCTCGTTCAAGCTTCCGATCAAAATGCCTAACTTCCGATCCAATAGGTAGGGGAGGTCGTCGCTGGAGCCAAGTCGAACAGCAGCGACGGGGTCGGAGAGGGGACGCAAAAGGGAAATCGTTAGCTTCGCAGTCGGCGAGCTACCATTCTTGTTCCGATCAGAATGTCGGGCTCCCACTCCGATTGAAATGGGAAGGTCGTCGGAGCGAAGTCGGATGGCAACGTCGAAGCCAAAGAAGCCAGTGAGCTCGCGTCATCGCTTCCGATCAAAATGTCGTAGCTTCCGATTCGTCCGAAAGGAAAGGTCGTCGAATGAGCTTCGTCGGACGTTCCTTCAAGCAAGTGAGCTCCAGTCGTCTCTTTCGATCAAAATGTCGGAGCTTCCGATCGCAGGGAGAAGAAAAAGCGAGAGAGGGAACGTGAGTGGGAGAGATTGAGCGCACGAGGAAGAGAGGACCCATGAACAAGAGCCTTCATGCTCATTTTAACGACGCGAGAAGCTCGTCGTGCAAAGTCATGGCTGATGCGACATTGAAATAGCCTCGACGTGCGGACTGCCTCCACGACATGCGAGATGGGGTGGGGCAGGTGAGATTTGGTTTGATTTTTTTTTGTTTTCTTTGTTTTGGCACAACAAATGGGTCAACAAATGCCCCCCAATAAATGTGGTAGGCGTCTAGAGCGGGTCACATTTGTTGTATGCTGATTGACCCTGTGGATCTCTAGATATTTATTCTAGATGTCACACTAGGGTTTTAATTTAGTGGATCTCTAACAATTTGCTTGGATGTCACACTACTTTCTTTTCTCCATAGATCTTTGAATGTATTCATAGATGGTTGATATCTTGTCTTTGTAGATTGACGTTAATGGATAGCATATGCTCAAGATTCTTTAATCATCTAGTCGCATCTTGATAAAATTTTAAATATTTATTTGGGGATCTAGACATGCAGCGCGATGTCGACCCAAATAATTATTTAAAATGCCCTTAGTCTTTAAGGACATTTGTTGATGTCATCTAGGGTGCTCATTCTGCAGCTTTTGCTAGAGCCCCGAGATTTTGATTCCTTCTGTTCTGTGCTTTGTGCTGCAGACTTGGTAAAAGGTTGTCTTATTTGTCTCTGCTGACTTGTCAGAAGATTTGCATTCCTTCTGCCCTCTACTTCTATCTTTGTCGGGCTTGATAAAGGGGTAGATGCCGGTGACCTAAACCCTTAGGTTCGTATTAGGTCGATGGCGAACAGTCATCAGTCCAGAGCTTTGTGCATAATAGACTTGTTGATGACGAATCAACTTAGTTCAGCTTTGGGTTTTTCATAGACTTTGGGATAGTTTTCTTTGGTCATTTGCTTTATGCTTTGGTGGACTTGTTGAAGAAAAGTTCATTCAATCCTCGCTTTGTGCTTTACAGATTTGTTGAAGGATTTGCAGGTTTCAGATTTAGTTGATAGTACCGAATGTAGGTAGTATCTTGATCCTTAACCACTTGAGAAGACTTTATTCTGAGTCACTTGAGTTCATCAGATCGAGAGAGCTGGGATTTTGACAGCTCTTCGTTCTTTGGTTGTTGAGATGGGGGTTCCTCTACTATGGTCTTTCTTATGACTTGTTGAGTAGATGGAGCTGCTAGCGATCCAGCCATATTTGGGCTTATTATATCCGACCTCATACACCCATTCAGGCTTCAGACTTGAACTATGGGATTTGCGATTCCCAATGTTGATTTTGCTAAAGTTGATAGATATGGAGTCATCTTTTGTGGTTGCAGATTTTGAAGCCTACGGACATCCGGTAGTTGCCCGAGACTCATCTTTCCACTGGAACTTTGATTCTCCAGTCATTTGAGAAAATTTTGTAGACAACGATCACTTGAACTAGGGAAGTCAAATTGGCATTCGTTCTTTCTACAGTCCCTACTGACGGGTTAACGAAGTGGGGGTTCCGCTACTATGACCTTTCTTATGGCTTGTTGAGTAGACGGAGCTGCCAGCGATCCGGCCATATTTGGGCTTGTTGGAATCGACCTTTTACACCCATTCGAACCTTAAGCTTCAGGCTGTCAAAAGACTTCAAGCTTTTTCGACTCAATTTATAAAAGTGTGTAGTTACAAAAGTCTCTTTCTTAACTTTTGAATTTTAGTTTGTTGGAGAAGGTGTTGTCTCGATCTTTGATAGATCACCTGCATATACTTTTAAAAATAAGTATTTGTATTCTTTAGCACAAAAGAATATTTTAATTGATAATTTTAAATATTTATTCAAGGATCTCGGCATGAGGCACGATTTCGACCCGAATAAATATTTAAAATGCCCCCTGTCTTGCAATGACATTTTAGTGCAGAATATATTTAAAATTTTTAAAATTTTAAATATTTATTTGGGGATCTCGGCATGCAGCGCGATGTCGACCCGAATAAATATTTAAAATGCCCCCTGTCTGATGGGGGATTTTGAAATACATTCTCATAACACAAAAGAATTTCAAAATATAGAATATATATGCTAATAAACTTGTATGAAAATATAGCATATTAAACATGACATCTGCTTGAGCAATTCATGCATAGTATTTCTTCAGGTATCAGCCATTGATCGGCGACATGGGCCTTTGACCATTTAGATCGATTAGTTGATAAGCTCCTCCTTGAAATACCTTCTCGATGACGAAGGGTCCTTCCCATTTGGATACAAATTTGCCACCAATTTTTCTGTGTGGGATGATTGGCCTTCTCTGCACTAGGACCAATTCCCCTTCTTGAAATGATCGAGGGCGCACCATTCGATCAAAGAACTTTATCATCCTTGCTCGGTAGATCTCCAGGTTTTACTGGGCTTGCAACCTGAGTTCATCGAGTGCGTCAAGCTCCTCCATTCTTAGGCGATCATTTTGTTCTTAAGTTATCTCATTTTGCATACCAACTCGAAGAGATGGGAGTTCAACTTCTAACGGCAGTACAACTTCAACTCCGAACACCAAAGAGTAAGGAGTGGCCTTGTTTGGCATTTTGTAAGTTGTACGATAAGCCCACAATGCTTCTGTCATTTTCGTATGCCACTCTCTTTTGTTTTTGGAGAGAATTTTCTTTAACAATTTCACCAGCGTCTGGTTGAAAGCTTCCGCCAAGCCATTTGCTCTTGGATTATATACTGACAAGTACCGCCAATCGATTTTCTGCTGATCGACAAACTTGTAGATTTTTGTACTTTTGAATGCAGTACCATTGTCTGAGATTATGCGGCGTGGTACACCAAATCAATAGACGACATTGTGCGTGAAGAAATTGATCACGTGCTCAGACGTAACTTCTTTGAATGGAGCTGCTTCTGCCCACTTCGAGAAGTAGTTTGTTGTTGCCAAGATGAAGCGGTGTCCTACTGATGACGGCGGATCTGTTGGCCCGATAACATCAGTACCCAAACATTCAAATGACCAGGAAGCTGTTGTAGGGTGCAGCGGATTTGGCGGTTGATGTATAACATCACCGTAGATCTGACACACATGGCACCTCTTGGCATGATTGATACAACCTCTGACCATGGCCGGCTAATAGTAACCAATTCTTTTGATTTTGACTGTCATCTTAGGACCTGATTGGTGTGCTCCACAAAGTCCTTCATGAACTTCTATCACTACCTTATCAGCTTCTCGGATCCCTAGGCATCTTAGCCACATTTGATCAAAAGCATGCCGATATAATGTGTTGTTGACAAATGCATATTATAGCGCCTTCTTTCTGATTTGAGCAGCTAAAGATTTGTCCGTTGGCAATCTACTTTCTTTGAAATAGTCAATGAAAGGCTGCCTCTAATCATCATCTTCCTCAGCATCTAGGCAATGCCACCATGACTCTGAAGCTTGACTAGCCTTGCGCCTTCTCTTAGGAACTTGTTATTCTTCAAGATCAACTGGTTGGGGAGGTTGAGGATCAAACGGAGTTGCATCCGGCTAGCTTGAATTTGGTATTCCCTCTACCTGCGGGAATTATAATAGCGCTGGCTCTAGGATTCGCCGATTGTGCACCATAATTATTATAGGCCATTCATCCATATTCGTCATTTCTTTAGCTAATTTTGCTAGGGAATCAGCTTTGCCATTTTGACTTTGGGGAACTTGAGTTAGTTTGATAATTAAAATTTGCTTCATAAGCTCAAGAATTCATCGATGATAGCAGGCCAACTCAAATTTGGTGATTTTGTAAACTCCCCGTACTTGAATTATAACAAGTTAAGAATCACCAAAAATTTGGAGATTTTGGATTCGAACATCGATTGCAATCTCCAATCCAGCTATTGGGGCTTCATATTCGGCTTCATTGTTGGTCCGAGGTTTAGTCAAGCTAAATGAGAATCTCATTATGCCTCCCTCGGGTGCCACAAAAATGAGTCCGATCCCAACTTGAGCTTTTCCTATATTTGGAGGCCGAGCACGCTTAATTGACGATACAGCGTCAAAATACATTTCCCATACTCGTAGCATCTCCTCTTCTTTAACATTCATAATATGCTTGTCAGGTAGATCATCGTTGAGCGGTGATTCTACAAGGATATGATGTGCAGCAAGGAAATCTGCCAACACCTGCCCTTTCATGGCTTTCTATGGTACATATGTGATATCAAATTGTAGGAGTATCACTTCCCACCTTGCCAAATGACCTGTCAACACTGATTTTCTCATCAAGAACTTCAGCAGATCGATCTTTGATATCAAAGTGATTTTGTGAGATAGCATATAATGGCGGAGCTTCTGAACTGCAAAAATCAGAGCTAAGCAATGCTTCTCAATTGGGGAGTAGCAAAGTTTTGCTCCTATTAACCTCCGGCTGATGTAGTATAGCACATTTTCTTTTCCTTCTTCATTATGCTGGGCCAATAATGCTCCGAGAGACTATTCTAGTGCTGCCGTGTACAGTATAAGAGGTTTCCCCGGGATTGGTGCCGCGAGAATAGGAGGATTCAACAGATATTTCTTAATACTATCAAATGCTTTTTGGCACTCTTCATCTCATTTAAAGCGGACATCCTACTTCATCAGCTTTGAAAATGGCTGGCACCTACCTGATAGATTCGATACGAATCTTCAGATGAAAGCCAGTTGATCTTGCAAGGAGCGGAGTTGGCGAGGGTTCTTTGGAGGTGGCATCTCCATGATTGCCTTGATCTTATTGGGGTCGACTTCATTGTCTCGATGTCGAACAACATATCTCAAGAATTTGCCGGAGGAGACCCCGAATGCACACTTGAGAGGGTTCATCTTTATATCATATTTTCTGATCCTCTCAAACACGATCCTCAAGTCAGCATGGTGATTTTTGCGGTTCATGCTCTTAATGACCAAGTCATCTACATAGCATTCAACCTTTTGATGAATCAAATCATCAAATATACGAGTCATCGCCCGTTGATAGGTGGCACCGGCGTTCTTTAGGCCAAAGGGCATAACTGTGTAATAGTAGATGCTAATGGGAGTTCTAAACGATGTATGTTTTTCATCTTTAGGAGCCATTTTGATTTGATTGTAGCCTGATGATCCATCCATAAAGGAGAACATATCGTAGTTGGAAGTGTTGTCAACTAGGAGTTCAGATACAGGGAGTGGAAAGTCATCTTTTGGGCATGCCTTGTTGAGATCCCTGAAGTCGATACATATACGAATCTGACCATTCTTCTTCTTTATATAGATGATATTGGCGATCCAATCAGCATACCTTTCTTCTCGTATGAAGCCTGCCTTTATAAGCTTCTTCGTTTCTACAATCACTTGCTCTTCAATCTCCAGTCTCACTCTCCTTAGAGTTTGTTTGATAGGTGTTGCATCAGGCTTGATGGCTAACTTGTGAACTGCCACATCAGAGGATAAGCCGGACATCTCAGCATATGTCCAGGCAAAGCAGTCCCAGAATTCATAGAGGAGTTCTTTTATTTCTTCTATTTGTTCTTCGGGTAGGAGAGAACTAATGAAGGTTGGGTGAGGGTCTTCCTCAGTTCCCAAGTTGACTTCTTTTAGTTTGTCCATAGTGGCTGCCTGTCCACCATCTTCCAATTCTTCAAGGATAGGTTTGGCCTCTATGGGTTGATCATCATAAGCATTGGCTTCATATATCTCAACATCATCATCATCAGATTTAGTTTTCATGCATGTGATTGCCTGGCAAGTCTCTTTCCAGAGGCATTCTCGCTTGATGAATTTGATACCTTTGTAC
Organism: Dendrobium huoshanense; assembly: GCA_016618105.1. NCBI lineage: Eukaryota > Viridiplantae > Streptophyta > Magnoliopsida > Asparagales > Orchidaceae > Dendrobium > Dendrobium huoshanense. The sequence goes on from CM028355.1 coordinate 3,924,038, forward strand.
GCAGCTATATCCTTTCGTCGTAATGGACGTGGATTTCTTCCATACCAGAGGCCCAAGCTTGTACGAAGCTATCGTTTGGTGGTAGGAATATTGATTTTCTTTCGTAGCATTCTTTGAATATTTTTGGTATTGAACCTAGGTAGCCTCGTAGGAAATAACTCTTCGAAGTCGAGAAGCATAGAACACCAATCATTATTCTCCTCTTCATGAATTTCTGTAGAATACAATACACTTCCAAGTGCAGTCCCCTTTTTTAGAGGAGGCATATAAAGAGTGGAGAGTTCTTCAATTTTATGCATCTCACACAGAATGATTTCTTTAAAGTGTTGTAAGGGAATTCTCATGACTATAAGTACGCTATCTGAATTTGACAGACTGCCTATCCTTCTGGAAAACACACTCTGCACCGTTTTCATATAGATAGAGTCATAGTCATAATCATCATTTGAGTATTCAACCTCCCTGCTCCATTTGGATGCAGATCGGCCGACTTTTCTGAATTTTGTAGGGGCGACATCACTTTCATCACTGTCACTCCCAAGATGAGGCACATTTCCCTTTTCTTTTGAAATGCTTGGCGATTTAGGAAGAGTCGGCATCGCCTTCTTCCTCCCTGCACGCTTCTTCTCACCTTCTGGCTTGTGTTTCTTTGCAGCCTTTGAATTGGATGCATTAGCCTCAAGGGAACTCGAAGGCTTTTGCTTTTTTGACATAAAATACCTGGCATCTTCATATATCGTTACTTAATGTACCGCAAAGGGCTTAATATCAGCAGAGATTCTAAACTCTTCTCCTTCCCTGAGATATTTCATGCATTGGTGTAATGTTGAAGGGACTACGCCATATTCATGTAACCAGAGGTGGCCCAGTAGCGCCTTGAATGAGATGTCCGAATAAATTACATGGAATTTGACTTCTGTATGAAGTTTTCCAAATACAAGAGGGAGCATAAACGAACCAAGGGTTTTCTGCCCTTTCTCATTGAAGCCGTGCACCATCAACTTATCTTGTCGAAGATGTTCCACATCGAGGCACAATGATCTCAATGCTTTCAAGCTCATGAGATTTACGGAAGATCCGGGATAAATCAAAATTCGACTGATCATCATACCATCGCTCTCTACCGTAACATAGAGAGGGCGGTTGTGGTCTGCTGTTCCGAGCATCAAATCATCTTTAGCAAAAGTGATTAGTGGCTCATTCCAAGCTTGCAAGACTTCCGTTAGGTTGCGTTCAACAAAATACGCTTTTTATCTTTCAGGGTCCCTAAGAGCTTGGATCAAAGTCTCTCAAAGGTCTTTAGACATCAAGATGGCGTCATATATACTGAGTTGTGCTGGGATCTTTCTCGAGTGAGATAAGATATTATAATCTATCCCCTTGGCTAAAGTCTCTTTCTTCTTGGAGTCTTCGGGGATAATATTTTCATTGATAATTATCTCCTTTCCCTTATCTTTGTTAGGAGCCCCTTTCTTTGGTGGAGGTGGCAGTACCTTGCCACTTCTTAACTGCACTTGGGCCACCTCATCTGATTCAGACTTATTTGATGAAGCGTTCTCCTCAGAGTCAGTCATTATCGCGTATGGGGATCCACCTGTGGACTCAGAATCGTCCCCCAATTTCACCTGCTTCATTTGCGATGCTATGCTTGGGTCTGAAACATTGATCTTCTTCTGAACTATATTCCATTGATGACACCATCACACAGAATTCAGGGGCTGCTTCTTCAGCGTATTTCTCCCTATCTACTATTTCTAATGTTGCTGAGATGACTCGGCATGTCTCCATAGGAAGAGATTCATCCTCAACTTCTTCTTCATTTTCATCTATTTTGAGCTCTTTCATAAAATCACCTAGCTTAATAGGCTTCCTGGCAGTTCGGTAATATTCACCCAAACTATCGATAGCCTTTTGAGTTGCAGTTTTCTTTTCCATAGGCTTCTTTAATTTGGCTTTCTTCTTGGAAGACTTTGACTTTGACTTTCACTTTCCAAACTTTGATGAGCTATCTTGGCGAGATTGTTATTTAGATGTGGATGCATGTGGCACATGCAACCACTTCAAGTTCAGTACTGGTTCAGTAGTGGACTTCCACTTGACACCCGGAACTCCTTCCAGTTGTTTCAGCATTTTGGTTGTCTTCTTGGAGACCATAGTCTCCCATTGCTCATCTTGAATAGGTTCTTTTGTTGTTATTTCTTTAAGCGGGAGCACAGAAGAGGACGTGACTACCCGGGTGGATTCTATTCTAGGACAAACTAATACATTATCTGATAATGTCAATTCTCTTATCTTGTACATCTTTTCCAACCAATCTTTGAAGACATAACAATCTTCAATTAGATGATTAACTACCTGATGATATGGGTAGTAGTTTGGGTCGCCACTGTGTTTAGACTCTTCAGGTCTTTTGCATTCTGGCAATTCTAGACCGTTCTTAAGTGCTTGTCGAAACTGTTTAGCGACACTGTCCCTCTTGAATGAATATTCTTTATTCATTTTCTCCTTGAGGGAGGGGAACGTTCTATCACCAGTTCCCGTAGTTTGCCTCTGGCGCTCTCCTCCATCGGGAAAGGCTCGAGTCTTATCATTTCCTCCAAGAACCAATTTTTGTTGAGAAATTGGATCGTAAGCCTGTTTTAGTTTTTCTTCATACTGCGTAGGCTACTTTCCTTTATCCACATTATACACCGCCTGTTTACCTTTATCAGGCCTATGAGGGAATGCATAGTAGACCTCATTCTTTCTAGCATCAGGAGCTTTATCCTTTTTGGGTTTATTAGGGAGGCTTTCTGACTTTGAGAAGTTCAACTTTTCAAATTTTACCACCCTTTCTAATAGATCTTGGAAAGTAGTAATTGAAGTCATGCACAAGAAGGGCTGCATTTTATCATCAATGTTCCCCATCAGCAATTGAACTGCATGTTCTTCTTCTAGTTGTTTCTTGCACTTCATGCTGAGATTGCACCAGCGTGTTATATACCTCATCACTGATTCATCCTTTCTCCTCTTATCGAGGGCAAGATCAACAATGGTAGTCTTCTTTGTTGCACTGGCGAACCTTTTCACGAACAAGGCTTCTAACACTGTGAAGGTCTTCAGAGAATCATTCGGTAGCTCAGCGTACCATTCGAAAGCAGTTCCACTCGCTGCTAATGAATTGTCGGAATAATAGAGGATCATTGCCTCCTGTATTCCCACATGTGGCTTTGAACTGTGCTAAGTACTGTTTGGGATTTTTATTACCATCAAAGACATTGAATTTTGGTACAGAATATCCCTTTGGATACGACACTTGATCGTACTCTGCTGGGTACGGGCGACATTTTCCTACCAACGTCTCGGCTTGTTCAGCAGCTATAATAGCTTTAATCTTTTCACTGAATAAGCCTTCTAACTGTGAGGCAGTTACAGGTTCAGAGGCACTCATCACATTTTGTGGAGTACGTTGGCGGGTAGGATCATCATTCTTATCACCACCTTCAGGTACACATTTTACTCTTGAGGCTTGAGGCGCTTGAAGATTAGCAGCTTGACTGACGGGTTGAGCTGGTGCAGGACCCACAGAAGTGGTCTTCTGCATCATCTCCATCATGGTCGTCATCTGTGTCATTGTTGACCTCATTTTTGTCCTGATTAGCCTTCGAATGCATTTGGTTGAGCTGATCGGGCCCCGTCGGGCTTGATTCAATTTGAATTAACGTTGATTTGGATTTTGATTTTTATTGCATTAATTTGGTCTAGCTGAGTCGAGCCTAAGCTAGCCTGGACTGAGTCGAATTGTGTTTGATTTGAGCCTGCTTTCAGCCTAATGTGTCTTACTAAATCGTAATCAAAACTTAATTAACTTTCCAAGCAAATTTGAATCCCATCGTCGGATCAAGTTTTTTTTGATCGAACGGCTCCGATCTCTCTCCCTCGTGCCCTAACTAAGGCAGAATGCTCTATCTCATGCGGTATCCCTCGAGTTCCCAAGCCAAGCCGCTCCTCTCTATCTTCCATACGCACACACTCTCTCCCCCGACTCTCTCAGTTCACACAAGCCAAGGCTTCGGCCTCCTTCTCCCCGCCCTGTTTCCTTCGGATCGGAGAAGAGCCGAAGACCACCTTCTTCCCTCTCCGTCTCCCGCTGGTTTGCAGAAGCCTAGAGGCTGAAGCCCCTCCTTCGGTCCGTCTCCTCCTTGTTCGCAGAGCTCGGCTCTAGCCCCCCCTTTCCTCTCTCGTGTGGCTGACCCGAGCGGAGCCCCTCTAACCCGACGAGCTCCTGATGTCGCACGTCTGGACCGAGCCTGTCGCCTCCCCCTTTTCTCCCGTGCTCCCTCTGGTCGGAACCCAAGCAGGAGCTCGACGCCTTATGCCTATCCGAAGCAGCCCAAGAGACGAAGCTCCCCCTAGCCTGCTCTTCTCTCTTGCTTAGACCGAATTCTAGGATCTAAAGCACAACCTTCCTCCTCCATCCGATCCCGCCTCCAGGTGTGTGAAATCCCCATGCCCTAGCTGATGTCGACCCATACTCCTACCTTAGCCGTCGAGTCTCTTCACCTTCGAGCAGGTATATCTCTCTTTCTTCTTCTTCCTACTCCTCCCCTTCTTTCTCCTCCTTCCAAATTTTTCTTCCCTCCCTTCTCTCTAATACTTCATCCTTTCTTTTTATTATGCTTATGGTTGATTGGAAGGAATGGATAGAATGCTAGCGGAACAGAGTCATCTTTTGATATTGATTTGTGCTTTCTCTTGTTGAATATGGCTTACTGTTTAGTTTTGCCATCTCCATTTGGTCGTCAAATGGTGTCCTATTTCCTTGAGGAGTGATAATGGTTTCTGTTAGTCATGGGTTGTTTTATAAGATATAGATGAAATTTACATGTGGATTTATATCATTTGGAAAGGAGGTGTTTGCATAGAAAGTTGGCGTTCGTTTATGGTTTAAATCATATGATCATGGAAACTTATGTACAAGTCGTGAAAGATCATTGGAGGATATCTCTTTTGTTATCAGAACATGTATATAAGGTATTCGGTGAAATGCCTTTAAGGTAAGGTTGTGATATTTGGTTGGTAATTCGCGAAGCTTAGGCTTGCATTTGGAGCTTCTTAATCAAATGTTTAGTGAGCATATTTAAATCTAAATGTTTCATGTAAAAAAAAAAGTTTGAATGCGAGCTTGTGGCTTCTCAATCATGATTCATGGTTTCATATACAAGATTTATTGTTAAAAGAATATACATGTGCTGAGCATCATATTGAATTTTGGTTCGAGTATCTTAGTGATTGTTTTGTTATTTAGAGAAACTTATGTGCACTTCTCTTATTTTCCTATAAGTACTTATGTGTCACAAGAAGAGAAAAGGTGTCTACATATCTAATTGAACTTGATTAATGATGGGTAGTATACATCGTCATGCTTTGATATTTTGCATACAAACGATCTCGCATCATAATTTGAGGAAGAAAGGCCCCCTCTACGTTTTTATCGTAGATCAAGTGTTTATGCCACCCTTAATGATGTTTGATAAGTTCCATGTTTTTTTTTTCTTGTTACATAACTTTCTTTGAACTTTTGAAAGAGAAGCCTACCTCCTCTTATGCTGGATTAAGACAAGTGAAGGTTTGAAAGCATTGATGGCTATAAGCTTTTAGCATAATATGAAAGCAAATTTATAACCTTGAGTTAAGTGATTTCTTGAATTTTTGGTGGCATACAATGTGGAGGTTGGAAGCTTGTTGGAAAGGTTTACATGTTTGTGTCATCCAACTCATAGCTTACCTGGAGAAATGATTTTCTTTCGTCGCTTTCTTGAAAAACTTGAAATGGCTAGGATCCGTTTTGCTTCATTTGACATTGAATTTCTTTACTGGGTTGGTTTTCCTTCAAGGAGAAAATGGCAATGCTCTTTGTGTTTGTTCATTTGAAGTAAGACTAAGTAAAACTCGCTAATGCTTGCTCTTTTCTTTTAAATCTTGTTGATGACACTTGTGAGCAAACATTGTTTCCTTATAAGCATTTGAGTACAAAATCTGAGAACCTTCTTTAAGAGCAAGAATGAGGGTTTTGGATGTTGCTTTCCACAATGTTAAGTGCTGAAATTTTCTTGTGATATGTTATGTAGTACTGGAATTTATTTGTATATTGTTACAAAATGCTGAAATATTTCATCCATAGGCTGAATATGCTCTTGTACTTGAGTTAAGTGCAGATTTTGCATTCCAAACTATTTGTGAGAAAAGCTATATTCAGATTTTTCATTGTTTTGCATTCCAAACTGTTTTGGGAAAGAGTTATATGCAGAATTTTTATTATTTTGAGTTCCAAACTGCTTCGAGAGCTAGTTATGTGCAGATTTCTTGCTGCTTTGTGCTCCAAACCTGTTTTAAAAAAAAGGGTTAGATGTAGATTTTCCCTGTCTTTATGCCTCAAACTGTTTTGGGAATCGATTGAATATATATTTTAACTCGTTTAGTGCTCCGAACTATTTTAAGAATGGAATATATATGCAGATTTTTGTTCATCGTATGCTCTAAGTATTTTTGGAGATGAGTGTCGGGAAGTATTCATGTCTTTTTAGGATGAACATTCATGAGCCTTCTATAAAGCATCTTTAGAAAATATGAAATTGGAAAGGTTGTTGGAGTGAAATCATGACAAGTATTCACATACTTTGCATAAGGTATTTTGGGGAAATATTAGAGAATTTTCATACGACAAAATATGAGTTTGCATATGGATTTGAATGTAGTCTTGCTTCCTATGGACTGAAAGAATTTGCTTGGATATTAAAAAGAGTGAAATTGCATTGAATTTTTTTTATCTCTTTGGCATCGAATGTTGAGTGAGAATAAAAATTAGTTGAAAGCATGTTTAGTTCAAAAGAAATTATGGCAAGTGATAAAATATTTCATTTTATTCTTAAATTTTGGTTTCCCTTTCACTGGTTTGAATTATATATATATATATATATATATATAAAAAAAACCACATCAGTTAATGTGATTGGAAAGAAATTTATGAATGGTGTCATGAGATTGCAAGTTTAAGAGATGATATCTTTTGCTTATATTTTTTTGCCAACTCTTCAATAATGTGTAGTTGATTTCGAGCTTTTAACAAATTGATTATATGTTTAGCTTGAAATGGGATTAGTGAATTCGATCTGACATAAAACTATTGTGTTGAGAAATATTCTAGATTGTTTAGAAAGAATTTGAGCCTCGTTGCAAAATTTTATCATATGCTTTTATGAATCCGAAACATCACTAGTTGGGTTATTGGAGACATGTTTTGCTATAAGTTATTGACAGATTTTGAGGTCCTTCCATATTCTCTTGAATCTCATTTCTTCCCTACTTGCTCAAATCTCATGAAAGAGCAGTATAGGCAATTGTGTTGGAAAGCCTAAGTGGCATTTTTTTATATATATGTTTTGACTTTTGATCGTGTTTTAAGTTTAATAAAAAGTGATTTGGTTAAGTTGGAAAATGATACATGTTGCCGTTGAAGTATGGTTTCTAATATTTAGGGAAGTGCTTCGAGGTGGAAAGTTTCATGAGTTTGCTTCATGTGAAAGTTTTGTAAGTTGCTATATTATCTGAAATTTTTACGAAAGGCTTTGTGAATCATTCTACCTTGAGTTTTATTGTGTGCTTTGTGAATGTTTTATGATAGAGAGTTTCATGAAACCTTCTTGCTAGAAGACTTTCATGGATTAACCCCATTCCAAATAAAAAGAAAAGCACTTGAATTGTTTTGTTTTGTGTTGGGAAGGTTTTGGTAGGTCGTTCATGTAGGACTTTATGTGGTCTCATTGGAAAAGTTTTATGAGTCTTTTGGGGATTCATGGTCTTACGATTGGCTTTGTGTTGAAAGATTCCTTGGTGTCTTTGTTTTGGAACGAATAATCTTGTTTATGTGGGCAGTTGTCTTTCTTCTTGCTTGCACTTGTTTTCTAGATGGTTTTAGATTAGTGAGTAGTAAGATCATGAATTTGGGTTTTAAGTAAGAGGCCTATTTTGGGGGTTTATTTCTTTTTGTCGATTGGAACTTTATTTAGAGGGTAGTTATGTTTGTTTGAGTTGAGTCTTATATCAAGTGCTTTATTTGGATTGTGGGGACAGCAAAGAGCATTGTAATGTTGCTTTAGGGTACACTTGACTTCAAAGAAGTGTGTCCAAAACAACAATGCCTACATTCCTTTTATTTCTGATTCTCATTCTTTTTTTCATTCTACTGCTTTGCTATAGATTCTTAAGTTTAGCAATACATGTACGAGAGTCCTAAGGATTAGAAAATAACACCACTCTTAGTCCTACAACTTTAGTGACATCTAAGAAAAAAATTAAGGACCGGGTCTTAGATAACATAGACTTAAGATGCATGCTCCCTAAAGGATAGAGACATTAAAAACTAAACTTAGCGACACCTCCCTAGATTTAGTTTTCTTTCTTAAATTTATTAATAATCAAACCGACCTTGATCTAACTCTTAAAAAAAATGCTCTAAAACACCTAATTCATATTCAATCCATAACTTATATTTCATAATCATTAAAATGCAAATTCAAATCAACCTTAACCAATCCTTTAATCAATCCCTAACGAACTTAAAATTTAAAAATGTGGATTGAGTTAGGACAACAAACCTAAACTAAAACTCATTAAGTTAAAATCTTCTAAAATCCAAATCTACTAACTCACCTAAAACTCAATCAAACATTAAGCTAATCTTTTAAAACAAATCAACAAACCTCTTAATATAACTATATCAACTTGGTTTTTAGGATGGACTACTCCGGGCTGCGGGGCTAAGTGTCCTAAGGAGGCCTGGTTCCTCGAGCCTGGTGGCACAACGCCACGAACTAGTTGATAACAAACTTAATTAATCTAACCCCTTTATTGATAATAAACTGCCTAATTCATCTTTTTTTTTTTTAATTTGTAACTATTGAATAATTCAATCAAATACTAAAAATGAAATCTCTTAAATCAATCTTTTAAAATCAGTCAACAAAACCCCTTAATATATAACAATCACTCCAAAGATGAAGTTTATTGGATGGACTACTCCGAGCTGCGGGGCTAAGTGTCCTAAGGAGGCCTGGTTCCTCGAGCAAGGTGGCACAACGCCACGAATGAATTCGATGGAGTGGCAAAACTTTAAACTTAATTGATTATTAATGATTTGAATCAAACATCAATCGATAATAAATCACCTAATATACCTTTCTTTTCTAATTTATAACCAACAAATAATTCAACAAAAATTGGTTGTCACTGGGTAACCCAGGCCTACGAGGCTATTAAGTTAGCCCCAAGGAGGGTGAAATAAACCTCACGGCCTCGGTGTGAAACAAAGGTGGTAATCAATCAAATACTAAAAATAAAATCTCTAAAATCAAATCCTAAAAATACTAATATTTAAACTCAAATTAAAAATCTTCCTTTTGACCTCTAACAAAACCAAATGCAAATAACTTGAAATAAGAATCCTACATAGGACATATCTTAAATTACACAACCTACACATACCTTAGACATGTTTGATTAGAACACGACTTTTAGCTCTAGGTCAGGCTTACATTTTCTCTTGTTATTCAATGCTTGTTACATATACATGTTCTATAAATGCAATTATTAAATTTCCTGTTAGCTATATTCAATTTCCTGTTAGTTATATCTTTGTTATTTATCTGCATTTCTTTTCTGAACGGCATCTACACTCATATATATATTTCTCTGTTATCTTTTCTTGCGAGGTACATTGGAGCTTAATGATCGGGAGCTAAATGGAGCAATTTACTTATAAGCTTTTAAGTGGCAGCGCCACATACAGTTAGGTATAATTTCTGCAATTTGTAAAGTAAATTTTTTTAGTTATATATCGAACTGCTTCATATCACACACTGCTTGTTAGTAGGTATTCTAGCGTGTTTAGGTAGCCAGCCTTAGGTTAGTTCACTAACGAAGCTTTGGCCCTATAGGTCAAAGCTTACCCCCCTTCTGTGAGCCTTAAAGACCATTAGGGTCATTTAGGCCTGTAGAGTAGGCCACCTACTTGTGCCATTGGGCATCGTTGTTTTCCCACACGAAGTGGGCATCGCTAGGTTTTTTTGGCCTTCTGGTTTTGGGTACGATACCCCCCTTTTTCTTTCTTTTTTTTCTGTGAGCCTTAGAGACCATTAGGGTCATTTAGGCCTGTAGAGTAGGCCACCTATTTGTGCTAGTGGGCACCGTTTGAATGCTTTTCTGCGCGGGTACCTTGCCTGGAGGGTATCCTTAGGGTGTGTTTATTTATTTTTTTTGTACTCTGGATGTCATGCATGCATTTGTCTTTACACACCTTACTTTATATTGTATTCACTTACATACATGCATCACATCAATAGATCTAAGGATATTTCGTATCTGTTTCATGCATCATACACGGCGTTAGGTATAGCTTTTTGCATATTGTAGAGTCCCTGATTGAAATCTTTTAAACTAAAAAATCCTTAATTTCCTAGGATAGAGCCTTCCTATTTTGTATACATATAGGGCGATTGATTGTGTTTAGGATGTTAGCTGGCAGCTCACTCCAGGCAAGCATAAGTCCAGGTTGTACACCCCTCAGTGTGCCTCCTTTCATCTATGTTTTGAGTCTGTCGTTTCTCTTAGGATAGTAATCTGGTCTTTGATCTTCTAAACTCAAAATTTTAATCACATCTTTATCCATTAAAAAATGTCTAATCATCACTAAGGATAAATAGAAGAGACTCTTTGGAATAGAATTTAGGAACTTTTTCTGTGCACCAAATTAAGAAGTGAATAATGCATCATCCTTAATCGAGAGTTTTCCTAGGTCAAGGCCTAGGATGTAATTAACTACGGGGGCTTGCGCCCGTAGGAAACCGATCCCCACAATCAAATAAACCCTATTCGATGCTGATGTATCGAATAGGGGAAATCTCGTAAACTTTTGGGTTATAGATATTATTATCCATCGAGGTTGGTAGGTGAAAGCCGCCATCTTCTATGGCTAATCGTATCTATAACTCCATCTGCTCTTCCATCGGCCTGCTTGTGTCGATTGTGAAGGTCTACGACCATTTTGTCCTACGGGATAGTGTGATCGTACCCTTTGCATTCGAACCACACGAGCGGAATCCTTTCGGAGACCCACAGATTTCTGGCGACCACAGTGGGACATGTTTCTCTCTCCATCTTTGGATGTTGTATTATTCACTTCTGTAGGTAATCCTAGTTTGGCGCCTAGTTTGAGTTCATCTTTTCTACTCCACTATCTTCTCTTAATCCTTAATGAAGGTTAGATCATTTCAATGTATAAAGATTTAATTAAAATTTTGAGTTTATTAGATATGTGTTTTTAATTCTCAAATTCAAATCTAGATCAATCTATTTCAAGTCATCTTATTCTGATCAAAATTTTGATATCTGTGAATTCCTAGTTGGAATTCTTTTAGACTTAATCTTGATTCTATCTTTTCAAATAAAAAAATCCATATCCTATTTTTGATTGCATGATCCACATACTTGTCATAAACTCTAGTCTTTAGTATATTCCTAATCTGAGCTCTTCTAGACATGATCTTAATTCATATCAGTCCAAATAAAATCCAAATTTGATCTTTAATGGAAGGGTCCTTAAATTTGATATATATAAATTTTTCAAAAGAAAACTTAATTTGAGAAAAATTTGGAAGTTTAAGGTAAAAAATAAAACTTTGAAGGAAATTTCTTTTAGAGAGTAAGTGAATTATCTTTCTTAATAAAAATTTACCTACTTTTTTATTTAAAAAATAAAGTAAGTGTTGGGTGACTCCTTTAAACACTTAAAGAGAATTTCTTTTAATGATCCATAAAAAAAGAGCATGTCTCTCCCTCCCATTACTTGTGTGGGATGATTTCATTTTTGAACTCAAATCTATATCAAAATGAAATTAAATCTAGAAATGAAAATTTTCTCTATTAGCTTGCAATTTTCTATCTCATAGGTATCTTTTGCATGCTTATGAATTTAATTCAAAATTTTCTTGATTAAGTTGTTCATTCTTATCATAGGGTCGAGTTTGTTTTGTGAATGATTCTTCCTTACATAAGAGAGTGAGTTTTCTTCTCTTATGTTTGGAAGATAATTTCACAACTGAGAATGTATTATTTTAGAGATTTAGAAAGAAAGCCAATTACAAGAAATGAAAAGATGCGCAAAGCGCCAAAAAATGAAAGATGCACAAAGTGCATCAAAAGTGAAAAGATGCGCAAAGCGCCAAAAGTTAAAGATACACAAAGTGTATCAAAAGTGAAAAGAAGCACAAAGTGCCAAAAATTTACAAAGTAGGCATAAAATGAGCATAAAGTGAAAGTGTAAATGGCTTTTCTTTCTTGGAAATCTCTAAATCTCAGAAAACTCATGTGTTCTTTGATATTTTTGATACTTAAGTTTGAAAATGATGACTTTGAATTCATTATTATGCATTGATAATCTATTAGATATAAAATATTATCCGTGCAAGAAAATTGAGAAGATTCAATTTCTTCTTCTAATTTATATCTTTTTGAATTAGATTTTAATTCAAACAATGCTTATCTAAGGGAGAGAACCCAGTTTAGCTTGTAGGGAGCTTGACTTGGGTTTGCAAGTTTTAAATCCCTAATCTTTTTGGATTTAGATGGAGTCAACCCACCTCTTACTGAATTTCAAATTTGGTTCCACTTGTTATTTTGATTGAGCCAAAATAATCAAGAGGTAAATCTTTCATTTTGAAAAATAATACTCTTACTCTTTGATAAAATTTTCCCTCTTTGAAAAAAAATTTATGTGAATCAAATTTATCTCAACTAATTGGTGAGTGATTGACTTCTCTTAGTGGCTCCACTATTGAGTACATTTAAATACTCACCTTACTCTTTTGAAAAATTCATGAAAGAAAATTTTCGGACCCTAACATTTGATTATAAATCACTCTTATGGACTGATGTGATTCTTCCCTTGATTGCACTTTTCTCTTGGAATCTTGGTTGTTTTAAGTTATTGTTGTTTTGCTTAAAAGTAACCATTTGGCGTGCATTATTTCTCTTTATATCTTTATGCCGCCATCTCTTGTTTGGGAGTCACTCACATTCAAGTTGTTTTACTCACTTGTTTGGGAACCATTCTCCCATTCAAGTTGATGATTTTGCTTGCTTGCTTGTTTGGGAACCACTCTCCCATTCAAGTTGTTTCTGTTCACTTGTTTGGGAACCACTCTCCCATCCAAGTTGTTTATGTTCACTTGTTTGGGAGCCACTCTCTCATTCAAGTTATTATTTTGTTCACTTGTTTGGGAGCCGCTCTCCCATTCAAGTTGTTGTTTTGCTCACTTGTTTGGGAGCTACTCTTCCATTCAAGTTATTAGTTTTGGTCGCCTACTTGGGAGCCACTATCCCATTTAGGTTGTTGTTTTGTTCACTTGCTTGGGAGCCTCTATCCCATTTAAGTTGTGATCTTTGTTCACTTGTTTGGGAGTCACTTTCTCATTCAAGTTGTTATTTCTATTCACTTGCTTGGGAACTATCATCCCATTCAAGTTGTTGGTATTTCTCACTTGTTTTGGAAGTCACTTTTCCATTCAAGTTCTTATTCTATTTCTTAGTTGGGTTCATCCCTTTAAATCTTTCTATATGTGATTGTTCTATTGTGTCATCTCTAATATTGGTGTCATATTATCTTTGTCTTGATTTTTTCATGTAGTTATTCATCTTCATTCCATGTCATTCCTCTTCTACGGACAGACCCGTAGGAGAGATTTTCTACTCGATATTTCTGGTGGATTCCTATGTTCAGGAAGTCCCTGTTGCCACTCCATTTCCTTTTCACTCCTTGTTTTGCCGTTTCGAATATGGTCAGACGAACATCGAGTAGTCCTCATTCACCGTTGCGAATATGGTCAGGTGGATGTTGGATTCTTTTTCTTCTTTTGTCTTGCCGTTGCGAATATGGTCAGGTAGACATTAGACTCTTTGGGAAGCTCTTTATTCACTGTTTCGATCTGGTCAGGTGGATATTGAGCTGTTCTCATTCGCCGTTGCGAATATGGTCAGGCGAATGTTGAACCCCCTTTCCCTTTCTCCCTTTGTCTTGCTGTTTCGATCTGGTCAAGCGAACATTGGGTTGTCCTCATTCACTGTTTCAATCTGGTCAGGTGAATGTTGGACTTTGTCTTTTGTCCCACCGTTGCGATTTTGGTCAGGTGGACATTAGACTTTCGGGAGGGCTCATTATTCGCTGTTGCGAATATGGTCAGGTGGATATTGAGCCATTCTCATTCGCTGTTGCGATCTGGTCAGGTGAATGTGAACTCCCCTTTCTGGTTGAGAGAGCCCGACAGAGTCCCTGGGAGGCATTCCTCACTACCTTGTCCTCTTCTTATCACCTCGGCATATGCGTCGGGTGATTGTTGAGTGTACTTTTCTCTTTTGTCTCACCGTTGCGATTTTGGTCAGGTGGACATTAGACTTTCGGGAGGGCTCATTATTCGCTGTTGCGAATATGGTCAGGTGGATTTTGAGCCATTCTCATTCGCTGTTTCGATCTGGTCAGGCGAATGTTGAACTCCCTTTTCTGGTTGAGAGAGCCCGACAGAGTCCCTGGGAGGCATTCCTCACTACTCTTTCCTCTTTTGTCCCACCGTTGTGATTTTGGTCAGGTGAACATTAGACTTTCGGGAGGGCTCATTATTCGCTGTTGCGAATATGGTCAGGTGGATTTTGAGCCATTCTCATTCGCTGTTGCGATCTGGTCAGGCAAATGTTGAACTCCCCTTTTCCTTGACCCTTTGTTTCGCTGTTTCGATCTGGTCAGGTGAACATTGGGTCATCCTTATCCGCCGTTTCGATATGGTCAGGTGGATGTTGGATCTCTCTTTCCCCATTCACTGTTTCGATCTGGTCAGGTGAATGTGGGATGTTTCTCTTTTTCCTTTTGTTCTGCTGTTTCGATCTGGTCAGGCAGACAGTCGATTCTTTACTTTTCTCTACTCTTGTTCACTGTTTCGATCTGGTCAGGTGAGCATTGAGTCTTCCCCATTCGCTGTTGTGAATATGGTCAAGTGGATGTGGGACTCCCTCTTTCTTTCTCCTTCTGTTCTGCTGTTTCAATCTGGTCAGGCAGACAGTTGGCTCTTTCCTTTCTTTACTCTTTATTCACTGTTTCGAATATGGTCAAGTGAGTCTTGAGTCTTTTCTCCATTCACTGTTTCGATCTGGTCAGGTGAATGTAGGATGTTTTTCTTTTTCCTTCTGTTCTGCTGTTTCGATCTGGTCAGGCAGACAGTCGTTTCCTTTCTCTACTCTTGTTCACTGTTTCGATCTGGTCAGGTGAGCATTGAGTTTTCTCCATTCACTGTTTCGATCTGGTCAGGTGAATGTGGGACGTTTCTCTTTTTCCTTATGTTATGCTGTTTCGATCTGGTCAGGCAGACAGTCGTTTCTTTTCTCTACTCTTGTTTACTGTTTCAATCTGGTCAAGTGAGCATTGAGTTTTCTCCATTCACTGTTTCGATCTGGTCAGGTGAATGTGGGACGTTTCTCTTTTTCCTTCTGTTCTGCTGTTTCGATCTGGTCAGGCAGACAGTCGTTTCTTTCTCTACTCTTGTTCACTATTTCGATCTGGTCAGGTGAGCACTGAGTTTTCCCCATTTACTGTTTCGATCTAGTCAGGTGAATGTGGGACGTTTCTCTTTTTCCTTCTGCTCTGCTGTTTCGATTTGGTCAAGCGGACGGTTGATTCTTTTCTTGCTCTTGCTCGTTTTTTCGAATATGGTCAAGCGAGCATTGAGTTTTCTCCATTCACTGTTTCAATTTGGTCAGGTGGATGTGAGACCCCTTTTCCTCTCTATTCTGCTGTTGCGATGTGGTCAGGCAGATAGCTGGCTTTCTTATTTTTGATTGTTCTTCCTTACTTCCTTATGATTGTTACTCTTTGCTATTTGTTATAGTTTTTAAGTGATGATTGAATCTGTTTGTCCTTGCATCATCTTAGACATGTGTTCTAGGTGATTGTTGAATCTTTCTTGACTCTTTATGATTTTGTTTCAGCTTCGCTCATATGAGCATAGAATCCCTTCCTTCTCCTATTCTGCTGTTTCAGTATGAATATATGCGGATAGTTGAGTTTCCTTCTTTAGCTCTTCCTCACTATTCTGTTTTAGTCAAGTGAGCTTTGAATCTTCTTCGTTTGTTGTTTCGATTTGGTCAGACGAATGATGGGTTTATTTCTTTCTTCTGTCCCACCATATTTGCATGATTGGGTGATCATTGCATAACTTATTAATTATTGTGTGAGTGTGTAGTTATATTACATAATTGTGTGATTGTAGTATAATAGTTATATAGTTGATTGCTTGTAATAGGATTGAGTGATTGCTAGATATTTTGGTTTGTTGCATGATCATATGGTCGTTGCATAATTGGATGATAGTTGAACCATTATATGTTTGTGTGATCATTACATAGTCTTTTGATTGTTATGTGATTATTGCATGATCACTTCCTTGTTAGCATGTGATCTGATGTGATTAGATAATTATCATATGGTAGTGTGGTTACTATGTGATCGCATGATTGAGATATGACTGATTATTGTTATATGATTAGTTGAATGTAGTATGGTTATGTGATGTTTGTTTGATTATATAATATTGTGATTTGATGATACGACTACGTGATTGCATGATTATATGACTGATGCATGATTGCATGAGCATTGTGTGATTGTATGTTCATAACATGGTGGGACACTTGTTGTATGCTTGTTGCATGATTGTATGCTTCTCAATTCTCTTTAGCTGGTTTTAGGATTCTTCCTAGCGAGTCTTTCTATTTTGATCGTAGGATTGCATCTTCCTAGCGAGTCTTTATATTTTGGTCGTAGGATTGCATTTTCCTAGCAAGTCTCTTTGGTTGATCGTAAGATTGCATCTTTTTGGTGAATCTGGTTCGTGGTTGTGCCTCCTAGAGATAAGGAGGTCAACGCCAACACGTACGGTTCACCTATTGTTCACCGCACCTGTTGGGGTGGAGTTTGTTGACCTCGTTTTTGTCCTGATTAGCCTTCGAGTGCATTTGGTTGAGCTGATCAGGCCCCGTCGGGCTTGATTCAATTTGAATTAACGTTGATTTGGATTTTGATTTTTATTGCATTAATTTGGTCTAGCTGAGTCGAGCCTAAGCTAGCCTGGAATGAGTCGAATTGTGTTTGATTTGAGCCTGCTTTCAGCCTAATGAGTCTTACTAAATCGTAATCAAAACTTAATTAACTTTCCAAGCAAATTTGAATCCCATCGTCGGATCAAGTTTTTTTTTATCGAACGGCTCCGATCTCTCTCCCTCGTGCCCTAACTAAGGCAGAATGCTCTATCTCACGCGGTATCCCTCGAGTTCCCAAGGCAAGCCGCTCCTCTCTATCTTCCATTCGCACACACTCTCTCCCCCGACTCTCTCAGTTCGCACAAGCCAAGGCTTCGGCCTCCTTCTCCCCGCCCCGTTTCCTTCGGATCGGAGAAGAGCCGAAGACCACCTTCTTCCCTCTCCGTCTCCCGCTGGTTCGCAGAAGCCTAGAGGCCGAAGCCCCTCCTTCGGTCCGTCTCCTCCTTGTTCGCAGAGCTCGGCTCTAGCCCCCCCTTTCCTCTCTCGTGTGGCTGACCCGAGCGGAGCCCCTCTAACCCGACGAGCTCCTGATGTCGCACGTCTGGACCGAGCCTGTTGCCTCCCCCTTTTCTCCCGTGCTCCCTCTGGTCGGAACCCAAGCGGGAGCTCGACGCCTTATGCCTATCCGAAGCAGCCCAAGAGACGAAGCTCCCCCTAGCCTGCTCTTCTCTCTTGCTTAGACCGGATTCTAGGATCTAAAGCACGACCTTCCTCCTCCATCCGTTCCCGCCTCCAGGTGTGTGAAATCCCCATGCCCTAGACGATGTCGACCCGTACTCCTACCTTAGCCGTCGAGTCTCTTCACCTTCGAGCAGGTATATCTCTCTTTCTTCTTCTTCCTTCTCCTCCCCTTCTTTCTCCTCCTTCCAGATTTTTCTTCCCTCCCTTCTCTCTAATACTTCATCCTTTCTTTTTATTATTCTTATGGTTGATTGGAAGGAATGGATAGAATGCTAGCGGAACAGAGTCATCTTTTGATATTGATTTGTGCTTTCTCTTGTTGAATATGGCTTACTGTTTAGTTTTGTCATCTCCATTTGGTCGTCAAATGGTGTCCTATTTCCTTGAGCAGTGATAATGGTTTTTGTTAGTCATGGGTTGTTTTATAAGATATAGATGAAATTTACATGTGGATTTATATCATTTGGAAAGGAGGTGTTTGCATAGAAAGTTGGCGTTCGTTTATGGTTTAAATCATATGATCATGGAAACTTATGTACAAGTCGTGAAAGATCATTGGAGGATATCTCTTTTGTTATCAGAACATGTATATAAGGTATTCGGTGAAATGCCTTTAAGGTAAGGTTGTGATATTTGGTTGGTAATTCGCGAAGCTTAGGCTTGCATTTGGAGCTTCTTAATCAAATGTTTAGTGAGCATATTTAAATCTAAATGTTTCATGTAAAAAAAAAAAGTTTGAATGCGAGCTTGTGGCTTCTCAATCATGATTCATGGTTTCATATACAAGATTTATTGTTAAAAGAATATACATGTGCCGAGCATCATATTGAATTTTGGTTCGAGTATCTTAGTGATTGTTTTGTTATTTAGAGAAACTTATGTGCACTTCTCTTATTTTCCTATAAGTACTTATGTGTCACAAGAAGAGAAAAGGAGTCTACATATCTAATTGAACTTGGTTAATGATGGGTAGTATACATCGTCATGCTTTGATATTTTGCATACAAACGATCTCGCATCATAATTTGAGGAAGAAAGGCCCCCTCTACGCTTTTATCGTAGATCAAGTGTTTATGCCACCCTTAATGATGTTTGATAAGTTCCATGTTTTTTTTTTCTTGTTACATAACTTTCTTTGAACTTTTGAAAGAGAAGCCTACCTCCTCTTATGGTGGATTAAGACAAGTGAAGGTTTGGAAGCATTGATGGCTATAAGCTTTTAGCAGAATATGAAAGCAAATTTATAACCTTGAGTTAAGTGATTTCTTGAATTTTTGGTGGCATACAATGTGGAGGTTGGAAGCTTGTTGGAAAGGTTTACATGTTTGTGTCATCCAACTCATAGCTTACCTGGAGAAATGATTTTCTTTCGTCGCTTTCTTGAAAAACTTGAAATGGCTAGGATCCGTTTTGCTTCATTTGACATTGAATTTCTTTACTGGGTTGGTTTTCCTTCAAGGAGAAAATGGCAATGCTCTTTGTGTTTGTTCATTTGAAGTAAGACTAAGTAAAACTCGCTAATGCTTGCTCTTTTCTTTTAAATCTTGTTGATGACACTTGTGAGCAAACATTGTTACCTTATAAGCATTTGAGTACAAAATCTGAGAACCTTCTTTAAGAGCAAGAATGAGGGTTTTGGATGTTGCTTTCCACAATGTTAAGTGCTGAAATTTTCTTGTGATATGTTATGTAGTACTGGAATTTATTTGTATATTGTTACAAAATGCTGAAATATTTCATCCATAGGCTGAATATGCTCTTGTACTTGAGTTAAGTGCAGATTTTGCATTCCAAACTGTTTTTGAGAAAAGCTATATTCAGATTTTTCATTGTTTTGCATTCCAAACTGTTTTGGGAAAGAGTTATATGCAGAATTTTTATTATTTTGAGTTCCAAACTGCTTCGAGAGCTAGTTATGTGCAGATTTCTCGCTGTTTTGTGCTCCAAACCTGTTTTGAAAAAAAGGGTTAGATGTAGATTTTCCCTGTCTTTATGCCTCAAACTGTTTTGGGAATCGGTTGAATATATATTTTAACTCGTTTAGTGCTCCGAACTATTTTAAGAATGGAATATATATGCAGATTTTTGTTCATCGTATGCTCTAAGTATTTTTGGAGATGAGTGTCGGGAAGTATTCATGTCTTTTTAGGATGAACATTCATGAGCCTTCTATAAAGCATCTTTAGAAAATATGAAATTGGAAAGGTTGTTGGAGTGAAATCATGACAAGTATTCACATACTTTGCATAAGGTATTTTGGGGAAATATTAGAGAATTTTCATACGACCAAATATGAGTTTGCATATGGATTTGAATGTAGTCTTGCTTCCTATGGACTGAAAGAATTTGCTTGGATATTAAAATGAGTGAAATTGCATTGAATTTTTTTTATCTCTTTGACATCGAATGTTGAGTGAGAATAAAAATTAGTTGAAAGCATGTTTAGTTCAAAAGAAATTATGGCAAGTGATAAAATACTTTCATTTTATTCTTAAATTTTGGTTTCCCTTTCACTGGTTTGAATTTTATATATATATATAAAAAAAAATCACATCAGTTAATGTGATTGGAAAGAAATTTATGAATGGTGTCATGAGATTGCAAGTTTAAGATATGATATCTTTTGCTTATATTTTTTTGCCAACTCTTCAATAATGTGTAGTTGATTTCGAGCTTTTAACAAATTGATTATATGTTTAGCTTGAAATGGGATTAGTGAATTCGATCTGACATAAAACTATTGTGTTGAGAAATATTCTAGATTTTTTAGAAAGAATTTGAGCCTCGTTGCAAAATTTTATCATATGCTTTTATGAATCCGAAACATCACTAGTTGGGTTATTAGAGACATGTTTTGCTATAAGTTATTGACATATTTTGAGGTCTTTCCATATTCTCTTGAATCTCATTTCTTCCCTACTTGCTCAAATCTCATGAAAGAGCAGTATTGGCAATTGTGTTGGAAAGCCTAAGTGGCATTTTTTTATATATATGTTTTGACTTTTGATCGTGTTTTAAGTTTAATAAAAAGTGATTTGGTTAAGTTTGAAAATGATACATGTTGCCGTTGAAGTATGATTTCTAATATTTAGGGAAGTGCTTCGAGGTGGAAAGTTTCATGAGTTTGCTTCATGTGAAAGTTTTGTAAGTTGCTATATTATCTGAAATTTTTACGAAAGGCTTTGTGAATCATTCTACCTTGAGTTTTATTGTGTGCTTTGTGAATGTTTTATGATAGAGAGTTTCATGAAACCTTCTTGCTAGAAGACTTTCATGGATTAACCCCATTCCAAATAAAAAGAAAAGCACTTGAATTGTTTTGTTTTGTGTTGGGAAGGTTTTTGTAGGTCGTTCATGTAGGACTTTATGTGTAGTCTCATTGGAAAAGTTTTATGAGTCTTTTGGGGATTCATGGTCTTACGATTGGCTTTGTGTTGAAAGATTCCTTGGTGTCTTTGTTTTGGAACGAATAATCTTGTTTATGTGGGCAGTTGTCTTTCTTCTTGCTTGCACTTGTTTTCTAGATGGTTTTAGATTAGTGAGTAGTAAGATCATGAATTTGGGTTTTAAGTAAGAGGCCTATTTTGGGGGTTTATTTCTTTTTGTCGATTGGAGCTTTATTTAGAGGGTAGTTAAGTTTGTTTGAGTTGAGTCTTATATCAAGTACTTTATTTGGATTGTGGGGACAGCAAAGAGAATTGTAATGTTGCTTTAGGGTACACTTGACTTCAAAGAAGTGTGTCCAAAACAACAATGCCTATATTCCTTTTATTTCTGATTCTCATTCTTTTTTTCATTCTACTGATTTGCTATAGATTCTTAAGTTTAGCAATACATGTACGAGAGTCCTAAGGATTAGAAAATAACACCACTCTTAGTCCTACAACTTTAGTGACATCTAAGGACAAAAATTAAGGACCGGGTCTTAGATAACATAGACTTAAGATGCATGCTCCCTATAGGATAGAGACATTAAAAACTAAACTTAGCGACACCTCCATAGATTTAGTTTTCTTTCTTAAATTTATTAATAATCAAACCGACCTTGATCTAACTCTTAAAAAAAATGCTCTAAAACACCTAATTCATATTCAAGCCATAACTTATATTTCATAATCATTAAAATGCAAATTCAAATCAACCTTAACCAATCCTTTAATCAATCCCTAACGAACTTAAAATTTAAAAATGTGGATTGAGTTAGGACAACAAACCTAAACTAAAACTCATTAAGTTAAAATCTTCTAAAATCCAAATCTACTAACTCACCTAAAACTCAATCAAATATTAAGCTAATCTTTTAAAACAAATCAACAAACCTCTTAATATAACTATATCAACTTGGTTTTTAGGATGGACTAATCCGGGCTGCGGGGCTAAGTGTCCTAAGGAGGCCTGGTTCCTCGAGCCTGGTGGCACAACGCCACGAACCAGTTGATAACAAACTTAATTAATCTAACCCCTTTATTGATAATAAACTGCCTAATTCATCTTTCTTTTTAATTTGTAACTATTGAATAATTCAATCAAATACTAAAAGTGAAATCTCTTAAATCAATCTTTTAAAATCAGTCAATAAAACCCCTTAATATATAACAATCACTCCAAAGATGAAGTTTATTGGATGGACTACTCCGAGCTGCAGGGCTAAGTGTCCTAAGGAGGCCTGGTTCCTCGAGCATGGTGGCACAACGCCACGAATGAATTCGATGGAGTGGCAAAACTTTAAACTTAATTGATTATTAATGATTTGAATCAAACATCAATCGATAATAAATCACCTAATATACCTTTCTTTTCTAATTTATAACCAACAAATAATTCAACAAAAATTGGTTGTCACTGGGTAACCCAGGCCTACGAGGCTATTAAGTTAGCCCCAAGGAGGGTGAAATAAACCTCACGGCCTCGGTGTGAAACAAAGGTGGTAATCAATCAAATACTAAAAAAAAATCTCTAAAATCAAATCCTAAAAATACTAATATTTAAACTCAAATTAAAAATCTTCCTTTTGACCTCTAACAAACCAAATGCAAATAACTTGAAATAAGAATCCTACATAGGACATATCTTAAATTACATAACCTACACATACCTTAGACATGTTTGATTAGAACATGACTTTTAGCTCTAGGTCAGGCTTACATTTTCTCTTGTTATTCAATGCTTGTTACATATACATGTTCTATAAATGCAATTATTAAATTTCCTGTTAGCTATATTCAATTTCCTGTTAGTTATATCTTTGTTATTTATCTGCATTTCTTTTCTGAACGACATCTACGCTCATATATATATTTCTCTGTTATCTTTTCTTGCGAGGTACATTGGAGCTTAATGATCGGGAGCTAAATGGAGCAATTTACTTATAAGCTTTTAAGTGGCAGCGCCACATACAGTCAGGTATAATTTCTGCAATTTGTAATGTAAATTTTTTTAGTTATATATCGAACTGCTTGACATCACACACTGCTTGTTAGTAGGTATTCTAGCGTGTTTAGGTAGCCAGCCTTAGGTTAGTTCACTGACGAAGCTTTGGCCCTATAGGTCAAAGCTTACCCCCCTTCTGTGAGCCTTAGAGACCATTAGGGTCATTTAGGCCTGTAGAGTAGGCCACCTACTTGTGCCATTGGGCATCGTTTTTTTCCCACACGAAGTGGGCATCGCTAGGTTTTTTTGGCCTTCTGGTTTTGGGTACGATACCCCCCTTTTTCTTTCTTTTTTTTTCTGTGAGCCTTAGAGATCATTAGGGTCATTTAGGCCTGTAGAGTAGGCCACCTATTTGTGCCAGTGGGCACCGTTTGAATGCTTTTCTGCGCGGGTACCTTGCCTGGAGGGTATCCTTAGGGTGTGTTTATTTATTTATTCTGTACTCTGGATGTCATGCATGCATTTGTCTTTACACACTTTACTTCACATTATATTCACTTACATACATGCATCACATCAATAGATCTAAGGATATTTCGTATATGTTTCATGCATCATACACGGCGTTAGGTATAGCTTTTTGCATATTGTAGAGTCCCTGATTGAAATCTTTTAAACTACAAATCCTTAATTTCCTAGGATAGAGCCTTCCTATCTTGTATACATATAGGGCGATTGATTGTGTTTAGGATGTTAGCTGGCAGCTCACTCCAGGCAAGCATAAGTCCAGGTTGTACACCCCTCAGTGTGTCTCCTTTCATCTGTGTTTTGAGTCTGTCGTTTCTCTTAGGATAGTAATCTGGTCTTTGATATTCTAAACTCAAAATTTTAATCACATCTTTATCCATTCAAAAATGTCTAATCATCACTAAGGATAAATAGAAGAGACTCTTTGGAATAGAATTTAGGAACTTTTTCTGTGCACCAAATTAAGAAGTGAATAATGCATCATCCTTAATCGAGAGTTTTCCTAGGTCAAGGCCTAGGATGTAATTAACTACGGGGGCTTGCGCCCGTAGGAAACCGATCCCCACAATCAAATAAACCCTATTCGATGCTGATGTATCGAATAGGGGAAATCTCGTGAACTTTTGGGTTATAGATATTATTATCCATCGAGGTTGGTAGGTGAAAGCCGCCATCTTCCATGGCTAATCGTATCTATAACTCCATCTGCTCTTCCATCGACCTGCTTGTGTCGATTGTGAAGGTCTATGACCATTTTGTCCTACGGGATAGTGTGATCGTACCCTTTGCATTCGAACCACACGAGCGGAATCCTTTCGGAGACCCACAGTCATCATCTCAGTCATTTTATCATTTAACTGAGAGATTTCTCTATCTTTTACATTCATCTGTCGTCTCATTTGCCGTCGCATATCCACGAGTGTGATATCTTCGCCAGCGAAGGGATTTTCTCCGACTTCTTCTTCTTCATCTCCTTCTTCTAAGGAGCAAATACTTTGGCTGGCAATGGATCGAGCCCTATGGCGACGTCGATGAACACGTTCAGGTGGTTATGATTGTTGATCATCCTCATCACCATCATCATCTTCCTCATTAATGTGGCTGACCATACGAACCACCTCGATCTCCATAGTGTCTTTATCACCATATTCTTCTTCTTCTTCTTGTAACTGAATTTCTGAGCGGTGTCGCCACTGAATCTCAGGTTCTTGACTCAAAATGTCTACCTCTTTGATCCGTGAGCTACGATCGAAATGAACTTCTTCCTTGGCTGGAGGAGGTGAATGACTGGATCTCCTGGAAGACTCTCCAGGATATTGACCGTTATTATAATTATCATTATAGGCCTTCTTTTGGACCCATTTTTGACGAGTTCTGTTAGTAGGGGCTGATCTCCGGGAGGCTGCTCTAGATGTCACACCCTAATTAATCCTTTCTTCAATCATCTTTTCTTTTCGAGGCTTATGCCTCCATACTTGTTTGCCTTTCCACCGGGACCTTTCGATGGCGGATCCCCAAATATATGGTTTAGGTGTCACGCCCCGATATTCACCGCACAGAGCTTGTTGTCGGTAATCTCTTCTTTGAACTATCACAGCAGATGATAGCCTATCTCTTGGAGGAGTTCTTCGGGTCTCAACAATCAATGGCCTTTGGAACTTTTTCTTCATTAGCCATTTTTCCTTAATTGTTTTCAGTACTCGATGCACCCGGGCATACATGCGTTCGGGCTCTCTTATCTTCTGAGGGGCTGGAGCTTCAGGTCGATGCTCCCAAAAGGATTTCTTGAGCTCACCAGAAGAGCTGTTTCTTTTGATCTACTTCAGGTTAGAGAACCTATTCTGAGTGGGGATATTGATTTCTAGTTCTTGTGCCTGCAAGTTGGAGGGATGGATTAGCACAGGCAGCTATTGAGCATGTAGCTCTGCATTTCTTTTCCTCCTCTGCCTTCTATTAAGCCTCCCTCCAGATGAGGAAGCTTCAGTATCATATTTCCCAGGTGCAACAGATTCTCTGGGCAGGGTAGTGGTATTGGCAGTCACCACAGAAATTTTCCTTCCATCAACAACCCTCTTTGCAGTAAGGGTTTCAGGCCGGGATAATATTTCAAATACAGAGGCTCTTCCTTGAGCAACACCTCTGGCAGCAGTCCTTGTAGAGTGAGACCTTCCAGAAAGTTGTTCAGAATTCATGCCGTACACAGGGACGGCTGCAGCCCTTGTAGTAGCTGCTGAGAATTCAAGCCCACCAAAGTGAATGGTGGCTCCAGTATTTCCAATCTCTATGATAGCATTTGATAACTGAATCCTGGCTCCTCGTCCCAGCTGGACGGTCATTAGTGTGTCATGCATTTCCATTCTATGAAAATGAAAGGCAGGAGTTAGTAATCAGAATTGATACATCACCTCAGACTTTCATAAAATAGAAATAACACAGAATAAATAATTACAGAAGAATTAGCATAGAATAAAACCCTGTTGATTGAATTTCCATTGATCTTATTTAAAAGATTCATTTTCAGGAAATTTAAAATTTTGGCCCATATGAATTTGCTTACTACTATAGCCTATGAATGACTAGCTAGAGATGGAAAGAGAAACCATTCCCCAGTGGAGTCTCCAGAAATCTGTGGGCTCTAAAAATTCAACCCTGACCTCCCTGCCGTGCACACTGTTTTAATTTTATGCTTTGTGCTTGGCGAGGGAGTTTTAACGGGATAAGTTTCGAGGTAAATTTTGGAAGGTAGATGGGTTTGTAGATAAGACACTACCCAGAGATTTCTCCCTCATTTGGTGAGGACTTTATGATCTGAGTTCTGGTTTCCTATAATCGCAAGCCCCTATAGTTAATTACCCCTTCCGATAATGAGAGAGAACTTTTGATTAAGGCTAGTCATCAATCAGATACGTAGAGTACACGTGGTATCTGACATATAGTAGCATCAATAGGTTTGGGTTTGAAAATTGGAAATTTGGAAAGTTTGGATATTTAAAATAGAAATCGCACCATCTTGCATTTAAAGCGTATGGTGGGGGAATGGATGATGGATCCGATCAAGATCCCATGGTTCCATCGTCCCAGGCCATCGTGGTCCCTGGTCTACTTAGTCAAATGAGGTAGTCAACCCAACATGATAGAAGGATCCTTATCGGCAGCTATGGGTTGCTTCGTCCAAGGAGACATTATAGACCTGGGGTGAATGTTTGTCTAAGGGGACAAATTTGAATCCACCTTAGCTGACAGAGGGCTTTATGCCCTATCGATCATATTTATTGATTCATATCTCAAGAATTTTATGCCATTAAGGAGCGTATTGGCTCTGGCCATAACCGCTATGCTTGGTGCAATTTGGCGGCAAAATCACTCGGTTCAGAGGGCCCCGAGTCATCATAATTATTTATCCTGCGATGCCATTTGGCGGCAGACCGTCGGATAGAGGACACGTACTATGTCCTTATTGGCAGGAGATTGTTTGAGAATGGATCCTAGTGATATTTTCGACTAGGCATTTGGCTCTTTGTGAGCGTAAGTAAATTTTAATTTGTCCACCTCGGTAAACTGTTGAGGAGGGTGGATGGATTTTACTTTAAGTACTGATTGATAGATTTCAATTTAAATATTTGGGAATATGTGGTTTTTGGATTTTGGACTTTATGGGTATTTGAAGTGGCATTTGAAAATGCCTAAAATTAACCCCTCCGGTTGAGATGTACATTCAACATGGTCATTAGCGGGGTGACCTTAAGGTCACTTGTGTTGAAAATCTATTTTTCATGTCTTATGTTTTGATGATTGACAAACACTACTTTTCTTGGACAGCTTGTTGCTTCTAACTTTTCAGGGATCGACGATCGGACAATCAAAAAGGAGCCAAGTTCAGGAATGCGTAGGTTTAGGGTTAAGTCAGTCTGTACTTTTGTTTTTTACCTTTTGAGTCCACTTATAATAGTCAAAGAGACTGATGCTTTGTAACCCTTCACACACACACTTGAGAGACTTAGAAATTCTGTTTTTACTCATATCGGCCAGGACGATTTCTTTGATCGGCCTGGACGATCAGCTTAAAACAGAAAGTCTAATTAAGGATTCTTAATTAAGGCAGCCGACGTTAACAGATCGTCCTGGACGATACGTGTATCGGTCAGGACGATAAGCTCAAAATAGAAAGAAGTAGCCGCCATAGACAAGTATGGTATACTGTATCTTTAAATTATCGGCCAGGACGATCCTCTGATCGGCCTGGACGATATTCACAAATTATGCCATAATTGTTCAGGAAATCAAGGAAGTAATTAAGGATGATTGATACGATCATATCGTCCTGGACGATCGCAAGATCGGCCAGGACGATCTAGTCAAAAACCTTAAGTTACTTCAGGACGATCAATATCGGCCAGCCCATATTCAGGGCTATTGTCAGGACGATTTTTCTCTGATTTGAACTGATCGGCCAGGACGATCGTGAGATCGGCCTGGACGATCAAGCTATTTTTCAATCGTCTAGTTTTGCATCCAGGGCTATGCTCTGGCCGATCATCATTGATTTGTACTGATCGGCCAGGCCGATGTCCATATCGGCCTGGACGATATTATCGGCAACTTGCAATTAATGAGCTCTTTTGAAGCTCTTCTATTTAAGAGCTCTTGTTCAACGTTTTTAAAAACCTTTGGCTGCTGCCTTGACCTGAGAAGACCTTGAGGAGAGAAAGAGAGAGAGAGGAGAGAGAGAGGATCTTGTGAGGGGGAGCTTGTGAGGGGTTTCACAAGGGTTGCTTCAAGGATCTCTCTGCGTCGTCTTCGTCTAGAGTTTCTCGTCCGTGGAAGGGTCGGTAGAGGTAAGGAGTTTTGCTTTTGGTTCTGGTTCTCTGCCAGCTTCAGGAGGAAGCAAAAGGAGATAGGTTCTCTGCCTTGCCGGGGTGGCAAAAAGGAGGTTCTTGTGAGGGTTTCTCCACCTAGTCGTGGGGGCTAAAGGAGAGTCACTTTTTGTGTAGTGCAATACTTGGAGGGTGCCTCCAAGGAGTGGACGTAGGTCGAGTCGACCGAACCACTATAAATTTCTGTGTTCTTTTTCTTGCTTCCGCACTTTTGAATTCCGCATTATTTTGTGGTGTGATTTGGTTTATGTGATTTTATTTCCTTGTTTTAAAAAGAAGTTTTTAAAATACCAATTCACCCCCCCTCTTGGTTAGTTTGGGACTAAGTTCATAGGGCTTAACATCCCGATCGAACTTTCAAGTGGTATCAGAGCTTGATTCGAAAATTAAAGTTTAAAAACTTTTTGAATTTGATTCATGTCTAACTTTGGGAATCGCAACACTATGGAAGGGTATTCTATTACCCGACCTCCTCTGTTCGATAACCTACCTTTTGATTTTTGGAAAACTCGCATGTCAACTTTTTTACAATCTACTGATTATCGCATGTGGATGCTTATTCAAGAAGGTTATTCTCCACCTTCTCGTGAAATTAACGGTTTTAAAACTGAAGTTGCTTTTACCGAATGGACTTTTGATGAACGAGATTTAGCTCAATTGAATGCGAAATATTTGAATTGTTTTTTCTGTGCTTTAAAATCTGAGGATTACATGCGTGTTTCAACTTGCAAAACTGGCAAAGAAATTTGGGATAAATTGTGCATTACTTATGAAGGCACTAATGAAGTTAAACAATCCCGTTTAAACATTCTCTTGCATGACTACGAACTTTTTCGTATGAAACCTCATGAATCGATTTCTGACATGTACACTAGGTTTACTCAGATTGCTACCTCATTGCATGCACTAGGAAAAGAACTTTCAAACTATGAAAAACTTAACAAGATTTTGAGATGCTTGCCTTCGTCTTATGATGCAAAAATTACTGCAATCACTGAATCTAAAGATTTAAACACCTATTCTATTGATAACTTGCTTGGCTCACTCATTGCTTACGAGCAAGGGGTGAATCAAAGAAATCTTGATGCAGGTGAGAAGAAAAAGGAGAAAACAATTGCATTAAAGGCACACAAATCGGATTCTGAATCTTCCGGGTCTGAAAGCGATGGAGTTGCCTTCATCACAAGGCAATTCAAAAGCTTTCTAAGGAAGAAACAAAAGCATCATCAAAGTTGGAGAAAAGGTAAGGATCATAAACATTTTAAAGGATCTTCTGATGTTGTTTGTTTTGAATGCAGAAAGCCTGGACATGTGAGAACTGATTGCCCTAAGCTTAGAGATTAATCAAGCAAAGAAAAAATTGATGAGAAAGCAAAGTCTAAGAAGAACAAGAAAAAACAAAGGAGCTTTTGGGCAGAATCTGGTACTGATTCTTCTGAGACTGAACCAGAGGAAGAAACTACAAACTTGTGTTTCATGGAAAAAGATCAAATTGATCAAGAAGAGATATGTGAACTTTCATACGATCAACTTCTTGAAGTTTCAGAAAAAATTCATGCATAATATAGAAAATTAAAGAAAACTCATGTTAGCTTGAAATTAGAATTCTTAAATCTACAAAAAGAGCATGAAATTTTGATTAAAGACCATCAAACAATTGATTCAAATCACATGACTTTACTTGATGAATTTGATGAGTTAAATAAAAATCATGATAAGTTAGTTGAAGAGCATGATGCATTGAAAATATCACACATATCTCTTGAATCTGATTTTAAGAAGTCAAAAGAAATAGAAAAAAATTTGAGGATTGAAAATGAAGTTTTAGAAAACACAAACTTGAAGATTCAAAATGATTTAGAAGCATGTAAGAAATCTAGGATGACTTCTACTTTTAATCAATTGCCAAAACCTAGAGAGAGGCATTACAACTCAAATCACTTAAGAAATCCCTTTCCTGGAGTTAGATGCTTTTCTTGTGGCATGCTAGGACATATCTCACACACTTGCACAATTCATCATAGTTCACATTGGGTATGGAGACCTAATGTGCATGATCCACAGCATACCACACATGCATTGCATTCTTCTCTTCATAAGAAGGAACCCAAACCTGCTTGGGTTCCTAAAACTAACATTTGATAATTTTGCAGGAAGTCTCTCACAAAAGACCTCGTGAGAGTATGTGGTACCTGGACAGTGGATGCTCTCGACATATGACTGGTGATGCTAGCCAGTTTGTTGTACTAGAATCCATGACTGGAGGCATGGTTACTCTTGGAAACAACACCACCAGGAAGGTGGTAGGAACAGGTATAATTGGTAATTCCAAGAACCTTATGATTGAAAATGTTTTGCTTGTAGATGGATTGAAGCACAACTTGCTCAGCATCAGTCAATTCTGTGACAAAGGCTTCATCGTACAATTCTTTACAAATTCATGCATTGTAATTTTAAGCAACAACACCATTTTGCAGGGAAAGAGAGTAAACAACGTCTATATGCTTGATTTAAATAGCATTGAATGTGCTTCTTCTTTTTGCTTAAAAACTGTCATTGATGATTCTTGGTTGTGGCACAGGAGGCTTTGTCATGCAAGTATGAAAACCCTTAGGAAAGTGACCCAAAAGGACCTAGTTAGAGGTGTCCCCAAACTTAAGTTTACAAAAGACCACCTTTGTGATGCCTGTCAACTAGGAAAGCAAATTCACTCCTCTTTTCACCCCATAAAGGACATTAGCACCTCTAGACCTTTAGAAGTCCTTCACATGGATTTGTTTGGACCCATTAGCATAGCAAGTTTGGGAGGAAAAGTCTATGGTTTTGTGATTGTTGATGACTACTCGAGGTTCACTTGGACTAGATTTCTTTCTCATAAAAATGAGTCTTTTGAGGAGTTTAAAACTTTTTCTACTTAGATTCAGAAGAAGCTAGGATGTGAGATTTTGACCATCCATAGTGATCATGGGGGAGAGTTTGAAAATGAAAGATTTGGAGATTTTTGTGAGGAGAAGGGGATTAGCCACAATTTTTCAGCCCCTAGGACTCCTCAGCAGAATGGAGTAGCTGAAAGGAAGAACCGGACCTTAGTGGAAGCCGCTAGAGCCATGCTTGCTGAGTATTCACTTCCAAAATACTTTTGGGCTGAAGCGGTTAACACAGCATGTTATGTGTTGAATAGGGTGAATGTTAGAGTCAAATTAGAAAAGACACCCTATGAGATCCTTAAGGGTAGAACACCTAATCTTTCCCACCTTCATGTCTTTGGTTGTAAGGTTTTCATTCACAATAAAGGAAAGTCTCACTTGGGAAAATTTGATCCTAAATCTGATGAAGGAGTATTCTTAGGATATTTTAGTGTTGGGAAATCTTTTAGAGTGTTTAACAAGAGAACCTTGATGGTGGAAGAGACAACCCATGTAGTTTTTGATGAGTCTGATCATAAGAAACATGGAGTAGATGATGATGATGTTGGAGAGATTACAAGTGGAGTAGAAAATTTGGGGAAGGGGATTGAGCACCTAAGCAATGGAGGAGTAGAAGGAGTCACCCAAGGAATAGAAACTTTTGATGAAAGGAGAGAAACTTCACACACTTTGCCTAAAGATTGGAGATATTCTACTAGTCACCCCAAGGATTTGATCTTAGGAGACCTTTCTAGTGGAGTTAAGACTAGACATGGACTTAGGAAGGAGGTGAACCACTCTGCCTTTATCCCTATGACTGAACCCACCACCATTAACCAAGCCCTCTCTGATGAGTTTTGGATGTTAGGAATGCAAGAAGAGTTGAATCAATTTGTTAGGAATGATGTTTGGGAACTTGTGGAAAGACCTAAGGGACAAAGTGTAGTTGGGACAAAGTGGGTATTTAAGAACAAAGTGAATGATTCAGGAGTGGTGGTGAGGAATAAAGCAAGATTGGTGGCTAAGGGGTACAATCAAATAGAAGGGATAGACTTTGAAGAGACTTTTGCCCCTGTAGCTAGATTGGAAGCCATTAGAGTGCTATTAGCCTTTGCTTGTTATAAAGGATTCAAGCTTTTTCAAATGGATGTCAAGAGTGCCTTTTTAAATGGGGAGATAAAAGAAAATGTGTTTGTAGAACAACCTCCAAGTTTTGAGAGTTTTCAATTTCCAAATCATGTGTTTAAATTAAAAAAGGCTTTGTATGGTTTAAAATAGGCACCTAGAGCTTGGTATGAGAGGCTTAGCACATTCTTACTAGAGAGGGAGTTTGTGAAGGGGAGCGTAGACACCACCCTTTTTCTTAAAAAAGTTGGAGATGATTTACTCATTGTTCAGATTTATGTTGATGATATACTCTTTGGATCTTCTAATAAAAATTTGTGTGATGATTTTTCTAAAACAATGAGTAGAGAGTTTGAGATGAGTTTAATGGGAGAATTGTCTTACTTTTAGGGTTTAGCATAAAATAATTGGAAGATGGCACTTTTCTAAATCAAACAAAATACATAAAAGACATTTTGAAGAAATATGAGATGGACAAAGCCAAGCCAATTAACACCCCCATGACTTCTAGTGCTCCGTTGGATAAGGACCCAAGTGGTAAGTCTATTGATCAGAAGAAGTATAGAGGCATGATTGGATCTTTACTTTACTTGACTGCAAGCCGACCTGACATTATGTTTAGTGTTTGCCTTTGTGCTAGGTTTCAAGCCGACCCTAAGGAATCCCACATGACTGCTATTAAAAGGATTTTTAGATACCTTTTGGGGACACAAGGATTAGGGATTTGGTACCCTAGAAATAGCACTTCTTTTGAGATTATTAGTTTTTCTGACTCTGATTTTGCAGGATGCAAGGTGGATAGAAAGAGCACCTCTGGAACTTGTCAATTCATTGGACAATCCTTGGTCTCTTGGTCTAGTAGAAAGCAAAATTATGTTGCACTTTCCACTGTTGAAGCTGAATACATTGCTCTTGGAAGTTGTGTGGCCCAAGTTCTTTGGTTAAAACAACAGGTATTGGATCTAGGATTACATGTAAGCACCATCTCAATTTTTTGTGACAACACTAGTGCCATATGCATCTCTAAAAATCCTATCCAACATTCAAGAACTAAACACATTGACATTAGGCATCACTTTATTAGAGATCATGTGACTAAGGGAGACATTGAGTTACACCATGTGACAACTGAAAACCAACTGGCAGACATCTTTACTAAACCACTGGCATTCGACACTTTCAGTTCTTTAAGGACCAGATTGGGTGTGATTGACATAAATGCATAAAACCTTTTTTTTTTTTAATTTTTTCTTTTATTTTCTTTTTGCCTTTTTTTTTCGTGTACCTTAGTTTTAGATCTTCACTGATATGATATCTCTTGTCTTGTCTTTAACAATTTGTAGTTAATTTGTTTTCATCCACTTAATCTCCTAGATAGTATGAATATCTTGTGATTGTGTCTCTTTCCCTAACTTAGTATTAGTGGCATAGTTTTCTTTTTTAATCAAAAGTCTATCTCAAAATAAAAGATTGTTTATGAAACTAAGATCCTTTCTAAAGCTTGCTTAAGCAAATCTATCTTATATTTATAATGATTAAAAGTTTTTTTTGTCACATCATGATCCCTCGTTACTCTTGTCTTCAATTATTAATCCTGCTTGTGATAATTCTTCCCTATGTTAGAGAGAGCACCTATTCTCTAATATCTGAGAAGATATATATTCACAACTAAGTTTTCTAAAAGAGTCTAAAAGGAAATCTAGCTTGCAAAAATAAAAAATTTGGCCAATGATGCCAACAAAAGAAGCGCAAAGACGCCAAAAAAAATTGAAAAATCTATAAAAAGATGCGCAAAGCGCCACAACGTTGACAAGAGGCATAAAATGAGCCCACTCAAAAGCAAGCTACTCTCTTTTTTTATATCTTTTAGAACTTAGAAGTTTTGATTCTCAAAGGCTTGATCTCGATTATCGTTCGATTGTGACAAATCTACCTCATTGTTTTATGGAGATATTTTCATTATGCCAAGTGGTGGGTAGAGTCTTTTTCTCATATCCAATTAATTATTTGAGTTAGGTCATTGATTTCAAAAGACGATTCTACCCTAAGACAACGGTTTTGGCTAAGGGTAAACCATGAACGGATATTCTCCTATTCTATGGATTAAATGAGATTGGTAACACGTTAACTCACAAATTTTTAAAACAATCACATGGAATACTATATCATTGATGTGCTTAAAAAAAAAAAAAAACACACACACACACACACACACAAAGGGGAATCTCTTTTACTATGCCTTCATGTACCCTCCCTTTTTTTGATATGTCAAAAGGGGGAGAAGTTTATGAGGTTATTTTTTCATGGTTGCTATTAAATCTTTTTAGAGTGTTTTGCCATCATCAAAAAGGGGGAGATTGTTGCAAATCTATTTTTCATGTCTTATGTTTTGATGACTGATAAACACTACTTTTCTTGGACAGCTTGTTGCTTCTAACTTTTCAGGGATCGACGATCGGACAATCAAAAAGGAGCCAAGTTCAGAATACGTAGGTTTAGGGTTAAGTCAATCTGTACTTTTGTTTTTTACCTTTTGAGTCCACTTGTAATAGTCAAAGAGACTGATGCTTTGTAACCCTTCACACACACACTTGAGAGACTTAGAAATTCTGTTTTTACTCATATCGGCCAGGACGATTTCTTTGATCGGCCTGGACGATCAGCTTAAAACAGAAAGTCTAATTAAGGATTCTTAATTAAGGCAGCCGACGTTAACAGATCGTCTTGGACGATACGTGTATCGGCCAGGACGATAAGCTCAAAACAGAAAGAAGTAGCCGCCATAGACAAGTATGGTATACTGTATCTTTAAATTATCGGCCAGGACGATCCTCTGATCGGCCTGGACGATATTCACAAATTATGCCATAATTGTTCAGGAAATCAAGGAAGTAATTAAGGATGATTGATACGATCATATCGTCCTGGACGATCGCAAGATCGGCCAGGACGATCTAGTCAAAAACCTTAAGTTACTTCAGGACGATCAATATCGGCCAGCCCATATTCAGGACTATTGTCAGGACGATTTTTCTCTGATTTGAACTGATCGGCCAGGACGATCGTGAGATCGGCCTGGACGATCAAGCTATTTTTCAATCGTCCAGTTTTGCATCCAGGGCTATGCTCTGGCCGATCTTCATTGATTTGTACTGATCGGCCAGGCCGATGTCCATATCGGCCTGGACGATATTGTCGGCAACTTGCAATTAATGAGCTCTTTTGAAGCTCTTCTATTTAAGAGCTCTTGTTCAACGTTTTTAAAAACCTTTGGCTGCTGCCTTGACCTGAGAAAACCTTGAGGAGAGAAAGAGAGAGAGAGAGGAGAGAGAGAGGATCTTATGAGGGGGAGCTTGTGAGGGGTTTCACAAGGGTTGCTTCAAGGATCTCTCTGCGTCGTCTTTGTCTAGAGTTTCTCGTCCGTGGAAGGGTCGGTAGAGGTAAGGAGTTTTGCTTTTGGTTCTGGTTCTCTGCCAGCTTCAGGAGGAAGCAAAAGGAGATAGGTTCTCTGCCTTGCCGGGGTGGCAAAAAGGAGGTTCTTGTGAGGGTTTCTCCACCTAGCCGTGGGGGCTAAAGGAGAGTCACTTTTTGTGTAGTGCAATACTTGGAGGGTGCCTCCAAGGAGTGGACGTAGGTCGAGTCGACCGAACCACTATAAATTTCTGTGTTCTTTTTCTTGCTTCCGCACTTTTAAATTCCGCATTATTTTGTGGTGTGATTTGGTTTATGTGATTTTATTTCCTTGTTTTAAAAAGAAGTTTTTAAAATACCAATTCACCCCCACTTTTGGTTAGTTTGGGACTAAGTTCATAGGGCTTAACATCCCCATCGAACTTTCAAGTGGTATCAGAGCTTGATTCGAAAATTAAAGTTTAAAAACTTTTTGAATTTGATCCATGTCTAACTTTGGGAATCGCAACACTACGGAAGGGTATTCTATTACCCGACCTCCTCTGTTCGATAACCTACCTTTTAATTTTTGGAAAACTCGCATGTCAACTTTTTTACAATCTACTGATTATCGCATGTGGATGCTTATTCAAGAAGGTTATTCTCCACCTTCTCGTGAAATTAACGGTTTTAAAACTGAAGTTGCTTTTACCGAATGGACTTTTGATGAACGAGATTTAGCTCAATTGAATGCGAAATGTTTGAATTGTTTTTTCTGTGCTTTAAAATCTGAGGATTACATGCGTGTTTCAACTTGCAAAACTGGTAAAGAAATTTGGGATAAATTGTGCATTACTTATGAAGGCACTAATGAAGTTAAACAATCCCGTTTAAACATTCTCTTGCATGACTACGAACTTTTTCGTATGAAACCTCATGAATCGATTTCTGACATGTACACTAGGTTTACTCAGATTGCTACCTCATTGCATGCACTAGGAAAAGAACTTTCAAACTATGAAAAAGTTAACAAGATTTTGAGATGCTTGCCTTCGTCTTATGATGCAAAAATTACTGCAATCACTGAATCTAAAGATTTAAACACCTATTCTATTGATAACTTGCTTGGCTCACTCATTGCTTACGAGCAAGGGGTGAATCAAAGAAATCTTGATGCAGGTGAGAAGAAAAAGGAGAAAACAATTGCATTGAAGGCACACAAATCGGATTCTGAATCTTCCGGGTCTGAAAGCGATGGAGTTGCCTTCATCACAAGGCAATTCAAAAGCTTTCTAAGGAAGAAACAAAAGCATCATCAAAGTTGGAGAAAAGGTAAGGATCATAAACATTTTAAAGGATCTTCTGATGTTGTTTGTTTTGAATGCAGAAAGCCTGGACATGTGAGAACTGATTGCCCTAAGCTTAGAGATCAATCAAGCAAAGAAAAAATTGATGAGAAAGCAAAGTCTAAGAAGGACAAGAAAAAACAAAGGAGCTTTTGGGCAGAATCTGGTACTGATTCTTCTGAGACTGAACCAGAGGAAGAAACTACAAACTTGTGTTTCATGGAAAAAGATCAAATTGATCAAGAAGAGATATGTGAACTTTCATATGATCAACTTCTTGAAGTTTCAGAAAAAATTCATGCATCATATAGAAAATTAAAGAAAACTCATGCTAGCTTGAAATTAGAATTCTTAAATCTACAAAAAGAGCATGAAATTTTGATTAAAGACCATCAAACAATTGATTCAAATCACATGACTTTACTTGATGAATTTGATGAGTTAAATAAAAATCATGGTAAGTTAGTTGAAGAGCATGATGCATTGAAAATATCACACACATCTCTTGAATCTGATTTTAAGAAGTCAAAAGAAATAGAAAAAAATTTGAGGATTGAAAATGAAGTTTTAGAAAACACAAACTTGAAGATTCAAAATGATTTAGAAGCATGTAAGAAATCTAGGATGACTTCTACTTTTAATCAATTGCCAAAACCTAAAGAGAGGCATTATAACTCAAATCACTTAAGAAATCTCTTTCCTGGAGTTAGATGTTTTTCTTGTGGCATGCTAGGACATATCTCACACACTTGCACAATTCATCATAGTTCACATTGGGTATGGAGACCTAAGTGCATGATCCACAGCATACCACACATGCATTGCATTCTTCTCTTCATAAGAAGGAACCCAAACCTGCTTGGGTTCCTAAAACTAACATTTGATAATTTTGCAGGAAGTCTCTCACAAAAGACCTCGTGAGAGTATGTGGTACCTGGACAGTGGATGCTCTCGACATATGACTGGTGATGCTAGCCAGTTTGTTGTACTAGAATCCAGGACTGGAGGCAAGGTTACTCTTGGAGACAACACCACCAGAAAGGTGGTAGGAGCAGGTATAATTGGTAATTCCAAGAACCTTATGATTGAAAATGTTTTGCTTGTAGATGGATTGAAGCACAACTTGCTCAGCATCAGTCAATTCTGTGACAAAGGCTTCATCGTACAATTCTTCACAAATTCATGCATTGTAAGTTTAAGCAACAACACCATTTTGCAGGGAAAGAGAGTAAACAACGTCTATATGCTTGATTTAAATAGCATTGAATGTGCTGCTTCTTTTTGCTTAAAAACTGTCATTGATGATTCTTGGTTGTGGCACAGGAGGCTTTGTCATGCAAGTATGAAAACCCTTAGGAAAGTGACCCAAAAGGACCTAGTTAGAGGTGTCCCCAAACTTAAGTTTACAAAAGACCACCTTTGTGATGCCTGTCAACTAGGAAAGCAAATTCACTCCTCTTTTCACCCCATAAAGGACATTAGCACCTCTAGACCTTTAGAAGTCCTTCACATGGATTTGTTTGGACCCATTAGCA
This sequence comes from Dendrobium huoshanense, assembly GCA_016618105.1. Classification (NCBI taxonomy): domain Eukaryota; kingdom Viridiplantae; phylum Streptophyta; class Magnoliopsida; order Asparagales; family Orchidaceae; genus Dendrobium; species Dendrobium huoshanense. The sequence continues at coordinate 3,962,968 of CM028355.1, forward strand.
TAGCAAGTTTGGGAGGAAAGTCTATGGTTTTGTGATTGTTGATGACTACTCGAGGTTCACTTGGACTAGATTTCTTTCTCATAAAAATGAGTCTTTTGAGGAGTTTAAAACTTTTTCTACTTGGATTCAGAAGAAGCTAGGATGTGAGATTTTGACCATCCATAGTGATCATGGGGGAGAGTTTGAAAATGAAAGATTTGGAGATTTTTGTGAGGAGAAGGGGATTAGCCACAATTTTTCAGCCCCTAGGACTCCTCAGCAGAATGGAGTAGCTGAAAGGAAGAACCGGACCTTGGTGGAAGCCGCTAGAGCCATGCTTGCTGAGTATTCACTTCCAAAATACTTTTGGGCTGAAGCGGTTAACACAGCATGTTATGTGTTGAATAGGGTGAATGTTAGAGTCAAATTAGAAAAGACACCCTATGAGATCCTTAAGGGTAGAACACCTAATCTTTCCCACCTTCATGTCTTTGGTTGTAAGGTTTTCATTCACAATAATGGAAAGTCTCACTTGGGAAAATTTGATCCTAAATCTGATGAAGGAGTATTCTTGGGATATTCTAGTGTTGGGAAATCTTTTAGAGTGTTTAACAAGAGAACCTTGATGGTGGAAGAGACAACCCATGTAGTTTTTGATGAGTCTGATCATAAGAAACATGGAGTAGATGATGATGATGTTGGAGAGATTACAAGTGGAGTAGAAAATTTGGGGAAGGGGAGTGAGCACCTAAGCAATGGAGGAGTAGAAGGAGTCACCCAAGGAATAGAAACTTTTGATGAAAGGGGAGAAACTTCACACACTTTGCCTAAAGATTGGAGATACTCTACTAGTCACCCCAAGGATTTGATCTTAGGAGACCTTTCTAGTGGAGTTAAGACTAGACATGGACTTAGGAAGGAGGTGAACCACTCTGCCTTTATCTCTATGACTGAACCCACCACCATTAACCAAGCCCTCTCTGATGAGTTTTGGATGTTAGCAATGCAAGAAGAGTTGAATCAATTTGTTAGGAATGATGTTTGGGAACTTGTGGAAAGACCTAAGGGACAAAGTGTAGTTGGGACAAAGTGGGTATTTAAGAACAAAGTGAATGATTCAGGAGTGGTGGTGAGGAATAAAGCAAGATTGGTGGCTAAGGGGTACAATCAAATAGAAGGGATAGACTTTGAAGAGACTTTTGCCCCTGTAGCTAGATTGGAAGCCATTAGAGTGCTATTAGCCTTTGCTTGTTATAAAGGATTTAAGCTTTTTCAAATGGATGTCAAGAGTGCCTTTTTAAATGGGGAGATAAAAGAAGATGTGTTTGTAGAACAACCTCCAGGTTTTGAGAGTTTTCAATTTCCAAATCATGTGTTTAAATTAAAAAAGGCTTTGTATGGTTTAAAATAGGCACCTAGAGCTTGGTATGAGAGGCTTAGCACATTCTTACTAGAGAGGGAGTTTGTCAAGGGGAGCGTAGACACCACCCTTTTTCTTAAAAAAGTTGGAGATGATTTACTCATTGTTCAGATTTATGTTGATGATATACTCTTTGGATCTTCTAATAAAAATTTGTGTGATGATTTTTCTAAAACAATGAGTAGAGAGTTTGAGATGAGTTTAATGGGAGAATTGTCTTACTTTTAGGGTTTAGCATAAAATAATTGGAAGATGGCACTTTTCTAAATCAAACAAAATACATAAAAGACATTTTGAAGAAATATGAGATGGACAAAGCCAAGCCAATTAACACCCCCATGACTTCTAGTGCTCCGTTGGATAAGGACCCAAGTGGTAAGTCTGTTGATCAGAAGAAGTATAGAGGCATGATTGGATCTTTACTTTACTTGACTGCAAGCCGACCTGACATTATGTTTAGTGTTTGCCTTTGTGCTAGGTTTCAAGCCGACCCACATGACTGCTATTAAAAGGATTTTTAGATACCTTTTGGGGACACAAGGATTAGGGATTTGGTACCCTAGAACATAGCACTTCTTTTGAGATTATTGGTTTTTCTGACTCTGATTTTGCAGGATGCAAGGTGGATAGAAAGAGCACCTCTGGAACTTGTCAATTCATTGGACAATCCTTGGTCTCTTGGTCTAGTAGAAAGCAAAATTATGTTGCACTTTCCACTGTTGAAGCTGAATACATTGCTCTTGGAAGTTGTGTGGCCCAAGTTCTTTGGTTAAAACAACAGGTATTGGATCTAGGATTACATGTAAGCACCATCTCAATTTTTTGTGACAACACTAGTGCCATATGCATCTCTAAAAATCCTATCCAACATTCAAGAACTAAACACATTGACATTAGGCATCACTTTATTAGAGATCATGTGACTAAGGGAGACATTGAGTTACACCATGTGACAACTGAAAACCAACTGGCAGACATCTTTACTAAACCACTGGCATTCGACACTTTCAGTTCTTTAAGGACCAGATTGGGTGTGATTGACATAAATGCATAAAACCTTTTTTTTTTTTAATTTTTTCTTTTATTTTCTTTTTGCCTTTTTTTTTCGTGTACCTTAGTTTTAGATCTTCACTGATATGATATCTCTTGTCTTGTCTTTAACAATTTGTAGTTAATTTGTTTTCATCCACTTAATCTCCTAGATAGTATGAATATCTTGTGATTGTGTCTCTTTCCCTAACTTAGTATTAGTGGCATAGTTTTCTTTTTTAATCAAAAGTCTATCTCAAAATAAAAGATTGTTTATGAAACTAAGATCCTTTCTAAAGCTTGCTTAAGCAAATCTATCTTATATTTATAATGATTAAAAGTTTTTTTTGTCACATCATGATCCCTCGTTACTCTTGTCTTCAATTATTAATCCTGCTTGTGATAATTCTTCCCTATGTTAGAGAGAGCACCTATTCTCTAATATCTGAGAAGATATATTCACAACTAAGTTTTTTAAAAGAGTCTAAAAGGGAAATCTAGCTTGCAAAAATAAAAAATTTGGCCAATGATGCCAACAAAAGAAGCGCAAAGACGCCAAAAAAATTGAAAAATCTATAAAAAGATGCGCAAAGCGCCACAACGTTGACAAGAGGCATAAAATGAGCCCACTCAAAAGCAAGCTACTCTCTTTTTTTATATCTTTTAGAACTTAGAAGTTTTGATTCTCAAAGGCTTGATCTCGATTATCGTTCGATTGTGACAAATCTACCTCATTGTTTTATGGAGATATTTTCATTATGCCAAGTGGTGGGTAGAGTCTTTTTCTCATATCCAATTAATTATTTGAGTTAGGTCATTGATTTCAAAAGACGATTCTACCCTAAGACAACGGTTTTGGCTAAGGGTAAACCATGAACGGATATTCTCCTATTCTATGGATTAAATGAGATTGGTAACACGTTAACTCACAAATTTTTAAAACAATCACATGGAATACTATATCATTGATGTGCTTAAAAAAAAAAAAAAAAAAACACACACACACACACAAAGGGGAATCTCTTTTACTATGCCTTCATGTACCCTCCCTTTTTTTGATATGTCAAAAGGGGGAGAAGTTTATGAGGTTATTTTTTCATGGTTGCTATTAAATCTTTTTAGAGTGTTTTGCCATCATCAAAAAGGGGGAGATTGTTGCAAATCTATTTTTCATGTCTTATGTTTTGATGACTGATAAACACTACTTTTCTTGGACAGCTTGTTGCTTCTAACTTTTCAGGGATCGACGATCGGACAATCAAAAAGGAGCCAAGTTCAGAATACGTAGGTTTAGGGTTAAGTCAATCTGTACTTTTGTTTTTTACCTTTTGAGTCCACTTGTAATAGTCAAAGAGACTGATGCTTTGTAACCCTTCACACACACACTTGAGAGACTTAGAAATTCTAATTTTACTCATATCGGCCAGGACGATTTCTTTGATCGGCCTGGACGATCAGCTTAAAACAGAAAGTCTAATTAAGGATTCTTAATTAAGGCAGCCGACGTTAACAGATCGTCTTGGACGATACGTGTATCGGCCAGGACGATAAGCTCAAAACAGAAAGAAGTAGCCGCCATAGACAAGTATGGTATACTGTATCTTTAAATTATCGGCCAGGACGATCCTCTGATCGGCCTGGACGATATTCACAAATTATGCCATAATTGTTCAGGAAATCAAGGAAGTAATTAAGGATGATTGATACGATCATATCGTCCTGGACGATCGCAAGATCGGCCAGGACGATCTAGTCAAAAACCTTAAGTTACTTCAGGACGATCAATATCGGCCAGCCCATATTCAGGACTATTGTCAGGACGATTTTTCTCTGATTTGAACTGATCGGCCAGGACGATCGTGAGATCGGCCTTGACGATCAAGCTATTTTTCAATCGTCCAGTTTTGCATCCAGGGCTATGCTCTGGCCGATCTTCATTGATTTGTACTGATCGGCCAGGCCGATGTCCATATCGGCCTGGACGATATTGTCGGCAACTTGCAATTAATGAGCTCTTTTGAAGCTCTTCTATTTAAGAGCTCTTGTTCAACGTTTTTAAAAACCTTTGGCTGCTGCCTTGACCTGAGAAAACCTTGAGGAGAGAAAGAGAGAGAGAGAGGAGAGAGAGAGGATCTTATGAGGGGGAGCTTGTGAGGGGTTTCACAAGGGTTGCTTCAAGGATCTCTCTGCGTCGTCTTTGTCTAGAGTTTCTCGTCCGTGGAAGGGTCGGTAGAGGTAAGGAGTTTTGCTTTTGGTTCTGGTTCTCTGCCAGCTTCAGGAGGAAGCAAAAGGAGATAGGTTCTCTGCCTTGCCGGGGTGGCAAAAAGGAGGTTCTTGTGAGGGTTTCTCCACCTAGTCGTGGGGGCTAAAGGAGAGTCACTTTTTGTGTAGTGCAATACTTGGAGGGTGCCTCCAAGGAGTGGACGTAGGTCGAGTCGACCGAACCACTATAAATTTCTGTGTTCTTTTTCTTGCTTCCGCACTTTTGAATTCCGCATTATTTTGTGGTGTGATTTGGTTTATGTGATTTTATTTCCTTGTTTTAAAAAGAAGTTTTTAAAATACCAATTCACCCCCCCTCTTGGTTAGTTTGGGACTAAGTTCATAGGGCTTAACATCCCGATCGAACTTTCAAGTGGTATCAGAGCTTGATTCGAAAATTAAAGTTTAAAAACTTTTTGAATTTGATCCATGTCTAACTTTGGGAATCGCAACACTACGGAAGGGTATTCTATTACCCGACCTCCTCTGTTCGATAACCTACCTTTTAATTTTTGGAAAACTCGCATGTCAACTTTTTTACAATCTACTGATTATCGCATGTGGATGCTTATTCAAGACGGTTATTCTCCACCTTCTCGTGAAATTAACGGTTTTAAAACTGAAGTTGCTTTTACCGAATGGATTTTTGATGAACGAGATTTAGCTCAATTGAATGCGAAATGTTTGAATTGTTTTTTCTGTGCTTTAAAATCTGAGGATTACATGCGTGTTTCAACTTGCAAAACTGGTAAAGAAATTTGGGATAAATTGTGCATTACTTATGAAGGCACTAATGAAGTTAAACAATCCCGTTTAAACATTCTCTTACATGACTACGAACTTTTTCGTATGAAACCTCATGAATCGATTTCTGACATGTACACTAGGTTTACTTAGATTGCTACCTCATTGCATGCACTAGGAAAAGAACTTTCAAATTATGAAAAAGTTAACAAGATTTTGAGATGCTTGCCTTCGTCTTATGATGCAAAAATTACTGCAATCACTGAATCTAAAGATTTAAGCACCTATTCTATTGATAACTTGCTTGGCTCACTCATTGCTTACGGCAAGGGGTGAATCAAAGAAATCTTGATGCAGGTGAGAAGAAAAAGGAGAAAACAATTGCATTAAAGGCACACAAATTGGATTCTGAATCTTCCGGGTCTGAAAGCGATGGAGTTGCCTTCATCACAAGGCAATTCAAAAGCTTTCTAAGGAAGAAACAAAAGCATCATCAAAGTTAGAGAAAAGGTAAGGATCATAAACATTTTAAAGGATCTTCTGATGTTGTTTGTTTTGAATGCAGAAAGCCTGGACATGTGAGAACTGATTGCCCTAAGCTTAGAGATCAATCAAGCAAAGAAAAAATTGATGAGAAAGCAAAGTCTAAGAAGGACAAGAAAAAACAAAGGAGCTTTTGGGCAGAATCTGGTACTGATTCTTCTGAGACTGAACCAGAGGAAGAAACTACAAACTTGTGTTTCATGGGAAAAGATCAAATTGATCAAGAAGAGGTATGTGAACTTTCATACGATCAACTTCTTGAAGTTTCAGAAAAAATTCATGCATCATATAGAAAATTAAAGAAAACTCATGTTAGCTTGAAATTAGAATTCTTAAATCTACAAAAAGAGCATGAAATTTTGATTAAAGACCATCAAACAATTGATTCAAATCACATGACTTTACTTGATGAATTTGATGAGTTAAATAAAAATCATGATAAGTTAGTTGAAGAGCATGATGCATTGAAAATATCACACATATCTCTTGAATCTGATTTTAAGAAGTCAAAAGAAATAGAAAAAAATTTGAGGATTGAAAATGAAGTTTTAGAAAACACAAACTTGAAGATTCAAAATGATTTAGAAGCATGTAAGAAATCTAGGATGACTTCTACTTTTAATCAATTGCCAAAACCTAGAGAGAGGCATTATAACTCAAATCACTTAAGAAATTCCTTTCTTGGAGTTAGATGCTTTTCTTGTGGCATGCTAGGACATATCTCACACACTTGCACAATTCATCATAGTTCACATTGGGTATGGAGACCTAAGGTGCATGATCCACAGCATACCACACATGCATTGCATTCTTCTCTTCATAAGAAGGAACCCAAACCTGCTTGGGTTCCTAAAACTAACATTTGATAATTTTGCAGGAAGTCTCTCACAAAAGACCTCGTGAGAGTATGTGGTACCTGGACAGTGGATGCTCTCGACATATGACTGGTGATGCTAGCCAGTTTGTTGTACTAGAATCCAGGACTGGAGGCAAGGTTACTCTTGGAGACAACACCACCAGGAAGGTGGTAGGAACAGGTATAATTGGTAATTCCAAGAACCTTATGATTGAAAATGTTTTGCTTGTAGATGGATTGAAGCACAACTTGCTCAGCATCAGTCAATTCTGTGACAAAGGCTTCATCGTATAATTCTTTACAAATTCATGCATTGTAATTTTAAGCAACAACACCATTTTGCAGGGAAAGAGAGTAAACAACGTCTATATGCTTGATTTAAATAGCATTGAATGTGCTGCTTCTTTTTGCTTAAAAACTGTCATTGATGATTCTTGGTTGTGGCACAGGAGGCTTTGTCATGCAAGTATGAAAACTCTTAGGAAAGTGACCCAAAAGGACCTAGTTAGAGGTGTCCCCAAACTTAAGTTTACAAAAGACCACCTTTGTGATGCCTGTCAACTAGGAAAGAAAATTCACTCCTCTTTTCACCCCATAAAGGACATTAGCACCTCTAGACCTTTAGAAGTCCTTCACATGGATTTGTTTGGACCCATTAGCATAGCAAGTTTGGGAGGGAAAGTCTATGGTTTTGTGATTGTTGATGACTACTCGAGGTTCACTTGGACTAGATTTCTTTCTCATAAAAATGAGTCTTTTGAGGAGTTTAAAACTTTTTCTACTTGGATTCAGAAGAAGCTAGGATGTGAGATTTTGACCATCCATAGTGATCATGGGGGAGAGTTTGAAAATGAAAGATTTGGAGATTTTTGTGAGGAGAAGGGGATTAGCCACAATTTTTCAGCCCCTAGGACTCCTCAGCAGAATGGAGTAGCTGAAAGGAAGAACCGGACCTTGGTGGAAGCCGCTAGAGCCATGCTTGCTGAGTATTCACTTCCAAAATACTTTTGGGCTGAAGCGGTTAACACAGCATGTTATGTGTTGAATAGGGTGAATGTTAGAGTCAAATTAGAAAAGACACCCTATGAGATCCTTAAGGGTAGAACACCTAATCTTTCCCACCTTCATGTCTTTGGTTGTAAGGTTTTCATTCACAATAATGGAAAGTCTCACTTGGAAAAATTTGATCCTAAATCTGATGAAGGAGTATTCTTAGGGTATTCTAGTGTTGGGAAATCTTTTAGAGTGTTTAACAAGAGAACCTTGATGGTGGAAGAGACAACCCATGTAGTTTTTGATGAGTCTGATCATAAGAAACATGCAGTAGATGATGATGATGTTGGAGAGATTACAAGTGAAGTAGAAAATTTGGGGAAGGGGATTGAGCACCTAAGCAATGGAGGAGTAGAAGGAGTCACCCAAGGAATAGAAACTTTTGATAAAAGGGGAGAAACTTCACACACTTTGCCTAAAGATTGGAGATATTCTACTAGTCACCCCATGAATTTGATCTTAGGAGACCTTTCTAGTGGAGTTAAGACTAGACATGGACTTAGGAAGGAGGTGAACCACTCTGCCTTTATCCCTATGACTGAACCCACCACCATTAACCAAGCCCTCTCTGATGAGTTTTGGATGTTAGGAATGCAAGAAGAGTTGAATCAATTTGTTAGGAATGATGTTTGGAAACTTGTGGAAAGACCTAAGGGACAAAGTGTAGTTGGGACAAAGTGGGTATTTAAGAACAAAGTGAATGATTCAGGAGTGGTGGTGAGGAATAAAGCAAGATTGGTGGCTAAGGTGTACAATCAAATAGAAGGGATAGACTTTGAAGAGACTTTTGCCCCTGTAGCTAGATTGGAAGCCATTAGAGTGCTATTAGCCTTTGCTTGTTATAAAGGATTCAAGCTTTTTCAAATGGATGTCAAGAGTGCCTTTTTAAATGGGGAGATAAAAGAAGATGTGTTTGTAGAACAACCTCCAAGTTTTGAGAGTTTTCAATTTTCAAATCATGTGTTTAAATTAAAAAAGGCTTTGTATGGTTTAAAACAGGCACCTAGAGCTTGGTATGAGAGGCTTAGCACATTCTTACTAGAGAGGGAGTTTGTGAAGGGGAGCGTAGACACCACCCTTTTTCTTAAAAAAGTTGGAGATGATTTACTCATTGTTCAGATTTATGTTGATGATATACTCTTTGGATCTTCTAATAAAAATTTGTGTGATGATTTTTCTAAAACAATGAGTAGAGAGTTTGAGATGAGTTTAATGGGAGAATTGTCTTACTTTTTGGGGTTTAGCATAAAACAATTGGAAGATGGCACTTTTCTAAATCAAACAAAATACATAAAAGACATTTTGAAGAAATATGAGATGGACAAAGCCAAGTCAATTAACACCCCCATGACTTCTAGTGCTCCGTTGGATAAGGACCCAAGTGGTAAGTCTATTGATCAGAAGAAGTATAGAGGCATGATTGGATCTTTACTTTACTTGACTGCAAGCCGACCTGACATTATGTTTAGTGTTTGCCTTTGTGCTAGGTTTCAAGCTGACCCTAAGGAATCCCACATGACTGCTATTAAAAGGATTTTTAGATACCTTTTGGGGACACAAGGATTAGGGATTTGGTACCCTAGAAATAGCACTTCTTTTGAGATTATTGGTTTTTCTGACTCTGATTTTGCAGGATGCAAGGTGGATAGAAAGAGCACCTCTGGAACTTTTCAATTCATTGGACAATCCTTGGTCTCTTGGTCTAGTAGAAAGCAAAATTATGTTGCACTTTCCACTGCTGAAGCTGAATACATTGCTCTTGGAAGTTATGTGGCCCAAGTTCTTTGGTTAAAACAACAGGTATTGGATCTAGGATTACATGTAAGCACCATCTCAATTTTTTGTGACAACACTAGTGCCATATGCATCTCTAAAAATCATATCCAACATTCAAGAACTAAACACATTGACATTAGGCATCACTTTATTAGAGATCATGTGACTAAGGGAGACATTGAGTTACACCATGTGACAACTGAAAACCAACTAGCAGATATCTTTACTAAATCACTGGCCTTCGACACTTTCAGTTCTTTAAGGACCAGATTGGGTGTGATTGACATAAATGCATAAAACCTTTTTTTTTAAAATTTTTTCTTTTATTTTCTTTTTGCCTTCTTTTTTCGTTTACCTTAGTTTTAGATCTTCACTGATATGATATCTCTTGTCTTGTCTTTAACAATTTGTAGTTAATTTGTTTTCATCCACTTAATCTCCTAAATAGTATGAATATCTTGTGATTGTGTCTCTTTCCCTAACTTAGTATTAGTGGCATAGTTTTCTTTTTTAATCAAAAGTCTATCTCAAAATAAAAGATTGTTTATGAAACTAAAATCCTTTCTAAAGCTTGCTTAAGCAAATCTATCTTATATTTACAATGATTAAAAGTTTTTTTTGTCACATCATGATCTCTCGTTACTCTTGTCTTCAATTATTAATCCTGCTTGTGATAATTCTTCCCTATGTTAGAGAGAGAGCACCTATTCTCTAATATCTGAGAAGATATATTCACAACTAAGTTTTCTAAAAGAGTCTAAAAGGGAATCTAGCTTGCAAAAATAAAAAATTTGGCCAATGATGCCAACAAAAGAAGCGCAAAGACGCCAAAAAAATTGAAAAATCTATAAAAAGATGCGCAAAGCGCCACAACGTTGACAAGAGGCATAAAATGAGCCCACTCAAAAGCAAACTACTCTCTCTTTTTATATCTTTTAGAACTTAGAAGTTTTGATTCTCAAAGGCTTGATCTTGATTATCGTTCGATTGTGACAAATCTACCTCATTGTTTTGTGGAGATATTTTCCTTATGCCAAGTGGTGGGTAGAGTCTTTTTCTCATATCCAATTAATTATTTGAGTTAGGTCATTGATTTCAAAAGACGATTCTACCCTAAGACAACGGTTTTGGCTAAGGGTAAACCATGAACGGATATTCTCCTATTCTATGGATTAAATGAGATTGGTAATACGTTCACTCACAAATTTTTAAAACAATCACATGGAATACTATATCATTGATGTGCTTAAAAAAAAAAAAAAAAAAAAAAAAAAACACACACACACACACACAAAGGGGAATCTCTTTTACTATGCCTTCATGTACCCTCCCTTTTTTGATATGTCAAAAGGGGGAGAAGTTTATGAGGTTATTTTTTCATGGTTGCTATTAAATCTTTTTAAAGTGTTTTGCCATCATCAAAAAGGGGGAGATTGTTGCAAATCTATTTTTCATGTCTTATGTTTTGATGACTGACAAACACTACTTTTCTTGGACAGCTTGTTGCTTCTAACTTTTCAGGGATCGACGATCGGACAATCAAAAAGGAGCCAAGTTCAGGAATACGTAGGTTTAGGGTTAAGTCAGTCTGTACTTTTGTTTTTTACCTTTTGAGTCCACTTGTAATAGTCAAAGAGACTGATGCTTTGTAACCCTTCACACACACACTTGAGAGACTTAGAAATTTTGTTTTTACTCATATCGGCCAGGACGATTTCTTTGATCGGCCTGGACGATCAGCTTAAAACAGAAAGTCTAATTAAGGATTCTTAATTAAGGCAGCCGACGTTAACAGATCGTCCTGGACGATACGTGTATCGGCCAGGACGATAAGCTCAAAACAGAAAGAAGTAGCCATCATAGACAAGTATGATATACTGTATCTTTAAATTATCGGCCAGGACGATCCTCTGATCGGCCCGGACGATATTCACAAATTATGCCATAATTGTTCAGGAAATCAAGGAAGTAATTAAGGATGATTGATACGATCATATCGTCCTGGACGATCGCAAGATCGGCCAGGACGATCTAGTCAAAAATCTTAAGTTACTTCAGGACGATCAATATCGGCCAGCCCATATTCAGGGCTATTGTCAGGACGATTTTTCTCTGATTTGAACTGATCGGCCAGGACGATCGTGAGATCGGCCTAGACGATCAAGCTATTTTTCAATCGTCCAGTTTTGCATCCAGTGCTATGCTCTGGCCGATCTTTATTGATTTGTACTGATCGGCCAGGCCGATGTCCATATCGGCCTGGACGATATTGTCGGCAACTTGCAATTAATGAGCTCTTTTGAAGCTCTTCTATTTAAGAGCTCTTGTTCAACGTTTTTAAAAACCTTTGGCTGCTGCCTTGACCTGAGAAGACCTTGAGGAGAGAAAGAGAGAGAGAGGAGAGAGAGAGGATCTTGTGAGGGGGAGCTTGTGAGGGGTTTCACAAGGGTTGCTTCAAGGATCTCTCTGCGTCGTCTTCGTCTAGAGTTTCTTGTCCGTGGAAGGGTCGGTAGAGGTAAGGAGTTTTGCTTTTGGTTCTGGTTCTCTGCCAGCTTCAGGAGGAAACAAAAGGAGATAGGTTCTCTGCCTTGCCGGGGTGGCAAAAAGGAGGTTCTTGTGAGGGTTTCTCCACCTAGCCGTGGGGGCTAAAGGAGAGTCACTTTTTGTGTAGTGCAATACTTGGAGGGTGCCTCCAAGGAGTGGACGTAGGTCGAGTCGACCGAACCACTATAAATTTCTGTGTTCTTTTTCTTGCTTCCGCACTTTTGAATTCCGCATTATTTTGTGGTGTGATTTGGTTTATGTGATTTTATTTCCTTGTTTTAAAAAGAAGTTTTTAAAATACCAATTCACCCCCCCTCTTGGTTAGTTTGGGACTAAGTTCATAGGGCTTAACATACCGATCGAACTTTCAACTTGAAAAATATTTGAATTTTATAGAAATTTGAGGGCATTTTGAAATATTTTGTGAACTAGACCCCTCCGGTTGGGATTTGCATTCAACACGGCCATCATCGGGGAGTTAGGTGTCATTTCCACTTTAGTTGATTGAACCGTGTCAACTCGACCAGACTGTTGTGGATCTATGGTTTATGATTTTGATGATAGCAAACATTTTTATTTCTATACAACTACTTTATCTACTAACATTTCAGGTGCACACGATTGGACTACAATTTGGAATCAGCTTAAGATAGGGTAGACTAGGTCTGAGTCAGTTTGTACTCTTTTTCTTTTTTTGAGTCTATTGTATTTGGTATTGCTCCTGATGTTTTGTAATCTTGGAAGATTTTCTGTTGTTCCCTAAAGAATTCTTTTTTTGATAACATCGTCTGGGACGATATTTACATCATCCTGGACGATCTGTCCAAAAATAGAAACCCTAATTAGGGCATCCTCATTAAGGCAGCCATCATAAGCTGATAGACCTGGACGATAGTCTCAATTCAGAAAGAATCAGCCGCCATAATCAGTTTAGGTATTCTTTACTTTAAGAAATCGTCCAGGATACCATCGTCCAGGACAATCTAACTCAATTATGCCTAAATTGATCTGATATCTTTGGAAAGTATTAATGGCTGATTGATAGGATCAGATCGTCCGGGACGATTATAGGATCGACCAGGATGATGGACTGGATGATTTACATCGGCCAGCATCAATTCAGGGTGATGATCAGGATGATTGAAATAGGTTTTAAACTAATCGTCCAGGACGATCGTGAGATCGGCCAGGACGATATAACCAATTTTCTTCTGATCGTCCCAAATCATCCTAGGTCATTGAGTTCAAGTTGTACTAATCGGATACCTATCGTCCTGGATGATAATGTCGGCAACTTGCATTAATGAGCTCGTTTTAAGCTTCTCTATTTAAGCTTGGCATGACACTTTGTAAAGTGTCTTTGGCAGCCATTGGAGCTTCGTTCTTGTGGGGGGGACTTGAAGAGAGAGCTTGAAATAGAGAGAGGAAAGGGTGGAGTTTGACAGGGAGAAGATCCTGTGAGGGGGGAAACTCAAGGGAGTGTGGAGGGGATTCCACACGGTTGCTCCGACGAACTCGCACCTTAGTACCATAAGATTTAAGGCTTGTCTCGAGGTAAGTTCACCAAAGAAGAAGATCCCTTGGTGTCAAAGGACCCGGCGACTCCACCGCATCGGGAAAGGTGGAAGTGATTTTGTAAGGGCTTCTTTGCCTAGCTGTGGGGGCTAAAGAAGAGACACTTAGTTAGTGCAATACTTGGAGGGCACCTCCAAGGAGTGGACGTAGGTCAAGGTTTGACCGAACCACTATAAATCTTGTGTGTTCTTTTCTTATTATTACTTTCACATTTTAATCTCTGCATTTGTTTTTATTTGTGGTGTTTTTGGTTTGTACTTTGCTTAAAGTTTCTTCTTTAATCAATTCACCACTCTCTTTATTTAGCCTTGGGCCTGTTCAATAGGGCCTAACATCCCTAACGATCTTTTAAGTGGTATCAGAGCCGGATTCATAAAATAAGTTTTTAAAAGCTTTTGAATTTTTGATACGTGACTAAACCTAATATTGCGGAAGGTTATTCAATCACCAGACCTCCTTTATTTGAAAATATGTCATTTGATTTTTGAAAAACTCGCATGACTATTTTCTTGCAATCGATAGATTTTCGCATGTGGCATAGGATTTTAACTGGTTATTCATCACTGTCACGTATTGTTAATGGAGTTAAAATTGATATTCCTTTTCATCAATAGAACAGGAAAGAACAACTCAATGCTCAATTAAATGTAAAATCTTTTAATTGCTTTTTCTATGCTTTAAATTCTGATGATTTTATGTTAGTTTCCACGTGCACTACAGATAAAGAAGTTTGAGATAAACTACACACCATATATGAAGGAACTAGTGAAATCAAGCAATCCAAGTTGAATATGTTAATGCATGATTTTGAATTATTTTCTATGAAACCTTTTGAAACGATTTTAGACATGTATATTAGGTTTATTCAAATTGTAACATCATTGCATGCCTTAGGAAAAGAATTTTTAAATTTTGAAAAAATTAACAAAATTCTTCATTGTCTACTGGATAAGTTTGATGCTAAAGTAGTTGCTATTAGTGAATCTAAAGATTTGAATGTATATTCTATTGATAATTTGATTGGCTCACTCATTGCCTACGAGCAAGGGTTGGGTCAAAGACTTTTTTATGCAAGTGAAACGATTGTTTTAAAAATGGAGGATATAGAAGAAGATAATTTAGTTGGTGATGACTTGTCAAGCAAATCACAAAGCTCACCAAAGCATAGACAAAAGTGGAAGAAAGGTAAAAGTGGTAAGTATGTCCATATTTCTTCTAATGTTATTTGCTTTCGATGTAGGAAGCCTGGACATATGAAAAATTAGTGCCCTAATTTAAAATTCTTCCTACAAAAGAAAAGGTTAAGGCAAAGCTAAATTTAAATTGGGGAAATAATGAAAAGCAAAAGATCTCATGGGCATATCTGGTTTCTGAAGCATCGGACCAGGAGAAAGATAATGGTTAAAAGCCTTTCGTGTTTTTGTGTTTAGTTTTTGTTTTTATGTTTTTCATTTTTATTTTGTGTTTTTGTTTTGTTTATTCTTTAAAATTTTTGTTTTCATGAAAGTTTTTCTGATCAATACACACATTCACTTTTCTAAAAATGAAAAATCTACTTCCTATTTTTTCTTGAAATCTTTGGTAAGTTGTGTTTGTCTTCTCTAAAACAGTCAAAGGAAGGAAACTCATGTTTTTGATTCTCAATCTCTATTTCCTAAAAGAAGTTATTCTACTTTTGATTTAAAATCTTTTTCATCTTTTAAATTAGTCTTTGAAACTAAATTTTTTATCTCCATACATTTTATTTATCATATAAGAATCCTTTGCAAGGTGCTGAATCTACATCATAATTTTCTTAATCAAGAATTTCATTTTTTATGGGTTTACTTTTATTTTTAAGATTTCAGAAAGGTAGCATATTCAAAAAATTGTCCAATGATGCCAAAAATAAAAGATACGCAAAGCGCCAAATTGAAAATTTTAGAATACACAAAGTGTATCAAAAGATGCGCAGTGCGCCAACAATTTGTCAATAGGCATAAAATGAGCCTACAAAATTTAAATGTTTACCATTCTTATACTTCTTAAAACCTAAGAAAACCCCTGATTTTTTTGATACTTGAGTTTGAAAATCTTGAATCCTGATTCAACAATTCGTGCATTAATATTCTATTAGATATATGTTATGAAAGGAGTTTTGAAAATTACTGTTTCTTTCTCTATTTTATTTCATGATTTTGATATTGAATTAAAAAGTTTTTGAACCTTTTTAAAGAACTTGAGTTTGGATTATCAAATTCTGAATTTCTAACCTTTTCTGGGCTATGCGTTGTCAATCAAATTCTACTAAGCTTTTTGATTAAAACTAAGAGATAGCTTTCTCATTTAAGAATATTTGTCTTTTTTCACCAGATCAGAGAATTTTTTTTTCTTTGTTCATTTTGTTTTTATGCCTCCTCTCTTTTTGATAATGTCAAAGGGGGAGAACGTAATGTTGAATTTGTATCCTTTATTTTCTTTTCAAAAAATAAAAAATAAAAAAATGTTTTTGATCTCCCCTAATTTTTTAAAAGAGTTTATTCTAGTGAGGGGGAGATTAGGAGAAAATACTTTTTTTTTAAAATTCAAATTGAATTGTTTGCCATCATCAAAAAGGGGGAGATTGTTGCGGATCTATGGTTTATGATTTTGATGATAGCAAATATTTTTATTTCTATATGACTGTTTTATCTACTAATATTTCAGGTGTACACGATTGGACTACAATTTGGAATCAACTCAAGATAGGGTAGACTAAGTCTGAGTCAATTTGTACTCTTTTTCTTTTCTTGAGTCTATTGTATTTGGTATTGCTCCTGATGTTTTGTAATCTTAGAAGATTTTTTGTTGTTCCCTAAAGAGTTCTTTTTTGGTAACATCATCCGGGACGATATTTACATCGTCCTGGACTATCTGACCAAAAATAGAAACCCTAATTAGAGCATCCTCATTAAGGCAGCCGTCATAAGCTGATCGGCCTGGACGATACTTGTATCGGCCAGGACGATAGTCTCAATTCAGAAAGAATCAGCTGTCATAATCAGTTTAGGTATTCTTTACTTTAGGAAATCGTCCAAGACGATATTACCATCGTCTAGGACGATCTAACTCAATTATGCCTAAATTGATCTGGTATCTTTGAAAAGTATTAATGGCTGATTGATACGATTAGATCATCCGCAGGGGTGTCAATTTCAGGTCAAGGGTTGGGTTCGGGTCGAACCCGAACTGACTCGGGTGGAAAACAGGTCGACCCTAACCCGACCCGAGTAGAGAAACGGGTTGAAAATCCGAACCCGGACCTGACCCGGCAGGTTACCGGGTTGACCCGACACGACCCGCGAAGCAGAGAACCCGACCGCGGCAGTACGCGACAGTGGGCGAGCGAGGCACGACAGCGACCGCGGTAGCTCGTGGCAACGGGCGAGCGTGAGCTCGAGCGCGGCACGGCACGCGGCAGCGGGCGAGCGTGGCAAGGCAGCGACCGCGGCAGCACGCGGCAGTGGGCGAGCGCGAGCTAGAGCGCGGCACAGCACGCGGCAGCGCGAGTGCGGTAGCGCAGCACGCATGGCAGCGGGCAAAGGATGGGGGCAGCGGGCAGAGAGCCGGAATTTGAATTTTTTTCTATTAAACGGGTGGAGGGTTGACCCGACAACCCGCCGAGTCAACCCGAACCCGACCCGTTTTTTAAACTGGTCAATTTCTGGAACCCGAACCCGACCCATTTTGAAATCGGGTCGTGTCCAACCCAGATTTTCTGGGTCGGGTCTGGGTCGGGTTTTCGTGTCGTGTCAAATATTTACACCCCTAATCATCCGGGACGATCAAAGGATCGGCCAGGATGATGGACTGGACGATTTACATCGGCCAGCATCAATTCAGGGCGATGATCAGGACGATTGAAATAGATTTTAAACTAATCGTCCAGAACGATCGTGAGATTAGCCAGGACGATACAACCAATTTTCTTCTGATCATCCCAAATCGTCCCGGGCCGTTGAGTTCAATTTGTACTGATTGGCCTACCTATCATCCTGGACGATAATGTCGGCAACTTGCTTTAATGAGCTCGTTTTGAGCTTCTCTATTTAAGCTTGGCATGACACTTTTTAAAGTGTCTTTGGCAGCCATTGGAGCTTTGTTCTTGTGGGGGGAACTTGAAGAGAGAGCTTGAAAGGGAGAGAGGAAAGGGTGGAGTTTGAGAGGGAGAAGATCTTGTGAGGGGGGGAACTCAAGGGAGTGTGGAGGGGATTCCACGCGGTTGCTCTGGTGAACTCGCACCTTAGTACCATCAGATTCAAGGCTTGTCTCGAGGTAAGTTCCCCAAAGAAGAAGATCCCTTGGTGTCAAAGGACCCGGCGACTCCGCCGCACCGGGGAAGGTTGAAGTGATTTTGTAAGGGCTTCTCCGCCTAGCTATGGGGGCTAAAAGAAAGACACTTAGTTAGTGCAATACTTAGAGGGTGACTCCAAGGAGTGGACGTAGGTCATGGTTTGACCGAACCACTATAAATCTGGTGTGTTCTTTTCTTATTATTGCTTCCGCATTTTAATTTCCGCATTGGTTTTTATTTGTGGTGTTTTTGGTTTGTGCGTTGCTTAAAGTTTCTTCTTTAACCAATTCACCACTCTCTTTATTTAGCCTTGGGTCTGTTCAATAGGGTCTAACATCCCTAACAATCTTTCACGGACTGTTGATCGAGGATTGGGTTTCTCGTAGGCTTCGTGCCTTTGTTTGTGAATTTTCTTTATTGTAGGCCTTGAAGGCCTAATATGAATGTATAAGATAAATATTCCGGTCGTCTTCGTGACCGCATATTTATCTGATGATTCGGACCCTATCTACTTCTATTTGCTTGCTTAGGAGGATCGGGTTTCTAGTAGGTCTTATGCCTTTGATTAGTGAATTCTCTTGATTGTAGGCCTTGAAGGCCTAATGTGAATGTATAGAAATAAATACGTCGATCGCCATACTGTATATTTTTTTAGAGGTTCGAACCCTGTCAACTTTTGTTGATCCGTATAGAAGGATCAAGTTCGAACCTGAATTCACTTATTTACCCGTGCAGTATCCCTAGACATCAGGTGTGTACCAATAACACGCTCGTCGGGGCCCATGCAGGTGATTTTTATACACCCCTGTAGTGTACCTATGTGTATACAATTTATGTTTCACGTGCAGGGATATTTTAGAATTATTTATAGACGCCTTTTGTCTGCTTGTATAAGTGTTGCAGATTCGGTGGCGTTGCAGCTTGATGCTATGAAGCGTTTTCGCATCTTGATTGTCTCCTCTTTTCTTAATAACCGGGGAAGTTCTTCTGGACTTTGGAATCATAGAACATTGCCTTTAAAAGAATTTCTTTCAGGGTCTTGAGTGTAGTGTATTAGACTTATTTCTGATATTTGTAGATGCAAGCATTGTTTTCTTCTTAAGTACAAGGTCAGGAAGAAACTTTGGAACACCAGAAAGTTTAGTTCTAATTTATTCAAACAACTCTTCCATTTCGGTAGTAGGTGTCTTTGCTCATACATCAGGTTGTCTTTGTACCCGACGTGCTAGTGGATCTTGATCACCAGTGTTGTAGGCAATATCTGTGCTTGTGCCCACAGTGGTTCGTTGTACTTAAAATACACCCACTATTGTTATCCACAAGTTGCTTGTGTTCACTGGCGGAGAACTATTGTATCCACTACAACCTCCTGAAGGTATTTGTAGAAGACCCATTGTTTCCTCACCTTATCCACCCTTTCACCAATCTCGGGTGGTTTGATGTGCTTGTGTGTAGGGGCAGCTCTTTGACTAATTATCTCCAATGTTGCCTTCTCAATCAACAGGCACTTATTTGTACAGGAGATCATATTAGCATATATGACAGTCGTATATGAACTTTGCAACTTACTACTGTTATTTGCCAGT
This sequence comes from Dendrobium huoshanense, assembly GCA_016618105.1. Classification (NCBI taxonomy): domain Eukaryota; kingdom Viridiplantae; phylum Streptophyta; class Magnoliopsida; order Asparagales; family Orchidaceae; genus Dendrobium; species Dendrobium huoshanense. Next base: position 3,982,647 of record CM028355.1, read on the forward strand.
ATAGTCCATTTAACCTCATAGGGATTGTCGTAGGAGATGTACTTGTGTCCACAGTGGTTCGTAGTGCTTACGATATACACACTGTTGTTATCCACAAATAGGTTGTATTCATTTGCAAGGACTCGTTGTATCCGCTACGATCTTATAGGAAAGTTCATAGAAGAGTTATTTGCACCGGTATCAAATCCACCTTTCACCTATCTCAGGTGTTTTTGTTGATTGTACTTATTTGTGGGGATGGACCTTTGATTGCTGATCTCCAGTAATGCCATCTCAATCTACATGCAATTGTTGCTAGCGTTGGAGGTTTTATGCCATAGCTTATAGGTAGAAATTCTTGTCCATTTCTCAAGTGAGTTGCAATTAAGATTTTAATTTGAGTTGGAACTTTTGTATGATTGTTCAGACCAAATTTGGATCGAGCTTGAGTTCAAGTCTGAGTCTAAATCTTTGTTCCAAGTCTTGTTCAAGTCCCCTGTAGTCCTTTGAGTTAAATTGCATGTTCAAGTGCTTGTTCAGTTTCAGTGTCCTCCACACTTAGTTTCTTTGAATTTATGTCCGAGCATATGTTCAAATGATTGCTCAAAGTCTTTTGAGATCTTGCAAGTTCAATTGAATAGTCATTTTCATTTGGATTTGATTCCGATTTGATTTTATTTGGATTTTGATCTTTAGAAATCATTTGAATTTTGTTTAGGTCCTCTGCACATTTTCAATCATGTTCAAAAGTCCACTGCTCTTTCTTATTTGAGTCCGGGCTCTTTGTTCTTTTTGAGTTCAAAACAGGTCCAAGTGTAGAGTAATATTTCACCCGAAATCTCAGCAGCCTCCCGGCGACTCTCCCGTTTAGGGGAAAACTACGAGAAAACTGGGCCTTCCCACCACGCACAATAAAGACGTGCATGGTAGGTTCCCTCTTTCGAGGAGACCGCAACCGTGATTTTTTTTCCACCACGTGCAACAAAGGCGTGCATTGGGTCTTTGACGGTACCTATTACAAGAAAGAGTAGTTTACTTTCCCCCGCCCGGGGGTACTTATAAATTATTCCGGCCACACAAATAAGAGAGTACACGAGGCTCACCTGGCCTCATCGTGCGTCGAACCGGTTTACCTCCTACCACGCGCAACAAAGGCATGCTTAGGTGGTTTGCAGGTTCGACACACATGTCGAGGAAGGAGGCGACTGTCCGCCTCATCGTAGGTGTCGGACCGGATTTCCTCCTACCACGCTCAACAAAGGCGTGCTTAGGTGGTCTACCGGCCCGTCGTACACGCCGAGGACGGAAGTCTGAGTTTAGGGGTTATACCTTTGGGGCCGGTGGTGGAGGGCACAAATGTCGAGGTGAGTAGAAGCATATTTTATTTATTATTAATTATAATTAATATTAATTACAGTAATAATTAATTAACTATAATCTATAATTAATTATTAATTATTAATTAATTATAATTAGTAAAATTATTTATAATTATAATTAATTGAGATTAATCATAATTAATCAAATAATTATAATTTATAATTATTTACTAAATATTAATTAATGATAATTAATTAATTAATTATAACTATAATTAAATAATTAAAAATGATTAATAATTATTATAATTAATAATTATAAAAAAAACTATTTTTTTTTTTACTGTATTTGGCCGAAGAAGCTTGCCAAAGGGAGAAAGTTACCCTCACAGCCAGAGGCTCTCGTTCAAGCTTCCGATCAAAATGCCTAACTTCCGATCCAACAGGTAGGGGATGGTCGTCGCCGGAGCTAAGTCGAACAGCAGCAACGGGGTCGGAGAGGAGACGCAAAAGGGAGATCGTTAGCTTCACGGTCGGTGAGCTACCGTTCTTGTTCCGATCAGAATGTCAGGCTCCCGCTCCGATTGAAATGGGAAGGTCGTCGGAGCGAAGTCGAATGGCAACGTCGAAGCCAAAGAAGCCAGTGAGCTCGCGTCGTCGCTTCCGATCATAATGTCATGGCTTCCGATCCGACCGAAAGGAAAGGTCGTCGAATGAGCTACATCGGACGTTCCTTCAAGCAAGCGAGCTCCAGTCGTCTCTTCCGATCAAAATGTCGGAGCTTCCGATCGCAGGGAGAAGGAAAAGCGAGAGAGGGAATGTGAGCGGGAGAGATTGAGCGCACGTGGAAGAGAGGACCCGCGAACAAGAGCCTTCATGCTCATTTTAACGACGCGAGAAGCTCGTCGTGCAGAGTCGTGGCTGATGCGACGTCGAAATGGCCTCAACGTGCGAACGACGTGCGGACTGCCTCCACGACGTGCAAGATGGGGCGGGGCAGGTGAGATTTGGTTTGATTTTTTTTTTTTCTTTGTTTCGGCACAACAAATGGGTCAACACCAATGTAGTGTCACCCATCAAATGCTTGTTATTATTTATGATGCACTAGTAAGAAGATTGTTCATTCAGTAATGGAGAATGCTAATCACACGGCACCGAAGTGTGTATTCTATGATAAAAAATTATTTAATTTTTTGCTATATGCTATATGCAATTCAATTTATCTTAATTCAAATATAATACAAGTATAAATCACATGTTATATAATTTAATATTTTTGATATAGCATATGGTATATGGTTTTTTATTTTTTTTTATATATTTTAATTTTTTATTTTTTATTCACGTGTACTATGTGCATATACATTTGTACTAGTATATAAAAGAACCATGAAATGATACATAAATAAAATTGAGTACATACAAAGTGGTCATGCTGAGATTGCATTCTTCACATTTCATATATATCAAACAAATAAGATAAGAAGAAAGAAAGAAGTTTGCATATGTATTTTTAAATTTTCATTAACGAATAAAGATATCAGGAATGTGAGCAATCTTGTGCCGATCGGAGCCTCCGTCCTCTCCATAGCGCTCCTTTAACTCTCGATGACATCCCTCAATTTCTAGACGTTTCAAAGCGGGAGGAAGGTTCGGTAATTCCCGAAGCATAGGAACGTCAAAAAGTTGTAGATGCTGAAGTGAAGAAAAGCTTTCGAAGGTGGAAGGGAGACACTGTAAGGATTTGAGTTTATAAATTATCAGGTAAGAAAGAGAAGACCTAACTGTCAGAAACCACTGCTCCAACTCATTTGGAAATGAAACCACCTCATCATTATGCACAATTATAAGCCTTTTTAAGGAGGCGATACTTCTCAATGGCTCCATTAGCAACACGGATGGATCATTTATATGAAGATCGTTGAGCATGAGCTGGCAATTATTAGTGTCCTCCACTTGTCGATATCTTCCCAGAGAGATCAGATTAGGGCAATATCTAATTGTCAAGGATCTTAGTGCTGCAAGTCTTGCTATTTCATCAGCCAGAGGAAGAGATATAATGTTAGGACAGTCAAAGACCTCTAATGATTCAAGGGGAATAGGATTTGAATTGCTACAAAAATTCAAAGTCTTCCACCCAGTATATCGTATCTCCAAGCTCTTGAGCTTAGGAGGCAACGAGGGCAACTCTTTCAACTTCGAGCAGTCAACTAGATACAGTTGAATTAAGCAAGGAAACAAACATCCCTCTTCAGCAGCTACTCCTGCCTCAAACCAATCCTCTAATGCTTCTAATCTCCCAATATATAACTTCTCTAGCAATGGAAAGGCACGGAATTTATCATTCCCATTAAATTTACTTTCGAGCCATTTTACTTTCGGCATGTCATAAAGTTCCAGTAACTTGAGGAAGGGAAGATGCCCGAAAGAAGGAAGAGTTTCCCACTCACTGCAATCTGACAATACGATTTCCTCTAGATTGAAGATCCAATTGAAATTGTTCATCCATATTGCAGACCTTGCGCCCATGTATCTCTCTATTCTCAGTTTCCTTAGACATTTTGGTGGATGAAGGTTGTCGAGCACATTCTCATCTAAATATTTGTTCGTCGAATCAATGTGATTATCACTCCAACATAAGGTCAAATCTGTGAGCCTCCTCTTTTCACATAATTGGGCATTACGAGCCTCCTCGCCATCCTTAACATTTTCAAGGCGATTGATTCCTAATTTATAAAGATCAGTCATATTCTTCAACTCCCCAATTCGATAACCACTCACATCTCTAAGATTAAAAATATATAGTTCTGAAAGAGACTTTAGCTTCCCAATCCCATATATTGATGAAATATAACTATTTTCGGGAAATTTCATGTAACGCAAGTTAGAAAGGCTATTAATGTCACTTGGTAAAAAAACATCACCTTCAGGATCGCTTAGGCTATGTGGCCTCTTATAGATTATGTATTGCAAGTGATAGAGATTACTTACAGATCTTGGCAGCATAGTCAAATTAGAACTATCAATCTTTAAGTATCGAAGATGTATCAAATTTTCAATCTCCTCAGGTATTATTTCCAAGCCTTTTGAAGCCCATATGTATAATAAGCGTAGGCTTCTCGATGATTTCAATACTTCAATAAGTCCATTGCAAAGATCCTGATCATTAAAATCTTTATAGAACAAGAAAAGAGAATGCAAATGTTTCAACTTCTCAATATTTCTTAAGATGTCTGGTTTTGCATTTAGAACAGACAAGTGTCGAATAGTCTCAGAAATTTTGAGAGATGACTGTTCATCATCCACAAATTTACCGCATACCTGAGCAAATAATTTAGATGCTGACTCATGTATTAAATCATGCATCTTGTAATAATATCTGACCTTGTCAAATAAAGCTTTTTTGACTAAAGCATCAAAATACCTTCCTCCGATATCCTCCATAGTCATTCCTTGAGACGGCTGAATGAAACCCAATGCAATCCACATTCGAACTAAATCATCTTTATCAAACTCATGATCTTCTAGGAACATACAACAAAATGCAAAGCAATTTCGTAGATGATTTGGCAGAACTGTATAGCTAAGCCTTAAGATGGAATGGATAGAATTCCGACCCAATAAATTGCTTTCTAGAACTTCCCTCCAACGCCTTGTATCCAATTCAAGAGAATTTAGAACGCCGCCAATGACCTTAGATGCCAACGGAGATCTTGAAAGCTTTTTAACTATATCTCGAGTAATGACTCTTAAATTTTCATGATCGTTAGGGTTCTCTACACCAGCAAATGCATGAGAGTTAAGGAGCTGCAAACACTCATCTTCCTCTAGGCCCTCAAATTTAACTATTTCCTTCTTCTTTTTAATTACCGTTGCAAGCATCAGTGCAACTGATTCTTCTCGAGTTGTTACCATAATCTTACTGCCAAAACCCCCAGAAGCTAGAGGGGCGAGCACATCCTCCCATTTGCTTTTATTCTTCTCCTCATCATCCTCCCAAATATCATCCAGCACAAGTAAGAACTTTTGGGACATAATCTCAGTCCGAAGACTATTTTGAAGTGCATCAAGTGTGTCACAACGAGGCTTCTCTTTCTTAAGAGATTGCAACATATCTGCAATGACTTTCTTCACATCAAAGTTGTTGGAAACACAAACCCACATTTTACGACCAAATTCCTTTGTAATTTCATCATTATAAACATGTTGCAAGAGGGTTGTCTTCCCCATACCACCATGGCCGACTATAGATAGAAGAGAAATGTTTCTGTACAAATCAGTTCCCCGTTTCTCATTTGATGGCTTCCTCAGCCACTCCATAACAAGCTCCTTATCCTTTCCCCGCCCAATGAGATCACTTTTAGGCAAGGCTCCCGTTTCACGTGCTCCGTGCAGCTCAAGCTGCTGCTTCTGATGCTCCTCCTTTGCGTCTTTTACAAGATGAAAGAAAGTATCAACACCAGTTGTTGTAACTTTATCAAGTTTCTGCACAGCCTCCTCCAGTCGCTTCAAGGTGGGATCAATTTTGAAAGCACGTTTGCCAATTTCGACAATTCTTTTCATCCAGTCGCTTCTCCGCTTCTTGCCTTTGGTCACCTGTTTTTCAAGTTCCATGTACTCTAGCTCATCAACCACGTCATCTGCATCATCAATGGCATCTCGTAGCTGCCATAGCCATTTTTTAAGACCCGGATTTTGGTCTGTGATCTGCTCTTGGCTGGAAGCAAAGTGGACGACAGCTTGGATCTTGGGGAGATTCTCTCGCAGCCTTTCCAGCTCCTCCTCCGTGTGTTTCTGCCATATGACTTGTTCTTCCAGGTAACGGAAGCCAGCGCTGATGATCTTCTCCATGATTGGATCAAGAAACATATCTGCCATGGCAATCGTCGACGATCGATGTAGAGCAGAGCAACTGAAGAGTTAGATAGTTCACCGGCTTAAAACTTAAGAACATTTAAGATTCCTTTTGGAATGTATTCCTATAGATTAGTTTTTGGTAAAGCTTGCCACTGGCAAGTTGAATTAAAATATATTACTTTTGGGCTATAAAGAAAAAGAGATTGTTGTAGTTGAATGAACTTGAGGAATTCATATTAGATGCCTACGAAAATGTAAAAAGTTTTATAGAGCAAAGTAAGAAATGACATGATTGTAGGATCATTAGGAAAGAATTTACATCTTGATAAGAGCTATTATTGTGTAATTCTAAATTAAAATTATTTCCAAGAAAGTTAAAGTCTAGATGGTCAAGTTTACTCACTATCATTAGAGTCTATCCTTGTAGAGTTATAGAAATACAAAGGAGCGCAATAACGATACCTTTTTTGTTAGAGGAAAGTGGGTACCTTTCAACCTAGTAGTAATAAACCAAGCCCTCCACACCCTAGTAGTAATAAACCAAGCCCTCCACCCCCAATGACTATGATAAAATCCATATGTTCCATACATATAGGAATTCTAATGCTATGTGGAAGAGAAAGTAGGATAAGATAGTAGATCTCTTTGCTTTAGTCCTTAATCAAGAATCTAAAACTTGACACTATTTTATTTCTATCAAGGCTAGTCACATACCACAAATGAAATTCTCCAAAACATTATAAATGCCTCACATCCTAAACATAAATCAAGATTCTATAAATTTAACTTGCTTTATTGATCCATTAATAGATTTAGGAGGTAATATTATGCATTTGTTTAAGAGTTATAGACTTTGAAGCCTCCTACAATATGTTGTTCCATTTAAATTAGACTTTATTTATATTTTTTTGTAATAACATAGTAGTCAAAACAAATATCACTATCATGTAAAGCCTCATCTTCATGGCTTTCCCCACACTATTAATTTTGATTATATGTTCTAAATTTTTATATTCTGACTATAAGCATCAAAATATGGACCATCGAATGATTTTGTCAATTGTCCACCTTGACTATGGTAAATTCTCACATATATTTTTACACAAATCTCAAGTAAATTTATTCTCATAAAAAATAAGAAATATTGTTGATATAGTGAAGTTGTAATGACTATTAGATTTTGATAATAATAAATATTTTATTAAGAAATTAAGTCTCATTATTTCAATTGAGTTTATGTAGATAAACAAGTTAAAATTCATCCTAGTTGATATTCAATATACGAAGATTACTATTTACTAAATAAAATTTATTAAATTTTTTCATATGCAAGAGATGTGTGAATGTGAAATTAAAGCATGACAACAAGCCAAAAGGAACTTTATTTAAGCTAAAAATTAGTATTTCAAAAATAAGATCCCATATTATAACATATAATATATTTCAAGCTATATAATATATATTTTTAAATAACCTAAAAATAATAATTGGAGTTATAAAAATAAATTTTACAAAAATTAATGGTTGACAAATTATAAAAAATAATAATCATTTAAATTTCTCATAATTTATGTGCCTCCATTGAAATTTACAAGTCTTTATTAGTTTAATAGGTCTCTGCAAACAAATTACACCTCTCCACAAAGTGGTCAACATTACGACTGCTAATTCCTAATTATTTTTAACCTCCTCAAATCCCTATTTATGAAAATTCATAATTAAATCAAATTAGCATATTCGAGAGCATATTTTATATATATTTTAATTTTTTTGGCAAAGATATTAATATGTAATTTATTATATTTTGAATTATTAACATATTTGTAACATATATCAAAATAATCTCAAATCCTTTATATATCTATGTTATAATTAAAATGCCTAACCATAATAAAACCTAAACCAAGCCATAAGAAAAACCTTTCATCTCCAATTACAAAATATTTCATCCATTAAAGTAAAAAATTTAAAGAAAAAGCTTATTAACTATTGGAAATCACCGTGGATATCTTGTTATACATTCTCACTTCTTCACCTTAGCCTCATTTTATTATTTTATCTTTCTTTTTAATTACAGCACTTAGCTAAAAACTTACATGATAAAGGCTTAAAGGTGATGCTCTTATCCCTTTAAAAAGGTTAGATGATATGATTCCCCATAAAGAAAGTGATTGCATAGGCATCTTGGCATAGAAGAAATATAGGCGACTTAAAGGTGATGCTCTTATCCCTTTAAAAAAAGTAGATGATATGATTCCCCTTAACGAAAGTGATTGTATTGGCGTCTTGGCCAACATGGAGCAAAGGAATTTTTTAAGTATTACAAGAAATATAGGCAACTTATTTCACATTGGTGTGAATGTAGGTTCTCTGAGTCAAACTGGATAAATTTTTTCGGCGGTTAGTAGTGGCGGTCAAACCGTCGGTTTAACTGCTGAAAATATCATTGATATTCAGTGAATTTTCTATAGAGAGAGACCACATCCTTTCGTAATTAACATAATCAAATAAATCAACTCCTAAGTTAGCCCAAAGGGCTCGATCAAACTCTAGTAGGAATAAGCAATTTACAATAGTTCAGTGGTGGCTGCCACCAACAATAATAACATCAAGCCTTTATCCCACTACCTGGTGTTGACTATAGAATTTTTATGCTTAATTATATAAATTTTTAATGATCAGGCGAATGAAAAAGGGAAAATATGTGTATGCAAAGATGTTAAGAGAAAATTAGAGGTGATGAACAGTAATGCATAGCATCTTTTTGTGGCATTTAGGTTTATACCAACAAAATTACACTTATTTATTAAACTACAAATAGTGTGCTTCTATTTACAATATTATCCTCAAAATATTTAAGATCACAGCAAAATTACCTTTTTTATTCTCAATAATTTATTAAATTCATAATTATTTGATAGTATTATGAATAAATACTTGGACTTATGAATTTATTTTTATAGCTTAAAAGGAAGCTTTCAAAAATAAAAATGTCAATAACACACAAAAATATCACAATGCTTTTTCACATAAAATCATATGTTGATTTAGTGGCTCTTTGGTTTGTTGAAAAAGGAATACACGAACTTACTTTTTTTTTTTCCGGATTGAAGTAAAATGAATGAATTGTAAAGTCTAAAAAAGGCGGTGGTTGGTGGCTATAGTAGTAGCGGACAGTGGCTAATGGTGATAGGGGGCTGACAGAGGGCAGCGATGACAGTGGCTTAATTTTTACCCTCTGAGCATTGCACTAATACCGCTAGTGACTCTCCTTTTGCACCTACAGCAAGGCAGAGAAGCCTTTATAAAAACTCTTTCCACCACTATCCGGTGCGGTAGAGAACCGTCGTCTTTCTACACTATCACCAATATTGGCAAAGAAGCATCCATCCTTTCACACTCCCTCGATGTTGGCAGAGAACCGTCCATCCTTTCACACTCTCCCTGTGTAGGCAGAGAACCCTTCGTTCTTTCACACTCTCTAAGCGTGGGCAAAGAACCCTCGGCTGTTCACACTCTCCTAGTGTGGGCAAAGAACCCTTCGTTTTTTCACACTCTTCAAGTGTCGGCAGAGAATCGAATCTCCTTGACAGATCTTCTTTGCAAGAAATCTAGAAGGATGAGAGAAAAGAGTGAAGTAATCACAAACCAAGAGTAGAGACTCTTACCTTTGAGTACAAAGTGAAACTTTCATGCTCCAATGGCAAGGAATCTTCTTCAAACACTCTCTCACATTCTCTCATTGAGTCTCCCTTTAGTAGGCATGAAGATCAGTAGGCAAAAAGATTAAGTGGTAGTCTAATTTGGACTATTTATATAAAAGATAAGAAAAACCGTCCAAAAACTGCAAAATTTCAAGTTAACATATAGTGGATCATCCTGTACGATCGTGGATTATCCTGGACGATTTTACTTAAATGCCTTGGAAACAAACCCAATGTATATGGGTAGGAAATGACTTCGTACGCACACATCATCCCGTACGAACTAGGTTCATCCGGTACGAACGGTTATTCCATAGGTTGGTTCCCAAAAATTGCAGAACGTTGCCAAAATTTTAGAGTCAGTTCATTTCGTCCTGGGACGAAAATAGGTTCATCCGGACTAAATTTTTAAAGTAGACAGATCATCCCGGCACGATTATAAATTTCATCTGAACAAAAATTCTCTAGAGGGCAAGTCGTCCTGGGATGATTATGAGATCGTCCTCGATGAAAATTCTCCAGAGACCAACTCGTCCTGGAATGAATATAAATTTCGTCTGAACAAAATTTCTTCAAAGGATATTTCGTCCTGGGACGAATAAAATTTGTCCTAAACGATCAATACTTAGAAAAATTTTCTTCAATTTCTGTTCATTCCATTGCTTATACGAGGAGATAACTGACCTGATCGCCCCGTACGAACTAGGTTCGTCCCATACGATCAGTACAAATTTAAAGATCTCCTTAAGTGTGTGTGTATTTATTCTCTCAATTACAATCACTCCATCTTAAACTTATTTCAAAAAAAGTACAAGCTTCAATTTACAAAGTATCTCATGTTGAATTTGATTTTGAAGTCTTCGTTAGTCTAGAGTTTGATTGTCCTGAAATGTTAATCCATACAAGAGCAAAAAAAAAAATCTTCCAAAAAATGTTAGGAGATAACTTCACATAAAACAATAATATTTGGAATCATGAAAAACTATACAAGTTGCAAGAATGTAAAACATGCAAATAGCAACTCTCTTAACATTTATGTGCCTCCATTAAAATTTACAAGTTTTTATTAGTTTAATGGGTCTCTGCAAACAAATAACGCCTCTCCATAAAGTGGTCAACATTACGACTGCTAATTCCTAAATATTTTTAACCTCCTAAAAGCCCTATTTATGAAAATTTATAATTAAACCAAATTATCATATTCGAGAGCAATATTATATATATATAATATTTTTTTTGGCAAGATATTAATATGTAATTTATTATATTTTGAATTATTAACATATTTGTAACATATATCAAATTAATCTCAAATCCTTTATATATCTATGTTATAATTAAAATGCCTAACTATAATAAAACCTAAACCAAGCCATAAGAAAAACCTTTCACCTCCAATTACAAATCTTTCAGCCATTAAAGCAAAAAATTTAAAGAAAAAGCTTATTAACTATTGGAAATCACCTTGGATCTCTTGTTATACATTCTCACTTCTTCACCTTAATCTCATTTTATTATTTTGTCTTTCTTTTTAATTACAATACTTAGCTAAAAAATTACATGATAAAGGCTAGGGCTGCAAGCGAACCAAACGTTCGACGAGCTACTCGTTGTTCGGTTCGATTAAAGCTCGTTTGTGATCGTTTAATTAAATAAACAAACAAACTTGAACAATATTTTAAATACTCGATTCTTAAATAAACAAACTTGAACACTAATGCGTTTAGCTCATTTATGTTCACGAACAACATCATTTGAAGTTCGTGAACAAGCTCGACATTAAGCTCAATAAGAAGCTCAATAAAAGCTCGATTCGTGTTCGATTTTGAACTCGTGAATAAGATCGATAAAAATAATTAATATTTGACTAGAAAATTAATAAATATAAATAATCATTGCCTTTGTGACATAGACAATTGCTTTTATTATAAATATGTTTGTTCATAGATATGTTCATGAACGTGTTTGTTTGATAGTTAAAAAAATTCGTTAAATATGTTCGCGAACAAAGCTCGATAAGCACTAAACGAACGAACATGAACTGAACATGAACCGAACATGAACACTCATAAATTTAAATGAACCAAACATGAACACAAACAATAAAGCTCGAACAAACATGAACGAAACTTGAACAAGCTGATATTAAATGAACACAAACATGAACACTCACATACTCGGCTCGGCTCAGTTCGTTTGCAGCCCTAATAAAGGCTTAAAGGTGATGCTCTTATCCCTTTAAAAAAAGTAGATGATATGATTCCCCATAAATAAAGTGATTGTATAGGCATATTGGCAAAGAAGGAGCAAAGGAATTTTTTAAGTATTACAAGAAATATAGGTAACTTATTTCACCTAGGTGTGAATGTAGGTTCTCTGAGTCAAACTGGATAAATTTTTTTGGAGGTTAGTAGTGGCGATCAAATCGCAGGTTTAATTACTAGAAATATCATTTGTATTTAGTGAGTTTTCTATAGAGAGAGTCCACATCCTGTCGTAATTAACATAATCAAATAAATCAACTCCTAAGTTAGCCCAATGGGCTCGCTCAAACTCAAGTAGGCATAGATCTTGATAATAATAAATATATTATTAAGAAATTAAGTCTCATTATTTCAATTGAGTTTATATAGATAAACAAGTTAATTCATCCTAGTTGATATTCAATATACGAAGATTACTATTTACTAAATAAAATTTATTAAGTTTCTTCATATGCAAGAGATGTGTGAATGTGAAATGAAAGCATGACAACAAGCCAAAAAGAATTTTATTTAAGCTAAAAATTAATATTTCAAAAAGAAGATCCCATATTATAACATATAATATATTTCAAGCAACAATATATATTTTAAAATAAGTTAAAAATAATAATTGGAGTATTATAAAAATAAATTTTACAAAAATTAATGGTCGACAAATTATAAAAAATAATAATCATTTAAAATTCACATAATTTTAGCCTCCTCAAAGCCCTATTTATGAAAATTTATAATTAAACCAAATTAGCATATTTTATATATATTATAATTTTTTTTTTTGGCAAAGATATTAATATGTAATTTATTATATTTTGAATTATTAACATATTTGTATCCTATAACAAAATAATCTCAAATCCTTTATATATATCTATGTTATAATTAAAATGCCTAACTATAATAAAACCTAAACCAAGCCATAAGAAAAACCTTTCACCTCTAATTACAAAATATTTCAGCCATTAAAGTAAAAAATTTAAAGAAAAAGCTTATTAACCATTGGAAATAACCTTGGATCTCTTGTTATACATTCTCACTTCGTCACCTTAGCCTCATTTTATTTACAAAGCTAAAAAATCACATGATAAGGGCTTAAAGGTGATGCTCTTATCCCTTTAAAAAAGGTAGATGATATGATTCCCCTTAAAGAAAGTGGATACAAAGCTAAAAAATTACATGATAAGGGCTTAAAGGTGATGCTCGTATCCCTTTAAAAAAAGTAGATGATATGATTCCCCTTAAAGAAAGTGGATTGTATAGGCATCTTGGCCAACATGGAGCAAAGGAATTTTTTAAGTATTACAAGCAATATAGGCAACTTATTTCACTTAGGTGTGAATGTAGGTCAAACTGGATAACTTTTTTCAGCGGTTAGTAGTGGCGGTCAAACCGCCGGTTTAACTGCTGGAAGTATCATTGGTATTCAGTGAATTTTCTATAGTGAGAGACCACATCTTTTCGTAATTAACAAAATCAACTCCTAAGTTTTCCCAATGGGAATGCTCAAACTCTAGTTGGCATAAGCAATTGACAATAGATAAGTGGTGGCTGCCACCAACAATAATAACATCAAGCCTTTATCCCACTAATTGGTGTTAACTATAGAATTTTTATGCTTGATTATATAAATTTTTAATGATTAAGCTAATGAAAAAGGAAAAATAACTGTATGCAAAGATGTTAGGACAAAATTAGAGGTGATGAACAGTAATGCTTAGCATCTTTTTGTGGCATTTTCGTTTATAACAACCAAATTACACTTATTTATTAAACTACAAATAGTGTGCTTTATTTACAATATTATCCTCAAAATATTTAGGATCTCAGCAAAATTACCTTTTTCTATTCTCAATCATTTATTAAATTCATAATTATTTGATAGTATTATGAATAAATACTCCGGAAATGATTTACACAGTTTCTTAAGAAACCATTTTTTACTTTATATAAAATACTTTTTAAATTTTATATTTATATTAAATATTATTTTTAGATTATCAATTATTTAAGATAAAAATGTTAATATTTAATAACTTTTAATATAATTAATATTTTTAAATTTTATTATAAAAAATTATATAGAACATTTTAGATTATAATCTCTTAAAACTATTTTTAAAATGTTTATAATCTTTTTAAACTTTATATTAAAATTTTTTCTTAAATATTTAAAAATTTTAAATTATAATATTAAATTCTGGTTAATAAAATTTATATTATAATATTAGTATAAACATTTTAATATAAATATAAATATAAACATTTTAATTCTAATAAACATGAAATTTTTATAAATTTATTTGAATGTCTTAATGATATCAAAATTCAATGATTTTGGGCTCGTTGGATTTGTCTGGTCGAGACGCTTGATTCGATTATAAGCATGTCAAGTTTGGAAACCTTTTGGTAGGCGAAATTATGGTTTGAACCTTCCAAATGAGCTTTGGGTCTTTGATTTAGACTCATTTGGGCTCAGATTGAGTTAAATTTGGTGTCGTTGAGTTCATATTTTCGATACGTTCAGTTCGAATATAAATTTGCTAAAAATGGAGTTCATATGGTCTCATGATATATCAAATATAAATTTTTTCAACTTAGGAGAAATTTTTAAATATTTAATAAAAAAATTAAATTTAATTTCAAAATATACTAATAAGTTTAAATATTAAAAAGATTTAAATATTAAATATGTAAAAACATCATAATTTTTACATAAAAAGTTTACTTGTATATATTTTATTAAAATAATTAAGAGAAATAAATAAATAAATACATGAATATATTTTTTTCTTTTTAAATAAACCAATAGTTTTTAATTTGAAACAATGAAAATAAAAAAAGAAAAATTAATGAATAAAAAATATAAACAAGGAAGAATGCCGATGACATTGGCCGTAGGTAGTTGATTTATCTCCTAAACTATCCAGCAATGAATTTTCTATTGTTACAACCAAGTGGCTGTACTTTGCACTGCTTCATTTTTAAATAGACGTGTTTTAGTCCCTTATTCTAATTCCTTAAAATCAAAATGAATAAAGCACAAAAGAGGAGATATGTTCGGGTTAAATCGATCTTGTTAGTATGAATGAAAATTCTATGGTTTACTTTGGTTTATATGATATCGATTCAGGAATGCATATTAAAAAAAAAAAAAAATGAAATGAAAAGTTTCTTGGAGCATGAACAAGTCCTATGGCTTGGTTTGTATCAATCTATGTTGCACCGATACGAAAATGATGACACGGATATGACACGATACCTATTAGAGCAATAAATAAGTCTGTCATTAGTACATTAATATATCTGTTTATGTAGCTTTGTATACATCTAGTTATATCAACCTCTATAAATATATCAGGTAACCTGTAACAGAAGGATAAGAAAATACTACTCCTTTATCCCATCGTGTTCATCTTCTTCTTCTCGAAACAATGCTCTGTTCTCAAGCAACCTCTTCTTGAATTTCTTCATGGTATCAGACAGATCCTAAAGATCTCTGGGATTCATGGCGTCACAAAATACCTCTATGCTAGGAGAACAATCGGATGCATCTTCGGCACCGACTCCGGTTCTTTCTTCATCCCTCAAATTTGTTCTCTCAAATCTCAAGAATACTGTACAAAATCCATTGTCTCCGGACAACTACCCGCTGTGGAGCTCGCAGATTCTCAAAATATGTCGGGCAAACGGACTGGAATCTCTGCTTGATCCGTCTTCCCCAGTACCGAACAAGTTTATTCTTCGCACAGATGGTTCTGAAGCTCCCGATCCGCTGTATGCCCAATGGGTTTTGAATGATCAAAACCTGGCAGCTGCGTTATGCTCTACAATTTCGGCTTCAGTTTTACCCTATGTTCTTAACCTAGATACAACGTCGGCAATCTGGACAACTCTTCAAACGAGATTCCATTCCACGAATAGAACCAGGGTTATTCAGCTAAAGAATGCTCTCCACAATATTTCTCTCAAGAACCTCACCATGGTTCAATATCTCAATGAGGTGAAGGCGCTGGTCGATCAAATAGCGGCTGCTGGGGGTCACATTGATGAAGAAGATATTATTATCTATATTCTTCGCGGGCTACCTCAGCAATACCAATCCTTCAAAACCTCGATCAGGACGATGACTCAACCCCTCAATCTTGATCAGTTATATTCTTTTCTAATTGCCGAAGAAATTCATGTAGCTGCCGATCTTGCTGTAACCGACACGACAAGCACAGCGTTGTTTGCAAATTGCGGCAGGGGTCGACGAACGAGAGGTCGGTCATACAGCAATCCTAACGTGACTAAAGAATCAACTACACATATTATGACATGCCAAATCTGTTTCAAGAAAGGACACACAACAACTGACTGTTGGCATAGAATGAACGCCCAGTTCGTTCCTAAACAGCAGCAGTCAAATAAAGCCTTGCTCGCAGATCAATCAGCGGATTATACCGACTGGTATCTTGATTCGGGTGCTTCCTTGCATCTCACAAAATCGCTCAACTATCTTTCCATATCCAATCCTTACACAGGAAATGAGGGTATCACGATTGGCGATGGGAGTTCGGTAAGCATAGCTAATTCTGGAAAAGGATTGCTACCGACTCCCTCTCGTAAGCTTCATTTATCTCAAATCTTTCATTCTCCTTCAATACATTATAACTTGCTATCTATTTCACAACTAACAAAAGACAACAATATTGCAATTACTTTTAACCCTTATGGATTTGTGTTCAAGAATCTGACGATGCACCAAATTATCCTTCAAGGACCATGCAGTAAAGGATTGTATCCGATTAGGACTCCAACAGCAATACAGAATCATGCTCTTCACACTGCCACCAAAACTTCCAACAAATGGCATAATCGGACGGGTCATCCCAGCCAGCGAACTCTGCATTGCATTGCTACTGCTCAACCTCATTTGCATATAGATTTTCATTCTTTAAACTGTCATTCTTGTAATAGGGCTAAGATGCATAAACTACCGTTTGAATCTTCTAAACATAGATCAAAGTTACCGTTAGAACTAATTCACTCTGATATATGGGGTCATGCTCATGTGCTTTCAAATTGCGGGTTTCTTTATTACGTGTTTTTTATTGATGACTTTACACGCTTCTCGTGGGTGTTTCCTATGAAACACAAATCGGAAGTTCCTCATATTTTTAGTACTTTTAAATCTAATATTGAAAATTTCTTATCTTCTAAAATCAAATGTATTAGAACAGATGGTGGAGGCGAGTATTTAAGCACTACGTTCACAGGGCTGCTTCAGAAATTTGGTATAACCCATCAGATCTCGTGCCCATACACGCCCGAACAAAATGGGGTCGCTGAACGCAAACACAGGCATCTCTTAGAAACCACCAGGACACTTCTGTACACGGGATCGGTTCCAAATAAATACTGGCCGGATGCAATCTTAACGGCAACCTATCTCGTAAACAGAATGCCATCACCTAATACAAACAACATATCACCTTACGAACTTCTGCACCATAAAGCTCCGGAATATGAGCATATCAGGGTCTTTGGCTGTGCCTGCTTTCCCCTAACGCCGTCTCAGCTTCGTAATAAATTTCAACCAAAATCTCAACTATGTGTTTTCTTGTGTTACACAACCAAATACAAGGGCTATAAGTGCTTAGATTTATCTACTCATAAAATAATTTTGTCTAGGCATGTAAAATTTGATGAAAATTATTTTCCATTTCTTCAATTGCAGACAGACGATAAACCCGAATCCTCTGAACCATTTCCTTACAAATTCCTTACACCAACATCTGTGGTTCAGCACATCAATGCAGGCAACAATCAGTCCCGACAACAAGAACTTCAGAATCGCTTGATCACATTGGAGCCTCCTGTCACCAACTCTACTGTGATACATTCATACAGGCTACAACATCTAAACAAACTATCACTCAACCTATCTCTCATCCGATGGTCACAAGATTCAAGACAGGCTCCCTTAAACCTCCAAACCGTCTGAATTTAATTCACAACAAAACTGATTGCCACAGTCAGCTCACTCCAACTACGTACAAAAAAGCCAATAAACATGAGCACTGGCGTAAAGCTATGGCTGATGAGTTTTTAGCACTTCAGATTCAAGGAACATGGTGCCTTGTTCCTCGACCACCTAATTCGTCTATTTTGGGATGTAAGTGAACATATCGCACAAAACATAACGCAGATGGATCCATAGCGAAATACAAGGCCAGGCTAGTTGCACAAGAGAATCACCAGGAGTATGGACTGGATTATAACGAGACGTTTAGTCCAGTAGCAAAACTACCCACTATAAGGATTCTTCTAGCGGTTGCTCTGAATCAAAATGGCCAGTTCATCAACTAGATGTAGCAAACGCCTTTCTTCATGGCTCATTATTGGAAACTGTTTATATGAGGCAACCACCCAGCTTCGAGGACACGAACAATCCTAATCACGTATGTCGTTTAAACAAAGCCATTTATGGGCTTAAGCAAGCCCCAAGACAATGGTATAACACTTTCACATCTTTTTTTTATTTCAATTGGCTTTACCCACAGCAAATCTGATCCATCCTTGCTTATGTTTCATCAAGAAAATAAATCTATATACTTGCTTGTATACGTTGATGATATCCTTATTACGGGTAATAATGCCAATGAAATTAACAAAGTTTTAACGGCTCTTAATGGAAAGTTTGCAATGAAACAGCTGCCAGAGGGAAATTCCTTTCTCGGCATACAAATTTTCAAAGACCGAAATCGATATTTTCTTTCACAATCTATCTATGCTAACTCTATACTGCAGACGGCTCATCTTACCAAATGCAATCCGGTATCCAATCCGACGTGCACGAAGATGCCCAAAGACCTTCTGCCGGATCCAATCCTCAGCGACCCGAACATGTACAGGAAAATCACAGGTTCGCTACAATATCTGTGTCTCACACGACCAGATATTGCGTACAGCGTCAATCTCATATCGCAACATATGCATCAACCAATGCCAGAACACGCATATTTGTTAAAGCGACTGCTGCGTTACATAAAAGGTATGATCGACTATGGGATTCCTATATCCAAATCTAATCAATCCCTTACTTCTTTTTCAGATGCCGATTGGGCTGGAGATCCCATCTCAAGAAAATCGACGTCCAGTTACTGTTCATTCTTAGGCGATACATTGATATTGTGGACAGTCAAGAAGCAAACAACAGTAGCACGGTCGTCCACAGAATCAGAATACCGGTCACTTGCAGCACTAACGGCTGATGTAATCTGGCTGCGTCGTCTTCTACTTGATTTCGACATCACTCTCACGGAACCAACAGATATATTCTGTGATAATACTTCAGCTATAGCGTTGGCCAATAACCTGGTGTTTCATGCCAGAACAAAGCACATCGAGATTGATCATCGGTTCGTGAGAGATCACATTCATCAACAAAATATCAGAATTCGGCCGATCAGCACAGTTGACCAAATAGCTGATATCTTTACTAAATCCTTATCTACACCTCGCTTTCATTTACTTCGAAACAAACTGACTGTATGCAAAGCAGATTCAGTTTGCGGTGGAGTATTAGAGCAATAAATAAGTCTGTCATTAGTACATTAATATATCTGTTTATGTAGCTTTGTATACATCTAGTTATATCAACCTCTATAAATATATCATGTAACATGTAACAGAAGGATAAGAAAATACTATTCCTTTATCCCATCGTGTTCATCTTCTTCTTCTCGAAACAATGCTCTGTTCTCAAGCAACCTCTTCTTGAATTTCTTCAATACCGATACGGGACACGTCAATTCTTAAAAATATAGGAAACGGGTACGGCGCGGACACAACATTATAATTTTTAAATTATACATAAAAATTAAGAACGCAATGAAAACATAATATTTGAAATTACAAAAAAATGAAAGTAACATCATTTGTAGCCTTGTAACTTATAATATAAAAATAAAAGCATTAAATGTCTAGTACAACACCAAAAGCATAAACATAAATTGTCTAGCACATGAAATTTCAACTATTCAATAGAAGAAATGATATGATTAGCTTCTTCAGTGGTTTTTCTTTGAACTTCTATATCATCTTTAACAAATATCATAGCTTCTAATTCAAGCTCATCAAATGATAACAATTTCTAATATTCTCATATCATGAAGAGACTCAAATCCATCTAGAAAATGAGAGAACATCGCTTACAGCCGCGGAAGTAAATACGATGGGTCTTTTTTATTTATTTTTTTTTTTGTTTTTCAATGGGCACACTTATCGCGAATACGCGTGTCCTTTTGAAATTAAATAATATTTTAATTGGATACGGCTGTATCGGTGCCATATCGAAGGTGTATCCGTATATCGGTGTATCGCCAATATCAGATACAACTACCCTTCATAAATAGGTGTATCGGTGCAACATAGGTATCAATTAAGACCAAATATTCGCGTGTTAAAAAAAAAAATTGAACTAGTTTATAGTATTGTTTCATGTATAAATTTTGAAGAAACATACCGTCTATACACTCAATTTGCTTAGGTGTTACACAATAGTTTTCTTTTGCCTTTAATTGAGAAGCACAAGAGCGAATCACCGGACTCCTACTATGTTAATCTTGATAAATATAATTATTTTTTAAATTAATCATAATTAACATTAATTAAGTATAATTAATTAACTAATTATATTTAATTAATTAAAATAATTAATTAAAGTTTATTAAATTAATTAATTTTAATGAATTATAATTAATATATAATAATTAATAATAATTAAAATTTTAAATTATAATTAATTAAAAACAATAATTATAATTAATTATAATAACTGTAATTAAAATTCTATTTATAATATTTTTTTTAGCCCTCGGTTCGACAGATTTATGTGATTAGGCTGAAGAAAGGCGCGGAAGGGGTAAAGTTACCTTCACAGTGAGCGAGCTCCCGTTCCTACTTCAGATCAAAATGCCATAACTTCCAATTCGACAGCAAGAGAACGTCGTTAGAGGAGCAAAGTTGAACAACAGTGAAGGAGTCGAAGGAGCGTGCAGAAAGGAGAAAGTTACCACCACAACAAGCGAGTTCCGTTCGTTGCTTTGATCGAAATGTCGTAACTTTCATTCTGACTACAGGAATTAACGTCATCGGAGGGGCGAAGAAGCGTGCCGAAGGAAGAAAGTTGCCTCCACAGCTAGCGAGCTCTTGTAGTTGCTTCCGACCTAAACGTCGTAGCTTCCGATCCGACTTGGACAGAACGTCGTCTAAGGGACAAAGTCGAACAGCGACGAATGATGCCGAAGAAGCGTGCGAGAGGAAGAGCGAAAAGAGCGGAAGAATCGTTCCGATAGCTTCCTTCATTTCGTCTTTAAATGATGGAATGGGACGTCGATCCGTAGCAGAAGCATCGTGGGTGATATGTGATGTAAACATTCGAACGACATGCAACCAGGATCGTGCGAGGGATTTCTTCGGACAGGCGAACATACTGGAATCTTTGCACATACAACCGTATTTTTTTTTCTTTCATGTGTTGATCCAATCTAAATTAAATTAAATGTAAATTAAATTAAAATGATTTGAAAAGTGACCAATAGATTCATTCCCATTAAGTGCTTAATTTCTCATATACTTTTATTAGCCTTTCATTCTAACGGCACTATCTAATTGCAAGGCTTTGTCAAAATTTTATTAACACAAATCTATATTGATAAAATCAATTGCGAGGGATCTTATTCAATAAAAAAGGATGTCATTAAAAATCAATTTAAATGCAATAATTCTTTTTTAAAATGGAACTTGTGTAAATATTTCTTTTGTTAATTAATTCAAATGGTACGATCCTTCCATTCCAATTAGACCGATGAATAAAATGAGATGGTCATTTCATATTTTAATAGTTATATGTTGAACATGTTGCCCATTATCACAGATACACATATATCGCACTTACATAAATATAAAGTAAGAAACTATATAGATATGTTTGATATTAACGAATTATATCAATATTGGAAAGTTATTATGCATATTTGTATCCCAATAGCATATATATATTCAATATTCAAAGAGTCGTGATTAGATTGGATAATTTCATATATTCTTTTATGCTTCGACATTAAATACAGATGCAACTTCATTGAACTATGATTTTATCTCTCTTTTTTTCTTTATATGCCTTTCATTGAATTCTTGTAATAAAGGGAAAGAGTTATAATTTATTTATTTAGTTATTTGAAAGTCTTACAAGCATCAAATAATTATTATGAATTGTAAAGTGTTGAGATGATCTTAAGATATTGTAAATAACACCTAAATTGTATTAACCATCTTTATATCATCATCATACTTATATATACATGTTAGCTTGTACATATGAATATGCAGAATTCTCGCACCTACTTCTCTCTTTGTATTATTTTCAAGAGAATGCGGAGATACTTAGCCAACTTCCTCCTCCCTCTATCTCGTCTTTGCAGGCGAGAAAAAATCAATCGCACTGTTGACTTGCTTCGGTGAGGTTACTATATGAAACTTAGAGCCCATAGGTCTTCAAATCCTTGCAAGTGACTAGGAGCCCCCCAACTAAACATTAGGTCCTTGCAAAAATCCTATATTTAAGTTTTCAAAGCTGCTAACCCACTAGTAAAACTAGTTAACACCAAAACTAAAAATGTGTAGTATTGATTAATTACTCAAACCAATAATTAGCTTGCTTGAACCAAATCTCTAAGTGTATCATTGCATTTACCTTGGGTTATTAATTATGGAACCTAGGAAGGCTTTGATGAAACCAATATTAGTGAGTTTCAAATGCATATTCCCATACTTGTGTTACAAATCCCACTGCAATTGCTCTTAAACACTTCCACACTCAGCCAACTTGTAATCAAGCAAAGAGTACTGAATAAAAAACAAAGATAACATTAACATCATAAATTTAAGCAATATATTGACTTACCCCTTCGGCTATACTTTCTATGTGTCCCAACTTCATCATTTGCATAATAAGAGACTTTAGAGCTCTGCCGTTCAACATGGTAGCTTCCCTTTCGTGTTGTAGCACCAAGCTTTATAATGTTCAAATACAAGAAATACTTAAGGGAACAAGGGGGTTAGTCTATGCGCATGCAGGAAGAAAAGAAACATATAAACATAGAACAAATGGTACTAAAAATCTATAACTTACAGTTGTAGCATTCTTTCTTTCCAGAAAATTGAGATCTTAATCCTATTTCCACAATATCTTCTTCAAAATT
The DNA here is from genome assembly GCA_016618105.1 of Dendrobium huoshanense. NCBI lineage: Eukaryota > Viridiplantae > Streptophyta > Magnoliopsida > Asparagales > Orchidaceae > Dendrobium > Dendrobium huoshanense. Next base: position 4,006,016 of record CM028355.1, read on the forward strand.
CTTGAGAGATGCTATTCCACCCGAAGAAGAAGACATACTTTTATCTTTAATAAAAATGAATTGGCATTGATCTTCTCTCCATCATCAGCAGCAGATATGTGTACAAGAGGATCTGTAACAAAAGCATGAGTAGCACGGGGCTCCACTGGAGGTAATGACACCAGGTAATTTCCAAATATTTTTTTTCTCCAAGCCACTCTGAAATAAATGAAACATAACTTCATTATGAACTAGAATGGCGAAACTTTGAACTGCTGCCATGGACCGATGGCAACTTCAGTCAGAAGTATCTGACTGAGAAACAAGATAGGCATGAACAAAATAAAATATAAACCTAAGTATACCAAAAAAAGGAGCCATACATATGCTAATTAAGGCTTCATTTGCGACGGCTTTCTTACTTCTTCTTAAAATAGTTTTTTAGTAAAAAAGTTAAATTTTTTTAATCAAAATCTATTTTAAGAACCACTAAGAAGGTCGTTCCAAATGAAACCTAAATATTACTTCGACTCATTTAATAAGGAACTCCTTCAAAGCTCATTTTTGTTAATTCTTCTCAAAAGAAGCTGGCTTCTCATAACAAGTTATATACAAAGGACAAAAAGAATAAAAAAGGCACACATTAACAAATAATTACTTGATCAGAGAAAATATAGTTTTTAAAGGCCATGGTTGAGGAATTGGGTAACTTTCAATGGTAAGGTTTGAAATATATATATATATATATATATATATATATATATATATATATATATATATATATATATATATATATATATATATATATATATATATATATATATATATATATATGCGCCCATTTTTTGTGGCTCATGCACTGATTATCTACCAGTTCATATGTAACCAACCTTCAACTAAGCATATAACCATAATAGGAGTGCATGGAGCAGGTGGTTATGTAAAGGTGATCTTTCATAAAATTTTCAACAGCAACCAGTAGGAGAAATTACACAGAACGATGGTTATAGTGAAATCATTCAATGAGCTACAAACAAGCTCACTTGAATATAGCGAAGATTTTTTACAATTAGATGGGGAAATAGTAGTTATTGAGGGCTAGAATATAGGCGGTGACAGAGTTATAATTTTACGCCTTAGCATTGCATGGATATCCAGCTTACACACAGAGAACACAATGTTTTTTACGTGGAAAATCTTGGAAAGGGGAAAAACTACGGAGCCTAGCCTAGTTGAAAATATTTTACTAGAATTTTAGTTTATTACAGTGGGTTGACTTGTCCTAGAGGATGATTAGATTACAAATATCAACCGTATTGTTGAAGTCTAGTGTAAAATATGACGTCACTTGGAAGTTAGGGTATCAATTACTAGTCCGATAGTGACTTGGCAGAATTCTGGCGTCAATTGATGGTTTGGCGGAGTATAGGGCCTCAAGTGTTGGTCTGGCGGAGTTCAGGCCCTTAGGTGAGGATCTGGCTTGGATGAGGGTCTAAGGCGTTGATCCGGCGAAGGCGAGGGCCTCAGGTAGTGGTCCGGAAAAAGAGAGGGCCTCAGGCGGTGGTCCGGCGAAGGTAAGGGCCTCAGGCGGTGGTCTGGCAAAAACGAGGGCCTCAGGCGGTGGTCCGGCGAAGGCGAGGGCCTCAGGCGGTGGGAGAAAAAGACGATGAGATCTTACCAGGGATGAACAAGAAGGGCAAACATACCCTGCTGGTGCAATTTGGTATGGAAAGCTTTGAATATGTAACACCAAACAATTGGGTTGCATAACATCTTCAATGCATAAACAAAACAAGGTAAAATAATAGTAAGGCAAAAGTGCTTCTGCAAAAATAAGTTTTCATGCAAGAAATAAATTTCGCAAATGGCAAAGAAACGATCACAAATGACTTATTTCATACGCAAGAAACCCAATCGTGTAGTTTCACTTCCAGCTTCAATCTCTGCTCGGCATCGTGGACAAGTAAGAGGCTAATCATAGTCTCCATTAACTACCCAATCGAAGTATTTTTTGACCTACAAAATCAATAAGGTGCATCAATTTTCTAATGAAAGACCTGACATGATAGAACTATAATAAAGAAAGTAATAATAAAATTACATACATGATAAATGCATTTATGATATTATAACATAAAAAATGATGCATATTTGGAAGGCATCTATATGCTGATTTAAGTTCCACATAACGGTAAATATAATAAAAGCATTTATCAGAAGCGTAGCTCTTAAATTATTGACAAAAGAAAATCTGGTACTACATAACAAACAAGCAATGTGAGCATTGAGTTTAATTTATTTTAGTAGTCTTCCCAATTTTTAGGGTTTTCAGTATTTTAGTCTGCCTTTGAAAGATGCCTATGATGTTCCTTATGAGAACCGACTGTTCTATATGATTTTTCTTATGATAATGGATTAATTTTTTAAGTTTTCCTATTAATAATCCATATGATATTTCATATGAGAACGTCGTGTTATCTGATTTTCTAGACACCTCCCACTGGTTTAGTTATTTTGGTTGTGATTTTAGGTTCAATTCTTTGTTTGTTCAATGTTTCTACTCCTTGGCCCTATACTATGGGAATGTAATTTACAATCTTTTATTATGGGAAGCTAGGTACTATAGCAACCAAGATTTGTGATTCCTTTGTGATTTATAATGAAATATCTAGTCATATATGGGCTTCTCAACTTCTGTTTAATTTCTACTCTAATTATTGATTTTTTAATTATAAATTATGGGAGAATATGCAATTATAAATAAGAGACTCTGAAGAAAGTAAAACATTCTATTGCATATTACTTTGATTTAATATTGATTTTACTTTGCTTAAGTGTTGGATAGATCTAACTCTTTCTAACAAGTATTCTAAACTGGACCAAACAAGTTGATCCGACCGGTTCATTAGTGAATTGATCTCAAAACAAGTTCGGTCCACATCCCAATCACTTAGAACCATATTGAATAGGGTAGAATAGCAGATTGAACTGGGTAGAACAGGCGATTAAACCAATTAACCCTTTGTGATTTCAATGAACCACCCAATTCATAACTTATCATTTTCTTGTCAATTATTTTTAATCAGGAGGCAAAATATAAATAATTTAGAATAAATAAAACTATTTAAATTATAAACCTCAACTCCTAACCTTATAACTCCTCAAATATTTATTTTAAGTTAACAAACTTATAAGCACAATGATTTGAATTAATCCATGAATATATATGAGAAGCATATTTCTCCAAAAAAAAAAAAAACATGCTTTTCATTTCAAATCATTATTATTATTTTTTATAATCTTTCCTTATTAATAAGAGTTAGAATAAGGTTAGTTATGTTGAATACTTTACAAGGGAAGAATCTAGAAGGACGATGTATATGATACTTGTTAATTTTTCTATTAGACACATTGGTGTTTCGAGTTGAAGTCATTTTCATATTTTTATTTTTATTAAATATTTGTATTATAGTTTAAGAAATATTTGTTGACCTCATTTTTGTATGAGATCACTAGGGACCCATCTAGACCCTAGATCAATCCTGATCCTATATTGATTTAATCTCCAAATCAATCTAGACCTTAGGATCTATTCTAGGTTCTAGGACCCTTCTAGACTCCAGACCAATCCAGACTCTAGGATTCTCCCAAAATTTAGATCCTAGGATATACTCTAGACCCTAGGATTCCTCCAGACAAATCTAGACCTCAAGATCTATTCTAGGACCTAGGATCCTTCTAGACTCCATACCTTAGGATCTACTCCAGATCCTAAGACTTTTCTAGACTTCAAATCTTAGGATCTATTATAGACCCTAGGACTCTCCTGGATCCAGACCCTAAAATCTTCTTAGACTCTAGGATCCTTTTAAATTCTGGACTTCAGGATCTATCTAGGCCCTAGAACTCTTCTAGATTCTAGACCCTAGAATTGTTTTTTATTCTAGGACCAATCTAGACTTTAAATCAAACCTAACCTCAAGTCAATCCAGATCTCAATTGAATTTAAGCCTTAATCAAAATCCAAACTTTAGTCTAGTTCAAAATCTAAACTCTAGTTCAAATATTGACCAAACTTCAATCCTATCCAATCACTTATAATCATCCCAAATGATCATAAATGATTTGGATAATTCAAATCCAATCATCCAGACTCAAAACCCAAATCAAATCCAGAATTTCAAATCAAAGTTCAAGGGTAAAAGGCCATGTCCTGAAAGCCTTTTCGAGTGAATTTTCAAACACTTCAAAACCTTCAGAGTCTATCACTTGCAATGTGATAAGATATGTCTCTAGAGGTAACCTCCACCTTTTGCTGGACTCACTTTGACCCCCAGTTGATCAAGAGTCAAAATGACTAAAATGCCCATATAGGGTATGAATAGTCACTTCAAACCAAATGACCTCCAAATTGAATGCAACCACCTCCAGCAAGTTTCAAATATCAAACCAAACCTGTTGGACTCATTCCCAGACCCTGGATCAACCTAGTTGACCAAGTCAACTTGGTTGACCTAAGAGGCTCATTAAGGGTCCATATAGGTGATTTGATTGAAATGACCTGTCTAAGCAATGGAATCACCTCTATAGGTCTTAAAATGTCATTTCAAACTTGTTGAGCCTGATTCGAGACCCTGGGTCAACTTGGTTGACCAGATCAATTAGGATTGACCTAAATGTTCTTTAATGGGCCCAATAGGCCCATTTAACCAAATCAAACTTTCCAGACCCTGGGACCACACCCAACAGACTCTAAATGTCATTTCAAATCTGTTGAAACCATTTCCAGACCTTGGACCCACCTGGTTGACCAAGTCAACCAAGATTGACCCATTAAAGACCCAAACAGGTTCATTTAATCTAAATGACCTATTTGAATCTTGAAATCACATCCACCAGACTCCTAATACAATTTCAAACTTGTCCAGCCCAGACCCACCCCCTGGGTCAATTAGGTTGACCCAGTCAACCTAGGTTGACCCAAATAACCTTTAATATTTTTAATTAGTTATTTTAATCAATTTGACATTTTAAATCTCCCTTTAAGCTTCTAATCAATTTCAAACCAAGGCCTAATCATGACCTAAACCTTGGTCAATCAGATCTAAGTGACTTTGACTAAGTCAAAGCTACATTACTTGGTTAAATCCCTACTTATATGGTTTCATATATTCAAATATCAACATTCAAGTCTTAAGTCTATCACCCCATAACCCATGGTATTCTCACCTTCCACCTTACCTATTGTTGACCAGTTAACTGATCAATATAGTCAATAAACTCCTTTAAATGGCTCAAATGTTCAAATGACTTGATTCAAGCTAGCCCTTTCCCCATTAAAATCATTCCATCCATCACTCAAAACACTCTCCATTTCACATCATCAGCTTATGTGGCATTTTGACTGGTCAAATGGTCTACATGAGCCTTTGGAGAGGTCAAAGATGGTCAAAATACATCTTAACTTAATCCTCTCTATCTCTAAACTAATCCAGCTGTTAAGACCTCCTCTAGAACATTCTTAGAGTAACCCTCAATCTTTTGATCAAGATCATATGGCTGCTATCATTTCTATGAGCTTATGTGAGACAAAATGGACTTTCCACATAGGATGTCCTTGCACCCGTCCTTGCCCTCTACCCCACCTACTCCTTGGACATGTGGCATCATCTGGGGAGTTGGTGAGTCGATCCTAGTCGTCCAAATTACCTAGGGATGTTTGAATAGGGAGAAAATGTCCTAATGAGCCCTCATTTGAATCCTTATCACCTCACTCCACTCAAACTCTCCCAGAGCCCAAACTTCATTCGTTTGAGTTCTCTAGAGTCCCCCGCTCATCTCCCAACTCAAACCCCAGGGGCCAAAGCCTTTCCCGACGAGCTTCCGGCGAGTCCAACTCCCAATCCATCCAAGGCTTATTCCAAGTGATTCATGGAGTTCCGGAGTGTGGATTCAACTGAGAACTTAATTGTGGACAGTCTACAAGCTCAGAGAATTCAAAAGCGATGTAAATCGTCCATTAAATTACGATAAAATCCTAAACCTAGCTTAGGACACCTAGGTTAATTTAGCGTTTCATTTAGTGTATTATTTACCGTAAAATAATTTCCCCACTATTTTTGTTCACCTATATAATCTAGGTTTCAAATTTTGTTAAGTTTCTTTAATTGTATCGAACGAACGAGTAAAAAAATAAATTTAGGGCGTCATTTTTAGTATGCTATGAATGTACATTTTTTGGACCGTTGATCACGCGATCAACAGTCCATATCTAGCCGTTCCGCAGCTTGATCAGGCCATGTGATCTATTTTTCGATCGATCCACCGTCCGATGGCATCTGGACTTTTGATTTGAGATTGCTGGATCTAATTTCTGTCGTCTGATCTTCTTCCATAGAGATTGAATGGTGGGATTCGATCTCCGCCATCAGATCAAACCTGTGGCGATCCTACGACGCAGATGACCTGCTGGCCTGGTTAAGTGAAACCGCATGAAGCGGTCTGTGACTGACGCGTGGATGACCACCGTCACCAATCATTGGCGCCGCCGCGGTTTTGATCTGTTCAACCCCATTGTACCACGTGGCTGCTGCCGCCGCTAGACCCTCTAAATATTTTAAAATCTAATTTTAAATAAATTAAAACCCGATTTTCTTTAAATAATAATATAAAATTAAATAAAAATTTAAAAAATGCATAAAATACCTCAAAATTTTTAGAATTTCAAAACCTCTAATTTGAAATTAAAATTATATTAAAATTTATTTTATATATTAAATAAATTTAAAACATTTAATTTTTAATGTTTAATTAATATATAATTAAAAGTTAATATATATATATATATATATATATATATATATATATATATATATATATATATATATATATTCAAAAAATATTTATTGATATAGTTTTAAATATTTTAATTCACTTAAGATATTTTATATTATATATAATTTTAAATTATTTAATTATTGTAATATTTTAATCTTTATTAACATTTAATTAAATCTAAGTCGAAATAAATTTAAAAAATATATAATAATATTAAAAACTTTTACTTTGAATAATATTAAGATTTCAGAGAATATTTAATATAAATTAAATTTAATTTAAAAATTAATTTAATTGTTAATTATTTTAGATTACTTAAAACACCTTTAATTACTTTAAAACTTGAAAATATTCAAATTAAATTCAAATTAATTCAAAAAAATCTAAATAATATATCAAATTTTTTTAGATTTTTAATATTTTAAATTAAAAATATTTTCAAATTTTGAAACTTAATTTATTTTGAATAATTTGAATTATTTAAATATTTGTAATATTAATTAATATTTAATTAAATATTATATTAATTATTTTAAAATTAAAATTTATTTTTAAATAAACTAAAAAAAAAATTGTGGATCTCTCAACTCCTTTAAATTTATTTTAGTAAATTTTTAATTATTTTATTTTAAAGTTTATATATATATATATATATATATATTAAAACCCCAAAGGGGCTACGTGTTAAACCGAAAAAGATCCTAAGAGCCAGAGTTCCCTAAAACTAAAGCAACAGGAGAAGGGTTGTAAGGAGACAACACCCAAAAAATAGGAAGAGATTGATAACACTTTCAGAACGGTCTTCCAAAAACAAAAGCTCACAATCATAAGAAAAAAAAATCTGAAAAAAATAAATGAGAAAGTAGAATCCCCAGCATTCCGTGAACATCTTCCAGCAGCAAACAACACCTTGGGTGACCATCCAACTCGAGCTGACCTGAAAAGGGTGAAAAGAGCAACAACAGAGGCTAGCAAAAGTAGGAGTGTTAGTAGTATTAATATATTCAAATTGTAAATAATAACATCAGGAGCAAATCATATAAAACAGCAACGAATTACTGGAAGTCCTAAAGATTAGACTATTAGAGCTCAGGACTTTCTCAGAAAAAATAGCTTCATCAACCCACTCCAAAAGCCGCTCGATCCTAAATCAAGGATTCCTGCCAGAAAAATGCCTCATACACAAGGAATTCCGCCCAGAAAACCACTCCCAAATGAAGCAGAAAACTCAAAAGATGATAATCATGAACACAAAATAACAAAAGCCCATCCAAACACCATCAAACCCCCAGCCCCAACACCAATCCAGAGGATAACCCGAAAAACCAAAACCAATCCAACAACCCATCCAATACAGATATCTATATGTATATATTTATATATATGTATATATACTTTAAAACTATTTAAACATTATATCTATATAAATTTTAAATGTTGAGAGATCTCTTGAAGCTTTAAGCATAGATTATGCTTGATTGAATAGAATTTATGGGGATTAATGATTAATAAATGAATAATTACCTTGCTAATTATTATTGATTAATTTTTCCACTGATTAAGCTTTAATTTTATTTGCATGTTAAGCATTCACACACTCACTTAGTTTTAAGGCTCTTCTAGATCTAGGATCTGATTGTGAATGTTATAAGTGCATCGATCTATATGTATGACAAGGGTTAGAATAACCTTTATTGCAAACCTACAACATAGTGTCATTAAGGATAATAATTAAGAACCTTTATCTAGAAAACTTAGATTAATTTTAGAAATTAAAATACACATCCTTTTGAATATAAATTTTGAACAATTAAACTTAGTGACACTCTGAGCTCATAAAAAAAATTTCTCACTCATTTTTGAATTCATTAAGCCTCTTAATTAACTTAATCAAAATTAAACCTTAATTAAGCATTAAACTTTCTAGAAATTTTAATAAATCACTTTTAAATCTAAAAATATCTTAAACTGACTAGAATTTAAACCTTAATCAACAAAAGATAAAAACCATTTAATTTGACAGCAAATTGAAACTTAATTTAATTTTAATTAAAAACTAATATTTAATTAATTTAATTAATTAATAAAAATTTAATTTTTCAAAAAATTCCCAAACACTTGAAAATCACTCCTTAGGTCATTCCTGATCTTTGGAGTTGATTTCAAGGAGTTAGGAGTTCATTTGGACTCAAATCAAGAAAATCCTTCTAATTAAATAATTAAATAAATTCTAATAAATACTCAAAATTTGAAAATTCATAACTAATTCAAAAAAAATTCAAATCAATCAAACTCAATTGCATTCAACTCATAATAATGTATAATATTTATTAAAATTATTAAAATTCCAGAAAACCATCAAATTTGAAAAAGTCAACTTTTGGTCAAATTAAGTCAAAATCGAGTCAAAACTTCAAACCTTCATAATAAAATTCAGAAAAATATAATTTTAGCCTACTTATAGTCTAATTGATCGTATTAAGGTATAGTATTTTAATAAAATATTAATTTTTTAGAAAACTCTCTTAATTTAAAAGTTAACTTTTAACCTCTTAATTAAATGATTAAAATAATCAAAAATTCATAAAACTCAAAAATCACTTTAAAACTCCAGAAATGTTTAACCAACTCTTAAAACCAGCAATCAAATACTTTTGAATAAGATCTATTAACTTTTAAACTTTAATCAAATTAAAACATTTAATTATACCGGGTACTACTAGGTAACCAAGGCCTACGATGCTATTAGCTTAGCCTCAAGGAAGGTGAAATAAACTTCACAGCCTTGGTGAGAAACAAAGGTGGTATCCAAAAAATAATTAAAATCAATTTTAAAATTAATCTCAAATCATTAAGACTTAAACTTTAACCAATATCCTACCTTAAGTCTTTCAACCAATCAAAACTTCAAATAACTTTAACTAATAATCCTATTTAGGACATATCCAAATCACACAGCCTTATACACACTCTCTAGATGGTTTGCTAGAATCACCAACTCTACTTTTAGGCTAGGCCGGTGCTTATTTTTTCTGTAGTTGTGTGTCATGCTTTCTGTGTTTTTTATTGCATGATGTTTGTTAGTTTAGAATTGATGTGTTTATTTACTTACTTGATTACTGCACTTTATACTATGTTTTTTGTATGCTAAATCTACCCTTAGGTTAGGAGCGGTTTTTATACTAATCCAATTTTGTTCAAATGGACATGCTCATACGAGGCATTAAGCTTAAAGGGGGCAATAAATAAATCAAAAAAATATATCATATTTTGCACAGGTGCTCGCTGCGCTTAAGACCCCCTTTAAATTAAAAGCACATGGCCAAGTGTGGCTAAAATTATGCATTTCAATTTTCAAATAATAACTGCTTGGGATTGTATATATAAATGCTGATTATTAGGATAACCCTGTAGGATCGAGTCTAGATTTTTCTCTTTGAAAATGTAATTTGATTGTAATATGGTTGTAATGTTTAAAGTGATTTGAGTTGGGATGTTTAGATCCTACTTGAATTCTAAAGAGGAGAAGACATCCCTAAAGGGGAGAGTCTTCGTCCATTTGGAAGATCAAGTTAGGATACCTTTTAAATATCCAAAGAGAAAAGATAAAACCCCTTTCAAGGGGGAGTTTCTTTTCATTTGGATATCTTGAACTGACGAATCAAGATGCTTGTGAGAAGATGAAGAGGTGGATAACGAGAAGAATCTCAAATCTCAAAATCACTTAAGTCTTAAGAGTAGAATCCGTGTTATTGTCAGTGGTGCCCGACCACTTTACTTTTCTGCAAATTCTGGGATGTAATATTAAAAGGCACTTGCCTATAGACTTTCAATTTAAATAATTAATTTAGTTGATTTGTTTACTTGATTATGCAGTAGAAACTGTATGCTTTTCTAGTATTTTTATTTGCATGCAGTATTTGATTTAGCCTGGAATTCGACTGTAAACTCTTAAGGACTTGTTAAAATTTTTCTACTTTAATTAAATAAAATCTTTTCTTAAATAATGTCCCTACCACTTGATAATAAATGATTGGACTCATTTTTTTAAAAAAAGCGCTTAGGTCGTTTAGTTGTCTCCCCAATCCAGGTTGGGGTAAGTCCAGACTTGCATTGTATTAGTTAGGTTCGGGTTACTTTTTAGTACCCAATTTAGACTTAGGTTCCTAGGCAGGCTCGGGCTATAAGACCTCAACCTCCGAGAATCTAATCCTAATTTTCTAATAAAATTGATCACTCAAACTTAAAATATATTTTTAATCAAATTCAAGCCCTACACTTAGGATAGATTGGGGCACTTCTGAATTATTTCAGAACCCAAGTGCCTTCTACCTTTCTTCCTTTGATTCAAAAATAAGTGTTCAAATTTGATATATTCCCGATTAAAAATTCATACCCTTACCTCCTTTGACATGAAGCTTTAAAATCTTAAATAAAGTTTATACCGCTATTTTAATCGAGAGTGTTCGTAGGAAAATTCCAATTTTTCTACGATGTAATTAACTATGAGGGCTAATGTTTGTAGGAGATTTAGAAACTCAGACAAGATTTTTAAAATCAAAATTTTCAAAACTTCAATTAGTTATCTTTGAAAATTCAAACAAAAATGGCGATCATTATTTTTGTATTCGACTAATAGGCAATGAATGATATTTTCTTTCTCTGGGGAGATATATCAGGATTGGTATGAATTCGAGTATGAAGTTAGTGATACTACATTTCGATTATGATAGCTAGATATTTGTTGAACACCATTTTGATCCTTTGGGATCATATATAGTTCTCTCTCAAAAATTTTTATGATATTCATGATTAAATTTATAATTATAAATCTAAACTCATTAAGGGATTTTATTTTCATCTTTTGAGGTGATATATTTCCACTAATGAATATTTGATTTCAAAATTAAAATTCAAATATCAATTTTGAATTATTTTCAAAGATAATTAAACTTTTTCAAAACTATATTTTTCAATCAAAACAATATTTAAATAATTTAAATATTTATTACATAATCTAATTTAAACCTCAATTTAACATTTCAACCTTGAATCTTTCATTCTTTTGGTTCAATGTCTTATCCAAATGTTAGTTTTTATAACTAATATATTTAAATTAGTTATTATATAGTGTTTGTAACTTATCCCATTTTGAATAAGTTTAAAATATGATATAAAATTCCCTCCAAAAGGCAAAAACATGGATAACCATTTTTCGATTATTCATAGCCTTTTTAGTTAAAAAATTATTCATTCTTATCTTAAGAACTTCTATGATGAATAGAAGTCGTATATATGTGATCAATCTCATTCACAAAATACACTATTAATTTGATATTTGAGAAGGTTTAGAAGCACCCAAAATCTATGATAATCCACATATGTCAATGGCTAGAGAGGTATGTTAATTCCTACATTTAAGATTCGATCTTCCTTTTGGATTTGAATTTGAAAAGATGTATGCAATCCAAAATCATCTCTTTCATATGATTCTAGAATTTGAATTATATCTATAATAAAAATTTTATATTCCAAACTTCAACAAATGATTGATCACATACAAATTTTTAGATTTGATAAACATATGATTTTGTGATTGAAAAATATATTTAAGATACTTAATATCATCTTTTATTTCTTCTATTTGATATCAGAGCCAGTCATTGATGTTATTTAGTTATACTTAAAAAGAGGGGACAAAATATAAATGAAGCATTGGATCCAGAAGTTTGATTCAATTTATGTCAATTAAATAATTTATATCATACAAATGGAAGTTCTAATGGAAGTATTAAACTAAGGCTGATTATCACATCATTTCTGTAGATAAGGACATATTGCCTCTTTGTATATGCATTTGCCTCCCCCTTTCTAATAAAGCAAGTAAAATTAAAAAATCTAATAAACAATAAAAATAAAAAAAATAAAAAAATAACAAAGAAAAACTCAAATAAGGCTTTTATCCATTATCTCTTTCTTGGTCTGATGCTTCAGAAACCAGATCTGCCCATGAATTTTTTTGCTTTTCATTATTTCCCCAGTTTAAATTTAACTTTGCTTTACCCTTTTCTTTTGCAGGGAGAATTCTTAAATTATGGCACTCATTTTTCATATGTCCAGGTTTCCTACATCGAAAGCAAACAATGTTAGAGGAAATATGGACATCCTTACCACTTTTACCTTTCTTCCACTTTTGCTTATGCATTGGTGAGCTTTGTGATTTGCTTAACAATTCATTGCTATCGTCACCAACTAAGCTTCATCTTTCCGTATCTTCAGCTTTTAGAACGATCGTTTCACCTGCATCCAAAAGTCTTTGACCCAACCCTTGCTCGTAGGCAATGAGTGAGCCAATCAAATTATAAATAGAATAATCATTCAAATCTTTTGATTCACAAATAGCAACAACTTTAGCATCGAATTTTTCAAGTAAACAACGAAGAATTTTGTTAACTTTTTCAAAATTTGAAAAATCTTTTCATAAGGCATGCAATGATGTAGTAATTTGAATAAACCTTGTATACATGTCTAAAATCATTTCAAAAGGTTTCATAGAAAATATTTCAAAATCATGCATTAAAATATTCAACTTTGATTGCTTGATTTCATTAGAGCCTTCGTATATGGTGTGCAATTTATCCCAAACTTCCTTACCAGTAGTGCACGTGAAAATTAACAAAAAATCTTCAGAATTTAAAGCACAGAAAAAACAATTTAAAGATTTTATATTTAATTGAGCATCCATTCGTTCATCCCTATTCCATTGATTAAAAGGAATATCAGTTTTAATTCCATTAACAATACGTGATGGTGATGAATAACCAGTTAAAATCATATGCCACATACGAAAATCAGTCAATTGCAAAAAAGTAGACATGCGAATTTTCCAAAAATCAAATGTAATATTTTCAAACAATGGTGGTCTAGTGATTGAATATCCTTCCGCAAAAGTATGATTTGAAAAATTAGCCATGGATCGAAATTCAAAAATTTTTAAAAACTTATTTTATGAAAACTACTCTGATACCAATTAAAAGTGGTTATATTACACTAGAAAGTGCTCTGATAGCACTTAAAAGTTCGTTAGGGATGTTAGGCCCTATAGAACTGGCCCAAAGCTAATTTAAAAGAGAGAGGTGAATTGGAAAACTTTAAACCAAAGATAAAAGTAAAACCAATATCACCACATAGAAAACCAACGATGCGGAAATTAAAGTGCGGAATTAATAAAGAAAGAACACTCCGGATTTATAGTGGTTCGGTCAAACCTTGACCTACGTCCACTCCTTGGAGGCACCCTCCAAGTATTGCACTAACACAAGTGTCTCTCCTTTAGCCCCCAAAGCTAGGCGGAGAAGCCCTTACAAAATCACTTCCACCTCTCCCGGTGCGGCGGAGTTGCCGGGTCCTTTGACACCAAAGAGACTTCTTCTTTGGTGAACTTACCTCGAGACAAGCCTTGAATCCGATGGTACTAAGGTGCGAGTTCACCGGAGCAACCGTGTGGAACCCCCTCCACACTCCCTTGAGTCCCCCCTCACAGGATCTTCTCCCTCTCTCAAACTCCACCCTTTCCTCTCTCCCTTTCAAGCTCTCTCTTTAAGTTTCCCCCACAAGAACGAAGCTCCAATGGCTGCCAAAGACTCTTACAAAGTGCCTTGTCATAGCTTAAATAGAAGAGCTAAAAACGAGCTCATTAATGCAAGTTGCCGACATTATCGTTCAGGATGATAGGCATATCGTCTTGGCCGATCAGTACAAATTAAGCTCATTAGCCCGGGACGATTTGAGACGATCAGAAGAAAATTGGTTACATCGTCCAGGCCGATCCCACGATCGTCCTGGCCGATTAGTTTAAAACCGATTTCAATCATCCTGATCATAGCCCTGAATACAAGCTATCCGATGTAGATCGTCCAGGCCATCATCCTGGCCGATCATTCGATCGTCCCGGATGATGTGATCGTATCAATCAACCATTAATACTTTCCAAAGATACCAGATCAATTTAGGCATGATTGAGTTAGATCGTCCTGGACGATAATAATATCGTCCTGGCCGATTTCCTAAAACAAAGAATTCCTAAATTGATTATGGCGGCTGATTCTTTCTGAATTGAGATTATCGTCCTGGCCGATACAAGTATCGTCCAGGCCGATCTATTGACGGCTGCCTTAATGAGGATGCCCTAATTAGGGTTTCTGATTTTGGACAGATTGTCTAGGCCAATATTAATTTCGTCCCGGACGATGTTATAAAAAACAGAAATCATATAGGGAGCAAGAGAATTTCTACCAAGTTACAAATCATCAGATGCCACACCAAATATAACAGACTCAAGAAAGGAAAAAGATTACAAACTGACACAGACCTAGTCTACCCAATCTTGAGCTGGTTTCAAATTGCAGCTGATTGTGTGGACCTGAAACGTTAGCACAAAAGGCAATCGCAGAGAAATAAGAAATGTTTGCTATCATCAAAATCATAAACCATTGATCCACAACAGGTTTGGTCAAATAAAACAACGACCTTCTGATGACCCTATTAGGAGAGTAAAGATATTAGATTTGACTTATGTTAAGAAAGGTTGGGGTAGACCTAAAAAGACTTGGTTAGAAAATATTAGGAAGGACCTTTTTTTATTAGATTTAAATGAGAATTTGACTTTTAATGAGACACAATGGAGAAAAAGGATTCATGTAGCCAACCCCACGTAGTGGGATAAAGGCTTGATGTTGTTGTTTTTGTTGTTGCACTTTAATAAATGATTGATCTTATGTGAATTTTTGGATTTGGTAAACATATGGTTTTGGGATTTAAAAATATATTTATGATTCAGGATAATATCTTTTATTTCTTACACTTAGAATGATTATAATGGCGTTGGAAATGATCCTAAAAACATTTCCCCACAATATAGGTAATTGTATGCAATAATTGTATGCAAACACAAATACAAAGAGGCAATATGTCCTTATCTGCAGAAATGATGTGATAATCAGCCTTAGTTTAATACTTCCATTAGAACTTCCATTTGTATGATATAAATTATTTAATTGACATAAATTGAATCAAACTTCTGGATCCAATGCTTCGTTTATATTTTATCCCCTCTTTTTAAGTATAACTAAATAACATCAATGACTGGCTCTGATATCAAATAGAAGAAATAAAAGATGATATTCGGTATCTTAAATATATTTTTCAATCACAAAATCATATGTTTATCAAATCTAAAAATTTGTATGTGATTAATCATTTGTTGAAGTTTGGAATATAAAAATTTTATTATAGATATAATTCAAATTCTAGAATCATATGAAAGAGATGATTTTGGATTGCATACATCTTTTCAAACTCAAACCCAAAAGGAAGATCGAATCTTAAATGTAGGAATTAACATACCTCTCTAGCCATTGACATATGTGGATTAGCATAGATTTTGGGTGCTTCTAAACCTTCTCAAATATCAAATTAATAGTGTATTTTGTGAATGAGATTGATCACATATATACGACTTCTATTCATCATAGAAGTTCTTAAGATAAGAATGAATAATTTTTTAACTAAAAAGGCTATGAATAATCGAAAAATGGTTATCCATGTTTTTGCCTTTTGGAGGGAATTTTATATCATATTTTAAACTTATTCAAAATGGGATAAGTTACAAACACTAATAAATTAACTCCCATATATCTAATAAATGTCTCTTAATTATGTATATACCTGCATAACAAATTAACTATATCTTTATTTCAAGTCTAGTTTTAGTAATGTTTATCATACCAATAGATGTGTACACAAAATAACTAAATATGAAAAACATCAAAATCATAAAAGTCTCATTTATAATATTATCCATTAAAATGAAATCAACCAAAATACTTCAGCTAGCCTTAGGTAGGTGTTTAAAGCCATCTGTTGTAGAAGCAACCTTTTTAAAGCTCAAAGTGTTGCCTAATCATCTTAAGTATGTATTTTGGGTGATTCATCAACTTTACTTGTAATTATATTTAGTGATCATGATGAATTTTAAGAGAAAAAGTTTATGTGGGTTCTTAAAGGCCATGAAAAAGTCATTGGGTGGATTATAATGAACATTCAAGGGATTAGTCCATCAATGTACATGCATAAAATTTTAGAGATTGTAGAAAAGTTATTGGATGGAGTATAACAGACATTCGAGCAAAAGTTCATCAGTGTACATGCATAAGATTCTATTAGAAGATGATTATCAACATGATGCTAACCCATAAAGGAGGTTAAACATTGTTATGATGGAAGCAGTAAAGAAAAAGATACTTAAGTGCTTAGATGAAGGAATTATTTATCTTATTTCTGATAGGGATTGGATTATCTCAATTCACCATGTGCATGAAAAAATTGGGTTAATTGTAGTCATGAATGAGAAGAATGTACTTATACCAACTAGAATTGTGAATAGGTGGAGGATTTGTATTAATAATAAAAAACTTAACAAAGCCATTAGGAAGTACCATTTTTCATTTCTCTTTATAGATCAAATGCTTGATTGGTTAGTAGGGCACCCTTTTTATTGCTTCTTAGATGACTATTTGGGATACCATCATATTTCTATTGCACAAGAAGATCATGATAAGATGATCTTTACATGTCCTTATAAAATATTTGCATTTAGAAGAATGCCCTTCAGATAATGTTATGCCCCTACAATGTTCCAATGATTCATGTTGTCTATATTTTTAGATTTAATATAGTAGGGCATTGTGATTTTTATAAATAATTTCTCTATTTTTGGAATAATATTTAATTTTTATTTAGATCAATTAGAACTTGTTCTGAAGAGATGCGAGAAAACTAACCTTATTCTCAATTGGAAAAAAAAATGCTAGTTTTTTTTTAAGAAAAACATTTTCCTTGGGCATAAAATCTTTGAGAGCGGGATAGAGGTTGGTAAGAGGAAGAACGAGGTGCTTGAGAATTTGCCACCTTCTAATTTTGTAAAGGGAGTTTTATGTTTTTTTTAGTTGATGCCAATGTTTCTAATCTTTACATTATGAAACATCTATATCATTTAATTGAGAATATTTTACCATTTAAATTCAATTCTAACTATTTAAATGCATTTGAAAATCTTAAGAAGTGCTTAGTTACTTATATATATCATCTCACCTCATTAATCTTTAAATCTAAATTGATGTCTGATGCTAGTGACTATGCACTTGGAGCAATTTTAGTGTAAAGATTAGAAAATAAAAAGTTTCATGCTATATATTATGCTAGTAGAATGTTGAACGATGCATAAATTAATTACACGATAACTAAAAAAAATTTTACTGATAGTCTTTACATTTAATAAATTAGATCATATTTGATTGACACCAAGGTTATTATTTTCACTGATTACTCTACTATTAAATACCTATTAAGTTAAAAAGATGCTAAACCAAGATTAATTAGATGGATTTTACTGTTACAAGAATTTGATGTATAGAATCTAAATAAGAAAGGTTTTGAGAATTAGGTGGCCAATTATTTATCTAGATTAGAGTAAGAGGATTATATGCATAATGATTTTAATATTAATGAATTCTTACCCAATGAGAAGTTTTTTGCATTTGACCACAAATAGTCTCATCCATTGTTGTTGCGGCTGTTCTCAAAAAATTTTCCTTAATTTTTAATAATTTTTTAATTTTTTGCGACTATTGTTCTCAATTCTTAATGTTTCATGATGTTAGTGTTTGTAATACTAATAAACATTATTTTTAATTATAGTTTTTTTGTATTTTTTTTTTTTTGACATTTTAGAATTGGGTAAATTTAGTTATGATCATATTTGATTCGATCATTTTCAATTTGATGATTTGAGTGTATAGTTGAGGTGGGATTGTATAAATTCAATGGTGTTCTCTGAACCACATACATGATATATTTTGGATGATAGGGATTTAATGTAAAGAAAATCAGAGAGGTTTTATAAAATCAGATTATGTATTAAATATTAGTTGTCCAACGTGTCAGATGTTCGGTGGGTGGCAACCATGATGTATGGTTCTCACCTTAGTTGTAGTGGATATGGATCCTCTCTATATTATTGTTCGGTTTGTTTTGACTTAATTTAATTTATTAAGACTTTGCATTTAGACTAAATTAAATAAATTTTTTTTTTGAAATAATATAAATAAAACAAAATTATCCAAACAGTTTTTTGTATAATATTAAATCACTATGATATTTGTCTTGTTATAATCAAGAAAAATTCAAATTTAGTTATAGTTGAACTTTCTGAAGCTCTTACATAACTTATTGTACATCTTTCACCAATCACTTCTGGCATTATTTTAAATTTCTTATTGTCGTTCAAATGTATTGTAATTATTATTATTATTATTTTATTTATTACATTAAAAGTTCTTTTAAAACATGATTTTTTTTCTTTAGGATGAAATTTATTAGCTTTTTGATTATAAATCTAAATTTGATGTTATTATATTATATGTGTTCTTTATTGTTAGAGTGTTCTTTTTAATTTTAATGACATATTATTTGTCTAACTTTTACTTTGAGTCTTTGATTTTTTAGTAACCTTTAACTTTTTTAATATTTGGTTTAAATCTTTTGTTTTTTGTTTTTATCTTTGCTATTAATGTTTTAAATTTTTTCTTCTTCTAAAAAACAATTTCTATAGCACAATATTTCACAACAAATCCAACAAATTTTCTAGAAGTTATATTACAAAAAAAAAAATTAAAACTACTAATGTCAATCCTAAGCATGGATGAAAAGGGTTGAGTTTTTTTTTTTTTTTTTAATTAATGTGTTTTTTTTTTTTTTTTTTTTTTTTTTTGCTTATTGTTTTTTGTTGGTGATAGGTGGCAGTCAAATGCAGGTCATTGATTGAAGCAGATTGAAGCATAAATAGGAATCTTAGTCAAGTTATTAATGACAAGGTGGGATAAGCACTTTACAATTGAAAATTTTCATTGATTTCATGCAATTTAAGATAGAATATGCTGATTTATTCTTCTTTTGGATACAGATTTCTCCAAGGCTTACCCTGACAGAATTTAGAACAGAAATAAGGAGAAAAGATATTGTTTTGACCATGTTTTTGGGCCTGAATGTACAAATTGTGTATATCGATTCATGTACTTAGTTGATTTTATTTTCATTATATTTTATGTACATGGTTTCTATTTTTAATATATTTATATAACATCAGCATTTTGTTTCTTATTATTTATTTGTATTTACATTTTTCATGTATACTTTTTCTCATAATAAAGAAATAAATCTTAATAGATCATCTTCTGCTTCTTAATATTGTTGTATGTGAGAAATTAAGTTGGTAAAATAATTATCGATCTCGATTGCCTTAGGGTGGAACAATCGTCATTGAATATTCTATTTTTAAAATTTTATTCATGTTCAACATATGCACGTGAATTTAGTAAGCAGATCTTGAATTTTCTTTATGTTGAATTTAACAATTTACTTAGCTTCTTTCATGTATTGGAAGTAAACTATAATAATCATTTTTTATAAGAATTACTCGCTAAGAAAGTAATAAATTTTCACCCCTTTCTCTTTTTGCATCATGGATAGCTTGGGATTCACTTCTCATGCAACCAATGTAGTGCCACCCATCAAATGCTTGTTATTATTTATAATGCACTTTATAGGAAGATTGTTCATTCAGTAATGAATAATGCTAATCACATGGCACCAAAGTGTGCATTCTATGATAAAAAATTATTTGAATTTTTGTTATATGCTATATGTAATTCAATTTATCTGAATTCAAATATTTACAAGTATAAATCACCTATATTGAAAATTTTTGCTATATGCATTTGCACTAGTATATAAAATGACCATGAAGTGATACATAAATAAAATTGATTACATACAAACTAGTTCATGCTGAGATAGCTAGCATTGCACTCTTCACATTTCATATATATCAAACAAATAAGATAAGAAGAAAGAAAGAAGAAGTTTGCTTATGTATTTTGAAATTTTCATAAACAAACAGAGATATCAGGAATGTGAGCAATCTTATGCCGATCGGAGCCTCCGTCCTCTCCATAGCGCTCCTTTAACTCTGGATGACATCCCGAAATTTGTAGACGTTTCAAAGAGGGAGGAAGGTTCGGTAATTCTGTAATAGGAACATCCTGGATAATTAGATACTGAAGTGAAGATAAGCTTTCGAAGGTGGAAGGGAGAGTCTGTAAGGATGTCAGCCATCGAATTCTCAGCTCAGAAAGAGAAGACCTAACAGTCAGAAACCACTGCTCCACCTCATTTGGAAATGAAACCACCTCATCATTATCCAAAATTGTCAGCTTTTTTAAGGAGGCGATACTTCTCAGTGGCTCCATTAGCAACACGGATGGATCACTTATCTCAAGATAGTTGAGCATGAGCTGGCAATTATTAGTGGCCTCCACTTCTCGATATCTTCCCAGAGAGATCAGATTAGGGCACTTTATAATTTGCAAGGTTCTTAGTGATGCAAGTCTTGCTATTTCATCAGCCAGCGGAAGAGATGTAATGTTTGGAAAGTCAAAGACCCATAATGATTGAAGGGGAATAGGATTTGAATTGCTACAAAAATTCAAAGTCTTCCACCCCATGTTATCTATATACAAGTTCTTGAGCTTAGGGGGCAAAGAGGGCAACTCTTTCAACTTCAGGCAGTTACCTAGCTCCAGTTGAATTAAGCAAGGAAACAAACATTCATCTTCAGCAGCTACTCCTGCCTCAAACCAATCCTCTAATGCTTCTAATCCCCAAATATATAACTTCTCTAGCAATGGAAAGGCACGGTATTTATCATTCCCACTAAATTTACTTTCGAGACATTTTACTTTCGGCATCTCCGCAAGTTCTAGAATCCTGAGGAAGGGAAGTTGCCCAAAAGGAGGAAGAGTTTCCCACTCCAAGCATTTTGTCAATTTGATTTTCTCTAGATTGATGATCGGATTGACATTGTTCATCCATATTGCAGACCTTGCACCCATGTATCTCTCTATGTTCAGATTCTTTAGACATTTTGGTGGCCGAAGGTTGTCGAGCACGTTCTCATCTAAATCGTTGTTCGTCGAATCAATGTGATTATCACTCCAACATAAGGTCAAATATGTGAGCCTCCTCTTTTCACATAATTGGGCATTACGAGCCTCCTTGCCATCCTTAACATTTTCTAGGCAATTGATTCCTAATTTGTAAAGATCAATCATATTCTTCAGCTCCCCAATTCGATAACCACTCACATCTCTAAGATCAAATATATACAATTCTGAAAGAGACTTTAGCTTCCCAACCCCATATATTGATGAAATATAACTATTTTTGGGAAATTCCATGTAACGCAAGTTAGAAAGACTATTAATATCACTTGGTAAAAAAACATCACCTTCAGGATTGTTTAAGCTATGTGGCCTCTTATAGATTATGTATTGCAAGTGATAGAGATTACATAGAGATTTTGGCAGCATAGTCAAATTAGCATCATCAATCATTAAGTATCGAAGATGTATCAAATTTCCAATCTCCTCAAGTATCATTTTCAATTGAACTTGATCAACACATATGTATAATAAGCGTAGGCTTCTCGATGTTTTTAATACTTCAATAAGTCCATTGCAAAGATCCTGATCTTTAAAATCTTTATAGAACAAGAAAAGAGAATGCAAATGTTTCAACTTCTCAATCTTTCTTAAGATGTCTGGTTTTGCATTTAGAATAGATAAGTGCCGAATAGTCTCAGAAATTTTGAGAGATGACACTACATTACCCACAAGTTTACAGCATACCTGAGAAAAAAATCTAGATGCTGACTCATGTATTAAATCATGCATCTTGTAGTTATATGTGACTGTCAAATCGTAATCTACGACCTCAAACTTGTCAAATAAAGCTTTTTTGACTAAAGCATCAAAATACCTTCCTCCGATATCCTCCATAGTCATTTCTTGAGATGGCTGAATGAAACCCAATGCAATCCACATTCGGACTAAATCATCTTTATCAAACTCATGATCTTCTGGGAACATACAACAAAATGCAAAGCCGTTTCGTAGATGATTTGGCAGAACTGTATAGCTAAGTCTTAAGATAGAATGGATAGAATTTTGATCCAATAAATTGCTTTCTAGAACTGTCCTCCAATCCCTTACATCCAAGTTCTCATTCAGAACACCACCAATGACCTTAGCTGCCAACGGAGATCTTGAAAGCTTTTTAACTATTTCACGAGCAATGACTTTTAAATTTTCATGAACGTTAGGGTTCTCTACACCAGCAAATGCATGAGAGTTGAGGAGCTCCAAACACTCATCTTCCTCTAGGCCCTCTAATTTAACTATTTCCTTCTTCTTTTTAATTACTTTTGCAAGCATCAGTGCAACTGAGTCGGTTCGAGTTGTTACCAGAATCTTACTACCAAAACCCCCATAAGCTAGAGGGGCGAGCACATCTTCCCATCTTTTATTCTTCTCCTCATCCTCCTCCCAAATATCATCCAACACAAGTAAGAACTTTTGGGACATAATCTCAGTCCGAAGACTATTTTGAAGTGCATCAAGTGTGTCACAACGAGGCCTCTCCATCTTAAGAGATTGCAACATATCTGCAATGACTTTCTTCACATCAAAGTTGTTGGAAACACAAACCCACATTTTAAGACCAAATTCCTTTGTAATTTCATCATTATAAACATGTTGCAAGAGAGTTGTCTTCCCCATACCACCATGGCCGACTATAGATAGAAGAGAAATGTTTCTGTACAAATCAGTTCCCCGTTGCTCATTTGATGGATTCCTCAGCCAGTCCATAACAAGCTCCTTCTCCTTTCCTCGCCCAATGAGATCATTTTTAGGCAAGGCTCCCGTTTCACGTGCTCCTTGCAGCTCAAGCTGCTGCTTCTGATGCTCCCCCTTTGCGTCTTTTACAAGATGAAAGAAAGTATCAACACCAGTTGTTGTAACTTTATCAAGTTTCTGCACAGCCTCCTCCAGTCGTTTCAAGGTGGGATCAATTTTGAGAGCACGTTTGCCAATTTTGACAAGTTTTTTCTTCATGGATTTCATGATGGAACGCACCCTTCTCAGCTTCTTGTCTTTGTTCACCTGTTTTTCGAGTTCCATGTACTCCAGCTCGTCCAACACGTCATCTGCATCATCAATGGCATCTCGTAGCTGCCATAGCCATTTGTTAAGACCCGGATTTTGGTCTGTGATCTGCTCTTGGCTGGAAGCAAAGTGGACAACAGCTTGGATCTTGGGGAGATTCTCTTGCAGCTTGTCCAGCTCCTCCTTCATGCCTGTCTGCCATCTGACTTGATCTTTCAGGTAACGAAAGCCAGCGCTGATGAGCTTCTCCATGATTGGATCAAGAATCATATCCGCCATGGCAATCGTCGACGATCGATGTAGAAGAGCAGAGCAACTGAAGAGTAAGAAAAAAAAGGAAATTGGAAGAGATGCAGATCTGATAGTCTACCGGCTCATTGTGATATCCTGCTGATTAAGATAAGGGAAATCCATGAATCTTTCATCTCAACCTTTTCTTTGCAATCCGACGGCCTAGCGGAGACTTCAACAGCGTCAAGGAATTCCAGCTGACAATTGTCAAATGTGGCGTGGCATAAATGATAAAACTTAAGCTTCGAGCGAAGGCCCACTAAACCTAACTAAATTTTTTACTTTTTAGTGAAAAAAAAAAATCATTTAAAAAAAAATTTATACTTAAAAAATTATTTAAAAAAATAGTAAAAAAAAAAAATGATGTGAAGCAATGCTTAAGCTCCAGGATAATAGTTGACTACTTTTTAAATCCATTTTTAAATATAATATTTTTTTTAAAATAAAACATATTTTATTAAAAAATCGTTAATTAATTGGAGAAGAAACATGAGACGATGAAGTTTAAGCTGGTTTTTATTTGATAAATGATAAGCACAAGCTCAAACCTTCAATGTAATGTCATGCAAGTAAGTGAAAATAATAATAAAAATATATTGAATAATTTTTTATTCTCTTCCAATGAATTGATGGCATTCAAAGTCCACATGGTCACATGCAGAAAGACAGCTATCTGCCAATTAATTTCATTACTTTTTCGCAAAGCTCCAAAAGTATGTCACATGCATATTGATACTTGTCTGCCACTCAATAATTCAATTGTCTAATTGAGATCTACGGATATGTTATTAGGGATGTAAATGAGTCAAGTTGAGTCGGATTTTGACCCTTATCGAACTCAGCTCGTTACATGAAAAGCCAGTTCGAACTTCAGCTCGTCTCGATGTAAACGAGCTCGACCCGGCTCGCCAGCCATGGGAGGAAAACTTTAAATTTAGGTGGGATTTTTAAAAATTAATAAATGAGCTCATTTAATAAATGAGCTCGAACTCAAGCTCGATTCGTGAGCTTCATAAGCTCGACTCCCGAGCCCATAAACGAGTCGAGCTAGACTTACACCCCTACATACTACTCTCCTAAATTTATTTTACTTTAACGTCATCAATTAATTGGACTTTAATGAAACTTTTTTTGAACTTAGTATTGTAGATAGGTTTGGGATTTTTTTTTTTTTTTTTACTAGGGTTGAGATGGTTTGGTAATTTTTTAATTGGGATTAATTCTATTCTATTCAATAAAATGCATCAAAATATAAATATAATAATGAAAAAAAAATAATGTGATGTAATGTTGGGGTGATAGGTAGCCGGATGAAAATCTGTTGGCAGTCGACAGCCTGTGGAAGTTTGATGGCCATTGGCGACCGGGCAGTGGTCCAACGAAAGTAAGAAAAAAAGGAGATTGGAAGAGATGCAGATTAGATACTCTACCGGCTCACGACGATATCCTACTGGTTAAGATAAGAGAAATCCTTAAATACTTCATCCCAACAGTTCCTTTGAAATTCGACGGCCTAGCGGAGACGTCAACAGCGCCAAGGAATTCTAGCTGGCAATGGTCAAATGTGGCGTCGCATAAACGATAAAACTTAAGAAAATGGTCAAGCGAAGACATCATTTGGACAATTTTTTATTGCTTCATAACTAAAATTTTTACTTTTTAGTGAAAAAAAAAATCATTTTAAAAAAAAATCTTGTTATTAAATTATTATGCTAAAAAATAGTAAAAATTTTGTGAGAAACAATTTTAAATCAGTCTTTAAATATAAATTTCTTTTTGAAATAAAAAATATTTTATTAAAAAATCGTTAATTGAATTTCAACCTTTTTATTCACAAATTGGAGAAGAGATATGAGACGATGAAATTTAAGTTGGTTTTTATTTGATAAGCACAAGCTGAAGCCTTCAATGTAACATGATGCAAGTAAGTGATAATAATAATAATAATAATTCAGATTTATTGAATTTTTTTTCGCTATCTTCTAATTAATTGATGCGATTAAAGTTCACAGGACGTCACATGCAGAAAGACATGGTTGTCTGCCACTTAATATCCTTGCTTTTTCACAAAGCTCCAAAAGTACTTCACATGCAAATCCATAGTTTTATACTTTTATGTCACTTAATAATGTAATGGAGATTCACCCACATGCTATTAGGGGTGTAAAGGAGTGGAGTTTTTGCACTTATCAAGTTTGGCTCATTAATTACATAAAAAGCGAGCTCAAACTCAAGCTTTAATAATGTAATGGAGATTTACCCACATGCTATTAGGGGTGTAAAGGAGTGGAGTTTTTGCACTTATTAAGTTCGGCTCATTAATTACTTAAAAAGCAAGCTCAAACTCGAGCTTGTCTCACTGTAAATGAGCTCGACCGGCTTGCCATCCATGGGAGGGAAATTATATATATATATATATATATATATATATATATATATATATATATATATATATATATATATATATATATATATATATATATATATATATAACATTTAAATAAAATTTACGTGATTTTTTAATATTTAAATTTAATAAATAAAATAAAAATTATTTAAAAATATTAATATTTATTCGAACTGGCTCGCGAGCTCACGAGCCGAGCCGGATAAAGCTCGAACTCGAGCTCGAGCTAGACTCGTGAGTTTGATAAGCTCGGTTCACGAGCCATAAACGAGTCGAGCTCGAGCCAGCTTGGCTCACTTACACAGTTACACCCCTACATGCTACTCTCCGAAATTTATTTTACTTTAACGTCATCAATTAATTTGACTTTAATGACACTGATTGTGACTTTTCAATTATTTTGTCAACTTTTTCTTTCATTTTTTTTTAACTTAGTATTGTAGATAAGTTTGGTTTTTTTATTAGGGTTGAGATATTTTGGTAATTTTTTAATTGAGATTAATTCTATTCTAATCAATAAAATGCATCAAAATATATGTATAATAATGAAAAAATATGATTTGATGTAATGT
Source organism: Dendrobium huoshanense (assembly GCA_016618105.1). Taxonomy (NCBI): domain Eukaryota; kingdom Viridiplantae; phylum Streptophyta; class Magnoliopsida; order Asparagales; family Orchidaceae; genus Dendrobium; species Dendrobium huoshanense. The sequence goes on from CM028355.1 coordinate 4,033,222, forward strand.
TGGGGCGATCAGCAGCCGGATGTAATGTTGGGGCGATCAGCAGACGGGCTGGTAGAAGTTTGATGGCAATTGGCAGTCGGGCATTGGTCCAACGAAGGTAAGGCCGAGTCTTTTCAAATATGCTTTGGATATATATTTAGATATTATTTGTTCATCCAATTTAAGATTTAAATCATTCAAATATACTTTGGACCTCAATTTGGTCTCATTTGGGCTTGGATTGGACCAATTTTAGTGTCGTTGGATTCGTCTCTTTAGGACGTTTAGTTTGATTATAAGTTTGCTTAAATCAAATTTAGGATGGTCCCCAATTTAATTTTGAAAGTTTTCAAATTGGACATTTCTTAAGATTTGTGCTTGATTAAGATGATTTTTTATGACGTCTCAATAATAATATTAAATTGTCCAATTAATACCTACAATTTTTTTATCTAGAAATTAAAAAAAAAAAGAAATAAAATTAATTTAAATAAGAGAAAGTAAGAAAATTTTAACCAAATTAAAAAGTTAAAATTTTCAAGAACCGGAAGTTATCTACCAACGGGCATTAGCTGATTAGCTTATGTAGCCTACTCAACATTTTTTTTTTTTTTTTGGACGATTAGAGGATTTGAGCCTGGGTGAGATGAGAGGAATTTCTTCCCTCGACCACTCTGCCGTAGACACAATCCCACTAATAACTATTTAAAATCAAATCACGAGAAGAAAATCATTAGAAGACATGTGGATATATATAACAACAAATCATTAGAAGAACACTAAATCTTATTAAAATAAGACCATCATTAAATAACAATGTAATCGCCACTAAAAAAAATCTAAGACATTTACTGTACTAAAATAAAACCCCACGTAAGCAATACAAGCAGCTGAAACAAATACTACCCTTAAGACATTATATATATATATATATATATATATATATATATATATATATATATATATATATATATATATATATATATATATATATATATATATATATATATATATATATATATATATATATATATAATGCATCAATTTTTAAGATATAAAATTAATCCTCCATTATAAAATTTCATTCTACACTTGTAAAATTAATCATTATAGCTATAAAAAGATTGTTTTAGTACTCATTATTGTAATTTTTTCCCTCTCATCATTAATTTAGGAGAGTAGCCTATGGATATACAATGATAAGGTTATGTTTCGGATAATTTTTTTGTTGCTTTCTAAGAATATTTTTAATTCAAAATTTTATAATTAAATTTGCAACCAAAAAATTATTTTAGAAAGTTGTACGAAAGCTATCCCAAAAGAAACCTAATTGACAGACAATGCTACCTTTCAGTATGTGAAGTGCTTTTGGAGCTTTGTAAGATGGTGCGAATATTCTCTTTCTGATTGATGATGACTTAATTTGAAAGTGAATTTAATTGTGATTAATAAAAATTATCGAAACTTGTGGACTATAAATAATTGCATATTGTAAATATATATATTTTTTTACTTTAATGTCCTAATTCATTTGACTTTAATGGCACTCATTAAGACTCTTCAATCTAATTTAAGATCATAAATCTTAATTAGCCCAAATTAAGTCTCACTACAATTGAAAATAAAAATTAGGAAATAACAAATCATTTTGTAATTTAATTATTCAACAAAATTAAACATTATAAAAAACTATAAAATTAACCTATAATTATCCATTTTTATTAAAATTCATAAATTTAATTATGTTTGGTAATTATATTATATATTTTTCATCATGATTGAAGCTTCAAGATTGAATATTTTTCATCATGAAACTAAATTGTTCATTGAATTTCAACCGTTTGATTAACAAATTAGAGAGATATGAGACGATGAAGATTAAGTTGGTTTTTATTTGATAAGCACAAACTCAAGCCTTCAAATCTTCAATGCAAGTCAAACAAGTAAATAATAATAATAATAATAATAATAATCATCATAATAGAAATTTATTGAATTTTTTTTGCTGTTTACCAATGAATTGATGGCATTAAAGTCAAAGGACGTTACAGGCAAAAAGCCTTGGCTGTCTGCCACTTAGTAATGCAATAATGGAGATCGACCGACATGCAACTATCCTAATCAATTAATTGGACTTTAATGACACTGATCTCTTCAATTCTTTGTCAACTTTTTTTTTTCATTTTTTTTTAACTTAGTATTGTAGGTAAGTTTGGTTTTTTTTTTTCTTGAAATGTTTTGGTAATTTTTTAATTAGGATTAATTTTTTTATATTCATTAAAATTCATATAATAATGAAAAAATATGATGTGAAGTAATGTTGCGGCCATCGGCGGCCGGATGAAAATATGGTGGCGGTCGACGGCCTAGTGAAAGTTTGACGGCAATTGGCGGCCGGGCAATGGTCCTGAGAAGGTCGGGTCAAATCTTTTCAAATATGTTTTGGATATATATATATATAATTTGTCCATCCAATTTATGCTTTGAATCATTCAAATGTACTTTGGAACCTCAATTTGGGCTCATTTGAGCTTGGATTAGACCGATTTTAATGTCGTTGGATTCGTATCTTAAGGACGTTTAGTTTGACTATAAGTTTCCTTAAATCAAAGTTAGGATAGTCCCCAATTAAATTTTCAAATTTTTCAAATTGGATATTTCTCAAGATTTGTGCTCGATCAAGATGATTTTTGATGACGTATCAATAATAATATTAAATAGTCTAATTAACACCTACAATTTTTTATCTAGACATTAAAAAAAGTAGAAATAAAATTAATTTAAATAAGAGAAAGTAAGAAAATTTCAACCAAAGTAGAAAGATAAATTTTCAAGAACTGGAAGTTATCTACTAACGGGCATTAGCTGATTAGCTTATGTAGCCTAACTAGTAGCTTTTTTGAAATACGGTTAAAGGATTTGAGTATGGATGAGATGGGAGAAATTTATTCCCTCGACCACTCGGTCGCAGACCCAATCTCACTAATAACTATTTAAAACCAAATCACTAGAACAAAATCATTAGAAGACATGTAGATAAATAGACCAACAATAGTATATATATATTTTTTAGGGTGGGCATTTGCCCAACCTTAGCATAACTGGGGTCCGCCCATGCCAACAAATCATTAGAAGAACACCAAATCTTATTAAAATACGATCATCATTATTGCACTGAAAAAAAAATCTTAGATATTTAGTTATTTACTGTACTGAAACAAAAACCCCGCGTAAGTAATAGAAGCAGCTGAAACAAATACTCCACTTAAGACATTTACTAATTTCAGTTATTATTATGCTCATTCAAAAAATTTGGCCAAAAAAATAATTCTTTGCAATATATAAATTTTTTAAATATAAAATTAATTCTCTATAATAAATATATATCTATATATAATACATCAATTTTTTAAGATATAAAATTAATTCTCCATTATAAAATTTCATTCTTCACTTGTGAAATTAATCATTATAGCTATAAAAAGTTTGTTTTAGTACTGGTTATTGTAAATGTTTTCCCTCTCATTAATTTAGGAGAGTAGCCTATGGATCTACAATTATAAGGTTTTGTTTGGGATAATTTTTTTGTTGCTTTCTAAAAAAAAAATTAATTGAAAAAGAGATCAATAGAATAAAAGTAAATTTTTTAGCAGAAGTATAAACCAGAGAACTAAGGTAACTATAGCACTAATTTTAATTTCACAATCTTCTGTAGCAGTAATAATCCCACATTTAATCAAAGTATCTAAAAAAAAAACAAACTAACCAAGCAACCATCTAGCAGAAGAATATTCAAAGACATGCCCTTCACTTGTTTGAACTCCATAACTATGAGTTGCAATCAAGGATTTTTTTTTTTTTATAAGTTTTAGGAAAAAAAAAAGAGATTTATAAACAGATCCATTACCACAACTATAAATTTCATTAAATAAAAAAAGGATTTATAAACATAGGCCCAAAAGGAGGCCAAAGAGGTCTTGGATTCGAGTCTTGCATATGAGAAGTATGTGTAAGTTAGCCTTAATTGGCCTAAATGTCTAATATAGATTGTTAAGTTTGAGGCTTTGACGCGGCTCACCTTGATCTATTAGGCTTCATTTGGAATGATTTTCTTTCTTCTTTTTAAAGCAACTTTTTAGTACAAAAATTTTTATTTTCATATTAGAAAGCTTCTTTAAGAAGAAGTAAAAAAGTCGTACCAAATGAAGCCTTAGTTGGGAGTTTTGACTGCAAACTAAGAGGTTTTGGATTCGAGTCTTTATATGTGAAGTGTGTGTGAGTTTGCCTTAATCGGCATAAATGTCTCAAAAAAAAGAGTTTATTAAGTTTGAGACTTTGACGCAGCTCACTTTGATCTGTTGGTTGAGAATTTTGACTACCAACCAAGAGGTCTTTTGTTCCGAGTCATGCATATGTGATGTATGTATGAATTTGTCTTAATTATCTCAAAAAAAATATTTTGAGACTTTGTATATACAATATGTGTAAATTTATAATTAAATTTGCTATAAAATCTCAAAAATATGTTTTTAAAATATCAATTTGTCAGCTTAATGTTGATTTTAGTCAAATTCTCAACAGTTTCATTGTGGCATGTGTAAATATATGAATTTGATTGTTCAAAAAATTATAGTGAGGGTTAATTTTATAAATAATCAAAATATTTGTGTTATATTATGTAATTACCCTATATATATATATATATATCTGTGGGTGTGTGTGTGTGGCTTATTAAATTTGACATTGGCCTATCACCCAAACAAGTTTCAAAATTTCAAATTTAATCCAAATTAGCAGTATGGGTTGTCTTTTTTACGTTTCATTTATGTCAAATGTTCTTTATTTTCTTCAAAAAAATAAAAAAATAAAAAATTCAAATGCATCAAATTTCTTCGAGGATGAAAACCTCAACAAAATAAAATTTTGTAGCACAATTAAATTTATTTATTATAAATATTATTAGATTCAAAATTGTCCATAAAAGATATCAGACCTTATTAGTTGGGCATGGGCAAACTTGTGAGCTAGGCAAGTTTGATTAGTGAGAATTAAGAATGTTGGTAGAATATAGGAAAATTTTATATAATACTCAAGGAAGCTATAGATCTCAAACTAACATAATGTTCATTAAAATTAGTAAAAAAATTTATATGAGATACCAAACCATTCCTTAGTATCTCTTATTTACAATATTTAGAGGACTACGTGAAAGGCTAAATAAGAAAAAAAAAGTAATAAATATAATGCCATACATGACACCCGTATAATGCTACACACCCCTCGAGATGTGTGCCCGTTGTTGGTTGGAGGAATGTAAGATATGAAGAATTTTAGTGAGTTATCTTTGGGTGAGCTTGGTGATGCTCAATATGCAATTAATTTAGGGTGAGCATGGGAGAAAGTGTTGAGACGAGGGAACCAATGTAGCTGGTGACTTGTGAGAGAGAGCCTAAATCTTATTGAGGTTAAAAGGCAAGTGAGATGTCATCGTGGAGATGGAGAACTTTGAGTTTGGTGGTCACAATGAGGAAGGAAGAGGGTCCCGAGAGTAGGCTCTTTCTGGTAGCTGAGTTTGGTAGGGATGCTCGGTGTGAGTGACCGAGGATGAGGGGCTCAATTATGTGGTAAGTGTTAGGCTACTAGCTTGGCGAGGAATTTCTTAACCCTTGCTATGATTCACAGCAAGCTAGCCACCAGCTAAGTGTGAGATCCTTTGGCCAGCTTTAACGGAGGAGGAAGAACAGAGAACATAGGAGAATAAATCAATACATGGAAGATATTTATAGATAGCTTTGAGAGAAAGAAAAAAAGAAAATACATAATATGATAACGGTTTGACATGTTAGTTGGTGATGTGTAAGGCATTCTAACATGCCCCCTCAAGTTAAGCATCCATAGGTTGGATGGTTAATTTGTGACAGAGAGTGTTGAACGGAGTTATGGAGAGAGGCTTTGTAAGAATGTCCGCTATTTGATCGTTTGAGCTTATGTGCGAGATGGCTAGAGTTCCGGACTTTATGTGCTCGCTAATGAAATGATAGTCGATTTCAATATGTTTCATTCTTGCGTGGAAGACATGATTGCTTGCAAGAGCAATAGCAGAGGTGTTGTCACAATGTATGATGGTTGGATTTTTTGTGGTAGTTGAAGTTCTGTCATAAGACAGCGAAGCTATAAGACATAGGAAGTTGCTGATGAGAGAGATCGATATTCAGCTTCAATGGAGGATTTTCCACTGTGGTCTACTTTTTGACGGACCATGAAATGAGATTTGGTCCGAGAAATGAACATAACCCTGTGATTGATTTTCTATCTTTGGAATCTGCCGCTCAGTCTGCATCTACGAATGTCCAGAGTTGAAGGTCACCAACGGCGAGCGAAAGACCAAAGCGAGAGGTACCTTTGATTTATCTAAGGAGTCTTTTAAGAGCTTGGTGATCATGTATAGTTGGTGCATGCATATGTTGGCAAATGAAATTTTTCGCAAAGGCATTTTACACCCTTGTGATTGAAAGGTACTGGAGAGAGTTGGCCAATTTCTGGTAGAGCTGAGGATTTGAGTATAGCTGAGTTGATGAGTTTTGGGAGGTTGATTTAGTAGTCATCGGTGTGGGAGCCTATTTGCAATCTTCGAAACCGACCATATGGAGAAGATTTTTGGCATAATGTTGTTAATGGAGAAAGAAACCAGTTGGTGTTTTAATGATTTGTATGCCAAGAAATAGAGAGACGTCTCCCATTTGTTTGAGTTTGAAGTTTAAATGTAGTTGCTTGAGGAGTGTCTCAATTTCCTTGGTATCATTGTCTGTCAAGAGAATATCATCAATATATATATTAGTATAAATAATTGAATGTGATTATGAAGATAAAAAAGAAGGGAGTGGTCCGAGCGGATTAACACAAATCCAAAATTCTGAAGAAATGTGGATAACTTTTGGAACCACTTTTTCTGATCTTGCTTTAGACCATATATTGTTTAAAGAGGAATCTAAGCAGTTGTCGCATATATACTTCTTCATGTAGATCACTGTGAAGGAAGGAGTTTGATACGTTCATTTGAATAATAGACCAACAGTGATTGAGTGCTAAGGTAAGAAGGATTCTAATGGTTGGCATCTTCGCGACTGGTTTGAACGTTTCTGTCTAGGTAATACCAAATTGCTGTATGAAGCCTTGGGCTACTAGACAAGCTTTGTAACTTCCTATGGTGCCATTCGGAAGCAATTTGGTTGTGAAAAGGCCCATTTACTGCCAAGAATAGGTGTGTTCTGAGGAGCCGGTACGAGGGACTAGGTACCTTGCTATTGTAGAGCAAGAAATTTTGATGACATGGTGGAACACCAATGTTGATATTTAGATGCTTGGTTATAAGTCTTTGGAGTGAATATAGTGGCTGAAAGATTGAATATTTGCTTTAGGCAAGTGATATCTGATTTGGATCTGGTTTGCATCGGGTGAAGGGTAGGTTGAGAAATCGTATGTGGTAGGATATTAATTAGAAGGATCAGATGAACTAATTGATTGAGCAGTAATAGAGACGGGAGCTAAAGCTGATGTAGGGGTTGGGAAGAAATTTGAGTAGAGTTGTTGGGAATAATGGACGTTTGTGTGAGAAGAAGAGGGAAGTAATCGAGAAACTCTATGGGATGAGATGTGTTTGATGAAACAATTATGTAATGAAAATATTGCTCATGAAAAATCACATGCCGAGATATGTGAAGTTTGTTTGTGAAAATGTTGAAGCAACGATAGCCTTTGTGAGATTATGAATATCCTAGAAAAATGCATGCTTGAGATCATTGAGAAAGTTTGGTTGGTGTATAAGGTTGAAGCCACATGAAGCAAAGACATCTGAAGGTGGGAAGATGAGTGTAATTAGGAGGATGCCCTAAAGTTTTTGGTATGGTGTTAAAAAAGAAATAGATTTGGATGGCAGTCGATTAATCAAATAGTTAGCAGTGGATAGCTCCTCGGCCCAAAAGATGATATAGGAAGATTGGAGGCATGTAGAAGAGTGCGGGTTATAACAAGAAGATGTCGATGCTTATGTTCAGCTAATCCATTTTGTTCAGGAGTATGATGGCAGTTGAGTTGGTGTGTGATGCCGTGATCAAGTAGAAAATTCTAAAAAAAAAATTACTTGCGAATTCACCTCTGATATCTAAGCAGAAATTTTGAGGGTATATGTTGAAGTTATTTTTTTATTAAAGGACATGCATTTTTGAATTTAGTAAATGCCTAATATTTAGAGTGCATAAGATATAACCAGGATAATCTAGTAAAATTGTCTATAAATATGACATAATACTTGTAGCCATTAAAAGATTGATGGGGTGCTGGTCCCTAAACATCAGAATGCCAAGATAGAAAGGTTTATGTGAGATAGAAATGATTTTATTGAAGGGCATTTTGTGGCTTTTAGAGATTATGTAGGGCTGAAGTAGTCTTGTCTGTTTGGATATTGTGTTGCGAATTGTACTGAGGGAGGGAAGACGAATTGCGGCATTGAGAGTATTGTGTCGAGCCTCATCCATGAGAGGTGTTGTTCTTGTTGGAGTAAAGAACAGTTGCGGTAGATGAAGAAATTATTTTTTGAGATTGTTCATGTTGAACGTTGATTTCTTCACTGCAAAGTAGAGAATAGAGGGTCTTGAGATTGATGGGGTTTAGATATGTACGAATGACTACTTTAAAAGAGTTGTAAGTTGAGGGAAGTCCATCAAGATATATAAAACAATATATTCAGTGTCGATTTTGGATCCAGCGGCAGCGATAGTATCTATGAGCGACTTGATGTTTACAAGATATTGCTGCATGGATTGATCCCGCATTTGGACATGTTGTAGTACATTCTTGAGTTGTATAACTCGAGAACGATTTGTTGATTGGAGATGACGCTCAAGAATGGTCCATACTTCATGGGCCGTGGAAGAGGCAAGGACGTAATGAAGAATGGAAGGTGAGACCATGGAAAACAAGGCAGAAATCAAGTTGCAATCAATTAATCACCAAAGATAATAATCTGAGCTAGAGGTATTGGTAGGAGAGGTGGTAGCTCTGGTGAGATGTCCAAGAAATTCATTGGTAGAGAAATTATGGAGGAGTTGAGAAGCCATATTGCATAGTTGTCGCTAGAAAAATGGATTGGGACGAGATGTTTAAGGTTAGAAATAAATAATTTTAGGGGAGGAGGTTGAATGAATTTCTTTGAAGAAGTAGAGAGGCTGGAAGCAGGAGGGAGGGATGAAGTGAATTCTTGGTCCGCCATTGTCGGAGAGGAGCTTCAGTTGAGGCAAAGCTAGAAGCTGCGGGCAAGGATGTGAATCGCTCTGATACCATGTGAGATCCTTTGGCCAGCTTGAACGGGTGAGGAAGAACAGAGAACAAAGGAGAATAAAGGAAAATGAAATCTCATATATGATCTAAAGCAATACATGGCAGTTAATTATAAATAACTTTGAGAGAAAGAAAGTAAGAAAATATATAATATGATAACGGATAGACACATCAGCTGGTGACGTGTAAGGCGCTCTAACACTAAGCACCTGTGAAAGCATGGGAGAGTATACATTTAGTTCCTCATAACACTTGGCCCTTGGATAGACGAGTGATAAAAAAGACGAGTGAATGTAAGAGTTGACTTGACTCTTGAGGAAGAGGATGAGCCACCTGATGTACGAATGAAGAGGCGAGCGCCTTTGGGAGGTCACATTTATTGAGGTTGGGATGAGTTCTCAGGCGCCCCTTCCTGTGATAGGTAATAAAGTAGATTAGTTTAAATATATGTGAATAATATTATTAGGAAAGATTGTGTTCATGATCACATCCATGAGGCATATAAGGAGAATCATATAAGCTTGTTAGCCACAAGATAATTAGCTTTAAGGGGATTTGCTAATCTTGTTGTAAGTGGTCACAAAGTAGCTGATCTTATGGTTGCCTTGTAAAATGTTGTGTTGATCTACTCTGTCTCAAAAAAAACTCTCTGAGTGCTCTGGGATATTTTGGCGATCCTAGGGTTTTTTCCGCTGCTCTCGTTCCTCCGACCGGGAGAGGTTAATCCTCTCCCAGATGGAGACCAACGAATTCCCCCCTCTTCAAAATCCATCCATCCTGGGTCCGATTCCAACATCTCAGAATGGTTCCTTCACAAAGAACCTGGCAAATCCTTCTGCGTCTAAAGAAGATTTTCCGGTCTCCTTTGTTCGCCCAAGTCAAAAACTCTTTTTTAAAGGAGAAGATCTCTCTGAAGGCATCTCGGTATGGTCTTTTTCGTTGATCGGTTATTCTCTAGGGCCAAGGCCGTATTATGAGCGACTTCTCGCAGCAATGAAAAAGGTTTGGATACTGAAAGGTTCGTTTTCCTTACTCTCATTAGCGGATGGTTTTTTCCTAATCAAATTTTCTAACCAAGAAGATTTTGATCTTGTCTGGTCTGGAGGACCTTGGTTCATGTTAGGGAAACCATTTATTCTCCAAAAATGGTCCCTTAAATTCCAACCAAAGAGGGATGAACTTTCTTCTATTCCCCTTTGGATAAAAATAGTTGATCTTCCCTTGGCCCTTTGGACCCCAAAGGGAATATCTACTATAGCCAGCTATATTGGCAATCCCTTATCTGTTGATTTTCTTACTGCTAAAAGAGCTAAATTAACCTATGCTAGAGTCTGTGTTTCTATCACAAAAGAATCGACTCTCCCGGATGAAATTCCCATCAACATAAAAGGAGAAGATATCATGCTCAAAGTAATTTATGACTGGAAGCCAAGTCGTTGCGAAGGATGTGGATCTTTGGTTCATAGTGATGCTGCTTGCAAGTCGAATCCGAACGCTGAGCCGGTTGTTCTTCCCCCTCATAAACCCAAAAATAGAGGTAGAAGTCTTAGCCGGAACCCTAGACCTCAAATTCCGGCTCCGGCGAAGCCCACTTCTCCGGAAAAGGTAATTTTGGCTCCGGCGAAGCCCACTCATCCGGAAAAGGTAATTTTGGAAGGTAATAACCTGACCGTTAATCCCTTTCCAAAATTAACTCCGGCGTTGGAAAAGGAAATTTCTCCCCTGATCCCTAATAATTGCATTGGCAAAGATGCAATTATTCCTAATCTGAATTCTCCTATTAAAGAAATTTCCTCCTTGGGGCAACCTTCTATTCCTTCTGAAATTCCTCCAGCTAAGGTTATGCTGTCAAACAAATTCTCGGCTCTTCAAACGGATGACCATCCGGACCAAGAGATGGAGGATACTGGCTCTATAAGTAATTTGCATTAATTTAATTTAGTTACTGAAGTTTCCTCCTCTCGCATCTCTTCTGGAAACAAAAATCAAACATCACCGGTCTCTATGGCTACTAGAACTAAGTCGGCCATGAAGGGAAAAAACTCTAAGTATTAATGTTTTTTCCGCATATTGGCTGTTGGAACGTTAGGGGTTTCAATAACCCTAACAAGTTTAAAGCTTGTAGAGAGCTGGTTAGTGCTAATAATCTCAGTTTATTGTGTATATTAGAAGCTAAAGTTAACAATGAGTCTATTAATGACCCTTGGTTTGTCAATTCGCATATGATTTTTAATACGAAAGATAGTATTAACAATTTTGATCATTCTAATCCAGGTAGAATCTGGATTAAATGGAATCCGTATATTATTACTTTCTCTCCTCTCTTTATTGCTTCCCAAATCATTCATGGCACTGTCACTGTTGGTACACAACCGCCGTTTTAATTTCTGTTATATATGCTGCTAATAATGTTTGTGATAGGAATATTTTATGGGATCAGTTGAGAAATCTGATGCTGGATCCCTCTATGGCCTGGGTTATAATGGGTGATTTTAACTGCTATAGATTTGATGATGAGAAGTCCGGAGGCCATCATACCCATAATAGCTAGTTGGGTGAGCTTAACAAAGTTATTTTTGACTGTGGCTTACTTGATTTAGCATCTGTTGGTCTTTTTTACACTTGGTATAATCAGATACTTGATTCGCCTATTCATATTAAATTAGATAGGATGCTTACTAACAATGCTATGCTTGAGAGATTTCCTGATGCTTTTTATAAAGTTCTTCCTACTCATAGTTCTGATCATACGCCGTTAATTTTAGCTGTTTCCAATTGTGATAAAAATTCGTCTAGATTCATGTTTAAAAATTTCTGTATTAACATGGATGGGTTTTGGGAGGTTGTTTTAAATTCTTTTGATAGGCTTTTTAACTATAGTTCTATTGCTGCTTTCTATAGATCTTTGCAGATTCTTAAAAACTCTCTTAAGAGTAAAAATTGGTCCTCTTCTTGCTACCTTTTAGATGCTATGAATAGTTTAAAGTATAAATAGCAACAATATATTGCTGATTTGCAGCAGGACCCGTTGAACATGAATTTAAATTTACTTTATAAGCAATCCTGTGACAATCTTAATATTCTTAGCAAAGCGTGATCCTCTTGGTTGTACCAAAGAGCGAAGACTAAATGGCTCAGGAATGGGGAAAATGATCTTGGCTTTTTATATGCTCATATTAGATCTAGAAACAATATAAACGTCATCAAAGAGATTACCACCTATGAGGGTAAGTTTGACAATAAAGCTGGTATTGTTGAAGCAATCATTAATCATTTCAAAGGGTTTTTAACTCTCCCAGACCTGTTAATGAGAATGATTTCAATATTCCTGTTGGCAACATTATTCCCTCGAATTTGGTTGATTCCTTAACTATGCCGTTTACTGATCTAGATATTAAAAATGTGGTGTTTAATGGTTCCTCTTGCTCTGCGCCTGGTCCTGACGGCTATACGTTTGAATTTTATAAAAAATCTTGGCATATCATTGGGCATAAGTTATGCAATGCTATTAAAAGTTTTTTCACTTCTTGTCATCTTCCCAAAGGGGTTAAAGCTTCGGCTATTACTCTTATTCCTAAAAGACTGCATGCTTCTAATATAAATGATTACAGGCCTATCTCATTATGCAATGTTTTTTATAAAATTATAGCTAAGTTTTTGGCTAATCGTATGAAGACGATCTTACCTTTAATTATTCACGAGAGCCAAGCTGGGTTCATTCATAACAGGTGCACTACTGACAACATTTTGCTTGCTTCGGAAATGCTAAGAGAGTTTAATTTTAACAGCAATCTTTTTTGTGCTAAACTAGATATAAAGAAGGCTTTTGATAATGTCTCTCGTAAATTTCTTATTAATAGGATGAGGCAAAAGGGTTTTCCTGACATGTTTATTAATTGGGTTAATTGTTGTAATTTTAATGTGCATTTTTCTATTTGCCTGAATGGGTCTTTGGAGGGGTTTTTTAACTCTTCCTCTGGCCTTAGACAAGGGTGTCCTTTATCGCCCCTTCTTTTTTGTATTGTTATGGATGCCCTTCCTTGCAGTCTCACGTCAATTTTTTTGGGAATAATAATCCTATTTTTAATATTAATGGCCAGAATTTTAATCATCTTATGTACACTGATGATCTGCTTGTTTTTGGGATGGCTAAAGCTCAAAATGCTACTAAACTTATGAACATTCTTACTGACTTTGCGGATGCATGAGGACTTAGTTGTTGACCTCATTTTTGTCTTGATTTGCACTCGAGCACTTTTGGGTCGAGTTGATTGGGCCTCGTCGGGCTCGATTTAATTCAAATCGACGTTGACTTGAGTTTGATTTATTTTACCATATTTTATTGAGTTAATTTTTGTTGAGTCAAGGTGAGCTCGAGTTGACCCAAATCGAACCAAACTTGACTCAGTCTGAACCGGATTTCAGTCTCTTAGGTGTAATTAAATCCTAATCTAGGTTTGAATGACTTTCTATGCCAATTTTAATCCCGCTGTCCGATCAAGAATTTAATCGGACGGCTCCGATCTCAACCCTCTCCCTCTCGTGCCCTAACTAAGGCCGAAGGCTCCATCTCACGCCCGCCTCCCTCTAGTTTGGAGATCCCAGAAGAAACGAGGCTCCTCTCTTTCTCTCGTGCGGCCAACCCTCTCCCTCTCCCGCTCTCGGTCTCCCTCTGGATCGCAGAATCCCAGAGGCACCGGACCTCCTCTTCTCTGTTCGTGAGACACTAGGCTTCGCACAGCACCAGGCGGGATCTCCTTTCCCTCTCGGTTTTACGCGGCCCAGGTCGTGAGCTCTCTCTTCATCCGATCCCGCTTCCAGCAACGAAGCCCAAGAAGAGTCGTAAGTTCCAGGCGAACTCAGACCCGTAGCCTTGTCCGACGGCAGCCCCGACGCTCTCCAGCCGAAGCCCTACACTCGCCTCTGTTTGGACCGAACCCGACGACGCGGCTCCACCTCCCCAGCCGAGCCCAATGCAAGTCTAGTCGTTGGAATCTCTGCTCTAGTCGACCAACCTTCCTCCAAAGCAACAGGATTTGTGTCAATAGGAAGATAAGTTCTTCTTTGCAGAAATTTGTTTCTGCTTGTTTTGAACCGACGTACTCATGCAGCCAAAACTTCAATTCATCTTTTAGGTGAAAAATTGAATGCCTTGAGTCTTATTCTGTTAAACAAATAGGCGTGGCATGAGTTGTGTTTAATTTCTTTGGTACTTATTCAAAGTAATCAAGCATGTCTGTGAGGCTTATTTCATGGTTGAGTTCACAGTTAACGAGCAAAGCCTATGATTTGATTTATGTTGTTTGGAGCCTTAAGTTTTGTATGCAAAAATATGTATTCACCATTAGTTTACGTTATGCAATGCATGGTTCAGAACTTGGTGTGCGGATAGGAGGGGATCATGGCATTCCCTGTTAAGTGCATGTATATACATGAGTCATTCTTCTTGAAGCTATATCTCTACATTGCCACTTTTATCACTGTTGTTACTATAAGAACTTATCTCAATTAGTTGTCTTCTTACATATTTTAATTCCATTAGAAATTTTCATGATGGGATGAATTAGAGGCATTTAGCAAGGTTGCTGTCGCATTATTGATATTCGATCAATTTGAAAACTTTGCGGATTTTCTTATGAGCATATCGTGGTTGCTTTATTCATCATAGAGGTTTTGAGGGTTTATGTGTTACAATCTGAGAGGATTTATTTAAATCCAGTTATATAGGTTTTGAGAAAGAGATAGTTTCCTTACCTCTTCAGAGAATAACAAAAAGTTGATTCGCTGTGTGATCGTACCCTTTGCATTCGAACCACACGAGTAGAATCCTTTCGGAGACCCACAAATTTCTGGCGACCACGGTGGGACAGGTTTCTCTCTCCATCTTTGGATATTTTATTATTCACTTCTATAGGTAATCCTAGTTTGGTGCCTAGTTTGAGTTCATATTTTCTACTCCACTCTCTTCTTTTAATCCTTTGTGAGTGTTGGACATTTTTAATGTATAAAGATTTAATTAAAATTTTGAGTTTTTTAGATCTTTATCTTAAATTCAACTTCATATCGATCTATTTCAATTCTCTTTGTTCAAATCAAAATTCTAATGTCTATTAATTCCTAGTTGGAATTATTTTCAACTTAATATTGATCCTATCATTTCAAATGAGAATCCTTATTCTATCCTTCATTACATGGTTCATATTTGACATAAACTTTAGTCTCAATTATCTCTCTTGTTTGAGCTCTTTTGGACTAGGGTTTGATTCATATTAGTCCAAATAAAAAATCTAAATGCTATTTTCAGTGGAAGGGTCCTTAAATTTGACATATACAAATTTTTCAAAAGAAAACTTAATTTGAGAAAAATTTGAGAGTTTTAAATATAATAAAGACTTTTAATAGAATTTTTTTTAGAGAATAAGTGACATATTTTTCTTAATGAAAATCTACCTCTATGTTATTTAAAAAAAAATGAAGTAAGTGTTGGTTGACTCGTCTAAACACTTAAAGAAGAAAATTCATGATGATAAAAAAAGAGCATGTCCTCTCCCTCTCATTCCTTGTTTGGGATAATTTTATTTTTTTGAATTAAAATCTTTGACAAATTGGAATTAGATTTAGAAATGAAAATTTTCTCATTTAGCTTGCTATTTGCTATCTTGTAGGTATCCTTTGCATACTTGTGAATTTATTTCATAATTTTCTCAATCAAGTGGTTCATTCTTATCATAGGATTGGGTTTGTTTTATGAATTTTTCTTCCTTACATAAGAGAGTGAGTTTTCTTCTCTTATGTTTGGAAGATAATTTTACAACTGAGAAAATTTTCTTTTAGAGATTGAGAAAGGAAGCCAATTACAAGAAAAAAAAGAAAGGTCGCCAAAATTGTTGAAAAGGGCACAAAGTAACCCCCAAAAAATGAAAGATGCACAAAGTGTATCAAGATGAAAAGATGCGCAAAGTGCGCCAAAAAAAAAAGAGAGGCGCAATGTTCGCCAAAGTTTTTTTTTTTAAATGGGCACAAAGTGGACCCAAAATGAATAAGTAAATGGCTCCCCTTTATTGGAAATCTCTAAATCTCAGAAAACTCATGTGTCCTTTGATGTTTTTGATACTTGATTTTGAAAATGATGACTTTAAATTCATTATTATGCAATAATATTCTATTAGATATGAAAGTATTTTCATGCAAGAAAATTGAGAAAATTCACTTTCTTCTTCTAATTTAAATCTTTTTGAATTAGATTTCAATTCAAAAAAATACTTATCCAAGGGAGAGCGCTCGATTTAGCTTGTAAGGAGCTAGATTTGAGTTCATAAATTTTAAATCCCTAATCTTTTTGGGTTTAGATGAAGTCAACCTACTTGTTACTGAATTTTCAAATTTGGTCCCGCATGTCGCTTTGACTGGGTCAAATAATCAAGAGGTAAATCTTTCATTCTTAAAAATAATGCTCTTTCTCTTTGAGGAAAATTTTCACTTTTTGAAAATATATCAATCAAACTTATATCAATTAATTGATGTGTGTTTAACATCTCTTAGTGCCTTTACTATTGAGTGTGTTTAAATGCCCATCTCATTCTTTTGAAAAATTCATGTATGGAAATTCTTGGACTCCAACATTTGATTATAAATCATTCTTGAGGACTGATATGATATTCCCTTGATTGCACTCTCACTTTCTTTTGGAATCTTGGTTGTTTTGAGCTATGGTTGTTTTGCTTATGAATAACCGTTTGGCGTGCATTATTTCTCTTGATATCTTTTTGCCGTCATCTCTTGTTTGGGAGCCACTCTCCCATTCAAGTCATTGATTCTGCTCACTTGTTTGGGAGTCACTTTCCCATTCAAGTCATTGATTTTGTTCACCTGCTTGGGAGCCACTCTTCCATTCAGGTCGTTGTTTTTGTGCTTGCTTGTTTGGGAGCCACTCTCCCATTCAAGTTGTTTGTTTTGTCCACTTGTTTGGGAACCACTCTCCCATTCAAGTGGTTGTTTGTTTTGTTCACTTGTTTGGGAGCCACTCTCCCATTCAAGTGGTTGGTGCTTCACTTGTTTTGGAAGTCACTCTTCCATTCAAGTTCTGATTCTATTGCTCAGTTGGGATTCATCCCATTGGATCTTTCTATATGTGATTGTTTTGTTATGCTCCTCCTCATATTGATATCTTGATGACTTTACCTTGATTTGCATAAGAGTATTCATCTTCATTACATGTCGTTCTTCCTCCACGGACAGACCCGTAGGAGAGATTTCTCATTCGATATTTCTAATGGATTTCTTTGTTCAAGAGATCCCCTTTCGCCCCTTCACTTCTTTTTCGCTCTTTGTTCCGCCGTTTCGAATATGATCAGGCGAATACTGAGTAATCCTCATTCACTATTTCGAATATGGTCAGGTGGATGTTGGATCATTTTTCTCTCTTTTGCCCTGCTGTTGCGAATGTGGTCAAGCAGGCATTAGACCTCTTTGGGGAAGCTCTTTATTCGCTGTTGCGAATATGGTCAGGTGAATACTGAGCTGTTCTCATTCGTCGTTGCGAATATGGTCAGGCGGATGTTGAACCCCCTTTCTCTTTCTCCCTTTGCTTGCTATTTCGATCTGGTCAGGCGAACATTAGGTTGTCCTCATTCACTGTTTCGATCTGGTCAGGTGAATGTTGGACTTTGTCTTTTGTCCCACCATTGCGATTTTGGTCAGGTGGACATTAGACTTTCGGGAGGGCTCATTATTCACTGTTGCGAATATGGTCAGGTGGATTTTGAGCCATTGTCATTCGTTGTTGCGATCTGGTCAGGCGAATGTGAACTCCCCTTTTTAGTTGAGAGAGCCCGACAGAGTCCCTGGGAGGCATTCATCACCACTCTTTCCTCTTTTATCTCACCGTTGCGATTTTGGTCAGGTGGACATTAGGCTTTCGGGAGGGCTCATTATTCGCTGTTGCAAATATGGTCAGGTGGATTTTGAGCCATTCTCATTCGTCGTTGCGAATATGGTCAGGCGAATGTTGAACTCCCCTTTCTGTTTGAGAGAGCCTGACAGAGTCCCTGGGAGGCATTCCTCACCACTCTTTTCTCTTTTGTCCCACCATTGCGATTTTGGTCAGGTGGACATTAGACTCTTGGGAGGGCTCATTATTCACTGTTGCGATCTGGTTAGGTGGATTTTGAGCCATTCTCATTTGCTGTTGCGATTTGGTCAGGCGAATGTTGAACTCCCTTTTTCTTAGACCCTTTGTTTTGCCATTTCGAATATGATCTGGTAAACATTGGGTCATCCTCATCTACCGTTGCGAATATGGTTAGGTGGATGTTGAATCACTTTTTCCTTCTATTCTGTTGTTTCGATCTGGTCAGGCAGACAGTCATTTTCTTTTCTCTACTCTTGTTCACTGTTTCGATCTGGTCAGGTGAGCACTGAGTTTTCCCCATTCACTGTTTCGATCTGATCATGTGAATGTGGGGCCTTTCTCTTTCTCCGTCTGTTCTGCTATTTTGATCTGGTCAGGCAGACAGTTGATTCTTTACTTGTCTTACTCTTGTTCACTGTTTCGATCTGATCAGGTGAGCATTGAGTTTTCCCCATTCGCTGTTGCGAATATGGTCAGGTGGATGTGGGACCCCCTCTTTCTTTCTTCTTTTATTATGCTGTTTCGATCTGGTCAGGCAGATAGTTGGCTCTTTCCTTTTCTTACTCTTTACTCACTGTTTCGAATATGGTCAAGTGAGTCTTGAGTTTCTCCATTCACTGTTTCGATCTAGTCAGTTGGATGCGGGATCCTTCTCCCTTTCTCTATGCTGCTGTTGCGATGTGGTCAGGCAGATAGATGATTTCCTTATCTTTGATTATTCTTCCTTACTTTCTTATGATTGTTGCTCTTTGCTATATGGTATAATTTTCAAGTGATGGTTGAATTCCTTTCTCCTTGCATGACCTTTTAGCTCTAGGTGATTGTTGAGTCTACTTTAGTTCGTTATGTCAC
Organism: Dendrobium huoshanense; assembly: GCA_016618105.1. Classification (NCBI taxonomy): domain Eukaryota; kingdom Viridiplantae; phylum Streptophyta; class Magnoliopsida; order Asparagales; family Orchidaceae; genus Dendrobium; species Dendrobium huoshanense. The sequence goes on from CM028355.1 coordinate 4,052,519, forward strand.
TACTTCGATTTTTCTCATATGAGCATACAATCCCTTCCTTCTCCTATTATGCTGTTTTAGTATGAATATGCAGATAGTTGAGTTTCTTTCTTTAGCTCTTCCTCACTATCCTAGTTTAGTCGAGTGAGCATTGAGTCTTCTTTGTTCGTTGTTTCGATTTGGTCAGGCGGATGTTGGGTTTGTTTCTTTCTTCTGTCCCACCATGTTTGCATGATTGGGTGAGCATTATATGAGTGAATGATGGTTGTATGACTGTATGATCATTGCATTATTTGAGAACTATTGTATGATTATGTGAGCATATAATTGAATGACTATTGCATGATCATGTGAATCATTATATGACTATATGATTGCTATATGATTATTGCATGATTGTTTGCTTATCGTGTGGTTAGATAATCATTACATGACTAAACAATTATTATGTGATCATGTGAGCATTATATTGTTGTGTTTATGACTTGATTACTATGTAAATGCATATTATGTGATAGCATCATTATAATATAACTTACTTATTATTATGTGGTTAAGTGATTATGATATTAATGCATGATAATTGCTTGATTATACGATGTTATGCGAATGTATGACTATTGAGTGATTTGATAATGGTTGTACGAATGAATAATCATCCCATTGTTATATATTTGCATGAGCATTGTGTGATTATATGTTCATAACATGGTGGGACACTTGTTAAATGATTGTTGTGTGATCGTATGCTTCTTGACTCTTCTTACTTGATCATAGGATCACATTTTCCTAGTGAGTCTCTTTAGCTAGTTCTAGGATTTCATTTTCCTAGCGAGTCTTTCTTTTCGATCGTAGGATTGCATTTTCTTAGTGAGTCTTCTTAGTTGATCGTAGGATTGCATCTTCCTAGCGAGTCTTTCTATTTTGATCATATGATTGCATTTTCCTAGCGAGTCTATTTAGTTGAACATATGATTGCATCTTCCTAGTTAATCTAGTTCGTGGTTGTTGGGTTGTACCTTCTTAAGATAAGGAGGTCAACGCCAACACGTACGGCTCACTCATTGTTCACCGCACCTGTTGGGGTGGAGTTTGTTGACCTCATTTTTGTCTTGATTTGCGCTCGAGCACTTTTGGGTCGAGTTGATTGGGCCTCGTTGGGCTCGATTTAATTCAAATCGACATTGACTTGAGTTTGATTTATTTTACCATATTTTATTGAGTTAATTTTAGTTGAGTCGAGGTGAGCTCGAGTTGACCTGAATCGAACCAAACTTGACTCAGTCTGAACCAGATTTCAGTCTCTTAGGTGTAATTAAATCCTAATCTTGGTTTGAATGACTTTCTAAGCCAATTTTAATCCCACTGTTCGATCAAGAATTTGATCGGACGGCTCCGATCTCATCCTCTCCCTCTCGTGCCCTAACTAAGGCCGAAGGCTCCATCTCACGCCCGCCTCCCTCTAGTTCGGAGATCCCAGAAGAAACGAGGCTCCTCTCTTTCTCTCGTGTGGCCAACCCTCTCCCTCTCCCGCTCTCGGTCTCCCTCTGGATCGCAGAAGCCCAGAGGCACCGTACCTCCTCTTCTCTGTTCGTGAGACACTCGGCTTCGCACAGCACCAGGCGGGATCTCCTTTCCCTCTCGGTTTTACGCGGCCCAGGTTGTGAGCTCTCTCTTCGTCCGATCCCGCTTCCAGCAACGAAGCCCAAGAAGAGTCGTAAGCTCCAGGCGAACTCGGACCTGTAGCCTTGTCCAACGGCAGCCCCGACGCTCTCCAGCCGAAGCCCTACACTCGCCTCTGTTTGGACCGAACCCGACGACCCGGCTCCACCTCCCCAGTCGAGCCCAATGCAAGTCTAGTCGTTGGAATCTCTGCTCTAGTCGACCAACCTTCCTCCAAAGCAACAGGATTTGTGTCAATAGGAAGATAAGTTCTTCTTTGCAGAAATTTGTTTCTGCTTGTTTTGAACCGACGTACTCATGCAGCCAAAACTTCAATTCGTCTTTTAGGTGAAAAATTGAATGCCTTGAGTCTTATTCTGTTAAACAAATAGGCGTGGCATGAGTTGTGTTTAATTTCTTTGGTACTTACTCAAAGTAATCAAGCATGTCTGTGAGGCTTATTTCATGGTTGAGTTCGCAGTTAACGAGCAAAGCCTATGATTTGATTTATGTAGTTTGGAGCCTTAACTTTTGTATGCAAAAATATGTATTCACCATTAGTTTACGTTATGCAATGCATGGTTCAGAACTTGGTGTGCGGATAGGAGGGGATCATGACATTTCCTGTTAAGTGCATGTATATACATGAGTCATTCTTCTTGAAGCTTTATATCTACATTGCCACTTTTATCACTGTTGTTACTATAAGAACTTATCTCAATTGGTTGTCTTCTTACATATTTTAATTCCATTAGAATTTTTCATGATGGGATGAATTAGAGGCATTTAGCAAGGTTGCTGTCGCATTATTGGTATTCGATCAATTTGAAAACTTTGCGGATTTTCTTATGACAATATCGTGGTTGCTTTATTCATCATAGAGGTTTTGAGGGTTTATGTGTTACAATATGAGAGGATTTATTTAAATCCAGTTATATAGGTTTTGAGAAAGAGAGAGTTTCCTTACCTCTTCAGAGAATAGCAAAAAGTTGATTCGCTGTGTGATCGTACCCTTTGCATTCGAACCACACGAGCAGAATCCTTTCGGAGACCCACATTAGCATCAATCCCACTAAGAGCTCTATTATATTTTTTAATAATACTGTTGATACTGAACATTTTTGTAGCATTATGGGTATTATTCAGAGAAGTAGTTTCCTTACGTATCTGGGGATTCCTATATCACCAGAAAAGCTGAAAGCAAATCATTTTCAAGTGCTGTTAGATAAAATTATTTCTCTACTTGAAGGCTGGAAGGTGAGATTTCTGTCTTTAGCTGGTAGAGTTCAGTTTCTTAAATTCACTATTTCAAATACTCTCACCTATTGGATCAAAGGGTCTATCATACCCAAAGCCATTTGTAAGACTATCAACAAGTTATGTTCAAAATTTTTATTCCATGGGGACATTAATGGTAAGAAAGTGCATATGATTGCTTGGGAGAAAACTGTTATTCCTAAGCAGAATGGCGGTTTAGGTATTGTTTCTATTGATGCTTGTTATTATATCTATCACTGCACTTTCATTTGGAATTTGCTTACTCAGGATAGTTTGATTTACTCTTGGTTTAAAAACAAATACTATTCCCCCTGGAAGCCTCCGGTTGCAAAAGCCTCTAAATTCTGGAAAGTTATTTGTTCCACTACTTATAAAATCAAGAATCATTTCTCTTTCAATATTAATTCTTCGTCCAAGTTCTCTTTATGCTGGGATCCGTGGATTAATGAGAAATCTTTATCTGAATTTTTTCAGATAAACCAGCGGTTCATTGGGATATCTATTAATAGCTGTATCAGGGATAATGCTTGGGCCCTTCCAGACTATTTACCCGATAATATGAAACATGTTATTTGCGCCATTGAGATTAAAGAGCAACCGGTTTTGGCTTGGGATGGCTCTTTAAAACCGAAATTTAAAAAATTTTTGAATTCTTATTATGCTCATTTGGAGGAGGTTACCTGGCACAAGTATGTGTGGTATAAATCTTACTCGCTTAGATATTATATACTAACTTGGATGGCCATTCTGCAGAAACTGAAAGTTGCTGATTTGTTAATCAAAAAATCTATACAGGTCAATCCGGTTTGCTGCCTTTGCAACAATGCCCAGGAAGATCACAACCATCTTTTCTTTAACTGTGATTTTACCTTTAATGTCATTAACAAGCTTATTCTAGACTTAAATTCTTTCTTACTTAGACCAAATTTGATTTAGGTTTTTGATTACCTGGATAATCAGCTGCTTATGTCCAAATGGGATAAGAACTTCTGTTGGCTTACGATTGGCTGCACAGTGTACCATCTTTGAAGAGAAAGGAATAATCAAAAATTTGCTAACAAATGGAATTCTATGGAGAATATTACCATTACTATCAAAAACGCTATACGGGTCAAAACGTGTAGCTGGAAGCATTTTCATCATCTTACTGAGAAATTTCACTTCAACTGAAATTTTGGTTTTTCTGTAGTCTGGCTGGAGCGGGAGCTCTCTCGGCGCTAACATTCACTTTGTTGTTTTATTTGTTCTTGTTGGATTGTTATGTTTAAGTTTGTTTTAGCTCTTTGTTAGGTTTATGTTTGAGGTGAATTTTTGTCTTTGTTAGTCTTTGCTTTTCCTGTAAGTCTTTTTATGTACCCTTTTTCATCTTAATAAAATGGGATATGCCCCGGTTCTTCCAAAAAAAAAAAATGTTGTGTTGCATTTATGAACGCAAGTGACTATGTAGATTTGACTTTCCATACATGCTACTTTGTGTATAATAATCTGAGTGTGAGGTTGGTGAGTGAGGATGACCTCCTGAACACCTTTTATGATGCTAATTTATGCTTACCTTGCAACCACTTCTCGATCTCTTGGTTTATTGTTCCATCCAAGGTTGTGAAAATCGGACCGGACAACGAACCGGAAGAGGGAGAGGTTCAAGGTTCGACCGGTTCGACCGGTTGAACCGGGGTCGAACCGGATGACGTAATAAATAATAAAATTATTAAAAATTAATAAAATAAAAATCATATAATATAAGTATATGAGTATTTAATAATATTTATAAAATTTTAAAATATATAATAAAATTTTTAACATATAAATATCATTTAAGAATAATATATTTATAATAATAATATTTAATATCATATATAAATTTATAATATAAAAAATTTATGATCATTAATATAATATAAATAATTAAATATATGACCATTTAATATATTTATAAATTTAAAAATATATATAGTATAAAATTATAAATATAAATATCATTTAAAAATAATATATTTATATTTTTATAATTAAATATATTTATAAAAAATAATATTTAATATAATATATAAATTTATAATATTAATATTTTATAATATATATTATAGCAAATTTATAATATATATTATCCAAATAGCCCAACTAAGCAAAATTTTAAAGCCCAACTAAGCAAAAATTTGAAGCCCAAATAAGCCCAAATTCACATTCTAAGCTATTCATGCAACTTTTTTAGTCTCACATCATAGGGAGAGTTTGAGGATGCTTCCTTGAACCCTTTATAAAGTGAGAAGTGCTCTTTTTGCCAAACAAACTATGTAAGATATTTAAGATAACTTGCATGTATTATGATGATATTAATCATCACACTTAATAAAAATATTTTAAAAAGTTTTAAAAATTTTAATTAACTAAAATATATTTTTAAAATTTTAATTAAAACAAAAATAAATTTTTTTATGAACTGATCGGTTCTTTCTAAATCGTGTCGGTTCAACAGTTCATCTGTTGAACCGCTGATTCAATCCGGTTTGATCCAGTTCGATGCAGAGCAGGTTCTGAAGCTTGGTCGGACCGGCCACCAGACCGGTTTACGGTTGAACCGGTTGAACCAGCCGGTCTGGTCCGTTTTTCAAAACATTGGTTCCATCTGTGCCATGAGCTTGGAGAGGTCGATCTTCAGTTTCTATGGAGTCATCCATGCATGCAAAAGTACTGTCAAAAAGGGGTGTCAATATTTGACACAACACAAAAATTTGACCCGAACCCGACCCAAAAATTATGGGTTAAACCTCACCCGTTTCCAAAACGGGTTTGATTCGGGTTCCCGGATTCGACCCGTTTGAAAATAGGTCGGGTTCGGATTGACCTGATAGGTTGCTGGGTTAACCCGAAAACCCGTTTAAAATCTCTGTCCGGCTGCCCGCAGACCTGCCCTAGCCTGCTCGCCCCCTGCCTAGCTGCCAGCGGAGCTGCCGCCCCCTGCCTGTGCCCTGCTCGCACGGCTGACAAAGCTGCCCGCAGTTGCCCGTGCGCCCGATGCTGATGCCCGCGCGGCTACCAGCACACCCTGTCCGCGTGCATCCGTGCCCGCGCTGCCGCGCACTCGCGCTCGCCCCCGCCAGAGCGCGTCAGTGTCAATGCACCTGCTCGCTCGGCCTTGCCAGCCAGCCCGTGTCTTCGCTCGGCCGTGTCGGGTCGGGTAAACTTGACAACCTGCCGGGTCGGGTCCAGGTTCGAATATTTGACCCGTTTACCTGCCCGAGTCGGGTTATGGTCGACCCGATTGAACCCGGGTCAATTCCGGGTTCGACCCGAATCTGACCCGAAACCCGATTTTGATACCCCTACTGCCAAACCCCATGGCAAAGGTGTTCTAATTCGCCTCATACTTATGTGAGCAGAAGTTGGCATGATTGCTCACTTTGTTCCAGAATGTCTTCATGGAAAAGGAGTTTTAAGGGCGTGTGCATTAAATTTTCATCAACGGTACTATAAGAAGAAAATGATACATTACCTACGAATTTTTCTAGAGGAAAATTTTCATGTTCCGGCTGATTTTTTAGGTTTCTGACGAAAATCTTTTCAATGGTAAAACATGCGTCCATAAATTTTTTCCGTCAAAAATAATTAAAATCCCTCAAACATGTCGTCATAAAACATCCGACGAAAATTAATAAAATCCGTCAGAAAATCTTCCTGAAAATTTGTTGGAAATACGTCACCATATCTTCTCGAAAATCTTCCTGAAAATTTATCATAAATATTTTACCATTATCTGTCAGACATCCGCCGGTAAACCCGCTGGAAAGCCTCCAAAAAGTCTATCGTTAATAGACAGATTTTTCTATAGTTAGTAATAATCATGTCAATTTCCATTGCCAAGAGAATGGCAAGCTTGCATAAGCTCAGTTCGAAGGATGAGAAAGTAATGGCTGAGATCAAGGGGCAACCACTGATAACGTTGCACCATCTCGCCTATTAGAATATCTGCATAAATTTTTCATGGTGACTTCTTTCTTTAGTTGTTTTTGTGCAAATTTTTCTAAGTGTCTAACTAATTCTAATGTGCTTGCGTTTCATGCGCAGAGGGTGTGAACGGAGGCCAGTGGTGACCATCGAGGGGGCTGTCAAATATGTTGCAGCCAGTGGTGGCGAGGATTATTTATCTACTGTCATAAATTTTTAATTTAAAAAATATTTTCATTCAAGCTTAAAATTGTCGACATTATAATTTTATTTTTTTAATATTTAATTTAAAATTGTCATATCTTATTTTAAAAAAATAATTAAAAAATATTTTATAACGAATAATAAATATATAAAAAAGTTGCTTTTGCATTTTAGTAATATGAAATTATATAAAAAATTATAATTAGCATATTTTAACATACTTGATTTAAATTTAAATTTTATATATTTCTCTAGGGTAATGTATTGACTTTAATTATATATATTTACTATAAAAGAGAATTTGGTGATTTTTAATTTTAAGAAAACTAATAATGTGAAGATAATGGGTAAATATATAAATAAAGAGGGAAATATAAATAAAAAAAAAATGTTTAAAGCTGTCTAATAAAAATCAACAAAAAAAAAGTCACCTTATAAAAGAGAGTGGTAAAAAAATTAAAATGGGAACTCTCTACCCTCGAGGAGAGTTATAAGCCTATACCTGTAAAAAGGCAATGGTGAGAGAGTGAAAAAATATATATATATTTTCTCCAATAGTTGCCTAATTTTCTAAGGGGTTCTTTTTTTCTTTTTTTTTTTTTTTTTTTTTTTGGGGGGGGGGGGGAGGGGGAGGGGGGTTGGTTGTTTAAGGTGCCAAATAGAAGAGAAATTATTCTGTGTGGAATCCGATCACAGAGCTGTGTTCGGTTGCCAATAAAATCATTACGCGTGGGGTGCTTATGTGAAAAGTTAGGATATTCATTTGACTTCTTACCCGACCCGTTTGTCTTTACGGAATTACTGTAGACGAAGAGAAATCTGCAACAAATAAGCAGTAATTAAGCAGAAAATGCGCAACATATACGCAACAAATAGTCAATAAATACGCAACGAATACACAATAAAATACTCAATCAATACGCACATTTTACGCAACGAATAAGCAATAAATACTCAATTAATACGCAAGTCAAATAAATATCCTAGACTTTTAACTTTCCACGTAAGCATTCGAACACAGCTCTATCACCTGATTTCACACAGAATAATTTCTCCAAAAAGAAAGGTCTATATATTAGCCCAGTCAAGTAGATGACAATAATATTTGATTTGATATTGACATAACATTCATTGATGACAATAGCATTGGCTGCATAGTTTTAAAAGATTTCAAACTATCTTCATAATCAGGTGGAACCAGCCTAAAAATATATATAAGGGTGAATCTGCTTCATTTATGTTTGATTTGTGTCCAAATTTCATTCACGGCAGAATATCATATTTTTTCTTGGATTTCTTATGCATTTTTAAATTTTTGTTTCGTATAAATGATTTTTTTTTTTTTTTTGCATCAAAAGTAATAAATCTTTGATTAAATTGAAATTTAGGACTTGTGAATTGTGAAACATTTTTTGTGCTTCTCATAGTGAACCCAAGATCCTAAAACCTCCAACATTATAAAGTCCAACTAAGATTTCATTTGGAACGGTTTTTTTTATTGCTTTTTAAAACACATTTTTAATAGAAAAATCAAATTTTTTGTACTAAAAAGATGCTTTAAGAAACAATGAAAAAGCTGTCCCAAAAAACTTGAGACTTCATTTTGGACTTATTAATTCTTAAAACAATTTTTTGATATAAATATTACTAAAAATCTGCTAGAGGACAGCTTTTTCATTATGAAGATAGTTTGAAAAATCACCCAACCAGTTATCCTGCCAAATATAAATATCACCCTTACCCCCCACTGAATAAAATTTTCAGCTTCCCACTTAATGTTGCAGAGCCTTTTTCAAGTCGAGGAATCAGTTTTTTTAAAAGAACACAAAGACAGATGCATATTATTACAATATTTAGCATTCATATAACGAGCCCATAAACTAATGTTCGATCTAAAAGAAAATCACAATTTATGAGAAAAAGCAATAGCAGTATCATTCAAATTCTTACAACCAAGGCCCCCTTCATCTAAAACCCCACAATTTTTGTGCAAAGCCGCCCAATGAATCGTCTTAGTATTACATTTAGACCCCCAAAAAATTTGTTAATCATTCTCTCCAGTCTATTACAAATATCAAAAGAAGGCATTAAAGTGTGAAACAAATAGATAGGAATCGAATTCAGTACAGACTTCACAAGAACCAAACGACCACCAAATGAAAGGAAGCTAGAGGACCAATTAGCCAACTTCTTTTAGATAATAGTGAAAATATCTTCAAAAAGGAAATTCTTCTTTTTACCTTTGTAAATCGAAGTTCCCAAAAATTTTATAGGCAATTTTTTTGACTGAATCCACAAACCCTTTGAATAGCCTGGATCCTGCTCTGATTGATCGACTTACCAACAATAAAATTACTCTTATCTTTACTAAAAGCAAGACCATTACAACCATGAAATTTGGAAAGAAATTTCATTAAAATTTTAACATTCTTAATAGAACCATTCGCAAATAAAATGAAGTCGTCAGCAAAACTCAAATGAGAGATAGGAAAACCTCTTATAGTACGAAAATTAAGGCTAACATTCTTAGCATAAAGATCATCTAAGCCTCTAGATAAGTATTCCATGGCAATTATAAAAAGAGCAGGAGAAATAGTGTCACCTTGCCTAAGACCTTTAGAAGATTTGAAATACCCATGATTTTTGCCATTAATAATAACATAAAAGAAACAGTTCTCCACACTATTTTTAATTAATAAAATGAAATCTTGACTGAAACCAAATAAAGACATTACCTTATAAAGGTAATTCCAATCCAGATTATCATAAGCTTTAGTAATATCCAATTTAAAAATAATATTACCCCCAATGACCTTAGTGTTAATATCATGGGCAAGTTCTTGAGCAAGTAAAACATTGTTACTAATACTTCTCCCTTTAACAAAGCTAGTTTGATTTAAAGAAATAATTCTAGGTAAAATATTAGACAATCTTTTAGCAATGATTTTAGAATTCAATTTATTAAAAAAGGTACACAGACTAATAGGTCTAAACTCAGTCCAAGCATTAGCTCCCTCTTTTTTCGGGATAAGAGCAATATTAGAAGAGGCGAAAAATTTAGGATAAGGGTTACCTCCAAAGAAATATTGCACAGCATTAATAACATCCCCCTTAACAATCTCCCAAGAATTTTGAAAGAACTTAGTAGTGAAACTATCAGGACCCGCAGTAGCATCCCCATTTATATCCTTAAGAACATTAAAAATTTCAGTCTCAGCAGGTAGTTGGCAAAGCAGGTAATTATCCTCATCATTAATAAGATTAGGAATAACCGCAGGATTAGAAATATGAATAATATTAGAATTGATACATCATCAAAAAATTACACTGATCGAGCACGAATCTCGAGGCAAAATCAAGTTGGAAACTTCAAAAAATAGATCGGAGACCATCTGAAATCAGATTTCAGCAAACTTACAGTCGAATTGAGCGTCTTAGAAACACAAACCCAACGACACCAAAATCGACTCAATCCGAGCCGAAATGAGTCCAAATCAAAGACCCGAAACACTTTTGGAAGGATCAAACCACAATTTGGGTTACCAAACAATCTTCAATCATGACATGCTTATAGTCGAATCGAGCGGCTCGACGAGACGAATCCAACGAGCCCAAGATCATCAAATTCTGATATCATTATGACAGTCAAATATTCATTAAACAGTGCATGATTGTAGGAATCAAGATCGGCCGTCCATTCGAACCCCTCCAAATTTACCCTTGATCTTCAACTTAATTACAAGTCATGCCACTCAAGAATTCTATAAATAGAACATCATTTCCACATGAAAGGGGGGAGGAAGCCAAGAGAGAAGAAGGAAGAAAGCTCCAGCCGCCTAGCTCCTCCTTGACCACCGCCGAAGTGCGGCCGCACCACCGCCGTAGTCTTGCCGCACCACCGCCGGACTACCAAGGGACGCCGGAGTGCTGCCGCACCACCGTCGTATTCTTGCCGCACCACCGTCGGAGTATTGCCACAACACCGCCGTAGTTCTACCACACCACCGCCGGACCACCAAGGGACGCCGGAGTGCTGCCGCACCACCGCTGTAGTTCTGCCGCACAATCGACAAACCACCAAGGGATGCCGAAGTGCCTTCCAAAGCTGAAGTACCCCCTTGCACTGAAGTGTCACTGCCGATCCACCACCTGACATCGGAGTGCTGTCGGACCACCATCTGACAGTGGAGTGACGTTGGACTTTTGCAAAACTCTCAGTTGATATTTGTAATCTGGTCGTCTTCAACGACAAGTCAGACCATTGTACTTTCCTTAAATTTTAGTGGAATCATTTTCAACTGGGCTAGGCCCCGTGGTTTTTTCCCTTTCCGGGTTTTCCACGTAAAAAATATTGTGTTCTTTGTGTGTGAGCTGGATATCCGTACAACGCTAAGACGTAGAATTATAACTCTATCGCCGCGTATATTCTAGCCCGCAACAGTTTGGCGCCGTCTGTGGGAAAAGATTCCTAACTGGGGGGCAAATTATGCAATTCTTATTCGCCCCTTAGATATCAACTAATTCTGCATCAATTTCACTTGAGTCAGATGTAGGCTGGGGGGCAACCATGACTGCAAACATGGCCAAAAAAATTCTCCAAATCTTCTGACATCCACGATATTATCTTTGGAAACTATTTGTCATAATGTTGCTAACAAATGCAAGGATGCTTCCATTAAATTGCAAGCTGCTTACAGTCTCTGGCTAGACTTTCTCCTCCTTGGCATTCGCCCCCTCCCAATCAAGGAAAAATTTATCCTTGGTGGATTCTCTCGACCTCTTCCACACAGGTTAACGTCATCGAGCAGGGCTCTGACATACAACCTCGGATAGGTCTTACATATTTTGTGGATTCTCTTGACCTCTTCCACACAGGTTAACGTCATCGAGCAGGGCTCTGACATACAACCTCGGATAGGTCTTACATCCTTGGTGGATTCTCACGACCTCTTCCACACAGGTTAACGTCATCGAGCAGGGCTCTGACATACAACCTCGGATAGGTCTTACATCCTTGGTGGATTATCTTGACCTCTTCCACACAGGTTAACGTCATCGAGCGGGGCTCTGACATACAACCTTAGATAGGTCTTACATCCTTGGTGGATTCTCTCGACCTCTTCCACACATGTTAACGTCATCGAGCATGGCTCTGACATACAACCTCTGATAGGTCTTACATCATAGGTGGATTCTCTCGACCTCTTCCACATAGGTTAACGTCATCGAGCAAGGCTCTGATATACAACCTCGGATAGGTCTTACATTCTTGGTGGATTCTCTCGACCTCTTCCATACATGTTATCGTCATCGAGCAAATGCTATGACATACAATCTCATATGGGTTATATATCTTTGATAAATTCTACGCTCTACTGCCCGTTGCTATATCTTTGGTCATCTTTCTACCCGGCCACCAAGTAGTGCCGGTCTTCTACCCGACATCCAAGTGATGCCGGCCTTCTACCCGGCCTCCAAGTGACGCCGGTATTTTGTCTAATCTCTAAGTGACGTCAGCCTTCTTCCCCGCCTCCGTGTGACGCCGGTCTTGCACCTGACTTCAGAGTGATGACGGCCTTCTACCTGGCCTCCAAGTAGCGCCGGTCTTCTACCCGACATCCAAGTGATGTCGGTCTTCTACCCGGCCTCCAAGTGACGCCGGTCTTTTGTCCGATCTCTAAGTGACGTCAGCCTTCTGCCCCGCCTCCATGTGATGCCGGTCTTGCACCTGACTTAGGAGTGACATCGGTCTTCTACCCGGCCTCCAAGTAGCGTCGGTCTTCTGCCCGACCTATAAGAGATGTCGGCCTTTTACCCGACCTCCAAGTGATGTCGATATTCTACCCGGCCTCCATGTGATGCCGATCTCTCACCAGACTTCGGAGTGACATCATCCTTCTTCCCGGCCTCCATGTGACGCCAGTTTTGCACCCAACTTCGGAGTGATATTGGCCTTCTATCTGGCCTCCAAGTAGCGCCGGTCTTCTACCTGACATCCAAGTGATGTCGGTCTTCTACCCGGCCTCCAAGTGACGCCGGTCTTTTGTCCGATCTCTAAGTGACGTCAGCCTTCTGCCCCGCCTCCATGTGATCTTGCAGCTGACTTCGGAGTGACATCGGTCTTCTACCCGGCCTCCAAGTAGCGTCGGTCTTCTGCCCGACCTATAAGAGATGTCGGCCTTTTACCCGACCTCCAAGTGATGTCGATATTCTACCCGGCCTCCATGTGATGCTGATCTCTCACCCGACTTCGGAGTGACATCGTCCTTCTTCCCGGCCTCCATGTGACGCCAGTTTTGCACCCAACTTCGGAGTGATATCGGCCTTCTACCCGGCCTCCAAGTGTCGTCGATCATCTGCCCGATCTCCAAGTGACATCAGCCTTCTATTTGACCTCCATGTGACGACTGTCTTGTACCCAACTTTGGAGTGACATCGTCCTTCTTTCCGGCCTCCATGTGACGTCGGTCTTGCACTGAACTTCGGAGAGATATCGGCCTTCTACCTGGCCTCCAAGTGTCGTCGATCATCTGCCCGATCTCCAAGTGACATCGGTCTTCTATCCGACCTCCATGTGACGACGGTCTTGTACCCAACTTCGGAGTGACATCGTCCTTCTACCCGACCTCGAAGTGACACCGTTCATCTACCCGACCTCCAAGTGACGTCAGCCTTCTACCCGGCCTCCAAGTGATGCCGGACTTTTTTCCTATCTCTAAGTGATGTCAGCCTTTCACCCGGCCTCCAAGTGATGTCGGTCTTCTGTCCGACCTCAATGTGATGTCGGTCTTGCACTCAAATTTCGAGTATCGTTGGCCTTCTACCTTCCCTCCAAGTGATGCCGGCCTCCATGTGATGCCGGTCTTGCACCCAACTTCAGAGTGACATCGACCTTCTTCTCGGCCTCCATGTGACGTTGGTCTTGCACCCAACTTTGGAGTGACGTCGGCCTTCTACTAGACCTCCAAGTGACACTGATCTTCTTCCAAGTGATGTCAGCATTTTTCCCGGCCTCCATGTGACATCGGTCTTACACCCGACTTTTGAGTGATGTCGACCTTCTGCCCGGCCTCCAAGTGACACTGGTCTTCTACCCGACCTCCTAGTGAAGTCGGCCTTCTTTCCGGCCTCCAAGTGACGTTAGCCTTGTACCCGACCTCCAAGTGATGTCGGTCTTCTGCCCGACCTCCTAGTGACGTCGGCCTTCTTCCTAGCCTCCAAGTGACACCGGTCTTTCGCCCGACTTATGGGTGACATCAGTTTTTCGCCCGATGTCGGCCTTCTGCTCGATTTTCAAGTAATATCGGTCTTCTGCCTGACTTCCATCCTCACACTTTCCTCTTACTCAGTGAAGGTCCCTAGGGCTGAACAGGGGATACCCATCTGAACAGAGCTAGGGGAAGGCCTCAGCTTGAGAAAGAAGAGAAGAGAGGGGGAGGTGCAAATTTTCATACCCCAAAGGGGGTATTTATAGTGGTGTGAGGGAGAGATGAAGAGTCACTAATTTTAATTTATACAATAGTTATAAATTATGCCATTAATTTTAAGTTATACAACATTTATATAAAGTGGCTTTATAATTTTATAAATGTTATTATAACGTTGTATAAGTTAATTATATTAATTATATGAGTTAACCTTATAACGTTACTGTAATAAAATTATATAAATTACCTACACTAATCATATCTGCTAAGTGCTAACTTTATTATAATGTTTATAACTATTTATAACTATATTAATATAATTAAGTTATATAATAAAGTTATACGGTACGTTAACTTATATAACATTTATTATAATGTTTAATATTTCAGTTATATATTAATATATCATTAACTGTTATATAAGTTATATAATAAAGTTAATAAATTAATATATTAATATGTTATTAACGTCATATATAGCTTATTATATATGACATCATTTTTTTTAAAGAAATATGCTATCAAAACTTAAGAACAATCTGAAACTTTGTTTTCATGTAAAGTGTGTGTTATCGATTAACTAGTTAATTAAATTAGTAATCATATACGTGTATATTTATACATATATAATTTTATCTTGTAAAAGTATTATTGAGGTATTTTAATTTTTAAATACTGAAATTATACAAGTATTTTTGGACTTTGCAAGATTCGACGTCCAAAAATAGGAGGGCAACTGATACATCATCAAAAAATTACACTGATCGAGCACGAATCTCGAGGCAAAATCAAGTTGGAAACTTCAAAAAATAGATCGGAGACCATCTGAAATCAGATTTCAGCAAACTTACAGTCGAATTGAGCGTCTTAGAAACACAAACCCAACGACACCAAAATCGACTCAATCCGAGCCGAAATGAGTCCAAATCAAAGACCCGAAACACTTTTGGAAGGATCAAACCACAATTTGGGTTACCAAACAATCTTCAATCATGACATGCTTATAGTCGAATCGAGCGGCTCGACGAGACGAATCCAACGAGCCCAAGATCATCAAATTCTGATATCATTATGACAGTCAAATATCCATTAAACAGTACATGATTGTAGGAATCAAGATCGGCCGTCCATTCGAACCCCTCCAAATTTACCCTTGATCTTCAACTTAATTACAAGTCATGCCACTCAAGAATTCTATAAATAGAACATCATTTCCACATGAAAGGGGGGAGGAAGCCAAGAGAGAAGAAGGAAGAAAGCTCCAGCCGCCTAGCTCCTCCTTGACCACCGCCGGAGTGCGGCCGCACCACCGCCGTAGTCTTGCCGCACCACCGCCGGACTACCAAGGGACGCCGGAGTGCTGCCGCACCACCGCCGTATTCTTGCCGCACCACCGTCGGAGTATTGCCACAACACCGCCGTAGTTCTACCACACCACCGCCGGACCACCAAGGGACGCCGGAGTGCTGCCGCACCACCGCTGTAGTTCTGCCGCACCATCGACAAACCACCAAGGGATGCCGAAGTGCCTTTCAAAGCTGAAGTACCCCCTTGCACTAAAGTGTCACTGCCGATCCACCACCTGACATCGGAGAGCTGTCGGACCACCATCTGACAGTGGAGTGACGTTGGACTTTTGCAAAACTCTCAGTTGATATTTGTAATCTGGTCGTCTTCAACGACAAGTCAGACCATTGTACTTTCCTCAAATTTTAGTGGAATCATTTTCAACCGGGCTAGGCCCCGTGGTTTTTTCCCTTTCCGGGTTTTCCACGTAAAAAATATTGTGTTCTTTGTGTGTGAGCTGGATATCCGTGCAACGCTAAGACGTAGAATTATAACTCTATCGCCACGTATATTCTAGCCCGCAACAAGAATGACTGTTAAACATATTAACAAAGAAATCCACGCCCGACTTACAAATTAATTCATCCGTCTCCAAAAGAATGAATTCATTATTCACAATTTTATGAATTTTACTTTTAGTCTTATTCTCATTAGCCAAAGCATGAAAAAAATTTGTATTTCTGTCTCCCTCTATAACAAATTTAGCATTAGATTTTTGTTTCCAATATGCTTCCTCTTGGCAATGCAAATGACATAAAGCTTTTTTAGCAAGATTTAAATTCAATATTATCCTCATTAGGATTATCAAGATAAACACCCTCCAAGTCAAGAACTTTGGACTCAGCTTCCATAATATTAGAAAAAATATTTTTAAAAACATTTTTGTTCCAATATCTTAGGCATTGTTTCAGTCTAGACAATTTAGCCCAGAGCCTCAACATACCAGAAATATTGTTATCCGGAAAAACAAGGGCATTCCAATTGTTCTCCATCACCTCTTTGAAATTATCATGAAGTAACCACATATTAAGAAATCTAAAAGCAAAAGTACCAGTCTGATTGATAACATTAATGTTTAAAAGCAAAGGAGCATGATCAGAAAGAGTTCTACTCAAGTGATCCACATTAGTAGCCAAAAATTGAGCCAACCACTCATTATTAAACAGAATTCTATCTAACCGTTGACAGAGATTAGCCCTACTCCACGTAAAAGGACTACCACAGAAGCCAATATCATTAAGATTACAATCATTAATCATCGCATTAAACTCTTCCATCGCTCTAATGTTAGGCAGGCTACCTCCCTTTCTCTCACTAGCATTAGAAATAATGTTAAAATAAACTCCCACACACCACGGGCCATTAATATTAGCAGAGAAGTTAACAAGTTGGTCCCAAAGATTAATACGATTAATTCTAGTGCAGGCAGCATAAACAAAGGAAGCAAAACAATTCACATTGCAAACATTAATATGACAATAAACAACTTGATGAAAGTCAACAACAATGTCTAAAGAAATATTATTCTGCCACATAATCCATATTTTATTAGAACAATTCGCAAAATGCATAGAAAAACCCAAAAACTTAGAAGTATCAACAATTTTATCAGCATTTATAAGAGGTTCACTTAAAACAAGAAGTTGAATATTATAAATCCTACAAAGATTTTTAACTCTAATTTTGAAATCCTTACCACCAATTCCCCTAACATTCCACATAAGAGCTTTAATCATTACCGTCTTTAGAAGAAGTGTGAGCTCTGGTGGATCTAGGAGTAGCCGGGAAGATATTTTTATTTTGTTTTCCTTTTCTCTTACCACCCTTAGCAACAATATCCTCCTCCACAATTTTTTGACCCTTCAATATAGGAGAAGAAGAAGAAGTAGTACCTTGTTTAGTAAGAGAAGATGCAACAACATTTGTAGGGGGAATAAATTCTCCTTCCTCATAAGAATCAAAAGAAATATCAACACCATTACCCTCCAATTTACTGTTATCCTGCTTAGAAATTAAAGCATTCTCAATGGCCACATAATTAGAATTAATAGGCATATCATTTAGCATATCATCCATCAAAATAAAGAGCTTAGGATCAGATACAGTGACATTATTGTTATCAAGCAAAATAAGATTATCTTTAGAATTTAAAACTACAGCAGAATTTTTCGGAACAACCTCCTGGCCATGCCCATTATCCTCCAGAACATTTTCTTCACCAACATCTAAAATAACATTATGTGTAGTAGAAGGTGGTTCCACCTGAATAACATTTTCTTCCACATTATTATCCACGATAGGCACACACTTTGTTATTCTCGGTAGATCCAGGCCTCCCACTCGGTTGCACAGAATGTTTCTTTAACTCCGGATGAAGTTTAAAACAATCCACAAGGGCATGACCATTGATTTTACAGTGATTAAAGAAATCAGGGACTTTCTCAAATTCAGCTTTTTGCAAATAGCCGTAGGCTTTGGAACCCACCCAAATTTCCTTAGGATATTTTTTCGAAATATCCATTTCAACAAGAACTCTAGCAACAGAAGGACGGGTTCGAGAGGCCATAGCCTGATCCGTTTGGAGCGGTCTCCCGAAAATGGAACCCAAAGCATGCAACACTTTCGCATTAAAAAAATGCAAGCGTAAATTCGGGAAGGATATCCATATCAGGACAATAGGCGACTCTTCCTTAATATAAAAAAAGGAGTCCATTTCAAAACATGCATTTGACAGTTATGAATGAAATAAGAACGTCTAGCAAACACTCTACTATAGTCTAAATCATTCGATAATTGAATAGCAACATGCCTAGCATCCAAAAGCCCCACAGAGTAAAATCCCGTAAGCTTAAGAGACGAGAAGAAATTTTGAATCGCATCCAAATTAGGACGACGCAAACCAAATTTTCCTACCAACGTAAATTGAAAAGGGGAAGCCAACTTAAGCACTTCCTCATCTGATAATAATACAGCCGGAACACCATTAAAAACAGATTGTTGAACATTAGGAAAAATATCACTTGATGAAGAAGCACCGGATAACATTTCTTTAAAAGAAATGGATCTAGAAGGAGATTTGGATCCCTCAGCATTTAGGTTAAAAAAACCTTTCTTCGTTGCAACAGACGGATCTGACGCTTTCCCCCACGGGTTAGCCGTAGAAACATTCGTCATGAGTAACTAGCCGCAAAAGGGAAAAAACTCCAGAAGAACAACCAAACCACACAGATCTAACAAAGCACAAGGAGAAAATTGGGGAAGAAAGCAGCGCGAAGGCGAACGGGAGCGATCGCACGAAGGATGCCCTAAATCGCCAGAGGCGCGATAAGGCAGGAGCGCGATTGGTGGTGTCTTTGATGAGTTCATAATGCTGAGATTACATTCTTCACATTTCATATATATATATATATATATATATATATATATATGAAACAAATAAGACAAGAAGAAGAAGTTTGCTTATGTATAAATATCGATAGAATAAAATAGTTGGACCTATTATCATAATGGATCAATACGGATATGAGGAATGTGAGCAATCTTCTTTTGGATTTTATGTAGTTTAAGATAGAATGTGATTATTGATTCTTTTTTTGGATACATATTTCTCCAATGATTACCTTGACAGAATTCAAAACAGAAACAAAGAGAAAGATAATGTTTTGACCATGTTTTTGGGCTTGAATGTACAAATTGTGTATGCCGATTCATGTACTTAGTTGACTTTATTTTCATTATATTTTATGTACATGATTTCTATTTTCAATATATTAATATAACGTCAGCATTTTGTTTCTTATTATTTATTTATATTTGCATTTTGTTTCATGTATATTTTTTTCTCATAATAAAGAAATAAATCTTGGTAGATCATCTTCTGCTACTTAATAATATTGTTGTATGTGAGAAATTAAGTTGGTAAAATAATTATCGATCTCGATTACCTTAGGGTCGAGAAATCGTCATTGAATATTCCTATTTTAAAATTTTATTCATATGCACCATATTCATGTGCATTTAGGCAGTAGATCTTAAATTTTCTTTATGTTGAATTTTAAGATTTACTTAGCTTCTTTCATGTGTTGGAGGTAAACTATAATAATAATTTTTTATAAGAATTACTCGTCGAGAAAGTAATAATTTTTCACCCCTTTCGCATGCTGCATCATGGATAGCTTGGGATTCTCTTCTCATGCAACCAATGTAGTGCCACCCATCAAATGCTTGTTATTATTTATGATGCACTAGTAGAAAGATTGTTCATTCAGTAATGGACAATGCTAATCACATGGCACCGAAGTGTGCATTCTATGCATATATGATTTTTTTATTATTATTATTATTTTTATTCACGTGTATCATGTGCATATGTATTTGTACTAGTATATAAAAGGACCACGAAGTATACATAAATAAAATTGAGTACATACAAAGTGGTTCATGCTGAGATTGCATTCTTCATATTTCATATATATCAAACAAATAAGATAAGAAGAAAGAAAGAAGTTTGCTTATATTTTGAAATTTTCATTAACGAATAAAGATATCAGGAATGTGAGCAATCTTGTGCCGATCGGAGCCTCCGTCCTCTCCATAGCGCTCCTTTAACTCTCGATGACATCCCCAAATTTGTAGACTTTTCAAAGAGGGAGGAAGGTTTGGTAATTCCCGAAGCATAGGAACGCCACTGATAACTAGATCCTGAAGTGAAGATAAGCTTTCGAAGGTGGAAGGGAGAGACTGTAAGGAATTGAAATTAAGAATTTTCAGGTAAGAAAGAGAAGACCTAACAGTCAGAAACCACTGCTCCACCTCATTTGGAAATGAAACCACCTCATCATTATCCCTAATAGTCAGCTTTTTTAAGGAGGCGATACTTCTCAGTGGCTCCATTAGCAACACG
Source organism: Dendrobium huoshanense (assembly GCA_016618105.1). Lineage (NCBI taxonomy): Eukaryota > Viridiplantae > Streptophyta > Magnoliopsida > Asparagales > Orchidaceae > Dendrobium > Dendrobium huoshanense. Next base: position 4,073,264 of record CM028355.1, read on the forward strand.
GATGGATCACTTATCCAGAGAATGTTGAGCATGAGATGACAATTATTAGTGGTCTCCACTTGTCGATATCTTCCCAGAGAGATCAGATTGGGGCAATTTATAATTGCCAAGGATCTTAGTGCTGCAAGGCTTGCTATTTCATCAGCCAGAGGAAGAGATATAATGTTACGACAGTGAAAGACCTGTAATGATTGAAGGGGAATAGGATTTGAATTGCTACAAAAATTCAAAGTCTTCCACCCAGTAGATCGTATCTCCAAGCTCTTGAGCTTAGGAGGCAAAGAGGGCAACTCTTTCAACTTGGGGCATTTTTCTAGCACCAGTTCAATTAAGCAAGGAAACAAACATCCATCTTCAGCAGCTACTCCTTCCTCAAACCAATCCTCTAATGCTTCTAATCTCTCAATATATAACTTCTCTAGCAATGGAAAGGCACGGTATTTATCATTCCCATTAAATTTACTTTCGAGACATTTTACTTTCGGCATCTCCGCAAGGTTTAGAATCTTGAGGAAGGGAAGTTGCCCGAAAGGAGGAAGAGTTTCCCACTGCAAGCATTTTGTCAATTCCATTTTCTCTAGATTGAAGAACGGATTGACATTGTTCATCCATATTGCAGACCTTGCACCCATGTATCTCTCTATGCTAAGATTCCTTATACATTTTGGTGGATGAAGGTTGTCGAGCACATTCTCATCTAAATCGTTGTTCGTCGAATCAATGTGACTACGACTCCAACATAAGGTCAAATCTTTGAGCCTCCTCTTTTCAGATAATTGGGCCTTACGAGCCTCCTCGCCATCCTTAACATTTTCAAGGCAACTGATTCCTAATTTGTAAAGATCTGTCATATTCTTCAGCTCCCCAATTCTATAACCACTCACATCTCTAAGTATAAACATATACAGTTCTTGAAGAGACTTTAGCTTCCCAATCTCACAAATCGATGAAATACAATTCTTGGGCAATGTCACGTAACGCAAGTTTAAAAGGTTATTAATGTCATTTGGTAAAAAATCATCACCTTTTGGTTTGTATAGGCTCTGTGGCCACTCACAGATTATGTACTGCAAGTGATAGAGATTACTTACAGATTTTGGCAGCATAGTCAAATTTTCATCATCAATTTTTAAGTATCGAAGATGTATCAAATTTCCAATCTCCTCAAGTATCATTTTCGATTCAACATGATCAATACATATGTATAATAAGCGTAGGCTTCTCGATGCTTTCAATACTTCAATAAGTCCACTGCAAAGATCCTGATCATCAAAATCTTTATAGAACAAGAAAAGAGAATGCAAATGTTTCAACTTCTCAATCTTTCTTAAGATGTATGGTTTTGCATTTAAAACAGACAAGTGTCGAATAGTCTCACTAATTTTGAGAGATGACTCTTCACCATCCACAAATTTACCGCATACCTGAGCAAAAAATTTAGATGCCGACTCATGTATTAAATCATGCATCTTGTAGTCATCCCCGACCTTATCAAATAAAGCTTTTTTGACTAAAGCATCAAAATACCTTCCTCCGATATCCTCCATAGTCATTCCTTGAGACGGCTGAATGAAACCCAATGCAATCCACATTCGGACTAAATCATCTTTATCAAACTGATGATCTTCTAGGAACATACAACAAAATACAAAACAATTTCGTAGATGATTTGGCAGAACTGTATAGCTAAGTCTTAAGATAGAATGGATAGAATTCTGATCCAATAAATTGCTTTCTAGAACTGTCCTCCAATGCCATACATCCAAGTTCTCATTCAGAACACCACCAATGACCTTAGCTGCCAACGGAGATCTTGAAAGCTTTTTAACTATATCTCGAGCAATGACTCTTAAATTTTCATGATCGTTAGGGTTCTCTATACCAGCAAATGCATGAGAGTTAAGCAGCAGCAAACAATCATCTTCCTCTAGGCCCTCTAATTTAACCATTTCCTTCTTCTTTTTAATAACCTTTGCAAACATCAGTGCAATTGGGTATGTTCGAGTTGTTACCAGAATCTTACTACCAAGACCCCCAGAAGATAGAGGGGCGAGCACATCCCCCCATTTGCTTTCATCCTCCTCCCAAATATCATCCAGCACAAGTAAGAACTTTTTGGACATAATCTCAGTCCGAAGGCTATCTTGAAGTGCATCAAGTGTCTCCAAACGAGGCCTCTTCTTCTTAAGAGATTCCAACATATCTGCAATGACTTTCTTCACATCAAAGTTGTTGGAAACACAAACCCACATTTTACGATCAAATTCCTTTGTAATTTCATCATTATAAACATGTTGCAAGAGAGTTGTCTTCCCCATACCCCCAAGGCCCACTATAGATAGAAGAGAAATGTTTCTGTACAAATCAGTTCCCCGATGCTCATTTGATGGATTCCTCAGCCACTCCATAACAAGCTCCTTCTCCTTTCCCCGCCCAATGAGATCATTTTTAGGCAAGGATCCCATTTCACGTGCTCCGTGCAGCTCAAGCTGCTGCTTCTGATGCTCCTCCTTTGCGTCTTTTACAAGATGAAAGAAAGTATCAACACCAGTTGTTGTAACTTTATGAAGTTTCTGCACAGCCGCCTCCAGTCTCTTCAAGTTGGGATCAATTTTGAGAGCACGTTTGCCAATTTTGACAAGTTTTTTCTTCATGGATTTCATGATGGAACGCACCCTTCTCAGCTTCTTGTCTTTGGTCACCTGTTTTTCAAGTTCCATGTACTCCAGCTCATCCAAAACGTCATCTGCATCATCAATAGCATCTCGTAGCTGCCATAGCCATTTGTTAAGACCCGGATTTTGGTCTGTGATCTGCTCTTGGCTGGAAGCAAAGTGAACAACAGCTTGGATCTTGGGGAGATTCTCTTGCAGCCTTTCCAGCTCCTCCTTCATGCCTGTCTGCCATCTGACTTGATCTTTCAGGTAACGGAAGCCAGCGCTGATGAGCTTCTCCATGATTGGATCAAGAATCATATCCGCCATGGCAATCGTCGACGATCGATGTAGAGCAGAACAACTGAAGAGTAAGAAAAAAAAAGGGAGATTGGAAGAGATACATATCTGATAGTCTACCGGCTCATTGCGATATCCTGCTGATTAAGATAAGGGAAATCCTTGAATACTTCATCTCAATCGTCCTTTAAAATCCGATGGCCTAGCGGAGATGTCAACAGCGCCAATAGCAATGGTCAAAGTTTCATTTGGACAATTTTTTACTGCTTCCTAACTAAAAATTTTATTTTTTAGTAAAAAAAATCATTTAAGAAAAATTTTTAAATGATTTTTAAATCAGTTTTTAAATCTAAATATTTTTTAAAAATAAAAAATATTTTATTAAAAAATCGTTAATTAATTGGAGAAGAGATATGAGACAATGAAGTTTAAGCTGGTTTTTATTTGATAAATGATAATCAAGTGAAAATAATAATAAAGATTTTTTTGAATAATTTTTTATTCTCTTACAATGAATTGATGGCATTAAAGTCCACAGGGTCACATGCAAAAATACAGCTGTCTGCCAATTAATTTCCTTACTTTTTCACAATGCTCCAAAAGACAGCTGTCTGCCACTCTGTATCTTAATTGTTTAATTGAGATCCACCGACAAGTTATTAGGGGTGTAAAGGAGTCGAGTCGAGTCGGATTTTGACCCTCATTGAACTCAGCTCATTACATGAAAAGCGAGTTCGAACTCGAGTTCGTCTTGCTGTAAACAAGCTCGAGCCAGCTCACAAGCCATGGGAGGAAAATTTTAAATTTTGGTGGGATTTTTAAAAATTTGGTGGAATTTTTTAAAAATTAAGCAGAATTTTTAAAATTTAGTATATATATAACATTTAAATAAAATTTAGTTGATTATTATTATTTTTTTAATTTTTAAATTTAATAAATAAAATAAAATAATTTTAAAAATGTTAATATTTATTCTAGCTGGCGCACGAGCTGACGAGCCGAGCCGGCTCAAGCTCGAACTCAAGCTCTACTCGTGAGCTTCGTAAGCTCGACTTGCGAGCCCATAAATGAGACGAGCTAGACTTACACCCCTACATGCTTCTCTCCTAAATTTATTTTACTTTAACGTCATTAATTAATTGGACTTTAACGAAACTGATGGTGACTCTTCAATTCTTTTGTCAACTTTTTTTTTCTTCATTTTTTGAACTTAGTATTGTAGATAAGTTTGGGATTTTTTTTTTTTACCAAAATGGATTGGTAATATTCTAATTGAGATTAATTCTATTCTATTCACCAAAATGCATCAAAATATAAGTATAATAATGAAAAAAAAAAATGATGTGATGTAATGTTGGGGCGATCGGCAGCCGGATGAAAATCTCTTAACAATCGACAGCCTGGTGGAAGTTTGATGGTAATTGGCTACCGGCCAATGATCCAACGTAAGTAAGAAAAAAAAGGAGACTGGAAGAGATGCAGATTAGATAGTCTACCGGCTCACTTCGATATCCTGTTGGTTAAGATAAGGGAAATCCTTAAATACTTCATCCCAACCGTTCCTTTGAAATCCGACGGCCTAGCGGAGACGTCAACAGCGCCAAGGAATTCTAGCTGGCAATGGTCAAATGTGGCGTCGCATAAACGATAAAACTTAAGAAAATGGTCAAGCGAAGGCATGCATCATTTGGACAATTTTTTATTGCTTCTTAACATATATATATATATATATATATATATATATATATATATATATATATATATATATATATATATATATATATATATATATATATATATATATATATATATATATATAAAACATTTAAATAAAACTTATATAATTTTTATTATTTTTTATTATTTAAATTTAATAAATAAAATTAACTTATTTAAAAATATTACTATTTATTGCAGCCGGCTCGTGAGCTCACGAGTCGAGCCAGCTCAAACTCGAACTCAAGCTCGTTTATTAAACGAGCTCGAACTCGAGCTTGAGCTCGACTCGTGAGCTTGATAAGCTCGGCTCGCGGGCCAAAAAACGAGTCGAGCTCGAGCCGACTCGGCTCACTTACACCCCTACATGCTACTCTCCAAAATTTATTTTATTTTAACGTCATCAATTAATTTGGCTTTAATGACACTTATTGTGAATCTTCAATTCGTTTGTCAACTTTTTTTTTCATTTTTTTAACTTAGTATTGTAGATAAGTTTGTTCTTTTTATTAGGGTTGAGATATTTTGATAACTTTTTAATTGAGATTTGTTGCGTCCTGGAGTATTCGCGGCGGTAGAGAAATATATAGTTTAACGTCTTAGCATTATTCGAAGATCCAGCACTCAATCAGATAAGTGAGAGGGTGTAACATTCATAAGAGACACCAGAGTTTTTACGTGAAAATTCCTGAAAAGGGGGAAAAACCACAGGGCCTGTCACAGTTTGAATGAATCCACTAGTATTTGCAGTTGATTACAAATGAGGCACTTCTTAAGGAAAAGGTCTTAGCTTGATGTTACTAATTTACGTCATACAGAGTGCATTACATAGTGGGAGTTACAATAATCAACATAGATGTGTTTGTTTGGTCGGCACGGCCATAGTCGATATGATAGAGGTTGGAAAGACCGTAGTTGGTAAGAGACCAGGATTAGAAAGACCGTTGTCTGTTGATAGAGGTCGGAAGGAGCATAGTAGGTGATGGAGGTCGGAAGGAGCGTAGTCGGCGATGAGACTAGGGTCAAAAAGACCGTTGTCTGTTGATGGAGGTCGGAAGGACCATTGTTGGCCACGGAGGTAGGAAGGATCGTAGTCGGTGATGAGACCGGGGTCAGAAAGACCATTGTCGATGTAAAGACCATTTTGCTCTCAGGTTCGTCCGGACGAAGTTCGATCGTCCGGGACGATCGGTACAGGATGTGCAGGAAAACAGTGCTGGCTGTATGGTTCGTCTGGACGAAAATAGAATCGTCTGGACGAAATTCTTATCGAGAGCAGATCGTACAGAACGATAATTAATTTCATCTGGACGAAATCTGTCTAGAGCCCAAGTCGTCCGTGACGATAATTAATTTTGTCTGGACGAAATTCGTCCAGAGCATAGATCGTCCGGGACGAAGTTGCGATCGTTCGGTATGATCAGTTTGGATATATATATAAATGAGATATTTTTGGAAGAGAGAGAACGTCCAGGAGAGAGAATAACGAAGGAAAAGAAGAAAAAGGGGATTTTTAGGCGTCTCCGGTCTGTTTTCGTCCGTTGTGATAGTTAGAGAAGTTGACCGACTCGAGGTAAGGCACATTTCGCCTTTCTCAATTTTTAGAAACGAGATTTTTGACGCGTTTTTTGTTCTGAAATTTGTTTCCGTTAGCGAATAATTGATTTTATTTTGCACTGCTAAATGTTTTACCCTGTAACTTTTGGTATGTCTTTGAGATTGTAATTATGCACGTTTTGAGTATTTTTTGGAAGATTTTTACCGGATATTTTGGATTCTGCGGTGTTTTAATTGAACTGCAAATTATCACGATGTTAAAAAATGTTTTGTCAGTACAATGAAAGTCTTATAATGTTGTTGTGAATATTCTGTGGTAATTTGGTAAATTTATAGATCTGTGAATTTTGTGTAAATTCCGTATACTGTCGTTATGCCGCTGAATTTTAGTACGATTTCTGAAATTCTGAAATGGAAGCTTTTGAATATTTGATGTGTTTGTGCTATCAGAAAGGAGTTATAAGGGGCCGGAATCCTACATGATTCCGTTGTCTGGGTCAGGGAATTCTGAATTCTGAAATGAGCTCTGAAATCTGAAAATGTTTCGGAACCTCTGATATCTGTTATGTTCTGGTGCTATAAGCACAACGGGAGACATAAGGGGCCAGAATCCGTTGAGATTCTGTCTGTGTCAGGGAAGGGAGACATAAGGGGCCAGAATCCGTTGAGATTCTATCTGTGTCAGGGAAGGGAGACATAAGGGGCCAGAATCCGTCGAGATTCTGTTTGTGTCAGGGACATCTGAAATCTGATATCTGAATCTGCTCTGTGAATTATTTGATTTCTTATTTCTGTACGATTCTGATTATTCTGTACGATTCTGTCTACTCTGAAAGCTTTATGATCTCTGTTCTGAATTCCGATTCGACATGACTTTAGTTTTCTGTATCCGTAAATTAATTTTTGATTGAGCTATTATCTGTTCTGTCTGTTATATGATTTCTGTATGAATGTTCGAATTCTATACGGATACTTTTCTGATGTGATTTATGATGTGAGTTTCTGATGATTTTGATTGGTGATTGATGTCTTGCTGAGCTGTTAGCTCATCCTTGTTTTCTGCGTGGTTTTCAGGTTCTGGGAAAGGGAAGGAGGTCTTGGACTAGACATTATGAGTCTGATCTGTGATTAGGTACTTGATACTTTTGATTTTTGTACAGTCATGACTTTTCTGTTCTGTTATGTTCTTTCTGTCTGAAGCCATGCACTATATCTGTATATGATTATTTTGATGAATGAAAAGATAGATGATCTGCGCTGTGTTTGGATGTTTATAGTAGTTCTGTGTTTTTCTGTCTGTATTATATTTAGAAGAAAGTTCTGAAGCAAATTCCAAAGCCAGATCCTGGATTTGTTGGCTCTGTCGCAGCCCGATGCGAGCGGGATCCATCCTGGTCGGGTTGGGTCGTGACAAGCTTTGGTGGTATCAGAGCAATGGTTTTGAAATTTGGATTGTAAGACAGAGCTATAAGAAGTGATCTGTGAGTCTGCTTGGGGTAGTTTTGGTTTGTCTGGATTTTTATTCCGTTGTTTTGTGCTTAGTTTTCTGTGTGATCATGAATCTGCCAGACCCTGATATGACAAATGGGCAGAGTGCTAGTCAGGCAGCTCCAGTGGGCAGTACTATCCCAGTAGTTGGTTCTGATACACTTTCTCAGTTTGCTACATTGATTGCTCAGATGATGAGCGAGACTCAAAGTAGAGCCTCTACTGTGCGATCTGAGGATATAGATAAACATCTGCAGTTATTTTTGAGAATGAAACCTCCGAGGTTTGAGGTGATTTAATTTGAAAGTGCATTTAATTGTAATTAATAAAAATTAATGAAACTTGTGGACCGTAAATAATTACATATTGAAAATATATATATATATATTTTTTACTTTAATGTCATAATTCATTTGACTTTAATGGCCCTCATTAAGACTTTTTAATCTAATTTAAGATCATAAATCTTAATTAGCCCAAATTAAGTCTCACTACAATTGAAAATAAAAATTAGGAAATAACAAATTATTTTATAATTTAATTATTCAAAAAATTTAAACATTATAAAAAACTATAAAGTAACCTATAATTATCCATTTTTATTAAAATTCATAAATTTAATTATGTTTGGTAATTATATTATATATTTATATTATTTAAATAAAATGTATAATTGATTATTTTTATTAAATCTAGCTTTTGACATGAACTTTGAAAAGAAAACATATTTGAAAAGAAAACTTAAAAATAAGTTTTAACAAGATTAAAATATGGTAACCTTAAAATTTGATCCAAATTTGAAAAGAAACTATATAAATGAACATTAAAGCATCAACTAATAACAAAATAATATCAATAGGAGCCTAATTTGAGGAAGCTCATTATTGTAGATAGAACAACATATCAATAGAAGAAAAATAATTTTTTTAGCAGAAATATAAACCAGAGAACTAAGGTAATTGCAACACTAATTTCAATTTCACAATCTTCTGTAGCAGTAATAATCCCACATTTAATCAAAGTATTTAAGAAAGAAAAACTAATCAAGCAACCATCTAGCAGAAGAATATTCAAAGACATGCCCTCCACTAGTTTGAACTCCATAACTATGAGTTGCAATCAGTAATCTTTCATGCCTCATATTTAGATATTTTAGTCAAAAAATCTTTCTTTGACAAGTTTAAAGATTTAGGATGCTACAAGATGCATGATTTACTACATGAGTTGGGACATAATATTTTTTGCACGAGAATGCCTCAAAGTTATGGGTAATGAAGAGTTGCATCTTGTAATTCTTGCGACTCTTCGACACTTATTCATTCAAACTACTTAAGAAGCATTGGGAAGTTTAAATACTTGTATTGTATTTTCTTGTTCTTGGTATTATGATACTTCTAATTGTGATCTTTGCAATGTACTTCCTGAAATATTTAAAACATCGAGAAGCCTACGCTTATTATACATATATGCTCGAGACTTGGAAATGATACATGAGGAGATTAAATATTGATACATTTTTTATACTTAACAGATTGAAGGATGAAGAAACAGAGAGCAAGATAACTGGGATCAAGAAGAGAACCGGAAGAATAAATGTAAAACAGAGAATGATTTCCTTGTTCAGAAATGTACAGTTTACATGTTTATATAGATATGAGAATATCCTATTGGCCAATGAACAAATGCCAGCTAAGCAGAGAAATTAAATACAACTATAGTTATTTCTGTTTACACTTTAACATTCCCCCCCAAGTTAATGGATCTTCAAAGACCGTTAACTTGTCTCGTAATGTAACAAATCTTGGTGTTGATAGAGCTTTAGTAAATATGTCCGCCGTTTGATCTATAGTGCTAATAGGTATGAGGCGAATGTTGTTTTGTTGAAGATGCTCACGGATAAACTTTTGATCAATTTCAATATGCTTTGTTCTAGCGTGAAAAACTGGATTGTTGGCTAGAGCAATAGCAGAGGTGTTATCACAAAAAATATCCGTGGGCTCGGTTTGATCAATTCCAAACTCCAAAAGCAGCCGTCTGAGCAAGACAATATCTGTCGTGAGTGCAGCAAGCGCCCGATATTCGGACTCCGTGGAGGAACGAGCTACTGTGTGTTGTTTCTTAACCGTCCAGGAAATGATTGTATCGCCTAGATATGAACAGTAACCCGATGTCGATCGCCTTGAATCCGGATCTCCAGCCCAATCCGCATCTGAAAAAGATTTGAGATGTAGATTAGTTTTAGTAATTGGAATTCCGAAATTAATCGTATCTTTAATATATCGTAGCAGCCGTTTAAGCATGAAAAAATGTTTCGGTTGAGGCTCATGCATATATTGAGATAGCTGATTTACACTATATGCTATATCCGGACGAGTAATTGTAAGGTATTGTAAGGATCCAATCAGACGTCTATAAAGTTTAGGATCCATTTGCTCTGGTGTGAACGAGAAAGACTCCAGAAATTTGGTACAGCTGGGATTGGCCTGAGGTTTGACTATGGGATTCATTTGCTGCAGAAGTGACCGAGCGTATTGACTCTGGGATAAGAAAAATCGATCTTCTGTTTTTGTTATTTTTATCCCAAGAAAATCATGAACATGTCCTAAATGTTTCATAGCAAACCGTGAGTTGAGCTGAGTAATAACATAGGAGATGGCGGTAGAGCTATTTCCAGTAATCAAAATGTCATCAACATAAACTAGCAAGAAAATAGTTGTAGAATGAGTACGAAGAGTAAGTAAAGAGGGGTCCGATTTACTGTGAGTGAATCCAATGGATGTAAGAAACACAGTAAACGTTGTATACCATTGCCGCGGCGCTTGTTTAAGACCATAAATGGCCTTTGTTAAGTTTACAAACATGATGCGGAGCCTGTGCATCTTCAAAACCGCGAGGCTGTTTCATGAAGACAGATTCTGACAGTGTTCCATGCAAAAATGCATTGACCACATCAAGTTGATCAACTTGCCAGTTGTTGTACAAAGCCACAGCGAGAAGTACGCATATGGTTGGAAGTTTAGCCACCGGGCTAAACGTTTCATTGTAATCGAGCCCAAATTCTTGGTGATTTCCAAGAGCTACTAATCGTGCTTTATGTTTTTCAATAGAACCATCTGCACGTGTTTTTGTCCTGAACGTCCATTTACATCCAACTATAGAGTACTCCGGCTTTGGTTCAACAAGACTCCAAGTTCCTTGTTTCTGTAAGGCTAAGAATTCTTCCGCCATAGCATGCCGCCAAGCTGGAGATTTAATCGCTTGAGCATAGGTAGTGGGTGTGTCTGGTTCAGCAGACACAGTAGAGTGAAGTAAGTTTAAACGTTTTGTAAGCTTTAAGTGTCCTGTTTGAGTTCGTGTATGTTGACTTCGATTTTGCCCAGATTTGGGCCCGAACAGTTGACTTGGTCAAATTGACCAAGCCAGAACCTATGGCCCTCCCCGTTGGGTTCAATGGGTCGAGTCGAGTCTGTCGAGCCCGAGCTTGGACCTTAGGTCAACCCGGTTGACCAAGTCAACCAGTGTTGACCAATTTGGTCCTTTTAGGCCTAAAATCAATTTTAAATTTATTTTCATGGTTTCTTGAGCTCGAGCCCCACCCCCTTGACTCTCTTGACTGGTTTGACCAAGTCAATCATTGACTTGGTCAAACCAAGTCTTAAATAGGTGAAAATCACCTATTTAGAGCCCATTAAAGCCTCATTTAATGCCTTAATCAATTCCAAACGTTTTGAAATTCAAATCCACGACCTAATAACTGATATTTCCCTCCAAATCATATCATGATCGAATCTAGGCCGTTCAAGATAGAGGAGGAGCCTTAAATAGCCAAAAATTAGGTTTTGGAAAGGATCTTTTTGCCATTGCTCTCTCTCCAGACCTCCACAAGCTCTGAAATTTCTTGTGAGAGTTCCTGGAGTTCCCCAACATCTTCCCCAACCAAGATCCCACGAGCTCGAGTCGCCGGCGGCGAGAACTCCGGCGAAACCGAGCCCCACAAAACTTTCGGGCCTTCTACCGCCAAATCTAAGGAGATTCAAATCTTGATGTCAACAGAAGAAATATTTCTGCCATTTCAACAAATCCAACGAGCTCAAGAAGGAAAAAATCGGACGGTTAGATCTCTCAAAATCTTTAGAATAGCTCATAACACATAGGGTAAAATAGCTTTTCGAAAAGCTGATTATTTTCCAAACGGATACTTTCCCATGATTTCTGTTCATGTATAGGAGTGGTGTTTAAAATTTCGTGAAGTTTCGTCGAGTATTTTGAGAGAACGAGACGTTTTTTCTATTCTAGGGTTTCGGTTCTCCCTATTGAACTGCATGAAATCGCAGCCGTTGATTTTGAGATCAACGGCTGCGATTTCGCCGTTCTGTGTTTGGGTCGAACATCAGATCCTGATCTTTGCCTACGTGGTTAAGTGGCAATGATTGAGGGACCAATCCGATTCCGCCACTTGTCGCGTCGAGAGTTTTTCTGGAGTTTTTATTTATTTTAAATACTTTTAAGCCTATTTTTACTTAAAAAATCATAAAAATTCATTTTTGATCCGATTTTTGCGCACAATACCTCGAATCGATCGTATTTTCGTCCCCGATATTTTAAAATTAATTTCATTTAAAAATTATTTTTATTTACTTAATTCTTTAAAAAAATAGTAAATATTCGTTTTATTATTATTGTTATTATTTATTTATTTAGCTTTTATATATTATTTTATTTTTTTTATTATTTTTTTTAAATATTTTTATTATGTTATGTTACTGATTTGGCATCATTATTATTTTTATTAGTATTATATTATTATTATTATTATTATTATTATTATTATCATTATTATTATTACAATTATTATCCTTTGTTATTATTTTGAAAACTATTTACTGTTATTATTATTATTATTATTATTATTATTACTGTTATTATTATTATATTTCAAAATTTCAAAGTTGTTCTGATTTTAAATTAATTATATTTGATAATTATTTTTAAACATTATTATTTCAAAACTATTTTAAAATTAGCTTTTTATTGCTCTTAAAACTTTAAAAATCCATGACTTTCTTGTTTTAAATCCGCTGTTGACGCACAGCACCTCGTTTTGGGTGTATTTTGAATTCTGCATATTCTGGAGCTAGTTTTACATAAAATCTTTGAGTCTGTAAGCAGTTATTTTTAAAACAGCAAATAACATTTTTTTAAAATTATTTAATTATCGTATTCAAACTTTGAAATTGAGTAACGTCTTCGTTTTAAGTCCGCTGTCGACGCACAGCACCTTGTTGTGGGTGTATTTTGAATTATGCATAGCTTGAGACTATTTTCAGGTAAAAAGTTTTGCTTATAGTTTCTGTTATTTCAAAAACAGTAAACTGCACTATTTTAAAATATTCTTTTATTGCATTCATACTTCGAAAATTCATATCTTTGTCGTTCTAAATCGGATTTTGGCGTGTAACCCCTTGTTCTTTTCAGAAAAGAGAGCTTTATGTTTTGAAACTATTTCCAGCCCTTGATTTTGGCTATTTTGACAGATCACTATTTGGATTTGATTATTTGGGTACTTTTGATATTAAATATTATTTTCAGGATACAAACTATTTTCAAATCGCTTGAGACTTCGTTAGGATGGTCAGCGAGTCTCCCATATATTTATTTATTACAAACTGATTTATTTTGAATTATCTTATTTTTTAAGAAAAATTTATATTTATATAATTATTTTAAATTATTTTGAAATTACTTATAATTAAATCCCCTAATTTTGGGAGATCTGCTATTCGATGAAATTTTAGACATGGGTTCTATGAATGAAGAGCAAATCATGGGGGAGTGGGTTAGTGGGTGATTGGATCCCAATCATTCACTAATCACTGCATTAGGTGTCTTTTATTTCTTATTATTCGTAGAATGCATGTATAGGATTGCACCAAAAGCACTTAGCCTAGGCTCTCCTAGATTTAAGGACATGGTGTGTTTATTTTATTTTTGTACTCCCATGCATTTATTACCTTGAGGGTTAGTTAAAACATCACTTTAAACCTTGATAACGTAGTGACACCTTAAGGACAACAATTAAGGACTCGTCTAGCGAACTTAGAAGTTTTCTAGAAACTAGGATAGATCCCGGATTGACATGAAAACTTCAACACTTAAACCTAGTGACATCATAAGCCTTTCATAATTTTCTTGAAATTTTTAGGAGCTTTTAGAGCCCTTAGCTAACCAACCATAATTAACCTGCTAATTAAGGCCCCGAGACCTTCCAGAAATTACAATAAATACATATTAGGTCAGAAAATTACGAATAATAGCTCGAATTGTTTTGAATCTAACCCTTGACCTTAGATAAATAGGGCTCCATAGTTTGACTTCAGGTTGACCCCTAATTTGACCATAGGTGGAAATTACTATTTTGCCCCTAATAATTCATTAAAAATTATTAAAAATCCCAAATCTCCTCCAAACACTTGGAAACACTTTCTCTGGTCATTCCTGACCTTTGGGAGTGATTCCAATTAGTTTGGAGTTGATTTGGATCAAAACAATAAAAAATGTCCTTTATTAGGAAATTTAGAAAGTTCCCTTAAATACTCCGGACTTAAAAAATTCATAACTTTGGATAGGAAACTCCAATTTCAGCCTACCACCTGTCAAACTACTCGTATTAAGGTCTAGTATTTTCCTATGGTGATAGGAGATCCAGACTTAGCCTTTTTCCCATAGTGACCTTTTTTGGACCATAAGCTTAGTTCCTAGGAGGACCTAGAACATGCTAAAATTGGTTAATATAACTTTAACTTCCAATATAATTACCCTAAGCTCTTAAAATTGATCAACAAATTGAAATAATTAAAATGCACCCTAATTCACTAATATTTGAATTTCAATAAAAATTTCCTTTTATACAACAGACATGAATTTTAGACATTTTAACTAATTACCCTGCTTAGGATCTATCCAAACCACACTAGCCTTACACACACATAGAATTGTTTGCTATGGCACCACTTCTAAACCTAGGTTAGGCCGCTGGGTTTTACTTTTCTGCTGTGTGCCGGAGCTTTCGTGGATTTCATTGCATGCTGTTTGAAAAATGATTGGTGTGTTTGCTTACTTTTTCTGCACTCTGGATGTGAGCGTTAGACTTACCCTTAGGTTAGGAGCGATATATATATACTGTTCTTCCGTGCAGGTGGCCATGCTCAAGCTGATAAAAGGGGGGCACCATTATATTTTCTAATGTTGTCTTATACAGGTGCTTGCTCTGCCCCCCTAAATAAATGAGGGCTAAATTATTAATTATAACTGCACATGTGGAGCGCTTAGCCCTCAAAATTAAGAGCATGGCTTGGCACAGGGTCAATGGTGTTAGCATTTTTATTTTCATATAAACTGCTTGGGATGATATTTAGGATAACCTTGCAGGTGATTTAGAATTTACTGCTTTTTCAATGAATGTAAAATTTGTAATAATTGTTAAGAGTTGTGAAAACAACTTTGAGTTGGGATATTCTTATCCAGCTCAGGTTTCAAAAGAAGAAGGCATCCCTAAAGGGGAGAGTCTTCTTCCATTTGGAAGGTCGAGTTGGATGGCTTTAGATATCCAAAGAGAAAAGGCAATGTCCCCTTTCAAGGGGAAATTGTCTCTTCGTTTGGATATTCAAGCCACGACGAGTCCAAGAAATCCAAGGAGGATAGATCCAAGAAGTCCAAGGAGAAGATACCCAGGATACTAGAGATTTGAAGACCCAATATCCCACTCAAAGTTGTTGGTGTCTGTCATAGGCTTAGAAAATCCGGGTTGTTGGCAGTGGTGCCCGGCCACTTTACTTTTCTGCATATCCTGGGTTGTAATTAATGGGCAGTTGGCCTATGGACATTTATTTGATTGGTTTGATTTATATTGATGTGTTTACTTGATTGCGCAGTAGAAATACCTACTTTTCTAGGTTTATTCATTGCATGCTGATTTTTATTTTCGCCTGGATATCGTTAGGTTCTTTAAGGATTATAAAATTTTTATACTCATAACTAATTTTTTTTATATTTTAAGGCTTTAAATAATATAGAAACTTAACGAACCTAGGGAATCGCCGGAATCGTCCAGGGTAGCATGCATATTACTGCATTTCTTCTTTCCTTGCTATAAGACATCTCCCTGCCTGCGGGTAGAGTCCGGATAATCTGGCCTATGAGGATGAAGTGCCGGACCTAGGGAGACCCAGTCTTTTCTAAAAATTATTTTATACTAAGCCTGTTTTTAAAATCCAAAGCATTCATGAGCTGACATTTCAACTAGCATGCATTGCATTAGAAATCAATTTAATTAAAATTTAATTGCATTAGTTAGGGGCATTCACCCAACATAAGTCTAGGACCACTTAGGAAATTCTCCAGATGTCGGTCCTATTTCCAATAAACTGTACTTCCCACCCATCTTTCTTAATTGACCTGATAGCATGGTTTTGAAGCGATTAGGTGGTTAGCTGGCTCCCCCAATCCAGGCCAGGATAAGTCCAGATCTTTGCATCGCATTAGCTAGGATACTGGTCTTAGTGTGTGTCGAACACTAAAGTCCAAACTAGATTTAAGATTCGATGCTACTACATTCGGTCTCGTAGTATGCCTTAAATAGTAGGTAGGTCCCTTCTTTTCAGGGACCCTAAATCCTATTTATCCGCGTCACAAGATGACGCCACCTCCATCCTTCTCTCACGCATGTGATTGGATGTCTTGACTTTTATTTTCCCCAATTTCTCTTTAGTACTCTAGAGCCTCCGAATGTTGGTTTGAGACACGCATGTCGATTCAACCCTTCGAACCTTTTTTCCATTTGAGTAGGATTTCCTAGTCTATACCCTTGTGCCAATCCCACTTTAGGAGAGGATAATGTATGATCCTTAATCAAGAGTTTTCTCAGGCTCCGGCCTGGGATGTAATTAACCACGGGGGCTTGCGCCCGTGGGAAACTCGGTCCCACATCTACTAAACCCCATTCGAGCTCTTTCATCGGGTGGGGGAAACCCGTGATTAGGTCGTGTATATTGCTACCCATCGAGGTGTGTTGGTGAAAGCCTCTATCCCCAATGTTTAGTCGTATGCACAATCCAATCTGTCCCTTCCAATTGACCCGTTCGCGCGGTGCTCTTTCGGAGGTCCACAGAGTAACCATGGGATGAGTAGGACGATTGGACACCGTAGGAACTGGAGGGAGTTCAGGCGATGCAACATGTATGGTGGATGGACAAGACCTGTGAGATAAATCCTGAGTACAATGGTTAGTTTGAGCTGATTGCGAACTGATTTGGGAGACCGAAACAGGAATTAGTAAATGTGGAGGAACCGTGACAGGAAATAAGCTTCTATCTGCAGAACCGACACTAGCTTTGGAAAAATGAAACATTGTTTCAGTAAATGAGATATGATGAGAATACAAAATTTTGTTGCTTGTTATATCCAAACATTTATAACCCTTATAAACATCTGAATACCCCATAAACACACGCACAGGTGCTTTGGGTTGAAGTTTATGATGAGTATGTTTTGGAGATAAAGGGAAGCAAGCACAACCAAAGGTACGTAAGTGATTATATGATGGTTTGCTATTAAAAAATAATTCAAATGGAGTCATATTAGCAGTGTTAGAAGAAGGTAAATGATTAACCAAATATGTTGTCGTGAGTACAGCATCAGGCCAATATTGAAAAGGAACCGAAGCTGTGTGAAGAAGCGTTCTCGTAGTTTCGATCAAATGTCTATGCTTGCGTTCCGCTACCCCGTTCTGCTCGGGAGTGTAGGGACAAGCCAGTTGATGAACTATACCGTGCAATCTCAAGAACTGAGTGAATTGATTGTTCACAAATTCTGACCCTCCATCGGACCTGAAAGTCTTGATAGTATGCATAGTATTTTTTTCTATACAGGTTTTAAAGCATACGAAAATGTTAAAAACTTCAGATTTCTCCTTCATTGGAAAAATCCAGGAAAATCTGGAGAAATCATCGACGAAGAGCACATAATACCGATATCCTTGATTGGATACGACCGGAGCCGGCCCCCAAACATCAGAGTGCACAATAGACAGAGGAGAATTGCTACGATTATATAATTTTTCGAAAGCAATTTTATGACATTTTGATTGTTTACATGAAATACATTCTATATGATCAGTGTTTATTTGAAGTAAAGGATTACACTGAGAGAATGTTTTGATCATCCTCTCATGAGGATGTCTTAATCTATTGTGCCATTTGATAGAATTGGCGGAGACAGCAGCTAGGCCGAGTTCAGAAGTAGATAACTCCATCGGCCTGATCGGGTAGAGACCATTTTCACACGGTCCTTGAAACAGCACCTGTTGCGTCTTCAAATCCTTAATCATAAAACCAGAAGGATTAAAGATGATCGAAATATCATTTTCTTGAGTTAGTTTAGAAATGGAGAGTAAATTAAACTGTAAAAACGGGGTGTGAAGAATTTTATATAAGAATAGCTTACGATTGGGAGTCGGTAAAAGACCATTGCCTGTGTTGGCAATGTTAACTGATCTCCCATCACCAATAGTAACAGTATCTGAGCCATGATAAGGTGTTGCAATAGACATATTCTCCAGCGAATTGGTAAGATGGTTTGTAGCTCCTGAGTTAAGAAACCACTCAGAGTACTGGTTTTCGGTGTTTGCAGCAAGGGCTCTAGGCTGGGATTGTTGTTGTCTGGGAACGTAGTTAAGATTCGCCCGATGCCGGCAGTTTGAAGCCAGATGTCCTCTTTTATCACAAATTTGACAAATAATTTGTGAGTTAGAAGCAGAACGCGGTGGCGGCGCAGTGGATGAGAACGCTATGCCTTTCGGGCGACGACCTCTTCCACGAGACATAAACAACGCCGTGTGAGGATCTGGTTGTAGTTCCGGATGAGCATGATCAGATGCAATGTTGATCTCTTCACTAAGAAGTAAAGGGTACAGCTGATCCAGTGAAAGAGGGGTTAATATTGTCCGAATCGACGTTTTAAAAGATTGGTACGCCGGTGGGAGGCCGTTGAGAATGTAGAGAAGAACATCTTCCGGATCCAATGTTGCGCCTGATGCAGATATCTGATCGACTATCTTCTTTATCTCAAAGAGATATTGAGTAATAGTTTGATTCTTGAGGGAAATGTTGTGAAGAGCATTCTTGAGCTGAATCACTTTAGACCGATTGGTAGACTGAAATCTTGATTCGAGCGTGCTCCAGATAGATGCCGTTGATTCAAGATTCACTACATACGGTAGGATTGAGAAAGATATGGTGGAGCAGATAGCCGCAGCAAGGTTTTGATCCGTTAGCCGCCACTGAATGAAATGGCGATTTGGAATAGAGCGACCATCGGTTTGAAAAACTACCGGCCCCTGAGAAGAAACAGAAGAATCAAGAAACCGATCAAAACTGTTGGCACGAATTTTTTTTGCGATTTGCGCTTTCCATACAGGATAGTTGTCGGTATCCAGCTGAATCGAGACGATCGTCTTTAAGTTTGAGACGACGAACTTGAGAGCTGATGAGATCGTTGAGTCTTCCGTCTCCACTATCTCTGATTGCTCTTCGGGATTAGATGTGGCAGAGCTCATCTTTGTATCGACCGTTCTTGCCTAGGTCTCTGATACCATGAAGAAACAGAGAGCAAGATAACTGGGATCAAGAAGAGAACCGGAAGAATAAATGTAAAACAAAGAATGATTTCCTTGTTCAGAAATGTACAGTTTACATGTTTATATAGATATGAGAATATCCTATTGGCCAATGAACAAATGCCAGCTAAGCAGAGAAATTAAATACAACTATAGTTATTTCTGTTTACACTTTAACAATGAATATAAGGTCATTAAATCAAACAATCTCTTCTCCCTATCAATTTGATTTATTATTCTTGCAACATATTTTTTAAAATTAAAGTTTTTCTTTTTATAAAATGGGCCAATTATATATATAATATTAAACAAAATTTTCATAAAATAATTATGTAAAGGAGAGGTAATTTGGTTGTTTATTCACTTCTTAAAAAGATAGCTATTTTTATATTCAGGTCCAGTTGCTTTTAGTGCCATCGCATGACTGTGTCATTGGAAAATAACTGGGAAGTTGAGATATGTTGCTCTATTGGAAAATGTTGAAGCACCAACAAACAAGCGCGTCTGAGATATTTTATTTTCTTTTTATGTGGCAAAATGCAGCTAAGTTTGTAGTAGGTGTTGAGTACTCAGATCACTTCAAGAAAATCATAAAGATTGAAATGGAAGTTTTAGATGCTCCAAAATCTAAGCTATCTTTATGTAATTTTTTTTATTTACGCAATTCAATTTGGTGTGTTGGTTCAGAGTTTTGGCTACTATCAGGAGGTCTTCGGTAAGGAGAAAATTGCTTCTAGAAAAAAAGAAAAAAAAAAGGTCTTAGATTCAAATCTTGCGTATGTGATGTGTGTGTAAGTTAGCCTAAATTGGCCTAAATGTCTAATATAGATTGTTAAGTTTGAGGTTTTGACGCAGCTCACCTTGATCTATTAAGCTTCATTTGGGATGATTTTCTTTCTACTTTTTAAAGCAACTTTTTAGTACAAAAAAATTTATTTTCGTACTAGAAAGCCTCTTTAAGAAGCATTAAAAAAGTCGTACCAAATGAAGCCTTAGTTGGGAGTTTTGACTGCTAACTAAGAGGTTTTGGGTTTGAGTCTCCGTATGTGATGTGCGTGTGAGTTTGCCTTAATCTGCATAAATGTCTCGAAAAAAAAAAGTTTATTAAGTTTGAGACTTTGAAGCAGCTCACTTTGATATGTTGGCTGAGAATTTTGACTATCAACCAAGAGGTCTTTTGTTCAAATCATGCATATGTGATGTATGTATGAATTTGTCTTAATTATCTAAAAAAAAAATTATTTAGAGACTTTGTATATGCAATATGTGTAAATTTATAATTAAATTTGCTAAAAAATCTCAAAAATAAAATTTTAAAATATCATTTTGTCAGCTTAATGTTGATTTTAGTCAAATTCTTAACAGTTTCATTGTGGCATGTGTAAATATATGAATTTGATAGTTCAAAAAATTATAGTGAGGGTTAGTTTTATAAATAATCAAAATATAGGTGTTATATTATGTAATTGCCCTACATGACACCTGTTTAATGCTACACACCCCTCGAGATGTGTGGTCCCCTAGTTGGCTGGAGGAATGTAAGATATGAAAAATTCTAGCGATTTATGTTTGGGTGATCTTGGTGATGCTCAATATGCGATTAAGTTAGGGTGAATATGGGAGAAAGTGCTGAGACGAGAGAACCAATGTAGCTGGTGACTTGTGTGAGAGAGCCCAAATCTCATTGAGGTTAAAAGGTGACTGAGATGTCATCATGTAGATGGAGAACTTTGAGTTTGGTGGTTACAATGAGGAAGGAAGAGGGTATCGAGAGTAGGCTCCCTCTAGTAGCTGAGTCTGGTAGGGATGCTCGGTGTGAGTGACCGAGGATGTGGGGTTCAATTATGTGGCAAGTGTTAGGCTACTAGCTTGGCGAGGAATTTCTTAACCCTTGCTATGATTCACATAAAGTCAGCCACCAACTAAGTGTGAGATCCTTTGGCCAGCTTGAACGGAGGAGGAAGAACAGAGAACATAGGAGAATAAAGGAAAATGAAATCTCAAATATGATTTAAGGCAATACATGGTAGCTATTTATAGATAACTTTGAGAGAAAGAAAGCAAGAAAATACAAAATATGATAACAGTTAGACACATTAGCTGGTGATGTTGTTGGTGGAATTTTGGAAAATGTGTTTTGAAAAATATTGGTTTTCTTTGGGGATTTTAAGATTAAGGTTGAGTTCCAATTCTAAGGTCGAATCGACTCGTTAGAAAGAGTATATCATCCCGGAGGACGAAAATAAACTTTCATAACGGTGTTCAGACTTAGAACTATGAAATTCATCTTGAATATTGTGAGCGGATGCTAAAGAGAAATTCATATGACCCCGAAGGGTCAAAATGAGGTTCAATTGAATACCCAGCTACAATATTCAAGAAGTGTGATCGTTAGGTTCACATCCAAAGCCTTATCAAAGAAAGATATATCTCTCCGAAGGGAGAAAATATCGTTCGATGATAATTCTCTAAATATGATAATAATGATCACTAGTATTTTAAGTTCTCCCAAAGAAATCCAATTGAGTTTTGAAAAATCAATTTTTTAAAATCAGGTGTGTGTGGTTCTAAATCTCCTACGAGCGCAAGCCCTCGTAGTTAATTACATCGTAGGGAAATAAAATCCCCTACGAAAACTCTCGATTAAAATAATGGCAAGATTTTGTTTAGAGTTTCTAGGAGTGATATCAAAATATGAATAGAGTTATTGGAAAATCAAAAGGAATGGATCAAAATTGAGCAGTTATTAACGGAGTTAAAGGATGAGAGGTAGGGGACACTTTGAGATTCCAGAACCATCCGGAAATGTCCCAACTTAATCTAAGTGTTGGGCTTTATGTTTTAGGATTGAAATGAAGCTTTAATTAGAGTTGAGCATTTTATTAGAAATTTGGGACTATATTCCCGAAGTTTGGGGTCTTATAATCAAAGATCTGCCCCGGAACCTAAATCTATTTTGGACACTGGACCACAGTCGTCCGATCCTAACTAATGCAGTGCAAGATCTGGACTTACCCCGGCCTGGATTGGGGAGCCAGCTAACCACCTAATCGATTTAAAAGAGATGAGTCCGGTCTTTTATGAAGGAGTGATAGGGACGTTATAATTAAAGTTTTGAAGAATTGGGGCCGACATCTAGAGATTCTCCTAATTGACCCCTTTGACTTATGTTGGGTGCTAAAATGCTAAGGACTATGAAATTAAAATTTTGACTCTTTAATTTGTATCTAATGCAATGCATGCTGATTAACAACCTCAAATCAATATGCTTGAAATTTTTAAAAACAGGCTTATAAAATAATTTTTTAGAAGACTGGACTTCCCCAGGTCCGGCACCTCGTCCTCATAGGTCAGACTATCCGGACTCTACCCGCAGGCGGGAAGGGTCTAAAGCAAGGAAAGAGTAATGCAGAAATATGCATGCGACCCCGGGGTCGATCCCCGGCTAATTCCCTAGATTCGTTATCTTTCTATGTTATTTAGACTCACTAAAATTTTAGACTTTTAAAATTATGAGTAGAAAAGTTTCACACCCTCACGAGTCTCACGTATCCAGGCGAAAACAAAAAGCGGCATGCAATCGCCAAAAAACTAGTAAAAGCAAGTAATCCTAAAGGCAATCAAATCATCACATCAAATATAAATTAATTAATAAATGTCCATAGGCAGAGTTGCCTTGCTTATTACAAACCAGAATATTACAGAAAGTAAAGTGGCCGGGCACCACTGACAACAACCCGGATTCTAAACCTAGTAATGACGCAAGTTATTTTGAGTGGGATACTCTCAATCTTCAAGTCTTCAAATCTTCAATCTCATTCTTCTTTGGACTCCTTTTCTTCAATCTTCTTGGAATCTTCGTAGTGGATTACCCAAATGGACAAAAGGGCACTTCCCTTTAAGGGGGAAGACCACTCTTTCCTCTTTGGGTAAGGAAGAGGTACGATCCAAATTTGGATTTCCAAATGGAAAAGGGGTATTCCCTAAAGGGGTATCCTTTCCTCTTTGGAATTCAAGCTTTGGATCTATGTATCCCAACTCAAACTTAACTTTCACAACACTTAACAATCATACAAATTACATTTATATCAAAATAGAAATCTAGACTCACCTGCAGGGTTATCCTAAGCAATTAATATATAAAAAGCAGTTATTCCCAAGCAGTTATATATGAACAGAAAAGAAAGTAAACACACTGGCCACGCTCTTTTTACTTGGGGCTTTAGCAGCTGAAGCACCTGTGCAAAGAGTTTATAATATTTATGCATTTTTTTATTTGCCCCCTTTTTATATTGCCCTGCATGAGCGTGGCCACCTGCAGAAAACTGTGTCAACATCCAGATCGTACCTAACCTAAGGGTAATCTAGTCGCCAAACACATCAATCCATCCACAGAGTACAGAAAAAGTAAGCAGACACAGCAAAGCAATTTCATCCACAACATGCAGTGAAAACTACAAAAAATCCGGCACACAGCAGTAAAGTAAACACCGGCCTAACCTAGATCTAGAGTTGGTTGTCCTAGCACATCATCTAAAGTGTGTGAGAAAGGTCGTGTGGCTGGGATAGATCCTAAAGTAGGTTATTAATTGAAGTTGTCTAAAAGTGTGAATTTGTTAAGGCTTAGAAGGGGATTTAAATTAAAATTTAAGTATTAATGAATTAAGAATTTTAATTAAACATATTTTAAAAGTTAATTGATTGCTACCTTTGTTTCACACCGAGGCCGTGAAGTTTATTTCACCTTCCTTGGGGCTAAACTAATAGCCTCGTAGGCCTGGGTTACCCAGTAGCAATCGGGGTTGATTAAGTTATTTAAATTGGTTAGAATTAAAAAAAAAGGTGAATTAATATTAAAATGAGTTAGTTACTAATTTTATAAGCTTAATTAATTTAAGTTTGCCATTAATTGATTCGTGGCGTTGTGCCACCAGGCTCGAGGAACCAGCCTCCTTAGGACACTTAGCCCCGCAGCCCGGAGTAGTCCAGCCGATAAACCAAATTAATGTAGTTGAATTAGAGGTTTTAAAAGGTTACATAATTAATAATTAATCTATTTTTAAAGTTTAACACCCCTTGGAATCCATTCGTGGCGTTGTGCCACCAGGCTCGAGGAACCAGCCTCCTTAGGACACTTAGCCCCGCAGCCCGGAGTAGTCCAGCCAATAAACTTCATCTTTAGGATGGTTGTTGTGTCTTAAAAGGTTTGTTGAATGTTTTAAATATTAAGTTAACATTTTCTGGAATTTTAGAATAATTTTGAATTTTATGAATTTTTGAATATTTTAATCATTTAATTAAAGGGTTGAAAATTGACTTTTTGATTAGGCTCAAATTCTGGAATGTTCGTATTTTATTAAAATATTAGACCTTACTACGATCAGTTAGAAGGTAAGTACGTTGAAGACGGATTTTTCTACATTTTATTACGAAGGTTTGAAGTTTTGAACTAGTTTTAACTACGGTTTGACCAATTTGTTGACTTTTTAAAATATTGCAAATTTCTGGAGTTTAATATTTTTAATAAATACTAGATATTAATAGGAGTTGAATGCAAGTGAATTTGGGTGATTTGGATTTTTCTAGAATTAGTTATGAATGTTTGAAGTTTGGGCATTTTAATGAATTTTAGGAATTTCTTAATTAGAGGGCCTCTTTTGTGATTTTGCTTCAAACAAATTCCCAATCTCTTGAAAACACCTCCAAAGGTCAGGAAAAACCTAAGGAGGGATCCCCAAGTGTTTGGGAGATTTTTGGATTTTTATATTATTATTAATTAATTATCTTAATTAAACATTGATTTTCACTTAAAATTAAATTAAGGTTTAAATTGCTGTCAAATCAAAGGGCTTTCAATTATCATAGATTAAGGACTGAATTCTGGTCAGTTTGAGGGTTTATATGTAATTTTTGGATTTAAATTGGATTTATTACAATTTTTAGAAGTTTTAAAGGCTTAATTAAGGGTTTAAGACTTAGAAAACTAATTAGGGGACCTAATGACCTCAAAAATTAGTGAAAATTTCTCTAGGGGCTGAGGATGTCACTAGGTTCAAATGTTCAAAGTTTCAACTAAAGGGGAGGTGAATCCTAATTATTGAAATTTTTCTAAGTTTTCTATACATGAGTCCTTAATTATTGTCCTTAAATATGTCGCTAGTTTTGAATAGGTTCAAATCCAAGTTCCTCTAACCCTTTGAATAAACATGGCATGCATACACAAGTGGCAAGCAAACAAGTCCTTAGATCTAGGAGAACCTAGGCTAGGTGGTGTGTGCACCTTAAGCATGCAATTAACTAATTAACATAATTAAGACAAAATTAGTGAATAATCAAGGAATGATTATCCACTAATCATCCCCATTAATTCCACTCAAACATGCTTAATCAACATTTAAGGTTTCAAATGACTCTTAAACACTTAAGGATTTACATATATATAGTTTCAAAATATATATTAAAATACATGAATATAAATGGATTTATATATATATAAATAGAAATATATGTTATAAAATAATTAAATATATTATTAAAATACATGTTAATGGATTGAAGGATCCACTGATCTCTATAGAAGTTTGGAAATAATAAAATATTTTCCTTGTATTTTTTTAAATACTTAATATTTAGTTAAATATAAGAAAGGGTGAAAATACTCCAATAATTCAAAATACCTTCAAAACCTATTCAATAATACTGAAAATTTTTCTGGAGATCATCCATGAACTCAACAACATGCATGCCAAATTTCAGATAAAAATAATTTTTATATAATTAATTAAAATGAAATACATATTTCTGTATTTCTTAAATTACCAGTAAAATAATAACCAAAAGAGTTTTATTTTATTTTTAAAATAAACCACATGAAATTCTGAAAAGTTTGATATATTATACTTAATTTTTGGTTATATATTTGATTTACTGTGATTTTTCAAAGTTTCAGTAATTAAAACTAATTAAAACACAATTTTATTAATTAAATGGCGGCGGTCAGACACGCGGCGCACTGGGATTGGCGGGATCGAAACCGCGCGGCGGCGGGGACACGCGTCGGCTGCTGGCCGCTTCACGCGGTTTTCACTTAACCACGTCAGCGGCGCGTGACAGCCGTTGGATTAACCGCGGGTTCGATCCAACGGCTGAGATCAGATCCCGCGGTCTGATCTCACCAGGAGAAGATCAGACGGCGGAGCTTCGATCCCGCTATTCCGAATGGACGGCCTAGATCTCGCCAGACGGCTGATCGAACGAGAGATCGAATGCGCGGTCGGATCAGACCGCGGAAGGGCTCGATCTGGACCGTTGATCGAGCGATCAACGGTCCAGAAAACGTACACTCGCCGGAGACCATGAGTGACGCCCTAGAAAACATATTTCGCTTCGTTCTCTCGATCGGATCGATCATTTCACTTAAAATTTTAAATGTAGATTCAAGACATGAACAGAAATCATGGGGAATAGTTTGTTTTAGCTAAGACCCTAAAAGCATAAAGCTATTTAGATCTAACTAAAGTGACCTAGATCTAGGGTTTTAGGGAGTTATACCGTTAGATCTTCGGAATTTCTGGATGGTTGAGCTTGTAGATTGTCCAAGTGAAGATTCCCAGCGAAAATCCGAGCTCGAACGCGTCTGGATCGGCTGCTATGGGCTTGGGACGGTCTAGGTGGTGGGTTCGCCGGAGAACTCGCCGCCGGTGACGTGTAACCACCTGGGTTTTGTAGTGGAGAGGTGGAGGAAGCTCTGGAGATTCAAAACGAACTGGGGGCAGGGCTTGAGAGGGCTTGAGTAGTGAGAGATGATTAGGGTTAGAATGTTGTGCATTAAGCCCTTTTTCCCCTATTCAAATGCCCTCAGGCCAAATGAAGGGCTGGGATTGATGGAGGGGCTCCCTAGATGGTGCCACATGTCCCTGGGACAGCTAGAAGGCTGCCTCAAAGGCTGGCCAAGCCTTGCCTCCATTGGGCGGCTTGGGACAAGTGGGGGGGGCCATTGCCATTTTAGGCTAAACCAGGCCCTGAGCTTGGTTAGAAGAGCTCCAAGTGAGCTTTAGGATATTAAGGGGTCGGCCTTGGGGAGTTAAATCAGGGAAAAAGGTCTAAAAGGTTGATTAAGACCTTTTAGAAGGGTTTAAGCTTGGGTTTGACCAAATTGACCAGTCAACTGGTCAATGGAGCTGATGTGGCACCCAAACAGGTCATGGAGTCTCTCCAAGTGGCTGGATGGGTGTGGCTTGAGCTAGGTTCAATGGATTGGAAGTTTTGACCATATAAATGGTCACTTAAGCCTTGGGTTGACTGGTTGACCAGTCAACTCCATCAAGGATTATGAAATTTTCAATGAGGTGATTCAAATGAGTTGATTGGGTGGATTGAAGGGTGGTTCCAAGAGCCATGTATGTCAAATAGATTAAAAAGGCTTAATGGGCCTTTAATGGGCTTCTAGGCCAAAACTGGTTGACTTGGTCAACCAGTTGGGTTCAAGGGCTAGAAATGGGTTCAACAAATTCAGAATGTCGTCCTGAGTCTATTGGATGTGGTCCCAGGGCTTGGAGGGGTCAATTTGATCAAAATCCCTATTTGAGTCCCTAAGGGCCTGTTTGGTCAACCTGGGTTGACTTGGTCAACCAGGTTGACCCAGGGTCTGGGTTTGGGCTCAACAGGTTTGAAATGATATTTGGAGGTCAATGGAAGTGGTTGGGTGACCTAAAAAGGTCATTTGGGTCAAAACACATGTTTGGACCCTTAAAGGGCCCCTTGGGTCAAACCAGTTGACTTGGTCAACCAGGTTGACTCAAGGGTTGGAAATGGGTTCAAAAGATTTGAAATGACATTTGAAATTTGTTAAAGGTGGTTGCATCCCATTTGGAGCTCATTTGGTTTGAAATCCCCATTTGAGCCCCATAGGGGTGTTTTGGTCAATTTTGACCTATTGGTCAACTAAGGTCAAAAATGGGTTTGAAAAATGCAGTTTACTGCTCAATGGGTTAAAATCAAGGGTCTGGAAGTGATTGGAGGCTTGGATAAGGGTTCCAAGGTCAAGATCTCAAAAGGGTTATGCTCAGTGGCATAGGCTGTAAATATTTGAAGGTTTTACAGCCTTTGAATTTTAATTCAGATTCTGGGGTTAGAGACCTCAGAATGAGCTCAAAATTGGAGGGTAGCCTTTAGAGACATGTCTTATCACTTTGCAAGTGATAGACCCTGAATTCAGAGGCCATTTGACTGGGTTTTGAGATGTTTAAAAAAAATCTCTGAAAAGGGTGTTTAGGACAGGGCCTCTAGAGTTTGAATTTGAGTTTAGATTTCTGGATTTGGATTTGATTTGAAGTTTAAATTAATTTGGACTTGAATTGGGTGGAGTTTGAGATTCAAATTGGTCACAAGTAGGAATCAAATTGAAATTGGATTAAATATAGAAATCGATTTAAAATTGAGGTTGATCAAAGGTGGAGGTTGATTTGAAGTTGGAGTGATCCTAAGATCTAGGAGAGTTCTAAGATCTAGGATTTAAAGGAATCCTAGGCTCTAGAATAGGCTCTAAGGTCTAGTTCTAGGAAAGATCCTAAGGTCTAGAGTGGATCCTAGGGTCTAGGATTAAATTTAGAATCTGGAAGGGTCTTAGTGACCTCATACAAAAATGAGGTCAACAAATGGACCCCCAATGTGTGTGGTAGAAGGAACTTCTGCTGCACACATTGGCGTTGACCGAATGGAAGTAGAATTTTGAGAATGGAAGGGAGATCATCTCCCAACCTCAAGCCCATAGGATGCTAATGGAAGGCTTACACCTATTGGATAAAGAAAGCTGGTAAAACCAAGGTAGGGAATACCTAACCTTGGGTCTAAGGAAGGGCATCACCCAACCTTAGGTCTACAGGATGCTGATATAAGACTTACTCCTAGTAGACAAGGAAACTGGAGAAACCAAGGTAGGGAATACCTAGCCTTGGGTCTAAGGAAGGGCATCACCCAACCTTAGGCCTATAGGATGCTGATAGAAGACTTACTCCAAATAGGCAGATTAACTGGAAACCAAAGTAGGGAATACCTAGCTTTGGGTCTAAGGAAGGGCATCACCCAACCTTAGGTCTACAGGATGCTGATAGAAGACTTACTCCTAGTAGACGGATCAACTGGAAACCAAGGTAGGGAATACCTAGCCTTGGGTCTAAGGAAGGGCATCACCCAACCTTAGGCCTATAGGATGCTGATAGAAGACTTACTCCTGATAGGCAAATTAACTAGAAACCAAAGTAGGGAATACCTAGCTTTGGGTCTAAGGAAGGGCATCACCCAACCTTAGGTCTACAGGATGCTGATAGAAGACTTACTCCTAGTAGACGGATCAACTGGAAACCAAGGTAGGGAATACCTAGCCTTGGGTCTAAGGAAGGGCATCACCCAACCTTAGGCCTATAGGATGCTGATAGAAGACTTACTCCTGATAGGCAAATTAACTGGAAACCAAAGTAGGGAATACCTAGCTTTGGGTCTAAGGAAGGGCATCACCCAACCTTAGGTCTACAGGATGCTGATAGAAGACTTACTCCTAGTAGACGGATCAACTGGAAACCAAGGTAGGGAATACCTAGCCTTGGGTCTAAGGAAGGGCATCACCCAACCTTAGGCCTATAGGATGCTGATAGAAGACTTACTCCTGATAGGCAAAATTAACTGGCAAACTAGGATGGTGCCACGAAGGGCGTACTCCATCACTAGCGAATGGGAATCAGGGTGGTGCCACGAAGGGCGTACTCCACCACTAATCCCCGGGTGAAATGCCAGGGTGGTGCCACAGAGGGCGTACTCCACCACTAGCGGGTCTAATCCTAAGGGAAGGAAAGACCTAACCTTAAGGAGAAGGTGAAGAGCGTAAAAAAAACTTAAAAAAAAGGTAGAATCAAGCTGTAAATCAAGAAAAGGAAATTTTATTGATTGATAAAATGAGCTACATCAAGCATAGTATTTCTTAAGGAAACGCCCATTAACAGGTAGCATTGGGTGGTTCCCTTTACAATCTACTAACTGATACGAGCCTCCTTCGTAGACAGTCTCTATAACGAAGGGTCCTTCCCATGTAGGTTCAAATTTGCCTCCCAACTTCCGATGGGCCAAGATAGGCCTCCGAAGGACCAATACCAAGTCTCCCGCTTGGAAGGTCCTAGGTCGCACTAACTTATCATGGGCTTGAACCATACGGGATTTATACAACTCTAAACTTTGTTGAGCTTGGAGACGTCGCTCTTCAAGGCCTTCGAGTTCTTCCAATCGTAGTTTTGCATTTTGTTCATTGGTAATTTGATTCTGAACTGCAATTCTAAGCGAAGGGATTTGTATTTCCAAAGGTAGAACAGCCTCAGATCCATACACTAGTGCAAACGGGGTGGATTGGGTCGGGGTTCTATAAGTGGTACGATAAGCCCACAAAGCTTCCACCAACCGCTCATCCCACTGCCGTTTGTTATCATCAAGGGTCTTTTTGACAATTTGCACCAAGGTTTTGTTGAAGGCCTCGGCCAATCCATTCGCCCGAGGGTAATAGATCGTCGAATATCTCCAATCAATATTATGGCGCCTTACAAAACTATTGATTTTTGTAGACTTGAATGCGGACCCATTATCGGATATGATTCTGCGGGGTACGCCGAATCGATATACAATATGGTCACGAAAGAATTTTAAGACATGGTGTGATGTTACGTTTCGTAGGGGAATTGCTTCCGCCCACTTTGAAAAGTAATCAGTCGCTGCTAATATGAAACGATGACCTCTCGCGGAGGGAGGGTCAATCGGCCCAATGATATCCGTGCCCCAACTCTCGAAGGGCCACGAGGCTATCGTAGGGTGTAACACATTAGGCGGCTGATGTAAAACCACACCATGGACCTGACATTGATGACAGTGCTTTGCAGTATTCATGCAATCGTCAATCATTGTAGGCCAGTAGTATCCAAGTCTTTTAATCTTTAATTTCATTTTTGGACCCGATTGATGAGCACCGCACAGTCCTGAATGAACTTCATTAACAATTTTCTGGGCTTCTCGCTTGTTCAAACAGCGCAGCCACATGTGATCGAAGGACCGACGGTACAACAGATCGTTAACTAGTGCATATGATAGGGCACGTTTCTTAATCTGGTTGGAGAGTGATTTATCCTGGGGAAGCTTCCCTTCTTTAAGGTAATCGACTAAGGGTCGTCTCCAATCGCCTTCTTCGTCAGTCGTCGAAGAGGCAGAAAGGATCTGAAGGGGAGTCTTACTAATGTGTTCCAAATCTATAAGAGAAAGAGTCTTACGACCCTGTATCTCTATAGGGATGGAATCCTCCTCAGGACATGCAAATTCTTTTGCAAGTTTTGCTAAGGCATCCGCCGCAGAATTGCTTCCACGGGGAACCCTATACAAAGTAGCAATGGGGATTTGTTCCAGCAAGTGAAGCGTGTACTGGTGATATTTTAGAAGATTCGGATTCAAGACTTTATAAGTTCCGGCAACTTGGTTAATAACTAGTTGGGAATCTCCAAAGATCTTAATCTCTTTAATCTCCATTAGAATTGCAAGTTCCAAACCAGTTATCAGAGCTTCGTATTCAGCTTCGTTGTTTGTGCAAGGCTCCGATAAGTGGTAGGAAAAATGCATCATTCCTTTTCCGGGTGTAATAAAAATTAGACCGACTCCAGCCTTTCCAGGAATTACAGATTGTTGGGTCGCAATCCTACGAGAGGATGCTGCCCCATCAAAATATAATTCCCAGATGGCCTCGCTAGATTCCCCCAAACTCATGATTTGTTCGTCGGGTAAGTCATCATTCAAAGGAGAATCTGCCGGCAGCGGGTGTGCTGCCAAAAAATCGGCAACAGCCTGTCCTTTCACAGCATGAAGAGGAGTGAAAGTAATCTCAAATTGCAACAATATCATAGACCAGCGAGCTAAACGTCCTGACAACGTAGGTCGGGTCATAAGATATTGCAAAGGATTAACTCTTGAAATCAGACTGATTGAGTGGGAGAGCATGTAATGCCTCAGTTTCTGAGCTGCAAAAACTAAAGCAAGACAATGCTTCTCAATTGACGGATATCGAATTTCAGTAGGAAGGAGTCTTCGACTAAGGTAGTAGAGAGCATTCTCTTTTCCTTTATCGTTAACTTGAGCTAACAGGGCACCTAAAGACTCATCTAGAGCTGCGGTGTAGAGGATTAATGGCTTTCCCGGAATTGGAGCTGCCAAGACTGGCGGGTTAGAAAGATATTGTTTGATATCATCAAAAGCATTCTGACACTTCTCGCCCCATACGAATTTAGTATCCTTTTTCGCAAGGACAGAAAAGGGTTGACATCTCCCGGAAAGATTAGAAATAAACCTCCTTATATATGCCAATCTACCTTGTAGAGACCTTAACTGAGTAAGGCTCTTAGGGGATGGCATATCTAAGATGGCTTCAATTTTAGCAGGATCTATCTCGATTCCGCGGTGCCTCACTACGAATCCTAAGAATTTTCCCGAAGCGACGCCGAAGGCGCACTTCAAGGGGTTCATTTTCAAATCGTAGCGGCGCAACCGTTCGAAAACAACTCTTAAGTCATGCAGGTGAGCCTCTTTAACCTTGCTCTTGACAACTAAATCATCAATATAACATTCAACTTGATTATGAATTAAGTCGTCAAAGATACGGGTCATGGCCCGTTGGTAGGTTGCTCCGGCATTCTTTAAGCCGAATGGCATTACCTTATAACAAAAGATTCCAATAGGGGTTCTGAACGCCGTATTTCTCTCATCTTCAGGGGCCATCTTGATTTGGTTATAACCCGACGAGCCATCCATGAATGAGAAAATAGCATGTGAGGAGGCAATGTCCACCATGAGTTCTGGTATTGGTAGGGGGAACTCATCCTTAGGGCATGCCTTATTCAGATCCCTATAGTCGACACAAATCCGAATCTGACCATTTTTCTTCCGAACTGGCACGACGCTGGCCACCCAAGAGGGGTATTGTTCCTCTCGAATGAATCCGGCCTCTGCCAATTTCTTAACTTCAGAAACGACTTGTTGCTCAATCTCTAAGCGCATGCGTCGAGGAGCTTGTTTAACAGGGATGGCATCATGCCGAACCCCAAGTTTGTGAACTGCTACCTCAGCAGGCAAACCTGGCATTTCGTCGTATGTCCAGGCAAAGCAATCCCTAAACTCGAATAACAACTGGATTAAGTCTTGAGTTTCACCCTCGCTTAACAGAGTACTTATAAAAATCGGACGGGGGTCATCATCGTTTCCCAAGTTAATTTCTCTCAACTCATCGACTGTCGACTTAATTTCCTCTTCAAATTCAGGGGGTGCATCCCGAACTTGAAGATCATCGGGATCGTCTAAAGTCTCCAAACAGAGTCCATCCAAAGGACAAGGAGGATCTGTAGGGACATTTGGAGAATCGAGATGGTAAGTTATCATTAGGCAATACTCATCATCATCGAATGAACTAACTGTTCCAAAGCCAATACCACTTGTTGGATTTTTATTTACTTTTGTTCGCCAAATATTCTCGTGGTATCTAGCTTGACCCTTAGTCCATCGGTATGGTACAGAACCTTTAGAAAAAGTATTTTTTACACAAACAGGGAAGTAGCCGAAAGGTAATTCCATTAATTCATTAAAATCTGCCTCCTCAAGGGTTACATCACCTTCGTCCCTTGCGGAGGAGGAGCCAGGAAAGAATTTCTGGACTTTCTTAACTTCACCATCCAAGTTGGGGGCCACTTTGACTTCCAACCCTACAACCCTGCCTGCCGACAGTGGGGTCAGAGAAAGGGCCTCAATCCTTCTAGTGAGCTTTTCATACATTGTTAATTCAGGCTCGTCACTTTTAACTTTTGAAATATCTACCTCAGGGTCACTGTCCTGGTCTAAGGTGAGATCAAATTTTGGAGGAGTATTTATGTTTTGATAATCGAGAGAGAGGGCAGCACCTTGACTTTCTAGTTCACTATCGGAATCTGATTCCAAATCAATGTATACGGGTGCTGCTCTCCTGTCTAATGAAGCGCGGCCTCGACCTCGTGCCCTTAAAGCCATCCTCCCACCTCTTTGAGGTAATGTGCTTGGAGGTCTAAGGACAACAATATCAGAGTCGTCTTCACTACTCGATTGAATCATTTCTTGATTGATATTCTTATCTTTTTCTTTCTTTTGGTTGAATTTTTGTTCAACCATTTTCTCCTCAAATTTGATCTCTAATTTAGAACGGGACGAGGACCCTTTTGGTACAAAATATGCAGCATCTTCGTAGATCCCAATTTCTTGAATTGAGAATGGTTGCAAATCACCCTTAATCACATGTTCAATGCCATCTCGTTGATACTTAATGCATTGGTGCAGGGTAGATGGAACCATTCTATATTCGTGAATCCAAGGTCTACCTAGAAGTGCGTTAAAGGACGTAGTTGAATCAATTATATGAAATTTAGCTTCAGTTTTTAAACCTCCTATTTCTAGGAGTAGAGTGATCGAACCTAAAGCTCTCTCGCCCTTCTCGTTGAACCCACGAAGCACCAACCTGTCGGTTGAAAGCTTGCTAGTATCAACTCTGAGATAAGCAAGGGTCTTTATGTTCATCACGTTGACCGATGCACCCGGATCAACAAGGACTCTTGATAACTTGAAATTTCCCACATCTACAGTAATGTAGAGGGGACGATTGTGGTCAGCAGTTCTCAAGAGTAAATCTTCGTCTGAAAAGGTAACCCCAGGGACCTCTTTGAAGTAGAGAGCCTCACCTTCTGAAGTTGCAGCCAACTGTGTTAAGCAAATCTCGGGATCGAGAAGCGCTTTAACTAGAGACTCCCTCATTTCTTTGGAAAGAAGGAGGGCATCATAAATACTTAATTTTGCTGGCAACTTCCTAAGGTGGGCTAGAACATTGTATTCAACCTTAGGGACGACAGACTCGAAACCCGGATGAATTAAAGGGAATTCTGGTTGTTGAGGGGAATCCGGACTTAAAATTTCGAATGAAGGTTGCTTGCCTTTATCCTGAGGGGGCAACCTAGGGGGTAAGACTTCACCGCCACGGAGTTGCACCTGCTCGACGTTTTCGGGCGGGCAAACTAGGGCAGTGTCTACACACACCATAGGTGTTGGATCATCATTTTCTGAAAGTGAGTCAGAATCTGAAAGTTCTATCAAGATAGGATTTCCTTGAAAATTGATTTGAGGGAAATCACTTTCTGATAAAGCTTCACATTCGACCTCTTCTTGAATAGTCGATTCGGGGAGGTTAGTTTGATTAATCTCAATATTTGTTTCATTAGGAGTTTGATTTGGAACAGGAGAGTCATCAATTTGCATTTGAGATTCATGGTTAATCATCAAGACCGAAGTAGAAGGATGTTTTTTATTCATCTTTTGACCCTTCGCCTTTGATGGGGCAAAGTAAAAGTCAGATAACAAAAGAGGGGAAAGGGTTTTAACACCACCATCCGCCATTCTAATACATCTCTCATCTATACACTTCCTCTCTACAAAATCAGATTTCTCTTCTTTCACATTTTTCTCAGTAGTTCCTAAGACTACTGGAGAGGGAAGTGGCTCAACATCCTCCTGCGAAGCGTCCAGGTCAACCTTCCACACCGGGGCCTGGGCTATCGTAGTCAGCTGTTGAGAAAGACGAAAAGACTTGTTAATCGACTTTTTAAGTGCCCGGGACAAAGCAATGTCCCAACCATCTTCAACAAAACAAGAAGAGTTAAGAGGATTACCTGAAATGGTCTTAATTGAAGCTTTTTCTGGATCGACCAAGTATTCCTTAGGTATTATGATGTTACCTTGGGTGTAGTTCCTCTCAAGCCAATCTTTGAACACAACGCAGTCCTCAAGAGGGTGACTAAGCATCCTGTGGTACGGGCAATACTTGGGATCATCTTTCTTGCTCTCATCCTCAGGCCTTCTAGCCTCTGGCAACTGAAAATCTGGTTTCTTTAACAGACTTCTGAAGATCTTCTTAACTGACTCCCTTTTAAATGGATAAGGCTTTGCCAATCTCTCTCTAAAAGGGATGAAAGAGGGATCTCTAGTATGTTGAGGAACTATCTGAAAGGGCTGCTTCTGAGGCGGCTGTGGTGGAAGTGGAGTGCTAGGCTGACTAACCACTGGCCTCTTTCCTTTATCTACTGCTGAGACCACAGCTTTCTTTTCAAATGTCTTCACCAGTTTTGGACCCTTCCTTTCCTCAGACTGCTCTCGTAAGAATGGCATCCTAGGAGCCTCTTCCTGCAAATTGCTAGCCTTATTAAGAAGTTTCTCAAAAGTTTTAATAGTGAAACCCTTCAGGAGAAAAGCAACAGGACCGTGGATATTCTTCAACAGAATCTCCACAGCATGTTGTTCTTGCAACTGGGGTTCACACTTCATCGAGAGGATTTCGCCACCTCAAGATGTACTCAACTAGAGACTCTCCCGGCTTTTGCTTTTCAACCACGAGATCGCCCACAGTAGTGCGTTGTTGCGCTCCAGAAAATCTCTTAAGAAAGAGGTTTTCTAGGTCGCTAAAGGTTCTTACTGAACCGTTGGGCAGATCGGCGTACCATTCAAAAGCAATGCCGGATAGACTACTTACAAAT
This sequence comes from Dendrobium huoshanense, assembly GCA_016618105.1. Taxonomy (NCBI): domain Eukaryota; kingdom Viridiplantae; phylum Streptophyta; class Magnoliopsida; order Asparagales; family Orchidaceae; genus Dendrobium; species Dendrobium huoshanense. The sequence goes on from CM028355.1 coordinate 4,110,265, forward strand.
TGGCGAAATAGTAGAGCATCTGACCCTCCTGCGTTGCAACAGCTTGCTCGGAAGTGGGCTAGATGCTGTCTCGGATTTTCAATTCCGGTGAAAACTTTAAAAGTTGGTGGCACAAAGCCCTTTGGATAAGGAACTAAGTCATATTCCTCGGGGTAGGGTCTACCCTTTGCAATAGACACAGTTCCTTGAGCATGGGCTAAGGCCTCCCTTACCTGGTCCTCAATTAACTGCTTGATATCCTTCTGAGGTGGGATCGGAGGAATGGTGGAAACTGCAGGGTGAACTGGAGGTGTCTCTACTGGACAAGGGAGAGTCACAGGTGGTGACTCGAGAGGTCTGGAATTAAGTTCTGCCCTTTTGGCCTTTTCTGTGAGCTCTCGAGCTGACTGGTGGATCACAAAAGACTCTTGCTGTGATTTGTCCAACTTTTCTTGCATTTCTCTAACTTGTGACATCATGCTAGCGAGCTGAGTCTCCAAGTTTTTTATATGTTCTTCATCTCTATCTTTCACAGACTCATCTGACTCTGACTCAACAGCATGCGGATCATCATCTTTAACAAATCGGCGCTTGCTGGGCTCAGCTTCTTTATTGGATCCTCTAGTTTCAACCACATGAATGCCCCCAACATAATCATCTTCATCTCCAAGGAGATCATCCATATCAGGGTCGAAAGAAGCCGTTCCTTCTTTGTTCAACAAGATGTTTCTTATTTCTTGGACTACCTCCTCGACCGGTCTATCCCCAATTGATTTAGGGTCAAGGGGTAAGTATCCTTTATATTCAGCCATATCAAACAACTCTTCAGAATCCATAAGGGCAATGATTTCTGTAAGTTTTGGATTAGGATCTGGTTGAGACTTTGTATCTGGCTCATCTTCCATTTCTAAATCCTGGTCAATTCTCTCCTCTTCGACTATCCCAGAACTGGCAGTCAGAAGAGTGGCATCCTCTACAGGGAGAGGGACATATTCCTCAGGAGAAGTAGGAACTTGTAAAGTGATAGTTCCCTCATCTGGTAAGGTAAGGTCCTCAGACACCTGACTAAGGGGCCTAGGAATGACACTCGAACTTTGGGGATCATCAACTGGGGTAGCAGGAACGGTGACTATTGGATCCGGAGTCAAACTGGCTATGGCAGGACTATCAACTGTAACAACTGGAGTACTAGCCTGAACATCCATCAATTCAACTGAACTCGGAGTAGGGTTGGCTGAAATTCGCTGGAGCTGCAGAATAAACTTAGAAGCTCTAGGAGGTGGTGGCAGACTCTCCAACTTGGTTCTCTTTGGCACATACCTCCTTTCAGGAGATTTAGGTCTTTTTTCTTTAAGATCCACAGACTTTTGAACTTCAACCCCCCTTGGTTTGACAATCACAGAGGCCAATCTTACAGGTTTATGTGGGGGTACCGGGGGTCTACCAGTAGAGTGACGGCCTCTCTCGGACCCAGTCAACACAATACCCTCTGTTTGAGAAGACAGAGGGCGTGGCGCCCAGTGATATCCATCAACCAGTACTGAAGTAGCGGGCTGTCTAGCATACTTCTTATTCTTTCTAACGAATTGAGGGGTTAAATTCTTTGCCTCAGATACTTCTTCCTTCAACACTTCTTTTTGGAAGCGATGTGAGATCACTCCCTTTAACTGTTTCACATATTCCTCTTTAGTCTGACCAGTCTATGCAGCACAGGTGTGAATTATATTTCTCAAAGTTCTTGCCTTTTGAAGGTATTTTTCTCTCTGAGTCTTCTTGGTCGAGTAGTCGACCGGGCATGGTGGAGAACGGGCTATCCTAGCTATCCTCTCCTCCCCTTGAGCTGAAGCCAGGGGGTAAAAGCGACTTCCCTTCAGGAGGGGGGAGGAAGCAGGAATAGGTAGCTCCTCAACAGCCTCGGGTTCTACTTGGGCCAAGGTCTTAAAAGGTAGGACTCTCTTAGCCTTAGAGATTTTCTTCCTAAGTCTCCTCAAGTAATTCTTCTTCTGATTCTTCGTGGTGAACCTAAGTCCAGAACTAGACCCTTCTTCAAAAACAGACTTAACTTCAGTGGGAGGCTCAACAACTGGTTCAGGCTGTTCCTGATCATCAGTGACTACTGGCAAGGTGGGTGCAGATCCCACAATTAACTCAACTACTGGGGGAGTTTCCTTACTGGCATCCAGGCTCACAATCTGGTATCCATCCATAGAGAGCTCTAGAGTACTGAATCCCATTCCAAAAATAACAGTGCTCCCTTGGTCATTAACAGTTGAGGACAACTCTCGGTCAAAAGAGAAAATCAGTTGGCCAGCCATTTGAAATTTTCTGAAAGTTAAAGAAAATGATTGAAATTAGATTTTTTTGAAAAGAGTAGTAAAAAGTATTTTATTATTATTTTTTTGAAAGTATGACATATATTAGCCCACGAGGAAATCGTATGGGGTAACATATGTCAACTTGGAGTTTAAGAAAATTTTCGAAGACATTTTGAGGATTTGAAATGGATTCTCTTACAAGTTCCAAAACACAACGGACAGAGTTTCCCCTTGCCCGAAGGCTTATGGAATTGTGAGAAAGTCCAAGTAGAAAGGAATAGTTTAACCCTCCCCACCCTTAGAAGTCAAAGGAGAAGTGAGGGGTTAAAACTAACAAGTTTGGAATGAAATCAAAAATTTTGAATGCTTTTCAATTTTAAGGATTTATATGTTGAACGAAAAAAAACTTGTCGACCATAAATCCATAAAATTAAAAAGGATATCCAGAGATCTGATTTGACACTGTCGCCTCACAGGCTATGTTGGGGCAGAAGGTCAAAATCAGAACAGAAATCTAAATAAAACCAAATTTAGAGGTAAAACCTCTCTTTTAATATTTTGTTATTTATTTTAGATGTTGGCCACACTAACCCAAGGAAGAAATGAGCAAGGGACCAACGGAAGAAAGGTAGTTAAGACTACCGATGAAACAAAATTTTGCCATTATTAAAGATGGAGAGAGAGATTTGTCCCACCGGGCGTGCCATTTTTTGTTGGTGGAATTTTGGAAAATGTGTTTTGAAAAATATTGGTTTTCTTTGGGGATTTTAAGATTAAGGTTGAGTTCCAATTCTAAGGTCGAATCGACTCGTTAGAAAGAGTATATCATCCCGGAGGACGAAAATAAACTTTCATAACGGTGTTCAGACTTAGAACTATGAAATTCATCTTGAATATTGTGAGCGGATGCTAAAGAGAAATTCATATGACCCCGAAGGGTCAAAATGAGGTTCAATTGAATACCCAGCTACAATATTCAAGAAGTGTGATCGTTAGGTTCACATCCAAAGCCTTATCAAAGAAAGATATATCTCTCCGAAGGGAGAAAATATCGTTCGATGATAATTCTCTAAATATGATAATAATGATCACTAGTATTTTAAGTTCTCCCAAAGAAATCCAATTGAGTTTTGAAAAATCAATTTTTTAAAATCAGGTGTGTGTGGTTCTAAATCTCCTACGAGCGCAAGCCCTCGTAGTTAATTACATCGTAGGGAAATAAAATCCCCTACGAAAACTCTCGATTAAAATAATGGCAAGATTTTGTTTAGAGTTTCTAGGAGTGATATCAAAATATGAATAGAGTTATTGGAAAATCAAAAGGGAATGGATCAAAATTGAGCAGTTATTAACGGAGTTAAAGGATGAGAGGTAGGGGACACTTTGAGATTCCAGAACCATCCGGAAATGTCCCAACTTAATCTAAGTGTTGGGCTTTATGTTTTAGGATTGAAATGAAGCTTTAATTAGAGTTGAGCATTTTATTAGAAATTTGGGACTATATTCCCGAAGTTTGGGGTCTTATAATCAAAGATCTGCCCCGGAACCTAAATCTATTTTGGACACTGGACCACAGTCGTCCGATCCTAACTAATGCAGTGCAAGATCTGGACTTACCCCGGCCTGGATTGGGGAGCCAGCTAACCACCTAATCGATTTAAAAGAGATGAGTCCGGTCTTTTATGAAGGAGTGATAGGGACGTTATAATTAAAGTTTTGAAGAATTGGGGCCGACATCTAGAGATTCTCCTAATTGACCCCTTTGACTTATGTTGGGTGCTAAAATGCTAAGGACTATGAAATTAAAATTTTGACTCTTTAATTTGTATCTAATGCAATGCATGCTGATTAACAACCTCAAATCAAATATGCTTGAAATTTTTAAAAACAGGCTTATAAAATAATTTTTTAGAAGACTGGACTTCCCCAGGTCCGGCACCTCGTCCTCATAGGTCAGACTATCCGGACTCTACCCGCAGGCGGGGAAGGGTCTAAAGCAAGGAAAGAGTAATGCAGAAATATGCATGCGACCCCGGGGTCGATCCCCGGCTAATTCCCTAGATTCGTTATCTTTCTATGTTATTTAGACTCACTAAAATTTTAGACTTTTAAAATTATGAGTAGAAAAGTTTCACACCCTCACGAGTCTCACGTATCCAGGCGAAAATAAAAAGCGGCATGCAATCGCCAAAAAACTAGTAAAAGCAAGTAATCCTAAAGGCAATCAAATCATCACATCAAATATAAATTAATTAATAAATGTCCATAGGCAGAGTTGCCTTGCTTATTACAAACCAGAATATTACAGAAAGTAAAGTGGCCGGGCACCACTGACAACAACCCGGATTCTAAACCTAGTAATGACGCAAGTTATTTTGAGTGGGATACTCTCAATCTTCAAGTCTTCAAATCTTCAATCTCATTCTTCTTTGGACTCCTTTTCTTCAATCTTCTTGGAATCTTCGTAGTGGATTACCCAAATGGACAAAAGGGCACTTCCCTTTAAGGGGGAAGACCACTCTTTCCTCTTTGGGTAAGGAAGAGGTACGATCCAAATTTGGATTTCCAAATGGAAAAGGGGTATTCCCTAAAGGGGTATCCTTTCCTCTTTGGAATCCAAGCTTTGGATCTATGTATCCCAACTCAAACTTAACTTTCACAACACTTAACAATCATACAAATTACATTTATATCAAAATAGAAATCTAGACTCACCTGCAGGGTTATCCTAAGCAATTAATATATAAAAAGCAGTTATTCCCAAGCAGTTATATATGAACAGAAAAGAAAGTAAACACACTGGCCACGCTCTTTTTACTTGGGGGCTTTAGCAGCTGAAGCACCTGTGCAAAGAGTTTATAATATTTATGCATTTTTTTATTTGCCCCCTTTTTATATTGCCCTGCATGAGCGTGGCCACCTGCAGAAAACTGTGTCAACATCCAGATCGTACCTAACCTAAGGGTAATCTAGTCGCCAAACACATCAATCCATCCATAGAGTACAGAAAAAGTAAGCAGACACAGCAAAGCAATTTCATCCACAACATGCAGTGAAAACTACAAAAAATCCGGCACACAGCAGTAAAGTAAACACCGGCCTAACCTAGATCTAGAGTTGGTTGTCCTAGCACATCATCTAAAGTGTGTGAGAAAGGTCGTGTGGCTGGGATAGATCCTAAAGTAGGTTATTAATTGAAGTTGTCTAAAAGTGTGAATTTGTTAAGGCTTAGAAGGGGATTTAAATTAAAATTTAAGTATTAATGAATTAAGAATTTTAATTAAACATATTTTAAAAGTTAATTGATTGCTACCTTTGTTTCACACCGAGGCCGTGAAGTTTATTTCACCTTCCTTGGGGCTAAACTAATAGCCTCGTAGGCCTGGGTTACCCAGTAGCAATTGGGGTTGATTAAGTTATTTAAATTGGTTAGAATTAAAAAAAAAGGTGGATTAATATTAAAATGAGTTAGTTACTAATTTTATAAGCTTAATTAATTTAAGTTTGCCATTAATTGATTCGTGGCGTTGTGCCACCAGGCTCGAGGAACCAGCCTCCTTAGGACACTTAGCCCCGCAGCCCGGAGTAGTCCAGCCAATAAACTTCATCTTTAGGATGGTTGTTGTGTCTTAAAAGGTTTGTTGAATGTTTTAAATATTAAGTTAACATTTTCTGGAATTTTAGAATAATTTTGAATTTTATGAATTTTTGAATATTTTAATCATTTAATTAAAGGGTTGAAAATTGACTTTTTGATTAGGCTCAAATTCTAGAATGTTCGTATTTTATTAAAATATTAGACCTTACTACGATCAGTTAGAAGGTAAGTACGTTGAAGACGGATTTTTCTACATTTTATTACGAAGGTTTGAAGTTTTGAACTAGTTTTAACTACGGTTTGACCAATTTGTTGACTTTTTAAAATATTGCAAATTTCTGGAGTTTAATATTTTTAATAAATACTAGATATTAATAGGAGTTGAATGCAAGTGAATTTGGGTGATTTGGATTTTTCTAGAATTAGTTATGAATGTTTGAGGTTTGGGCATTTTAATGAATTTTAGGAATTTCTTAATTAGAGGGCCTCTTTTGTGATTTTGCTTCAAACAAATTCCCAATCTCTTGAAAACACCTCCAAAGGTCAGGAAAAACCTAAGGAGGGATCCCCAAGTGTTTGGGAGATTTTTGGATTTTTATATTATTATTAATTAATTATCTTAATTAAACATTGATTTTCACTTAAAATTAAATTAAGGTTTAAATTGCTGTCAAATCAAAGGGCTTTCAATTATCATGGATTAAGGACTGAATTCTGGTCAGTTTGAGGGTTTATATGTAATTTTTGGATTTAAATTGGATTTATTACAATTTTTAGAAGTTTTAAAGGCTTAATTAAGGGTTTAAGACTTAGAAAACTAATTAGGGGACCTAATGACCTCAAAAATTAGTGAAAATTTCTCTAGGGGCTGAGGATGTCACTAGGTTCAAATGTTCAAAGTTTCAACTAAAGGGGAGGTGAATCCTAATTATTGAAATTTTTCTAAGTTTTCTATACATGAGTCCTTAATTATTGTCCTTAAATATGTCGCTAGTTTTGAATAGGTTCAAATCCAAGTTCCTCTAACCCTTTGAATAAACATGGCATGCATACACAAGTGGCAAGCAAACAAGTCCTTAGATCTAGGAGAACCTAGGCTAGGTGGTGTGTGCACCTTAAGCATGCAATTAACTAATTAACATAATTAAGACAAAATTAGTGAATAATCAAGGAATGATTATCCACTAATCATCCCCATTAATTCCACTCAAACATGCTTAATCAACATTTAAGGTTTCAAATGACTCTTAAACACTTAAGGATTTACATATATATAGTTTCAAAATATATATTAAAATACATGAATATAAATGGATTTATATATATATAAATAGAAATATATGTTATAAAATAATTAAATATATTATTAAAATACATGTTAATGGATTGAAGGATCCACTGATCTCTATAGAAGTTTGGAAATAATAAAATATTTTCCTTGTATTTTTTTAAATACTTAATATTTAGTTAAATATAAGAAAGGGTGAAAATACTCCAATAATTCAAAATACCTTCAAAACCTATTCAAATAATACTGAAAATTTTTCTGGAGATCATCCATGAACTCAACAACATGCATGCCAAATTTCAGATAAAAATAATTTTTATATAATTAATTAAAAATGAAATATATATTTCTGTATTTCTTAAATTACCAGTAAAATAATAACCAAAAGAGTTTTATTTTATTTTTAAAATAAACCACATGAAATTCTGAAAAGTTTGATATATTATACTTAATTTTTGGTTATATATTTGATTTACTGTGATTTTTCAAAGTTTCAGTAATTAAAACTAATTAAAACACAATTTTATTAATTAAATGGCGGCGGTCAGACACGCGGCGCACTGGGATTGGCGGGATCGAAACCGCGCGGCGGCGGGGACACGCGTCGGCTGCTGGCCGCTTCACGCGGTTTTCACTTAACCACGTCAGCGGCGCGTGACAGCCGTTGGATTAACCGCGGGTTCGATCCAACGGCTGAGATCAGATCCCGCGGTCTGATCTCACCAGGAGAAGATCAGACGGCGGAGCTTCGATCCCGCTATTCCGAATGGACGGCCTAGATCTCGCCAGACGGCTGATCGAACGAGAGATCGAATGCGCGGTCGGATCAGACCGCGGAAGGGCTTGATCTGGACCGTTGATCGAGCGATCAACGGTCCAGAAAACGTACACTCGCCGGAGACCATGAGTGACGCCCTAGAAAACGTATTTCGCTTCGTTCTCTCGATCGGATCGATCATTTCACTTAAAATTTTAAATGTAGATTCAAGACATGAACAGAAATCATGGGGAATAGTTTGTTTTAGCTAAGACCCTAAAAGCATAAAGCTATTTAGATCTAACTAAAGTGACCTAGATCTAGGGTTTTAGGGAGTTATACCGTTAGATCTTCGGAATTTCTGGATGGTTGAGCTTGTAGATTGTCCAAGTGAAGATTCCCAGCGAAAATCCGAGCTCGAACGCGTCTGGATCGGCTGCTATGGGCTTGGGACGGTCTAGGTGGTGGGTTCGCCGGAGAACTCGCCGCCGGTGACGTGCAACCACCTGGGTTTTGTAGTGGAGAGGTGGAGGAAGCTCTGGAGATTCAAAACGAACTGGGGGCAGGGCTTGAGAGGGCTTGAGTAGTGAGAGATGATTAGGGTTAGAATGTTGTGCATTAAGCCCTTTTTCCCCTATTCAAATGCCCCCAGGCCAAACGAAGGGCTGGGATTGATGGAGGGGCTCCCTAGATGGTGCCACATGTCCCTGGGACAGCTAGAAGGCTGCCTCAAAGGCTGGCCAAGCCTTGCCTCCATTGGGCGGCTTGGGACAAGTGGGGGGGGGCCATTGCCATTTTAGGCTAAACCAGGCCCTGAGCTTGGTTAGAAGAGCTCCAAGTGAGCTTTAGGATATTAAGGGGTCGGCCTTGGGGAGTTAAATCAGGGAAAAAGGTCTAAAATGTTGATTAAGACCTTTTAGAAGGGTTTAAGCTTGGGTTTGACCAAATTGACCAGTCAACTGGTCAATGGAGCTGATGTGGCACCCAAACAGGTCATGGAGTCTCTCCAAGTGGCTGGATGGGTGTGGCTTGAGCTAGGTTCAATGGATTGGAAGTTTTGACCATATAAATGGTCACTTAAGCCTTGGGTTGACTGGTTGACCAGTCAACTCCATCAAGGATTATGAAATTTTCAATGAGGTGATTCAAATGAGTTGATTGGGTGGATTGAAGGGTGGTTCCAAGAGCCATGTATGTCAAATAGATTAAAAAGGCTTAATGGGCCTTTAATGGGCTTCTAGGCCAAAACTGGTTGACTTGGTCAACCAGTTGGGTTCAAGGGCTAGAAATGGGTTCAACAAATTCAGAATGTCGTCCTGAGTCTATTGGATGTGGTCCCAGGGCTTGGAGGGGTCAATTTGATCAAAATCCCTATTTGAGTCCCTAAGGGCCTGTTTGGTCAACCTGGGTTGACTTGGTCAACCAGGTTGACCCAGGGTCTGGGTTTGGGCTCAACAGGTTTGAAATGATATTTGGAGGTCAATGGAAGTGGTTGGGTGACCTAAAAAGGTCATTTGGGTCAAAACACATGTTTGGACCCTTAAAGGGCCCCTTGGGTCAAACCAGTTGACTTGGTCAACCAGGTTGACTCAAGGGTTGGAAATGGGTTCAAAAGATTTGAAATGACATTTGAAATTTGTTAAAGGTGGTTGCATCCCATTTGGAGCTCATTTGGTTTGAAATCCCCATTTGAGCCCCATAGGGGTGTTTTGGTCAATTTTGACCTATTGGTCAACTAAGGTCAAAAATGGGTTTGAAAAATGCAGTTTACTGCTCAATGGGTTAAAATCAAGGGTCTGGAAGTGATTGGAGGCTTGGATAAGGGTTCCAAGGTCAAGATCTCAAAAGGGTTATGCTCAGTGGCATAGGCTGTAAATATTTGAAGGTTTTACAGCCTTTGAATTTTAATTCAGATTCTGGGGTTAGAGACCTCAGAATGAGCTCAAAATTGGAGGGTAGCCTTTAGAGACATGTCTTATCACTTTGCAAGTGATAGACCCTGAATCAGAGGCCATTTGACTGGGTTTTGAGATGTTTAAAAAAAATCTCTGAAAAGGGTGTTTAGGACAGGGCCTCTAGAGTTTGAATTTGAGTTTAGATTTCTGGATTTGGATTTGATTTGAAGTTTAAATTAATTTGGACTTGAATTGGGTGGAGTTTGAGATTCAAATTGGTCACAAGTAGGAATCAAATTGAAATTGGATTAAATATAGAAATCGATTTAAAATTTAGGTTGATCAAAGGTGGAGGTTGATTTGAAGTTGGAGTGATCCTAAGATCTAGGAGAGTTCTAAGATCTAGGATTTAAAGGAATCCTAGGCTCTAGAATAGGCTCTAAGGTCTAGTTCTAGGAAAGATCCTAAGGTCTAGAGTGGATCCTAGGGTCTAGGATTAAATTTAGAATCTGGAAGGGTCTTAGTGACCTCATACAAAAATGAGGTCAACAGATGTGTAAGGCATTCTAACATGCCCCCTCAAGTTAAGCATCCATAGGTTGGATGGTTAATTTGTGATGGAGAGTGTTGAACAGAGTTATGGAGAGAATCTTTATAAGAATGTCCGCTATTTGATCGATTGAGCTTATGTCCGAGATGGTTAGAGCTCCGGACTTGATGTGCTCGTTAATTAAATGATAGTAAATTTCAATATGTTTCATTCTTACGTGGAAGACATGATTGTTTGCGAGAGCAATAGTGGAGGTGTTGTCACAATGTATGATGGATGGATTTTTTTGTGGTAGTTGAAGTTCTGTCACAATATGGCGAAGCTATAAGACATAGGAAGTTGTTGATGAGAGAGATCGATATTTAGCTTCAGTGGAGAATTTTTCCACTGTTCTCTACTTTTTGACGGACCATGAATTGAGATTTGGTCCGAGAAAGGAACAGAACACTGTGATTGATTTTCTGTCTTTGGAATATGCCGCCAAGTCTACATCTACGTATGTCCGGAGTTGAAGGTCACCAACGGTGAGCAAAAGACCAAAGTGAGAGGTACCTTTGATATGTATGAGGAGTCTTTTAAGAGCTTGGTGATTCTGTATAGTTGGTGCATGCATATGTTGGCAAATGAAATTTGTCGCGAAGGCAATTTACGGCCTTGCGATTGAAAGGTACTGGAGAGAGCCAGCCAATTTGCAGTAGAGCTGACGATCTGAGTATAGCTGAGTTAATGAGTTTCGGGAGGTTGATTTAGGAGTCATTGGTGTGGGTGCCTGTTTGCAATCTTAGAAACCGACCATTTAGAGAAGATTTTTGGCATAATGTTGTTGATGGAAGAAGAAACCGGTTGGTGTTTTAATGATTTGTATGCCAAGAAATAGAGAGACGTCTCCCATTTGTTTGAGTTTGAAGTTTGAATGTAGTTGCTTGAGGAGTGTCTCAATTGCCTTGGTATCATTGTCTGTTAAGAGAATATTATCAATATAAATTAGTATAAATAATTTAATGTGATTATGAAGATAAAGGAGAAGGGAGTGGTCTGAGTGGCTTAACACAAATCCAAAATTCTGAAGAAACGTGGTGAACTTTTGGAACCACTGAATCTGAGCTTGCTTTAGCCCATATAGCTATTTGTGGAGCTTGCAGACATAGTTGTGATATTGTTTAAAGATGAATCCAAGCAGTTATTGCATATATACTTTTTCTTGTAAATCATCGTGAAGGAAGGCGTTTGATACATCTATTTGAAAAGTAGACCAATTGTGACTGAGTGCTAAGGTAAGAAGGATTCTAATGGTTGGCTTCTTTGCGACTGGAGTGAAAATTTCTTCCTAGTTAATACCGAATTATTGTGTGAAGCCTTGGGCTACTAGACGAGCTTTGTAACTTCTTATGGTGAATTTGGAAGCAATTTGGTTGTGAAAAGGTCCATTTACTGCCAAAAATAGGTGTGTTATGAGGAGCCGGCACGAGGGACTAGGTACCTTGTTGTTGTAGAGCAAGGAATTTTGATGACATGGTGGAACACCAATGTTGATATTTAGATGATTGGTTATAAGTCGTTGGAGTGAATATAGTGGCCAAAAGATCGAATATTTGCCTTAGGCAAGTGATACTTCATTTGGATCTGGTTTGCATCAGGTGAAGGGTAGGTTGAGAAATCGTATGTGGTAGGATATTAATTAGGAGGATCAGATGAACTAATTGATTGAGCAGTAAGATGTATGGTTGGGAAGAAATTTGAGTGGAGGAGTTGTTGGGAATAATGGACGTTTGTGTGAGAAGAAGAGGGTAAGTAATCGGGAAACTCTATGGGCTGAGATGTGTTTGATGAAATAATTATGTAACAAAAATATTGTTGGTGAAAAATCACATGCTGAGATATGTGAAGTTTGTTTGTGTGAATGTTGAGGCAATGATAGCCTTTGTGAGATGATGAATATCCTAGAAAAATGCATGCTTGAGATCATGGAGAAAGTTTGGTTGGTGCATAAGGTTGAAACCACATGAATCAAAGACATCCGAAGGTGGGAAGATGAGTGTAATTTGGAGGATGCCCATGAAGTTTTTGGTATGGTGTTTGAAAAGAAATGGATTTAGATGGTAGTCGATTAATCAGATAGTTAGCATTGGATAGCGCCTCGGCCCAAAAGGTAATAGGAAGATTGGAGGCGTGTAGAAGAGTACATGTTATATCAAGAAGATGTCGATGCTTACGTTCAGCTAATCCATTTTGTTCGGGAGTATGGGGACAGTTGAGTTGGAGTGTGCTGCCGTGATCAAGTAGAAAATTCTAAAAAAATTATTTGTGAATTCACCTCCTCCATCGGAGCAGAAATTTTGAGGGTATATGTTGAAGTTATTTTTTATTAAATAATAGACATTTTAGAATTTAGTAAACGTCTGCTATTTCGAGTGCATAAGATATAACCAGGAGAATCTAGTAAAATCGTCTATAAATATGACATAATACTTGTAGTCGTTAAAAGATTGATGGGGTGCTGGTCCCTAAACATTAGAATGCACAAGGTAGAAAGGTTTATGCGAGATAGAAATGCTTTTATTAAAGGGCGTTTTGTGGCTTTTAGCCATGTTACAAGAAGTACAAATGTAAGAAGATGGAAATTTATGTAATGCAGGAATTTGAGAAACTAAAGTAGAAAGAATGTGAGGAATTGGGTGTCCAAGACGAGAGCATGCCAATTAATTATAGGCATCGTCGCAGCTTGGAGGGTCATAGTAGGTGTAAGCTGAGGAGAAGAGACTTGATATAGACCATTTCGGAGATGACCATGTAGAAGAGGGTGATTGTCCTGCATATCCTTAATGACAAACCCATTAGCATCAAAAGAAATAGATACATTAAATTATGAGATAAGGAGGGAACATGCAAGAGTTTACGAAGGTATAGCTTACGAGCCGATTCAGTAAGAGGAAGAAGACATTTTCCAGAGTTTTGTATCGACAAGGAGCTTCCATTTGCGATAGAAATTGAGTTATTTCCTTGATAGGAAATAGGTTGTTAAATTGTTGAGAGATCATGTGTGAAATGTGCGTAAGCCCCCAAGTCAAGAACCCAATCATTGTATTGTGGCGGTTGTTGATGGGTTAAGAAAGCTCGCGGTGTGGAGGTTGAGAAGCGTATTTAAGGTTGCGAAGATACCAACAGTTGAGAGTGATATGTCCAATTTTGCCGCATATCTGGCACAGGGGGCGATCAGGATTACGTGGGGTCGAAGTAGTCTTGTCTGTCTAGTTATTGTGTTGCAAATTGTACTGAGGGAGGGAAGACAAATTACGGCATTTAGAGTATTGTGTCGAGCCTCGTCCATGAGGTGTTGTTCTTGTTTGAGTAAAGAACAATTGCGGCAGATGAAGAAATTATTTCTTGAGATTGTTCATGTTGAACGTTGATTTCTTCACTGCAAAGTAGAGAATATAGGGTGTCGAGATCGATGGGGTTTAGAGACGTACGAATAGTGGCTTTAAAAGTGTTTTAAGTTGAGGGAAGTCCATTCAAGATATATAAAGCAATATCTTTAGTGCAACTTTGGATCCAACGACAGCGATACTATCTACGAGCGACTTGATATATGCAAGATATTGCTGCATGGATCGATCCCGCATTTGGACATGATGTAGTTCATTCTTGAGTTGTATAACTCAAGAATGATTTGTTGATTGGAGATGACGTTCAAGAATGGTCCATACTTCATAGGTCGTGGAAGAGGCAAGGACGTATGGAAGAACAGAAGGTGAGATCGTGGCAAACAAGGAAGAAATCAAGTTGCAATCAATTAATCGCCAAAGATGATAATCTGAGCTATAGGTATTTAAGAGAGGCGGTAGCTCCGGTGAGATGTCCAAGAAAGCCATTGGCAGAGACATTATGGAGGAGTTGCAGACACCATATTGCATAGTTGTTGCTATAAAATTGGATTGGGACCAGATGTTTGAGGTTAGAAATCAATAATTTCAGGGGAGGAGGTTGAGCTAATTTCTTTGAAAAAGTAGAGATGCTGGAAGCAGGAGGGAGGGACGAAGCAGAATCTTGGTCCGCCATCATCGGAGAGGAGCTTCGGTTGAGGCAAAGCTAGAAGTTGCGTGCGAAGTAAGTGAATCGCTCTCATACCATGTGAGATCCTTTGGCCAGCTTGAACGAAGGAGGAGGAACAGAGAACAGAGGAGAATAAAGGAAAATGAAATCTCATATGATCTAAAACAATGCATGGCAGCTATTTATAAATAGCTTTGAGAGAAAGAAAGCAAAAAAAAAATACATAATATGATTACGGTTAGACACGTTAACTTGTGACGTGTAAGGCGCTCTAACACTAAGCACCTGTGAAAGCATGGACGAGTATACATTTAGTTCCTCATAACACTTGGCCCTTGGATAGTCGAGTGATAAAACTTGGCCCTTGGATAGTCGAGTGGTAAAAAAGACGAGTGAATGTAAGAGTTGACTTGACTCTTGAGGAGGAGGATGAGCCACCTGATGTACGAATGAAGAGGCGAGCGCCTTTGGGAGGTCACATTTATTGAGGTTGGGATGAGTTCTCAGGCGCCTCTTCCTGCGATAGGTAATAAAGTAGATTAGTTTAAATATATGTGAATAATATTATTTGGAAAGACTGTGTTCATGATCTCATCCATGAGGCATATAAGGAGAATCACATAAGCTTGTTAGCCACAAGATAATTATCTTTCGGGGGATTTGCTAATCTCCATCCTCCCTTGGGATTAATCTTGCTGTAAGTGGTCACAAAGCGGATGATCTTATGGCTGCCTTGTAAAATGTTGTGTTGCATTTATGAACGCAAGCGACTATGCAGATTTGACTTTCCATACATGCTACTTTGTGTATAACAATCTGAGTGTGAGGGTGGTGAGTGAGGATGACCTCCTGAACACCTTCTATGATGCTAATTAATGCTTACCTTGCAACCACTTCTCGATCTCTTGGTTTATTGTTCCATCTGTGCCGTGAGCTTGGGGAGGGCGATCTTCGGTTTCTATGGAGTCATCCATGTATGCACATGTATTGTCAAATAGGGGTGTCAATATTTGACACGACACGAAAATCTGACCCGAACCCGACCCAGAAATTACGGGTTAGACCCGACCCGTTTCCAAAACGGGTCTGATTCGGGTTCCCGGATTCGACTCGTTTGAAAAATAGGTTGGGTTCGGGTTGACCCGACGGGTTACCAGGTCAACCCAAAAACTCGTTTAAAATGTCTGCCCGGCTGCCCGCAGACCTGTCCTAGCCTGCCCGCCCCCTGTCTGGCTGCCTGCGGCGCTGCCGACCCTGCCCGCTCCCTACCAGTTCCATACCTGCACAGCTTTCGAAGCTGTCCGCGTGTGCCCGCAGTTGCCCGAGCGCCCGCTGCTGATGCCCGCGCGGCTGCCAGCACACCCCGCCAGCGTGCATCCGTGCCCGCACTGCCGTGCACTAGCCCTCGCACCCACCCGACACATCTGTGCCAGCGTACCCGCCCACTCGGTCGCGCCACCCAGCCTATGTCCACGCTTGCCCGTGTCGGGTCGGGTCCAGGTTCGAATATTTGACCCGTTTACCTACCCGGGTCGGATTAGGGTCCAGGTTCGATCTTCAGTTTCTATGGAGTCATCCATGCATGCACAAGTACTGTCAAATAGGGGTGTCAATATTTGACACGACACGAAAATCTGACCACCCGAACCCGACCCGGAAATTACGGGTTAGACCCGACCCGTTTTCCAAAACGGGTTTGATTCGGGTTCCCGGATTCGACTCGTTTGAAAAATAGGTCGGGTTCGGGTTGACCCGACGGGTTGCCGGGTCAACCCGAAAACTTGTTTAAACTGTCTCCCCGGCTGCCCAAAGACCTTCCCTAGCCTGCCCAACCCTTGTCTGGCTGCCCGTGGAGTTGCCGACCCTGCCCGCTCCCTGCCTGTGCCCTGCCTGCATGGCCGTCGAAGCTGTCTGCGCGTGCCCGCAGTCGCCCGCGAGCCCACTGCTGATACCCACGCTGCTGCCAGCACACCCCGCCAGCGTGCATCCGTGCCCGCGTTGTCGCGCACTAGCCCTCGCACCCGCCTGAGCGCATCCGTGCAGCGCACCTGCCCGCTTGGCCGCGCCAGCCAGCTTGTGTCCACGCTCGCCCGTGTCAGGTCGGGTAAACCCGGCAACCTGCCGGGTCGGGTCCAAGTTCGAATATTTGACATGTTTACCTACCCGGGTCGGATTAGGGTCGACCCGATTGAACCCGAGTCTGTTCCGGATTCGACCCGAACCCGATCTGAAACCCGATTTTGACAACCCCTACTGCCAAACTCCATGGCAAAGGTGTTCTAATTCGCCTCATGCTTATGTGAGCAGAAGTTGGCATGATTGCTCACTTTGTTCCAGTATGTCTTCATGCAAAAGGAGTTTAAGGGCGTGTGCATTAAATTTTAATCAATGGTACTATAGGAAGAAAATGAAGTATTACATACGAATTTTTCTAGAGGAAAATTTTCATGTTCTGGTTGATTTTTAGGTTTCCAACGAAAATCTTTTCAATGGTAAAACATGCGTCGGTAAATTTTTTCCGTAAAAAATAATTAAAATCCGTCAGAAATACCGTCATAAAACATCCGAAGGAAATTAATAAAATCCAACAAAAAATCTTCCTGAAAATTTGTTGGAGATACTTTACCATATCTTCCCGAAAATCTTCCTAAAAATTTATCATAAATATTTTACCATTATCTTTCAGACATCCGCCGATAAATCCGCTGGAAAGCCTCCTTATATGCCTCATGGATGTTTTTAATTTTAAGAAAACTAATAATGTGAAATAAATGGTTAAAATAGATAAATATATAAATAAAAAAAGGTTTAAGGTTGTCTAATAAAAATCAACAAAAACATGGGTTTCCTTACAAGAGAGATAGTGGTAAAAAATTAAAATTGGAACTCTCTACCCTCATGGGAGAGAGGAAAGAGAGTTATAAGCCTATAAAGTTATAGCAAGCACAAAATAACAGAAGGTTACCTGTTTAAAAAAAGGCAATGGTTCTCCAATGGTTGCCTAAGTTCATTTATGATTGATTTGTGTGCAGAGTTGAGATTTCAGATTTTCCTTTTCTGGTCTAAATTTCATTCACGGCAGAATATCATATTATTTCTTGGATTTCTTATGCAATTTTAAATTTTTGTTTCGTATAAATGAATTTTTTTTTTTTTGCATCAAAAGTAATAAATCTTTGATTAAATTGAAATTTAGGACTTATGAATTGTGAAACATTTTTTTGTGCTTTACATAGTGAACTCAAGATCTTAAAACATCCAACATTATAAAGTTCAACTAAGGTTTCATTTGGGACGGCTTTCTTATTGCTTTTGAAAACAGCTTTTTAATAGAAAAATTCAAAATTTTTGTACTAAAAAGATGATTTAAGAAACAATGAAAAAGCTGTACCAAAAAAAGCTTGAGACTTCATTTTGGACGGCATTCTTATTAATTCTTAAAGCAATTTTTTGATATAAATATTACTAAAAATCTGCTTTAAAAAGCAGTAACAAAGTCGTCTCAAATGAAGCATAACACCTACCACAAGCTAGGTTCAAATTGAGCCGTACTAGTGCCATGACATTTGCGTTTTAAATAGGTCTAAACAAAGTTTTAAGGGAGCAGACTTGTAAGCCCTTCACAAAACCAAGATAAAACATTGATCCCTTATTTCACTAAACTGAGGCGACGACTTTCTTAATACTTTTAAAAGCAGCATTTTAGAACAAAAATTTCAAGTTCAAGAGACTTTTACACTAAAAAATTGTTTTATAAAGCAATAAAAAAATTGTCCCAAACAAAACTTGAGTTAAAAAAGCCAAGCTAACCATTCAAGGCCCCTACAAAGAACTCCATGAGCAACTCAGCACCACGAACAGGGAAAGGTGAAAGATGGAACATCTCATTTTCCACAAGTAAAAGAATTCATATAATAAATAAGTAAAAACTCAAACAGAGCCACAGAAGCATTCCCTACAACAGAAAACAGTTCCCCATGCAGCATTTCCTCATATAGCATCAGATAGGTTTCATTTGGGACGGTTTTTTTACTCTTTAAAGCAGTTTTTTTTAATAAAAAATCATAATTTTTTACTAAAAAAGTACTTTAAGAATCAATAAGAAAATCCTCCCAAAGAAAATTTTGTATCAACAAAGCCCTCAGAAAGTGTAACTCTACAAAAGAATAAGCATAACATAGATAAAGGACCTCTCTCCTCATTGAGGTAAATCTTCTGGAATGTCGACGCCAAAGTTACGTTGAGCCAAGCGATAGTACAAAATTCCCATAGTTGCCATGCATGCCCTGTAGATCAACATGTAATCAGCATAAATTTTCTTTCACATATTAACCATTTCTTCTAAATGCTCGCCATTAGAAGCCAAAAATAAGGATGCCTCGTCTAGCAGGAAAGCTTTATAGAAGAAAAAGAGGAAAATATAACAGTTCATGGGAGCTACAGTTACAGTAAAGCATCACACTTGCAACCGATTGGTGGGAACATTCAGGCTTCGTTTGAGACGGCTTTATTACTTCTTCTTATAGGAATTTTTTAGTACAAAAAAAAAATTATACTAAAAAGTTATTTTAAGAAGCAGTAAGAAAGTCGTCCCAAATGAAACCTCAGTATGGCAATGTAAATAAGTAAGGCTACTTTGAAGGACATATCAGCATACCAGCTTGACAATAAATCCCACAAACCATACGATAAAATTATGAGGGGTGATAATGGAACATAAGCTTATTAACATCATGTATGTATTTAAATTTCAAACCAGGAAGATTAACTATAAAAGTGATTTGGGCTAAGGTAATTAAAATAAAAGTAAAGAGAGCAATGAAATGATCTTCATAAACTTTTTGTTGATCTTGAGAAGATAAATGTGACACAAGAATTGATTAACTGCACAAACAAAAAAAAATGTTTAAGGTACAGTGAAACTATTAAAGATAAGCACGAAGAAGCATTAACCAGAATCAAAAGTAGTTGTGGGGAAACCAATAATTCCCAATCATCATAAGATAACAAGGATCTTTTTATTTAGTCTTTCTATCGATATAGAGAACAAATGTTTAATGTCAAATGACTTATTACATGTTATTTATAGATGTCAACAAGTTTACAGGTAAATGTGTGGCCTTAACTTAAATGAGTGGAAAGTTAAAGCATTGGATAAATGCTTAAAAGATCATAAGCTTATCATAATGCAACAGAAAACAAGGATATGATTTATAATATTATGGGTGTATAAGTAAGGCAATATTGCAAGAAGATTAAGCGATACAAATGTGTAATCAATTGATGTGTCTTGGGTTTACAATAAAAGAATTGAGAAATAGATGACATAATTTCAAGAGTTATAGTTGAGTGGTTAAATTTCACAAGCCTCAAAAACACTATGAAATGTGAGATTATTGTAGTGACTTGAAGATAAATTTTACAAAACACTATGGTCCTGTTTGGGACGGCTTTCTTACTTCTTCTTAAAGCAGCTTTCAAAATATAAAAATTTTGAATGCTGCTTTAAGAAGAAGTAAGAAAGCCGTCCCAAACGAAGCCTATGTTAATGGATCCAAGAGAGTTTAGTTCAATAATTATTTTTCAAAGGAAACAAAAAACAGTCTAGTAACTAGAGAACCTACATGATTGCCAGCACAAGTAAAATTTTCCTGGGATCCATTCTTGAAGGTCTTTGCTGACGCACACGTCCTTCTTGAGCATCATCTGCATTAGATCTCTCTTTGCGGGATGGAGCAGTCACAGGTAGGGTCGGCAGTGCGGTAGACCAGAAGGGAAGTAACATTCTCAGAAATTTGTGACCAAAGGGGCCTGAAATGGAAAGTTTAATCAGTTAGACTTAAGTTCATGAAAGTAAATCAATTTGATATCTTCAGAAAATCCACGTTTCAGTCAAATAAACAGATTCAGGCAAAATTATCTACAATAAACGCATTTCAATATTAAAAAATATCATGCTTTGAAACATTTAGAAATAGAAATTGGATACTAAAAATAAAAAATGCACATAATCAATAATAATGGTTAGTCCAAGGAATTCTTACACAATTGAAAGCAGAATTGGGGAAGCCAATTCTTGGATCTTTCGAGTAGAGTTCACGTGTTGATGTCATAAAAAAAGGAGGTTATACATAAAAAAAAATAGATTTGTAAAATTTGTTTAATCCTGGAAGGTCTCGTTTAATAAGGTCCAATTAGAAAACCATTTTATGGGGCAAGAATTATCATAAAAGCTCCAAAATATATTTTCAATTTAAAAATATAAAGGTTGAGAATTGTTCAGTGATTTAACTCATATTTTAAACATTAAATGCAATGATAAAGGAATTTAATGTGGCTATTGTAAGTTGGCGAAAAAATGGGAAAAGATACAAAATATGGATTACCACAATAATAATCCTCATATGCTTACTCAGCATGAGGATTACGTTTGTGAATTGGAGGTAACACAAGTGCCTAAATTTCTAGAAATTATATATGATCTCTCATTGGAATTCAAGAGCCTGGCATATTATATGATCTCCCATCATCAAGTAAAAAGTCTTGAAATTATATATACATGTGATGATAACTTATAAAAAAGGACTTTTTTCCCTCCCTTTTAATTCTAAATTTGGTTCAGTGTTGGTTAAGTAAGAAAAGGTATGAATAGATAGGAATGTATATAATTTCCTTCTAAAAATTGACACTTATACCAATTTATGTAGAAAGAGATGTTTTTTATGCCCATTTGTTGAGATTATATATGGCCTTTAAGATGATGATTTTCTTAATCCTCCTTTTCCTCTTATTGCCACTCTTCAACTAACCCTTTAGATGTATGAAGATTGAAGAGAACTGTATCTCCTAGTTTCTTGAAATTTTCAAGTTTGAGATAATAAAAAATATTATTTATGTAAGAAAAAAAAAGAAATTTTGAGATGCATGTTTTGCAAAAAGAGAGAACCATTAAGAATAAAAAGGGGTGCAGTAAGTTTATGAGGTCAAACTTGATGGATAGAGAATAAGAAACCCCACTTCAAAACTCATTCATATTACGATTAAAACAAATACAATCACTTAAATCCATATTTTATGGATTTAAATAAGATTATAATTACAAAATAATGGGCTGTGAAATTTTTGAAATTTTACTCCCCAACTTTGTAAGAGAGTTTAGATGTTCAGGTTCAATTTTTCATAAGACATATGAGGTTGCAAATAAAATAATACCCTGAGATTTTACCCTCATTTTATGAAAAACTTCATGATTTAGTTCCAAATATTTCATAAGCGCGAGTCTCTATAATTAATTACTACTCTAGGTGATGAGAATGAACTTTTGATTAAGGCTAGTTAGTATAAGATAAAAACTTAGCATATAATAGTAGCAATTTGATTTTGGATTAAAAATTTATCATCATAATCTCACAAAAAGACAAAAAAAAAAAAAAAACTCCTACCTCCTAAAATACTTTTCCAGCTTCCACACTCCAAGATGGAGACAGTACAGTGTAGAGAAAAAAAGTAGCCGAGGACCTCTCCTATGGTGCTCTCCATCTCTCGATTAGACATAGAGCAGCTCTCTCCCTCTCATTTCTCCTTCACACATAGGAAGCTGCCCCCACCCATTCAATTGCTCCTGCTTCACTGTGCTGACTTCCTTACCAACCTATTTCCCTCATGCTCTCACACGCCAAGGAGGCCAAAGCCCCCGACTCTGTTCACACTCACACGAGCAGCTCCTTTTGATCGAGCAACCTCTTATCGCCATTCCAACTACTTCGACAAAAAGAAAGGAGAGTTGGTTGCTTTTCTTCCATCCAAACATAGAGAAAGAGGTATTTTCTTTTTGTTTTGTCTTCTTTCATTCAACTAAGTGAATGAACAAAAGCTTGTGAAGAGGAAAAAATCTGTAAAAAAAATGTATACATTTCTATATGTATATTTTACTTTTATTTGTTCTCAGTTGGCTGTAACAAGGAAAAACGCCAAAGACATTGGCCGTAGGTAGTTGATTTATCTCCTAAACTATCCAGCAATGAATTTTCTATTGTTACAACCAAGTGGCTGTACTTTGCATTGCTTTATTTTTAAATAGACGTGTTTTAGTCCCTTATTCTAATTCCTTAAAATCAAAATGAATAAAGCAAAAAATAGGAGATATGTTCAGGTTAAATCGATCTAGTTAGTATGAATGAAATTTCTATGGTTTATTTTTCTATTTCCTTAAAATCGAAATGAATAAAGCAAAAAGAGGAGATTGTTCAGCTTAAATCGATCTTGTTAGTATGAATGAAATTTCTATGGTTTACTTTGGTTTATATGATATCGATTCAGGAATGCATATATATAAAAAAAAAAACTGAAATGAAAAGTTTCTTGGAGCATGAACAAGTCCTATGGCTTGGTTTGTAACTTTGTATCAATTGAGACCGAATCTTCGCATGTAAAAATCTGTTTAAAAAAAAAAAAAACTGAACTTGTTTATAGTATTGTTTCATGTGGTATGCAATTCAAAACTCCATGTATAAATTTTGAAGAAACATATCGTCTTTACACTTTCAGTTTGCTTAGGTGTTACATAATAGCTTCCTTTTGTGTTTAATTAAGAAACTCAAGAGCGAATCACTAGACCCCTACTATGTTAATATTGTTTATTGTCATAAAGCTACAACAACCACTCATTACTTTCCTTTGATGTAATTTTAAAAGAGCAATGATTATATGCTCTCGTTTTGTTATAAAAAAAAAGAAAAAAGAAAGAAAGAAAACATACAAATGGCTGATGAATAAAAGTTTCTAATACCTCACTAATTTGATTGATTTGGGTTTAAAGAGATATATAAAATTATACAGGAATGTTATCCACCTTTCATATATAAGAAAATGGTAAATCCCCAAATATTAAATGTGGTAACCATATGAACTAGGTATGTTGGATTAATTTGGTTATATTTATATATTAAATAAAAGGTAAGGTGAACCACAATCATACTTGAATCTTTGCACATATGGCCGTGTTTTTTTTTTTTTTTTTCTTTCATGTGTTGATCCAATCACCTCTTGAATGGTGGCAAGCGTAGATCATTCATACATTTATATTATTGTGCATTTCATCACCAGTTTGGATAGGTTCTTATGAAGATGCATGCTCAAATATTTTATTGACTAGCTCGAATTTCAATGCAAGTTTATTTTCCAATCATTATATTAAACGGTGTTTAGTTATAGAGTTTTGTAAAGGTATTTATGCTCTAATATTTGAGTGAATAATAGTTTAAATGTAAATTAAATGT
This sequence comes from Dendrobium huoshanense, assembly GCA_016618105.1. Lineage (NCBI taxonomy): Eukaryota > Viridiplantae > Streptophyta > Magnoliopsida > Asparagales > Orchidaceae > Dendrobium > Dendrobium huoshanense. The sequence goes on from CM028355.1 coordinate 4,133,978, forward strand.
GTATGATTCGGAAAGTGATAAATAGATTCATTCCCATTAACTGCTTAATTTCTCATATACTTTTATTAGCCTTTCATTCTAATGGCCCTATCTAATTGCAAGACTTTGTCAAAATTTTATTAACTCAAATGTATATTGATGAAATCAATTGCATGGGATCTTATTCAATAAAAAAAGGATGTCATTAAAAATATATTTAAATGCAAAAATCCCTTTTAAAATGGAACGATCCTTCGATACGAATTAGACTGATGTATAAATTAGACTGATGTATAAAATGGGATGGTCATTTCATATTTTAATAGTTACATGTTGAACATGTTGCTCATTACCACATATGCAGATATGGCACTTACATAAATTTAAAGTAAGAGACTATATAAATATGTTTGATATTAACGAATTATATCAAAATTGGAAAGTTATTATGCATATTTGTATCCCAATAGCATGTATATATTCAATATTCAAAGAGTCGTGATTAGATTGGATAATTTCATATATTCTTCTGTGCTTTGACATTAAATACAGATGCAACTTCATTGAACTATGATTGTATCTTTTTCTTTTTCTAAATATTCCTTTCATTGAATTCTTGTAATAAAGGGAAGAGTTATTATTTATTTGTTTAGTTATTTGAAAGTCTTACAATCATCAAATACTTATTATGAATTGTAAAGTGTTGAGATGATTTTAAGATGTTGTAAATAACATCTAGATTGTATTAATCATCTTTATGTCATCATCATGCTTATATATACATGTTAGCTTGTACATTTGAATATACAGATTTCTGACACCTACTTCTCTCTTTGTATTATTTGCAAGGGAATGTGGAGATACTTAGACAACTTTCTCCTCCCTCCATCTCACCTTTGCAAGGCAAGAGCAAATCGATCGCACTGTTGACTTGCTCCGGTGAGGTAATTATATGAAACTTAGAGCCCCCTAGGTCTTCAAATCCTTGCATGTGACTAGGAGCCCCCCAACTAAACATTAGGTCATTGTAGAAATCTTGCATTTAATTTTTCAAAGCCGCTAACCCCCTAGTGAAATTATTTAGCGCCAAAAACTAAGAATGTGTAGTTTTGATTAATTACCCAAACCAGTAATTAGCTTGCTTGAACTAAATCCCTAAGTGTATCGTTGAATTTATCTTGGGTGATTAATTATGGAACCTAGAAAGGCTTTGATGAAGCCAATTTTAGTGAGTTCGAAATACATGTTCCCATGAGCTTGTGTTACAAATCCCACTACAATTGCTCTTAAACACTTCCACACTCAGCCAACTTGTAATCAAGCAAAGAGTTCCAAATTAAAAACAAAGATGCATTAACATCATAAATTTAAGCAATATATCGACTTACCCCTTCGGCTATACTTTCTATGTGTCCCATCTTCATCATCTGCAAAATAAGAGACTTCAGAGCTTTGTCGTTCAACATGGTAGCTTCCCTTTCGTGTAGTAGCACCAGGCTGTATATTTTTCAAATATAAGAAATACATAAGGGAATAAGGGGGTTAGTCTATTCGCAGACAGCCTGAAAAGAAACATATAAACATAGAACAAATGGTACTAAAAATCTATAACTTACAGTTGTAGCATTCTTGCTTTTCATAAAATTGGGATCTTGATCGGACATGAAATGATTTCCTACAGAGCTAGGGCCTTCTATTTCCACAATATCTTCTTCAGAATTCTTGAGAGATGCTATTCCACCCAAAGAAGAAGCCATACTTTTATCTTTAATAGAGTCAAATGAATTGGCATTGATCTTCTCTCCATCATCAGCAGAGGATATGTGAACAAGAGGATTTGAAGCAAAAGCAGGAGGAGTAGCTCGGGGCTCCACAGGAGGTAATGACACCAGGTAATTTCCAAATATATTTTTCTCCAAGCCACTCTGAAATAAATGAAACTTAACTTCATCATGAACTAGAATGGTGAAATTTTGAACTACTACCATGGACCGGTGGCAACTTCAGTCAGAAGTAAGAGACTGAGAAACAAGATAGGCATAAACAGAATAAAATATAAACCTAAGTATACCAAAACAAGGAGCCATACATCTGCTAATTAAGGCTTCGTTTGGGACGACTTTCTTACTGCTTTTTAAAACAATTTTTTAGTACAAAAGTTAAAATTTTTGTACTCAAAAACTATTTTAAGAAGCATTAAGAAAGTCATCCCAAACGAAATCTAAATGTTACTTCGACTCATTTAATAAGGAACTCCTCCAAAGCTCATCTTTGGTAATTCTTCTCAAAAGAAGCTGGTTTCTCATAACAAGTTATATACTTAGGACAAAAGAATAAAAAAGGCACACATTAACAAATAATTACTTGATCAGAGAAAATATAGTTTTTAAAGGCCATGGTAGAGGAATTGGGTAACTTTCAATGGTAAGGTTTGAAAACATGTTATGATTTTCAGTAGATATATATATATATATACATGCCCATTTTTTGTGGCTAATATGCTGATTATCTACAAGTTCATCTGTAACCAGCCTTTAACTAAGGATATTACCATAATGAGAGTGCATGAAGCAGGTGGTTATGTAAAGGTGATCTTACATAAAATTTGCAACAACAACCAGTAGGAGAAATTACACAGAACGATGGTATAGTTAAATCATTCAACGAGCTACAATCAAGCTCACCTGAATATAGCGAAGATTTTTTACAATTAGATGGGGAAATAGTAGTCCTGATCATTAAGAAGATTTGTTAGAATCAAGCTGACCTGAATAATTGCTTCTTTCAGTTTCGTGTGCAAGTAAGATCCAGTATCTTTAATATTTTTAGGTGGCCATATCTGCACACATTATAAAGTATTCAGTAACAAAAATATTAAAGAATAATATGATTTTAGCCAGCTTCACTGTATCACAATTGTCACAATTTGGTTGGCATTTTCCAATGAAAAAGTAGTTCAATAAAAAAATCATGAATTCAACATTCAAGATATAGTTAACTGCCTACTTCATACTTAAGGAAATGATTTTGTTTCATTCAACTTTGCCAATACACTCAAAGCATCACCTGGTGAACCTCTTTTCATAGGTGAACCTCACAAATAGTAGCTCTAATAAAACTAAATGCCAACAATTCAAATGAATCCAATATAATATGATATAATCAAGCTTAATGAAAAGTTATTATATGGTAAGTTATAAGCAACTTTCAAGTACTTCAAATAAAGCAGAAAATATCAACATGTAGTCTAAATCTCTTGCAGCTCAGAATATGTGCTCCAATTTTTTCCTTTTTTTCTAGACCAATAAACCTGGGAGACGAAAGAACAATTTGTATCTGAAAGTTAGCATGAAACTACAACTTCTGTACGCATTGACATAATATAGGTTCGCACATTCAAAGGAAGCGCCATCAAAGTACACAAACAAGAGTTCCCATACATAAATAAGAACTTCAATTAATATCAAGTTAGCTCGCTGCTTGGATTGGAGCTGAGCTGATTCTGGGTTCAGAATAGAGAATAAAGCATCCCAGAACAGGTCTGCGTTGCCTTCCATAACAAATCAACCTGCCAGAACTATATTGCCAAAACAAAGGACTTCTAGCCAAATTATCAAATTGTCCATGTGTATGGGCTGGAGTCAACCAGAGTTGAATACCAATAAGAACCTTTTATACCTTACCTCTTCCAGTAAAGCAATGCAGTAGCTATCATAACAAAAAAAAAAATTCCTCATACTAACAAACAGATGAGATTAATTAGGTTGGTTATTTAAATTGATCTTAGACAAGGGCAACTTACCATTGCTTTCAAATAAAATTTCACATGCACATGCATGCAAGAGGATTGAGGACATATCAAAGAAGAATTTATCTTCCTTTATGCTAATAAAGTGTAAGATTCAATGATACCAAACCATGGTCAGAAAATTTTGAAAAACAAAATAAAAAAGGGGGCAAGTGGGAGAAAAAGATGATGAGGCTTACAGGGGATGAACACGAAGGGCAAACATATCCTGCTGGTGCAGTTTGGTATGGAAAGCTTTGAATATGTAACACCAAACAATTGGTGTGCATAACATCTGCAATGGCAAAAACAAAACAAGGTAAAATAATAGTGAGGCAAAAGTGCTTCTGCAAAATTAAGTTTTCATGCAAGAAATAAACTTCGCAAATGACAAAGAAACAATCACAAATGACTTATTTCTTACGCAAGCAACCCAATCGAATAGTTTCACTTCCAGCTTCAATCTCAGCTTGGCACCGCGGACAAGTAGGAGGCCAATCATAGTCTCCATTAACTACCCAATCGGAGTATTTTTGGACCTACAAAATCAATAAGGTCCATCAATTTTCTATTGAAAGACCTGACATGCATAGAATTATAATATAGAAAGTAATAATAAAATTACATACGTGATAAATACATTTATGATAATATAACAGAAAAAAATGATGCATATTTGGAAGGCATCTGTGTGCTGATTTAGTTCCACATAAAGGTCAAATTTTCCATACAAGGAAAATAAGAAGTTGAATTAGTCCATAATTTATAATGAAATATCTAGTTATATATGGGCTTCTCAACTTCTGTTAAATATCTACTCTAATTATTAATTTTTTTTTAATTATAAATTATGGGAGAATATGCGGTTATAAATAAGAGACTCTGAAGAAAGTAAAACATTCTATTGCATATTACTTTGATTTGATATTGATTTTACTTTGCTTAAGTGTTGCATAAATCTAACTCTTTATAACCAGTATTCTTAACTGGACCAAACCAGTTGATCCGACCAGTTCATTAGTGAATCGATCTCCAAAAAAGTTCGGTCCACATCTCAATCACTCATAACCATATTGAATTCGATAGAATAGCATATTGAAATAGGTAGAATAGGCGATTGAACTGATTAACCCTTTGTGATTTCAATGAACCACCCAGTTCATAACTTACATTTTCTTGTCATTTATTTTTAACCAGGAGGCTAAATATAAATAATTTAGAATAAATAAAACTATTTAAATTATAAACCTCAAGTCCTAACCTCATAACTCCTCAAATATTTATTTAAGTTACAAACCTATAAGCACAATGATTTGAATTACTCCACAAATAATTATAATAACCATATTTCTCAAAAAGAAAACATGCTTTTCATTTCAAATTATTATTATTTTTTTAATAATCTCTTCGGCAGCCTTCCGATGACCCAATTAGGAAAGTAGAGGTATTAGATTTGACTTATATTAAGAAAGGTAGAGGTAGACCAACAAAGATTTGGTTAGAAAATATTAGGAATGATCTTTCTTTATTAGATTTAAATGAGAATTTGACTTTTAATATGTCACAATGGAGAAAAAGGATTCATGTAGCTGACCCCACGTAGTGGGATAAAGGCTTGATGTTGTTGTTGTTGTATTAATAAGAGTTAGCATAAGGCTAGTGATGTTGAATACTTTACAAGGAAGGGAAAAATCCAGAAGGACAATGTACATGATACTTGTTAAGTTTTCTATTAGATACATTGGTGATTTGAGTTGATGTCTTTTTCAAATTTTTATTTTTATTACATATTTGTATTATAGTTTAAGTAATATTTAAATAAGTTTAATATTTATTACATAATCTGATTTAAACCTCAATTTAACATTTCAACCTTGAATCTTTCATTCTTTTGGTTCAATGTCCTATCCAAATGTTAGTTTTCATAACTAATATATTTAAATAAGTTATTATACAATGTTTGTAACTTATCCCATTTTGATTAAGTTCAAAATATGATACAAAATTCCCTCCAAAAGGTAAAAACGTGGATAACCATTTTTTGATTAATAAAAGCATTTTTAGTTAAAAAACTATCCATTCTTATCAATAAGAACTTCTATGATGAATAGAAGTAGTATATATGTGTAATCAATCTCATTCACGAAATAAACAATCAATTTGATATTTGAGAAGGTTTAGAAGCACTCAAAATCTGTGCTAATCGACATATGTCAATGGCGAGAGGTATGTTAATTCCTATATTAAGATTCGATCTTCCTTTGGGATTTGATTTTGCAAATATGTATAGAATCCAAAATGATCTCTTTCATCTGATTCTAGAGTTTAAATTATGTCTATAATAAAATTTTATATTCCACACTTCAACAAATGATTGATCACATACAAATTCTTGGATTTGAAAAACATATGATTTTGTGATTTAAAAATATATTTAAGATATTGAATATCATCATTTATTTCTTATATTTGATATCAGAGCCAGTCATTGATGTTATTTAGTTGCACTTAAAAAGAGGGGGCAAAATATAAATGAAGCATTGGATCCAGAAGTTTGATTCAATTTATGTCAATTAAATAATTTATTTCATACAAATGGAAGTTCTAATTCAATAGATGGAATTATGAAACTGAGGCTGATTATCACATCATTTCTACAAATAAAGACAGCCTCTTTGTATCTGTATTTGCATACAATTACCTATATTGTGGGGAAATGTTTTTAGGATCATTTCCAAGGCCATTATAATCATTCTACATGTAAGAAATAAAAGGTATTATTATGAATCTTATATATATTTTTAAATCACAAAATCATATATTTACCAAATCCAAATTTTCACATTCGATCAATCATTTATTAGAGTGCGAAATTTAAAAATTTGATTATATCCATAATTTCAGATTCAGAATCAAATGAATGAAATTATTTTAGATTCTATACATCTTTCCAAAATCAAATCGAAAAGAAAGATTGAATCTTAAATGCAGAATATAACATAACTCCAACCTAGACCAGCCAAGGATATTTGTTGATTACTACAAATGTTGAGCACTTCTAACCTTTTCAAAGATCAAATTGATGTTGTATTTTCTGAATAAGGTTGAAAGTTTAGAGACCCAAAAAGCCATCTTAACACATATGTAAAACTTCTATTTTTCATAGAAGTTCTTAAGAACAGAATGGATAGTTTTAGTAAAAAAAAAAATTATCTGCATTTTTGACTTTTGGAGAAAAATTTAGATTATATTTTGACCTTATTCAACATGCAATAAGATATAAAAATTTCATTATAACTTATTTCAAATATAATTTGTTATTAAAACTGACATCTCCCAGTTGATCCAAATATTTCATCATTACTATTTTAAGAAACAAAATTCACGGATCATGATGATAGGTCCTCAAAGAGAGTGTATTATCTCCCATATATCTTAATAAATGTCTCTTATGCATATACCTACATAATAAATAAACTCCATATTTATTTCAAGTCTAACTCTAGTAATGCTTATCATACCAATAACACTTAAACAATACACTATAAGAGGTAGCCTCAAAATAAGATAAAAACTCGACTTTCATAGTAGAAGCAACAGCCAAATTTTTCTTAGCATTCCTCCAAGATACAACTCTACCAGCAAATATAAAGATGTATACAAAATTCTTCGAGAAATTATTTCACCTCATGTAATAAACATTTATCAATCGTTGCAAGTAAAAAATCATCTACATATAAGATTAGAAAAAAAAAATTCTCCCACTAACCTTCTGGTATATACATTGATCAATAATATTTCTCACAAATACAAATGAAGAGAACACATCATGAAATTTTAATTACCATTAATGAGAGGCTTGTTTCAATCCATATAGAAACCTCTAGAACTTGCACACTAACTACTCAACATCACTAAATAAGAATCCTTATGAATGTTTCATATAAACCTTCTGCTCTAGATCTTCAAAAAGAAATGCAATTTTCATATCCATTTGTTTTAGTCTAAGTCCAAATATGCAATAAGTGTAATGATAATTTGGAAGGAATCTTTCTTAGATACAGGAGATTCCTAACAATCAATTCCCCCTTGTTGAGTTAATCCTTTGACAATGTGTATTGCTTTATATCTCTCTATTGTCTAATGACTCTCTCTTCACTTTGTAGACCCATTTACAAACAATAACTTTTGCACCACCAGGCTACTCAATGGGATCACAGACTCCATTATGTGCCAAGGAATTCATCTCAACTTTCATGGAAGCATACCATAAAATGGATTCTTTATAATTCATTATACGTGAAAATATTTCAGAATCACTTCCATCTCTAATAGCCCGGCTCTTGAAGATACACAATGTAATCATTAGAAATTGTTGATCTTCTTTCCCTAGTATATCTTCTTAATGTTGTAAGAACTTCCTCTTGTGAAGTTGGTTGATCAACTATATATGATAACTCATCAATAACTGAATCTATTGGTTCATTATTAGAAACTTGTGGAATCCTAATTATTAGTTATCTAACACCCATTTGGACTTGGGAGTGTTAGGAATGACAATCAACATATCACTTGAAATAGAAGGTTGAGCATCGGCATATTCCTTTTCAAAAACTACTCTTTAATTGATCACTCCAACTAATCAATTTATTTTCAAGGAACTTCGAATTTTTTATTTCCACTATCATAGTGCTCCTGAATGGATAATAAAATTTGCAACCCTTAGATTTCTCAGCATATCTAATAAATATCCACTAAAAGTCATGGGATCCAGTTATCTTTTCTTATGGATTATAAAGTCTCACTTCACATGGGCATCTCCATACACATAAATGTTGCAAACTCGGTATTCAACCTTTCCATAATTCAAAAAGTGTTTTCAAAAAGTGTTTTGGAAACTACCTTGGTTGGAAGTTGGTTTAGTATATACACCGTTGTCTTGAGAGCTTCAATCTATAATAACTTAGGTAATTTATAGTGGCTAATCATGCTCCTCAGCATAAACATCAATGTTCGATTCCTTCTCTCAGCCACACCTTTCTGATCAAATGAGTTAGATAAATTGTATTGGATAGCAATCCTATTATTTTGAAGAAACTTTGCAAATGGATGAAGCATTTGATCAGCTTCAGTGTATCTCCTAAAAAAAATCACCACCAGATCTCACGATCTTCATTTATTTTTACATTGCCTCTCTACTTCTACCTTAAAGATCTTAAAGGCATCCAATACTTTGTTTTTATTCTAAAGCATGTAGAGATGCATGCATGTTATGAATATTATGTAAATTAGTCAGCAAAAGAAATCTTCATGAAACAAAATCTAGCAAGTTGGTGCATGGAGAATCACATGCTAAAATAGAAGCCACATAACAGAAATGTGGCAACAACATAACATTTCTTATAGAAATGTGACAATAAGAGATATTTTAGGATGCAACAAACAGCCTGCTGAAATAAAATCTACAATCCCAAAATGAATACTAGCTATTGTTGCATCAAACAAGAGTGAAATTTAGGAAGTAAAATGATACTGATTACTGAAAAAAATTGAATGTTTTCATGGTCCACCATATTGGTGCAGTCATTCCAAATATTAGCAAAAATCCTAGAAAGGTGGGGGAGAGAGACAGGGAGCAAGGGGAGAACAAATATGATAAATAAATCTAAGGAAATGCAAATCTTTTGAAAAAGCTCTTGGACATTCGAAATCAACTTCATGTAAGTCATGTGTAGATGAATATTCCTAACAAATTGGTGAAGCAAGGATTAAATCAATATGACATCTAAGATGAAGAAATTGTAGTTGAAGATTTATTGTAGGACAAAAAGTCTACGATACTCTGTGATGGTTGCTAGCAGCTGACACAAACGATTGAGAGTAGGGCAGCCAGTAGGTGGCACTCTTTAAACAAGGTGTTTCCCTATCCATTAATCCAAAATACCTAATCCTTAGAACTAAATATCTTCACTAGAATTATACTAAACTCAAATCAAAACCCTTAGGCGTATTTCTAGCCTTATCAACTGCCAAGTCTCACTTCAAACTTCAAATCATGCCCAATGAAGACATAATGGAAGAAAATGAATTAAAAGCTACCATGAAGTTGCTATAGACCATGGAGGGCAAGAGGGCAAAAACAAAAATAAATAATAACCATATCCTCCTGTTAAACAAGCACTCATAATTTTGAAAGTTAATCGTTATTCCAATAAAATCAACAGTTCCCATAGAATGAACACTATATATCAGCATAAAAGAAGCATAACAAAATGAGGAAATTACCACACAGATTTGATGCTCGGGAAAACAAATGCATTCCCCGCATACAGGAACCTTATGCACAAAGCAGTAAATCCGAGTTGCCTGAAATCCCAAGCATCCACACCCATCAGTAATCACTCAAAACCTGCAAACTAGATTCAATCAAATAAAAACATCCTGAAAAAAGCTTCACGATCACTCCAGGTGAAGTAAACCTAGAAAAGACTTCAATTTCACCCAACCGCCAAGGCAAACACCTTCGATCGAAAGGTGAAACTCCACAGACTACAAACCAGAGTCATTCAATATACGATAGATAACACCAATCCCTTATTTCCCGAGAAAAACATGAAAGGGTCGACAATTGCAGAGATCCGCATGAAATCGAATGCGAAGCCCAAAACCCATTCAATGGATCTTAATGATGGAGAATCTAAAGGCGTGTTTTTCAGTGACGAGGTCCTTAGTTTCAAAGGCTACAGGGCAAAGAAGAGTGAGGAATCGAACGATCGAGAGTACCTTGCGGCATTTGCAAACCACCATGGCACATCAAATCGAAATGAAAAGAGAATGCTTGCGAATGAAATCGAAGGGATTGATCAAAAGCTGTGAGAGAGAGAGAGAGATCTGAAAACGGCGGAGCAGCGAAGTGCTGGGCTTAGCACGGGAAAAGACCAGGGAACGAATTTAGTTTCTGAGGTGCACCGAGCTCATGGTAAACAAGATATCTCTGCCGTCCATTTTGGCAAGGAGAAGCTATTTGTTGACCGTTTGTCTCTTATCAAACGGCCATGATTCTCTGTTCTAACACAATAAAAAATTGTTAACTCTTTATTCGAATTCCCACAAAGAAAATGGTAATTAACCATTCTATCTTTGTGGTAATATTTTTTGATAGGAAAATTTAGTTTTATATGTCTACATTAAGGCTTCGTTTGGGATAACTTTTTTATTGATTCTTAAAGCAGTTGTTTAGTATAACATTTTTAATATTTGTGCTAAAATATTGCTTTAAGAAGCAGCAAAAAAACTGTCACAAACAATACATAACATGGAGTTTCAAATAGCAATTCAAACAAGATACAATTTGAGGTGTGACTTAGGTTTGAAGACATAATAACCTAATTCAAATCGCATTCTAATTTGTATAACTTGTTTAAATCCATAAGTTTTGGACCTAATTAGAACTTGTGTTTCGAGCATAGGTTTCACCAATAGCTTTAAAATAAAATCTTGAAACTTAGTTCAAGCCTGAACCTCTATGTTTGAATGTATACTTCTGAACAAAGGTTTATACTCAGAAGATCAAATCTTATTTTTGAGATTGGAGTAGAAAGTGGATGCTCTTATTAAGTATATATATATATGTAACAAGAAAGGATTTTGCCATGCAAGTTAGCAATTACAACAAATCAATTAGTAATACTGAGACTAATGAGAAACTTGTGATGGAAACCTAACAAAATGCTTCATCTATGGTAGTTCTTAATAAATATGTTGTACATAACATTATACTTCAAAGAAGGCCTAGGAAAAAATAAGAAGTATTCAACTAGAAATTTCACAAATCTACCTAGACAAAGGCACAAATCAATAGATCCATATCATTAATTAGTCGTCATTGTCCAATAGACAAAAAGTAATTCATTTTTGTAGCACATAAAAGCATTAATTTTTTTAAAGGGAATAGGTTTAACTCTATCAAAATATGTTTAATTATGATATTATTATATTGGATGAAGTATTCAATCACTCTTATAGAGTTGTAATTATTAGAGTTTATAGTGCACAAGTAGCCAAAAATCACATCAAGTGGTCTAGAGATATATTAGGTATGCCATTGGTGATGAGGAAAGGTTCCATAGGCTTTAGACAAATGTATAATGTAATAACAAAATTTTTTCAAGTAATTAGGGCTCCCAATAATATGAATATAACATATTCAGATTTATGAGTATATTTGACATTATTGATGTTCTAAAAAAATATATAATGCCTTGATTATGTTAATTTGGATTGAAAATAAATTTGTGAATTTAAATTTGGGATGAAAAATATTAAGTTTAAGTTTTCCCTTGGGGCATATGACTATAATTATTATGTTTTATGTGATATTTCATATGCACATGAAATATAATACATATACATATCTATCATGAAATGTGTATGCAAGAAAGACTAACTATCGAGTTATTACCCTGTGTAAAAGGTGGGTCGTTGAACTTTCTTTTAAATGAATTTGATACATGATATGATGGGAGGTATAAGGGGATACAATATGATTATGATTGGAGTGACAACTGTTGACCTCGTTTTCCGCTCGAGTACCCTCGAGCGGCTTCAATCGACCTAATTGAATTTTGTCGGGCCCGATTCGAGTTCGGATCGACTCGAATTTAGTCGAATTAGACTCGATCGTATTCAATTAAAATCGATTAATCCATTTTGGTCGCATCTTGCCCTATTTGATTTAAAATTGATCGTTATTTTGAACTCAATTTCGTACGATTAATTTCGTTGCGCCGGCTCGGACCAAAATTGACTCGAATCGAACCAAGTTCAAACACGAGTCTAACCTGGTCTTAGCAAGATTTGACCTGATTTAACCTCACTAAGGCCCATTCGACCTTTTTATGTAATTTGAGTTTAATTTCTAGATGAGGAAAGTGATCCAACGGCCACGGTTCTTCAACCTAAGCCTGTCGCTACCTGACACCTCGATCGCATACTCGACCTCGTTTTGGAATGATGTCCAGGAAGAGGTCGAAGCAGGCAGAGCGAGCAGAGCTTCTTTTATGCTTAAGGAAGCCGAGAAATCGTCGGAGGACAGCAGGCAATGGATCTCTTCTTCCTTTTCTTAATTCGGCCCGCCCTGGACAGGGCATTCGGTCCCTCTCGCTCTCTCTCTCGATCACGCTCTCTCGCCCACCTCTCACGCAGACCTCCCCTCTCTCGATTCTTCTCCCCTGTTCGCACAAGCAAGAGAGGCCCGGATCCTTCTCCCTCTCTCGCGTGAGCCAAGGTAGGCCGGACCGCACGTCCGATCTCCTTCTCCCAGCCCGGCCCCTTGCTCCCTCTCTAGTTCGCGAACTCCGACCGAACCAGCCCGACGCCCTCCGTCCGTGAGCCCCGACCAACGCCTGGACAGAGCCCGACAGTCCCTTTCCTGAACCCGAACCCGACGCCACTTGGACCTATCCCGACACCGGAGCCTGCCCGAACTCCTCTTCCTTGCAAGGTGAGTATTTCTCCCTTCTTCTCCTTCCTTCTTCTTCTACTTTCTTCTTCCTTCTTCTTCTATTCTTTCTCTACTTCCCTAGCCTCTTTTCTTCCCCTCATTTAGCCAGAGTTTCTTCAACAAAATGAAGTTGTTGCGGGCTAAAATATACGCGGCGATAGAGTTATAATTCTACGTCTTAGCGTTGCACGGATATCTAGCTCACACACAGAGAACACAATATTTTTTACGTGGAAAACCCGGAAAGGGAAAAAACCACGAGGCCTAGCCCAGTTGAAGATGATTCCACTAAAATTTGAGGAAAGTACAATGTCTGACTCGTCCTTGAAGACGACCAGATTACATATATCTACTGAGAGTTTTACAGAAGTCCAACGTCACTCCACTGTCAGGTGGTGGTACGGCGACACTCCGGTGTCAGTGGATACTTCAGCTTAGGATGGCGCTTTGGCGTCCCTTGGTGGTCCGTCGATGGTGTGGCAGAATTGCGGTGGTCCAGCAGCACTCCGGCGGTGGTCGAGGAGGAGTTAGGCGGCTAGAGCTTTCTTTCTTATCTTCCTTCTTTTCTCTTGGCCTCCTTTTTCCTCATAAGGAAATGGGTCTCTATTTATAGAATTCTTGAGTGGCGTGGCTTGAAAATAAGTGGAAGATCAAGGGTAAATTTGGAGTGGTTCGAATGGACGGCCGATCTTGATTCTTACGATCATGCACCGTTCAATGGATATTTGATTATCTTAATGATATCCGAATTTGATGATCTTGGGCTCGTTGGATTCGTCTCGTCGAGACGCTCAATTCGACTATAAGCATGTCATGATTGAAGATCATTTGGTAACCCAAATTGCGGTTCGATCCTTCCAAAAATGCTTCGAGTCTTTGATTCGGACTCATTTGGGCTCAGATTGAGTCGATTTTGGTGTCGTTGGGTTTGTGTTTCCGAGACGCTCAGTTTGACTATAAGTTTACTGAAATCGGAATTCAGATGGTCTCCGATCTAATTTTTGAAGTTTTCAACTTGATTTTGCCTCGAGATTCGTGCTTGATCAAGACATATTTTTTGGTGACGTATCAGTTGCCCCCTTATTTTTGGACGTCGAATCTTACAAAGTCCAAAAATACTTGTATAATTTCAGAAATTACAATATCGCAATCATATCTTTACAGGATAAAATTACACATTTGTATAAATATATACAAATATGATTACTAATTTAATTAACTAGTTGATTAATATAAAATCAATAACATCGACTTCACGCGAGAACAAAGTTATAAATTGCTCTTAAGCTTTGATAGCATATTTCTAAAAAAAAAATGATGTCATATATAATAAGCTATATATGACGTTAATAACATATTAATATATTAATTTATTAACTTTATTATAAAACTTATATAACAGTTAATGATATATTAATATATAACTGACACATTAAACGTTATATATATATTAATATATAAATTAATGTAGTTAATTTATATGATGTTATATATAATAAAGTTATACAGTATGTTAACATTTATTATAACGTTATAGTAAACAGATATAATTAAGTTAGGAGATATAGTAAAGGTAATTTATATAATTTTATTATAATAACGTTATAAGGTTAACTCATATAATTAATATAGTTAACTTATGCAACGTTATAATAACATTTATAAAATTATAAAGCCACTTTATATAAATGTCATATAACTTAAAATTAATGGCAGAATTTATAACTATTGTATAAATTAAAATTAGTGGCTCTTCATCTCTCCCTCACACCACTATAAATACCCCCTTTTAGGTAAGAAAATTTGCACCTCCCCCTCTCTTCTCTTATTTCTCAAGCTGAGGCCTTCCCCTAGCTCTGTTCAGATGGGTATCCCCTGTTCAGCCCTAGGGCCCCTCACTGAGTAAGAGGAAAGTGTGAGGATGAAAGTCAGGCAGAAGACCTGTATTACTTGAAAATCGAGCAGAAGGCTGACATCTTGTGCAAAACTGATGTCACCCATAAGTCGGGCGAAAGACCCGTGTCACTTGGAGGCTAGGAAGAAGGCCGACGTCACTAGGAGGTCGGGCAGAAGACCGACATCACTTGGAGGTCGGGTACAAGGCTGACGTCACTTGGAGGCCGGAAAGAAGGCCGACTTCACTAGGAGGTCGGGTAGAAGACCGACGTCACTTGGAGGCCGGGCAGAAGGTCGACATCACTCAAAAGTCGGGTGCAAGATCGATGTCACATGGAGGCCGAGAAGAAGGCCGATGTCACTCTGAAGTCGGGTGCAAGATCGACATCACATGGAGGCGGGGCAGAAGGCTGACGTCACTTAGAGATCAGACAAAAGACCGGCATCACTTGGAGGCCGGGTAGAAGACCGACATCACTTGGATGTCGGGTAGAAGACCGGCGCTACTTGGAGGCCAGGTAGAAGGTCGTCGTCACTCTGAAGTCAGGTGCAAGACCGGTGTCACGCGGAGGTGGGGAAGAAGGCTAACGTCACTTGGAGAACGGACAAAAGACCGGCGTCACTTGGAAGCCGGGTAGAAGGCCGGCATCACTTGGATGTCGGGTAGAAGACCGGCGCTACTTGGTGGCCGGGTAGAAAGACGACCAAAGATATGGCAACGGGCAGTAGAGCGTAGAATTTGTCAAAGATATATAACCCATATGAGGTTGTATGTCATAGCATTTGCTTGACGACGATAACATGTATGGAAGAGGTCGAGAGAATCCACCAAGAATGTAAGACCTATCCGAGGTTGTATATCAGAGCCTTGCTCGATGACGTTAACATGTGTGGAAGAGGTCGAGAGAAACCACCAAGGATGTAAGACCTATCCGAGGTTGTATATCAGAGCCTTGCTCGATGACGTTAACCTATGTGGAAGAGGTCAAGAGAATCCACCAAGGATGTAAGACCTATCCGAGGTTGTATGTCAGAGCCATGCTCGATGATGTTAACCTGTGTGGAAGAGGTCGAGAGAATCCACCAATGATGTAAGACCTATCCGAGGTTGTATGTCAGAGCCCTGCTCGATGACGTTAACCTGTGTGGAAGAGGTCAAGAGAATCCACCAAGGATGTAAGACCTATCCAAGGTTGTATGTCAGAGCCCTGCTCGAAGACGTTAACCTGTGTGGAAGAGGTCGAGAGAATCCACCAAGGATGTAAGACCTATCCGAGGTTGTATGTCAGAGCCCTGCTCGATGACGTTAACCTATGGGGAAGAGGTCAAGAGAATCCACCAAGGATGTAAGACCTATCCGAGGTTGTATGTCAGAGCCCTACTTGATGACGTTAACCTATGTGGAAGAGGTCGGATCGAATCCCCTGTTATTGATTTTGCCCCCCAGTGGGAAAAGCCTCATCTCGAGCAGGAGAATTTTGAATGAACTGTCCAAGGTAGCCTTGTCGAATAAGTCTCTCAATTTCATTCTTTAGCGGCCTACATGCTTCAGTTTTGTGTCCACGGCTACGGTGAAAGTGACAGTATTGCTCCTGATTTCCTGGGTTTGGCTTTAAGGGATTTGGCCACTTAACTTTATCTTCATCTCTGATGGCCATTAAGACATTTGATTGAGATGTGTTAAGGGGCTATACTCCTTTTTTGGCTCCCGCCGAGATTGTGAAGGTCGAGGGGGCAAGTTATTACTTCTTTGTTTCTTCCATTGTGATGATGAATCATCCATCCCCAGTACATTTTTACGCTTCCTAATTGTTTGCTCAAATTGCTTCTTATGAGCATTAATAGCTTCATCTGCTGAGATTTGGGCCTCCACACGATGAATTAGGTCAGCATATGAATGTATCGTATCTCGCATGAGTGCTGAATAAAATGGACCAGGACGAAGTCCCCCAAGAAAAACTCCTCTTAACAACTCAGGATTCACCCCTGTAATTTGTCGAGCTTCGACATAAAACCTTTGGAAGTATTCTTTGAGTGACTCTCCTTCGTTCTGGCGTATCCCAGAGAGATGGGAAGAGTCTTTAATAATTCTTCGATTAGCGAAAAATTGTTCGACAAACAATTTGGCTAACTTGACAAATGAAGGAATAGTTCTAGCTGGGAGTGAGTAGAACCACGTACGAGCTTGCCCTTTGAGGGTAGCAGGAAATACTTGACAGAGGATCGTATTCGAGGCTCTTTGAATATGCATAATAGTTCTGTAGTGGTCGATGTGCTCACAGGGGTCACATGTCCCATCATAAGAATCAATGCTCGGTAGTTTGAACTTTGTAGGGATGGGATGTTGAAGGATGGCTTCTATTAGTGGTGAGGTCTCCTGGAAGTCCCACTGATGGAGAGATTGTCTTCCACCCCTGCTGGGGAACTCTTCTTGGACCAAGCGCCTCAGTTCATGGCGTAAGATATTATGCAGGAGGTCAGTAATGTGAGGATGGGCCACGTCCTCAGGAATATCTGACGGAATACGAACTAACTGACTGGGGCGAAAAAGATGGGTAGAGCTAGCGGTGTCCGCAAGGTCAACATTTTGTTGTGTTTTAGGATGACCCCTTGATTGGGGGATAGGGATGTCTGCCTGAACACGTTCGGGTTGAACACCACTGGCTAGTGATGGATCTTGAGGAAGACGAATCTTCTCCTGCTCTGCTAACATTGGCTTTCGGGCTCCTCGCAAGAGTTGAAGGATCTCCTTTTGAGATTCCTCCATTTTTCGGATGCGGTCTTCCATAGATGGTCCAGATGTCCCTTCTCCAACAGGGTTTTGCCCACCATGGTGAAAAGAGGCAGATGTCTGACGTCCCTGATTCAGGGACTGATTCCTGGACATGTGAGAGTTGGAGCGAGAGGCTCCCTGGTGGCGATTGCTACGCCTGTTGGCCATTGAAGTAATGATTAATATAGTGGGATTGTGTTCCCACAGACGACGCCAAACTGTTGCGGGCTAAAATATACGCGGCGATAGAGTTATAATTCTACGTCTTAGCGTTGCACGGATATCTAGCTCACACACAGAGAACACAATATTTTTTACGTGGAAAACCCGGAAAGGGAAAAAACCACGAGGCCTAGCCCAGTTGAAGATGATTCCACTAAAATTTGAGGAAAGTACAATGTCTGACTCGTCCTTGAAGACGACCAGATTACATATATCAACTGAGAGTTTTACAGAAGTCCAACGTCACTCCACTGTCAGGTGGTGGTACGGCGGCACTCCGGTGTCAGGGGATACTTCAGCTTAGGATGGCGCTTCGGCGTCCCTTGGTGGTCCGTCGATGGTGTGGCAAAATTGCGGTGGTCCAGCAGCACTCCGGCAGTGGTCGAGGAGGAGTTAGGCGGCTAGAGCTTTCTTTCTTATCTTCCTTCTTTTCTCTTGGCCTCCTTTTTCCTCATAAGGAAATGGGTCTCTATCTATAGAATTCTTGAGTGGCGTGGCTTGAAAATAAGTGGAAGATCAAGGGTAAATTTGGAGTGGTTCGAATGGACGGCCGATCTTGATTCTTACGATCATGCACCGTTCAATGGATATTTGATTGTCTTAATGATATCCGAATTTGATGATCTTGGGCTCGTTGGATTCGTCTCGTTGAGCCGCTCAATTCAACTATAAGCATGTCATGATTGAAGATCATTTGGTAACCCAAATTGTGGTTCGATCCTTCCAAAAATGCTTCGAGTCTTTGATTCGGACTCATTTGGGCTCAGATTGAGTCGATTTTGGTGTCGTTGGGTTTGTGTTTCCGAGACGCTCAGTTTGACTATAAGTTTACTGAAATCGGAATTCAGATGGTCTCCGATCTAATTTTTGAAGTTTTCAACTTGATTTTGCCTCGAGATTCGTGCTTGATCAAGACATATTTTTGGTGACGTATCAGGAATATTTTGATTTCTGTTAGAAATAGCTTGGCAAAACATTCCCTATCATTTGGTTTTATCACGCCTGTTTGAGTATCAAAGGATGTCATATTGCTTTTGAAACATGGAAATGGTTGTTGATAGCCATAGATAGATTTGTGTGTTCAAGGATGAGCAAATAACGTGTCTCCTTCTTATTCATGAGCAGATTTATTTCTTATGGACATTCAGTTGTGATTATATTTGGAGAAGTTGGAGTTTATGGATGTGTTCCAATGCTACATATTGTTCTCATATTTTTGTGGGCTTACAACATGATTATAATGAGTTTTCTTTTTCTGAGATATGAGATAAGTGGCATTGATCTCAAATTGTCGGCTTTAGTTTCTCTTCACTTAAGTATTATAACTTAGCTATATGATAAAATGTCTCAAAGGGGTATTTTTCTTGATTAGGAAGTTTATATGTGAACTTCTCCTTCAATATTTGTGCATATAACTGATCGTGAGAACTTCTCCTCCTTCCTTTCCTTTATGTTAATGTGTGAATGCTCTGATCTTGAGTAGGTAAAGCCAAGATTAAGATTTAATACCTTGAGCAACCTATTTTAATATATCATGTTGAATCTCGGATGTTTGCAGTGGTTCCCTTCCATTCCAAAATCTTAGTGAACTCTTTATGTAATGTGTTGTGGTGAGCTTAACTAAATGTGTAGGTAGATTTTCTTTCCTTTTGTGGCTATGAGGTGATGATTTCTGCTTCAATTTACTTCATAAAAATATGTGGATATTGCATATCTATTGTTTGACGGAATGTTGTTGAAGAAAAGTGATAAGGTTTTATTTGAGTTGAGGCTTTACATTGATCATAATTCGTAAAGCTTGTGGTTAAAATTGAGCTTGATAGGAAGCATGCATTCAGGGTAACACTTTATCATTGTATGGCTTATGGTTGATTGGAGAAATATACATATAAATGTTTTGTTTAGGATTTCTTCTTTAAATGAGTTTTTGGGAAATCTTTCAGGTGTCTACTTGTGCTCTAAATTGTTTCAGGAACAAGCATACATGAATTTCTTGTAAACTATTTTGGAGAAATGAGTTAGATAGCATTCATATGCTAAGTGAAATTGGAGAAGATTGTGATGTTAGAAAGCATATATTCATATCCTTTTCAAATGTGAGCATACATAGACCTTATGTAATATTTCCATGTGATTGAAAGGTTTCCTGAGTTTGATTGGAAGAAAAATGGAGGTATTTTAAAAGTGATCTTTAGTAATCATGATCCATTATGATGAAAATTTGTGTAAAAAAAATTTGCTATGTTTCATACAGTGTTTTTTTTGGGAAAAAGAAAGTGTTAGTTTGCTTTACATTTAAGGAAGTTTCCCTTAAAATGTGTGTATGAGCTGATTGGTAAGGTGTGTGAGTTTCACTTGTCCCATGCTCTGTTAGGACTCATCTGTTGAGTGGTGTGGTATCTTATGGGTGGCGTGCATACTTTTGTGATCCGTAACTAGTTGGAGACATGTTTAGTAAGGAAAAGAACTTTTACTATAGATATTGAAAGCAAAGTTTAGCAGATCATGTTAGACCACTTGAGGTTTCTTCATGTTTAATCGGAAGCATAAATCATGTTAGAAAGCCATGCAAATATCTAAGCATCGACTTCACGCTTATATTCAATATCAAAGTTTTGTGTATTCATTACGAGATTTTTGTACATGTTTATATCATAGAATCACATGTATGGTTGGAGAATTTGTTGTGCTTGTCAAACTTACATAGAAACTGTCATGCTTCAATGTCGTATCCATGTATTCGGTGAGAAAGGTGATGGCTTTATTACGTTCTAATAGTTACTTGTTCGTTATCAAGGGCTTGTGAATTATTTGCTTTTTCTAGAACCACGAGCAAGTTGGAGATTTATTATAGATTATTGCATTCTCTTGTTAAAATAGTGGAAAAGGCATTATATGCATGATTACAAGTTTCTCTCCTTTTATGTTGTTCATTCTCTGAAGTTTACATATGGATATTTAAATATGTTCTCTTCATGCAAATTCTCATGTTAGTATCATCCTTATGAAAAGTTAGAAAATGTCTTGTAGAAAGATCTTGTTGCTTCAAGTAGAGAAAGTTATTTTTCTTTTCTTCATATGATCTGGTATGGATAATAAGTTCTTGGCAAGTAGTGTTGGACTTTTTTTTCTTATTTATGGCTCCGTCCTGATATTATTATTCATAAAATCTTTATTGATTTCAAAGATATTTAGCCACTCACCCATTTTGTTTCTTGTTAGCATGAGCATTTTCTTGCATAATTATGTGATAGATATCAATAAGTGTTGGGTTCTAACATTAAATACATGTGCTGCCTCATGTTGGAGAAGTTTTATGTTTTGTTTTATATTGAGAAATTGTATGATTTGTTTATATTGAAGAGCTTTATGATTTGTGTTATTTTGAGAAGATTTATGATTTGTTTCATGATTGGAAAAAATTTGCAAATGGCTTTTTTTTATGTTAAAGTTTTATGAGTCGTCTAAAAAAAAAGATGTTATAAATTGTCTTATATTTAAATAATTTCAAGAGTGATTTCACATTAGAAAGTATTGCAAGTCGTTTTATTGTTAGAAACTTTATATAAAGTTTTAATAAGTTTTGTGAATGTCTTCATGGTTTGGAAAGTTTTATGAAATGCTTTGTATTAAAAGATTTTATGAATGACTCTATGGTTAGAGGTTTTGCGAATTGTTTTACATCGAGAGGCTTTGCGATGGATTTTTGTAAATGTTTTATGATGAAGGCTTTACATAGAGAGGTTTAATACAACTTTCTTGTTGGAAAGCTTTATGGTTTTCTACCCCACTCCAAATGAGAGAAAAGGCACTCGATTGTGGGTCTTTTGTAGAATTTTGGGGCTAGTGAAAGAGGGGATTTTAGTAGAAGATTCTTGTAGAGTTTTTGTGTCAAAATAAAATGAAAAGAAGAGAGATTTTGGGTAGATAACTTTTGGGAAGTTTTGTGTAGTAGTTCATTTAGAAATTCTTACAAGTTATTTTGAGATCTATAATTTTGTGGTTAGACTTGTTTAGTAGGATCCTTTAATGTCTTATGGGCACATAATGTTTTTCTCATTTGGGTTAGATTCCCTTAGTGTTTCTTTCTATAAGATGAGTTTTAAAGTTTGAGATATTAGGGAGCTTCGTGTTGGAAAGTCTCTAGTGTCGTTTTGGGTGTAAGATAGTCCTTACTTGTTTGAGTTAGATTCTTTTAGTGGTAGCTTCTAAAATAAGAGAAATAGAATTTTGGATAAGTCTGAAACAGAAGAGAGTTTAGTGATAGGTTTAGTTTTAGAAGCTTATTCCCTTAGTTGCTTTGTCTCTTGTTTGTAGTGTGTCATAGGTAGATGTCTCAATCATATCAAGTGCCTTATTTGGATTGTGGGAACATTAAAGGGCATTGTTGATGTTGCTTTAGGATACACTTGACTTTAGAGAAGTGTGTCCAAAACAACAATGTCTACATTCCTTTTATATACGATTTTCATTATTCTTCTTTTCGTAGCCTTTAGTTGTCTTTCGCTTTGTCCTTTAGCTTTTCTGTCACTTCTTTCATGTTTTATGTTTCAACACTTGTAAAATGAGGAGAACCCAAAACTCAAATAGCTCAACCGGTAAATAAAATGTATGTTCTTTTTCTTATTGCATTTTCATTTCCTTATATAATTATTTTTTTATAGAACTGCTCTAATGCATATCTTTTCTATGTCCTGCGAGGTGAGTTCTAGAAAGCAATGGACAAGGAGCGTTGGAGCATGTTGGGGAAGGAGCTAGGACAACCGGATCCGAGCATCAGTCGCCCCTATTCATTCCGGTAGGGGCGCTACGGGCGGAACCACCGGGTCATAGCCCCCGGTGCTGTAAGTTTTCTTAAAAACTTAGAAAACCTTTAGGGGCCTAGATGTTTGTACGCCTCCCACCCTTAGAGCCTTGTAGAAACTTCAATTATATTTAGGATTGCTTTTGCCTTTTTTTTTAGATCCCTAAAACCTTGTGACATCCATATAGAAGTCTTAGGAATTAGAAAAATAACATCACTTCTGATCCTACAATACTAGTGACATCTAAGGACAAAAAGTAAAGGCCGAGTCTTAGAAAATATAGACTTAGGGTGCATGTTCCCTATAGGATAGAAACATTAAAACAAAAACCTAGTGATACGCTTTCCTAGATTTGGATTTTTATTTTCTTAATTCACTAATAAGCAACCAACTTTGATTTAATTCTTAAAAATCTATTAAAGCACTTAACTCTTAATTAAGTTTTTATTAACATTTGTAATTATTAAATTGTAAATCTAAAACATAAACCTAAATCAAGTTTAACTAATTTAATAATCAACCCCTAACCAACCTAAAAATTTAAAAGAAGTAGATCTAATTAGGAGATAAAATTTTAAATTAAAATTTATTAGGATGAAAACATTTCTAAATATCAAACTTTAGAATAATCTCTAAAAATCAATTAACAAACTTGATTAATAAATAATTAATATACTCTTTTCTTTTTCTTTTCATAACCAACTAAAATAATCCAACAAAGTTAATTATCATTGGGTAACCTAGGCCTACGAGGCTATTAAGTTAGCCCCAAGGAGGGTGAAATAAACCTCACGGCCTTGGTATGGAACAAATGTGATAGTTAATTAAACACTAAAATAAAACATTCTAAAAATTAATCCCCAAAATACTAATATTTAAACTTTAATCAAAATATTTCCTTTGCCCCCTTCAACAAACAAAAATGCAAGTAACCTTAATTAAATTTTCCTACATAGGACCTATCCAAAACTACACAGCCTACACACACTTAGACTGATTTGCTAGTACACGACTACCAGCTTTAGGATAGGTTGTTGTTCTTCTTTCCTTTATGTACTGTGTTGTGACGCTCTACATGTGACTTGAGTGCTGGTTGTTTTTGCTACCTGTTGTAGCTTTTCTGTGATGCTTTTTTTGCTCTTTTCTTTTCTGCAATGTTGTTGTGAGCGTTAGAATACCTATAGGTTAGGCATGTTTTTTCATACTAATGCTATCTTCCTGCAGGTGGTCGTGCTTACACAGCGCTAAAAAGGGGGCTAAAATTAATAATATCATTTATAATTGCTTTAGGTACCTACTTCAGCTGCTTAGCCCCCAATGATTAGAGCACGGTCAAGTGTGATTTATTTTTCAGCATTTTCACATATATAACTACTTGGATGAATTTTTATTATAAACTGCTTAGGATAACCCCTATAGGAGAGTCTAGATATTTTATTTTCAATAATGTAATGTATTTGATAGTAATTATTGTGAAAATCATTAAAATGGGGCATTTTAAATGAATAGGAGTCCAAGGGAAAATAAACCTCCTACAAGGGGGTTTCCTTTTTTTCATTTGGGCATCCTTTTGGATGACCCACTACGAGGAGCTAAAAGGAAAGAAGATGATCCATAGACGAATCAAGATGAAGATTGAAGATGAAAATGCCTCATTTTAAAGATTTGCGTAGTTTTCGGGTTGTTATCGGTGGAGCCCGGCCACCATTACTTTTCTGTACTATGTGATGTAATATTGTATGGCACTTGCCATGGACACTCTTTTTCATGGAATTTTTATTTTGCTATTGTTTGTTTACTTTGTTTGCGTAGTTGAACCAGCATGTTTTTTATAGATTTCTTTCTTCCATGTGCTTGTGTCTGACCGTTAGGATTTTTTAGGGATAAAATTTTTCTACTCGTAATTAATAATAAAAATTTAAGATTAACTCACATAGAAATATAACGATTCTAGAAAATAGCCAGAATCGTTCGGGGTGGCATACATGCATTCTCTCTTCTTTTAGACATCTTCCCCGCCTGCGGGTAGAGTCCGGATAATCTGGCCTATGAGGATGAAGTGCCGAACCTGAGAAAGTTTAGTCATTTTAAAAAATTATTTTATAAGCCTTTTTTAAAATTTTAAACATACCTGATTTGGAGACTTTAACTAGCATAAATTACATTAGTAACTAATTAAAATTAAAATTTAATTGCATTAGTATTAGAAGCATAGTACCACTCATAAGTGTGGGATCACTTAGGAACTTCTCTAGTTGTCGATCCCAAATTTCAGTGTCTAACTATCCACCCATCTTTCATACAGACCGGACAACATGGATTTTATACGATTAGGATGTTTTAGCTGGTTTCGTCTTTCAGGCGAGGAGTAAGTCTAGGATTGCATTAGCTAGGTCGTAGATGCTAGTATTGTGTGTACAACACTACATCTTTTATAGATTTAGGGTCTAAAGGTGAGTAGTATAAGTGTACCCCTATACACCTTATTGGTGGGTGAAGTTCTCCATTCTTTCGGAGGCTATAAATCATACCTATCCGCGCCACACAGATGACGCCACCTCCCTCTTGCTCTCATGCTTGTCTGAATGCGTGGCCTCTTTCTTTTCTCTAGTTTTTTTTTTCTTCCTCGGGTCGGCCGGATGTTGACTGAACCATGTGTGATTGATTGAACCAAGTTGGGATATTATTTCCCTTTGATTAGGAAAGCCTAGAAATCCCTTTGTACTAAACCCATTTGGAGAAGATAATCTAACATCCTTAATCGAGAGTTTTTCTAAATCAAGGCTTATAATATAATTAACTACGGGGGCTTGCGCCCGTAGGAAACCGATCCCCACAATCAAATAAACCCCATTCGAGCTGATGTTTCGAATGGGGAAATCTCGTGAAATTTTGAGTTATGTATATTATTATCCATCGAGGTG
Organism: Dendrobium huoshanense; assembly: GCA_016618105.1. Lineage (NCBI taxonomy): Eukaryota > Viridiplantae > Streptophyta > Magnoliopsida > Asparagales > Orchidaceae > Dendrobium > Dendrobium huoshanense. The sequence goes on from CM028355.1 coordinate 4,159,866, forward strand.
TGTCGCTGAAAGCCGCTATCCTCCGTGGCTAATCGTATGTATAACTCGATCTACTCTTCCATCGGCCTGTTCATGTCGAGTTTAAAGATCTAGGACCATTTTGTCCTTTGGGATAGTGTGATCGTACCCTTTGCATTCTAACTACACGAGCAAAATCCTTTCGGAGACCCACAACAACTCTATACATCATGCCACCCAACTTATTAATATGACTAATATTGATACTGATATAATGAGATAAAACAACTATTGTATAGTATGTGATATTGTATAGGGATGAATATATATAATATGATTAATAAAAAATCTTGCCTTGCTTAAGATACATATGCATATGATGCAGTGATATTTTTCATGATATGATATAATATGATATGCAATGATGATGTACATAAATATACCTTATAATGATACATAACTATTTTAATAGTTCCATCCTACAAATTATTATCATGTATATAACAATTTAATATGATACCTACTACTAGCATACATGATGATACTACTAGTATGATATGATGCATAGTATTGTTGTACATGATAAACACATAGATTGATAGTACATATTACTACATATACTATAATTCTCATATGATTCAATACATGTAGTTGATATGCATGTTGATATACATATTGATATGCATGGTGATAATTTCCAATACGAACTGATGCATAGTATTAATATACATGAACATGAATGCTTCTGATTTGACATGATGCATAATATTGATGTACATCAACATGAAGATACTTTAAAACACCTTACTTATAGCATATGATATATATATATATATATATATATATATATATATATATATATATATATATATATATATATATATATATATATATATATATATATATATATATATATATATATATATATATATATATATATATATATATATTACATGCAATAAAATACAAGTATACATAATGATATGAGAGAAACATTAGAATATATGAGCATATGATTTCAACATGATTGCATTATCTAGAAACATGCATAAGAGTAAGTATAAAAAGATATTAATTTAGAATATGCTTAGCCTTCATGATTACATGCATATTATTTTGTATTCATTGCATTAAATACAAATTTAGGTTCTACGTAACCTACAGAGCTGTCCACTTACTATATATTATTATATGTTTCAAAGAAAAAGAAGACCTTGGTGGAGTGAATTAGAAGTTTTTTTGTTATTAATTATATTAATATAACTAATTTTTTTATTATGTGATATTTGTGTTAGATGATAATATGGAAAAGACCATGATTATTATATAACACATTTTGATGTGAATGAATCTATGATGTGTATATGTTTTGGATGCTGCTATATTTTTGTATATTGATGATTTCTAGTGGTTCTATTATAAATTAAATGATATTAAAAGAAATTATCCACAATAAAAGATCATGGAAAATGATCTATCCTACACCTAGCCTAATATAACTTTTTAGAGAATATGGGTTGCATAGGGTATGGTCGTAAACCTATAATTAATAAATTATCTAATAAAATGGAGTAAGGTTCATTGGATGCTATGTAAAATTGCATTGTCTAAAACTTTAATGATAGATATAATTGTGAACCTTATATTAATGCAACTCAAATATTTGATAAGAAAATAAGCTCATTACACTTTTTTTTTTTGCATTATTAAAAGGTAGGCTGTTTACACATAGAAAATATATTGATATCACCCTATAAATAAAGGAGGGCTAGCATAAATGAAGTATCAAAAGTAAATACCAATCAAAAACCTTTAAAAGATACTCTCTCATCATCTGATTTTGTACATTAAATTCAATAGTCCAAATAATTACAATTTTATAATTTTTTTAAGTTGTGGAATATGGATGTGTGTTATTCAAAATAATATGTACTTAATTAAGAATCTTCAAAAAATTATAAAAGATCATGTTGGCAAAAATTAATCAACACATTGATGTGAGTTCATTAAGATGAGTTTGGGCTTGCATTCCCAACTTCAATCATTTTAAATTGAACAATTCAATTCCCTTACTTGGACAACTAGCTTGTTCCTAGAGATATTTGAGGCATTCCTTTTTACATGGATGTCTATAAGACAATATCAGTCTTATATGTTTTTTGCTATCTTAACATAGATGGAACCCTACAATAGCCAATAGTAAAAGATGAATAGGATTTAATCTCAAAATAACTATAGGATCATATTAAACTTAGAAAGACCACGGGAGGAGTTCATTATATCATTCAATTTTAAATTATCTTGAATTAAATTCTCTTCTATTCACATATTTTAGGCCTTAGCTAGCCATAGGAAAAACCTTTTTCTATGCTTATCCCTAAGTAGCGACCTCTGTAAATCTAATTAGTGGCGTAAGCACTTTTTCTTCTCATTGGCCCAATTACGTACTTGTTCAATATAATTAACCTTAAGATTCATGGATTTAACTTTTGAGCCCTTATTTGGTTAATAGCCAAACCAACCATAATATCATCTAGACCTTTGGATTTATTAAGTGATTTTTAACAATATTTTCCAAACACTTAGCCATAACGTTTTCATGGGATTCTGCCCACAAAATTATAATTTATTTAACCATAGTTAACCATTGGAGTAAGCTAGAACCTTTTAAATCCTAATTGGCCCAACATTACTAAATTAGGTCAATTGAGCCTAGATCCTACACTAGAACAAATTGATTTTGGTAAACCCTTTTGAATTGCACCAAATAATTCATTAGTAGGCTATTTGAGTTAAATAAACTCTTAGTAAGATTGGATGGAACCATTTGACAAAGAACCCAAACATACCTACTGACTTTATAAGACCAAATTTACTAGTTTCACAAAAGTGATTTCCCTTTATGCCTTGGAAAATATTTAATAAGTTAACCATAAATGAATCATCCCTACTTCACCTTTTAATAGGCTAGTTTATTCATTTAGCCAAAGTTGACTCATTCCGTTAAAATCATATATTCCAATTTAAAAATTTCAACCAAATTGAATCAAATTAACTTTTCGAAACTATTTCAATTATTAATAGATCTTTTGAGTACTATTGGTCGTTGATTTAACTTGGTTAGCCATAAGACTATTTTTACCCAAATGAACCTTTTAGACCAAATTGGTTATTTTGAACAAATTGATTTAAATTAACTATTCCAATTGAATTGATGAACACCTCATAGATGATTTAAGCTCAATTTAGCATTTAATTAGGTCCATTAACCCAACTTAGCCCAATTAACCCTTTAGGATTCTCTTACCCTTTTTTTACCTAATTGACCCCATATGATTAAATTAATGTAACAATCACCTTTAATGAAATTTCCCTTGAGCCTAATTGACCATTGGTTCCACCTAATTGGCCTAATGGGTCCATACCCTCTAACGTGACCATTAACACCTAAGAATTTCAGCCTAATTTAGACCCCTTGAATACTTTTTTAACCAAATTAGCTTAATAGGTTCAAATTAAATCCTCCTTGGGGGTGAACCTAAGTATTTTATACAAGATTTGACTCTTAAGGCTCCATGGCTTCATCTTTCTGAACCATTTAAACATGAAAAGTCAACCCTAGCCCGTTTGGTGTCATTCAAACTAGTTGAAATTAGGACCTCCATTTAACCTATTTATTGGGCCCTATGCTAAACCCCATGAATTGAAAAGCTTTGTTGAGAATTTAATGATCACAAATATTGTTGGATTTGTTAATGTTTTACTAATTATTTTGTGTGTGTAGGCTTTCTGATTATACTAATAATTACATGTATACATTATAAGAAGACCAAAAAAGAATTAGACATACAAATATGATGACAATTACATACTGAAGAAGTTTAACAAAAATCCAAAACTTATAATTTTATTTTTTAGTTATATCTTCTTTTATGTGTCAATTATATGATTTATGATAACAATAATGTGCATACACACATGAGAGTAAAATTGAAAAAAAAAAAAAAACTAAATTTTGATTTCAAGTAGTTAATAAAGGCAACTTGACTTTTTGGCCAATTGTATTGTACGATGATGTATCATATTGTATGATATGAATAATAATTTTGAAAATTTTGAAAGATCAATTCATATTGATTATGAGAAATTTAAAAATAAAAAATCTTGGATTAATCATATTGTATGATGATAATCAGGCCATATAATTAGTTATAATAAAATTACATAATTGCCTTATCTTATTTATTTAACTAGATGAATTGTAAACTTGAACTAATCATACTTTACGATAATATATGTAATTTACCTAATTATGAGATGCATATCCATGAGCAAAATAAAATCAAATTTGGGTAAATGTATTGTGTTGTATGATTGGATCAGATAGTTTGATCAAACAAGATTTTTTTTTCTTGAAAATCACTTAAATGTACTAATCATATTGTATGATTATAAGATCACACTATATAATCTAGCCAAAATTTTTTAATAAGCAACTATTTAGGGTTTCTAATCAAGCCACTTAATATATATAATATTCTTATACCCCAAAAATAATGGGAAGGTTATTATAATCTAAGATCTTTGGGGAGAAAGAGTTCTTCTAATTGTTCACTATTTGTTTTATGGAAAAGCATAGACTACCTTATTATCTTTTGTGTAATTAAACTTAGGGAGTCTAGTCCCTTTAGGAGACTAATCAACTTAGATTATCTCAATGTGACTTTGATGATGGGTTGAGATAAGATTTGTTAGTCTAACCCATTGGATCTCTTCTCTTATCTCTCCTATACAAGACTAACACCACAATATCATTATTCCTTTCCACCTTAACAAATCACTTGACCATGTGAATTTTTTCTTGATAGCTTTGATCTCTAGAGAGATGGTTTGGTTATGTTATTCATTATGATAATGTATGAAGGAAATCTATTAAAAATGTCTACACATTTTATAACTATATTATTTATTGTGACTATATATTAATTGTGACACTATTAAATATTAATTTTGATGCATGTACTCATTCTATTTTATTATTCATTATTCTATAAATGTCCTCAGTATGATCATTAAATATGTATTCAGTTTTAAATATTCAAAATTACTTCGAATATGGTTCTACCCTTATTTACACAGCTCATCTTTGTCCGTTGGTTGGGAGTTTAGGCTACCAACCAAGAGGTCTCTGATTTGAGTCTTGTGTATACTGTGTCTTCCTTAATTGATCTAAATGTCCAAAACAAAGTTATACCCTTATTTTATGATAAGATTATTTGCAACTAAAAAATCATAGTGTGATACCAAGGAATGAATTAGGTTTGAATTAAGTTCAAATTGCAATAATAAGGTAGATATGCTTTTTATAATGTTTAAGGATTATTTATACATTATTCAAACAATATTAGAACATGATCTAAATATTATATGAGCATGATTTAGGATTCATTTGTTTAAGCTTCATTTGTGATGACTTTTTTTCTACTATTTAAAACATCTTTTTAATACAAAAATTTTTTAAACTAAATATTTGGTACTAGAATACTGCTTCATAAAGCAGTAAGAAAGTCATCCCAAATGAAGCCTTATGTTTCATTTGGGAAAGCAGTTTTTAAGTACAAAAGTTTAACTTTTGTACTAGAAAGCTGTTTTAAGATGTAGTAAAAAAACCGTCGCAAATAAAGCCTTAAACTAGATCTGAAATCATTCAATCATAGTTTAAATCACATTTGAGCTAAGTTTACACTTGGTTTGAAACTTATTCAAAATAATTGCATTTAAATACGCTTTTATAGAGCTAACAGAGATAGCAAAGACTTTCAAATAAATTATATCCAAATATGTTCTTATGGGGGTGGCAAAAATATAACCCGACCAACCATTAACAATTGACACCTCGATTACCAGCTTCAGGAAATGCATGTTGATATGGAAAACCAACTATATTAATTTTTTATATGTACATATATTTAGGGGTATTAAAAAAATAACCCGACCCGCCAATCTATCTTGGAATCAACCAAAAAAATTAGGATTCAAGTTGACCAGTTTTATTAACAGGTCAATTTCAGGTCCGGAATGTCAACCCGTTTATTAAATGGGTCAGGCTCGGATTGTCCCCTCAATCCAATTTAGATCCGAAATGACTGGTCTAAATTATTTTTATTTATTAGTACGATTGTCTTATTTTTTTAAAACTAATTTAAAATCTATTGTTAAAAGGCTGTAATTTTTTTAAAATCAAAACGGGTTATAGAATTGAGTTTAGGTCATTCAAGTTGTTAGTGGTAGCGTAGGCAGGGGCGGAACCAGCCATAAATTTTTTTTTTTTGGGGCCCCCCGGCAGGGGTTCGACCTGCCTGGTGAGCGCCCTGGGAACAAATTTGATTTACTATTTCTCTTTGTATTTTGTTCATCATTCCCTAACAATAACAAATCTACACAATATTTTTAATTATATTGAGGGCATTTTAACATTTTTAGAGGGGGCAATTGCCTAAAAATTCTTGTAATAAAGACTAAAAATTATCTAAATAAGAGTATAAAAAAATCAGAGGGGGCAATTGCCCCCGCTAGCCACAAAGGGGAGTGTAGGGTTCAAGTCCGCATTTTTTAACCCGTTTATTAAATGAGTTAGGTTGGGGTTGATCAAATTCAGGTCGGATCAATTTTGGGCCGGACTTGAACCCAAGTCATTGACCCATTTTGACACCCCTATGTATTTCCAAGCAAGTTGATATAACAATCAAGGACATGCAATTCAAATTGATTAATGAGACTGACAATTAATATTTGAGCATTACTTAGGAGCTTGCTCTTGATTTCTTTGATCTTCTATAATTAAATAGATTTTATATTTTACAATTTAGTTTACCTCTGTAATCAAACTAAACTTATTTGGTTCTTACTAAGCTCAAGAGTCGAACTCATTTAGACTCGCGCTCATTTAGTAAGCTAGAACTCGACTCTTTTAAAAATATATATAGGCTCAAGCTCAACTCGGTTGGAAAGCTCGAATTTGATTCAATTATTGTTGAGCTCGATTTCTTAATTTTAAATTAAAATATCATTTTTATTAGAATTTTATTCTAAATATAGTTTTAATTTAAAATACATTAAAATATATTATATAATTATATTTTTTAAATTAATAGAGTGGCTCAACAAACTTACGAGCACAGTCAGGCAAGCTCGGGCTCGAGCCCATTTAGGCTGGAGCTCAAACTCGTCGCTCGACAAACTTGACTCGTGAGCTCGTTAATGAGTCGATCTCAAGCCGGCTTGACTCACTACGCCCCATCCACTCGTCTTTGTCCACTTACATTCACGTGCAGACACGCCGTTTTGCTTGTCGACGCCTTCACATATGTATAGGCAAATCTAAATAATTTCACCAATATCACAGCTTTAAAATCCCTCAGTTAGTGCAAAGCAAAGGCATTTAGGTCAGCCGTTAGAGCAAATCGGGGCCCCATTAGTGCACACCGGCGGCCAACAAGTGCTGGTAGTTAAAACTTTTTTTTGTACGGACGTTTTATCTTTTTTCAAAATTACAAATTGCATTAAAGTGACGTTGAAAGTGTAAATAAAACCTTAAAGTGGATTCTAAGATGTAAATTATCAAATTATTTTTGAGCTAAGTCTTGTAAAATTTAAAATGTTATTTCATTTATTTTGCTAAGTTTAAATAGAGGCCTAATATATTTAGTTTATCATCTTAGTGTATACACGTACATGCTTAAATAAGTACAACACAAATATCTAACTGTCATTCTAGGAGGTCGGCCACCATAAGTGAACTCGCGTGAAATGACCATTCTGATGAATCACCACATCCAGCTAATCCTTAAAGGAGAGTGGTTCATATAAATTCGAGCTATGGATGTCTCTCATCCTAGCAGGGGTGTTCCACCACAGACACTCTATATTACTAGAGTCACTCGTCAACACTCAACATCATCATCCAACTAAAGAATATTCGCTCACCACAAAAGCTTTAATTATGATCTCTTGCATTTGGATAGTCCTTGATAACCCACTTTTCTCCACCAAGAGAACTTTCCATTTGCTTTCAGAGGCTAGAAACTCGACTGAAATGAACTCACCACCATTTCTAGAGGATAAGCCTCCATGGAATCCTCCCGTATACGAAGACTTGAGGACTCCCTTTCTACACTCATCCATAAAGATTCACTCGGAGGAGTCACCTCAATACAAAAGTTGACATTATAAGAAGTCCATGAGCGAGTGATTTCCCTCCACATGTCCATGACAATGTGTAATAAGTCAGCTCATTTGTTGTATTTTATATTATCTTTATTTTCTTAGTTGCAGCATTTCCTATAGGCCTCCAACCTTATAAATTAACGGTGAAGAGGCATAGTTGGGTTGTTGTATATTTTAAAATCTTTATGACACTTATACTTTCCAATTCTTTCTCTAGATTCCCTATTACTCTCTCGCAAGACATGCAATATCCAAACTCTCCATAATTACCCAAAACCAACTCTCACTCTCAGTTTTTATCTCAACTTCACTTGCTAGTAAGGTCAGGTGTTACCCACTAAGAAAATAAATCAAACATATAGCCTAAGCCATTAAGATTAAGTATTTATATAACAATCACATTTGAAAAGATTTGTGGTGTAGTCTTCAACACCATTAAGGGGAGATTTCTAGTGCCAAGTTTGCAATTGTGGGAATCTTAATTGGGATAATAGCTAGTTATATTCATAAGCCTTGGGTTCATTAAACCATGTAAATTATACTCTTATGTGCTCTCTCAATATTCTTTTCTTGTGCATTTATTTCATTACTCAACTATTTATTTATAAGGAACCTTTTCTATTATACAAATAATTTATAATTATTGTGGCAATTTCTATATTGAATTTTTTTTTTTGTTTACATATGATCATTTTGCATGTATTCTTAAATTTACTTGCTTTAACATTTGGCATGTAATATTCACTTCACCACAATATTACTTGTGTTTGCACTTATGAGTTTTGATTGTAGTGGATTAATTGATATATCTTGTGAAGCAACATACTTAGATTTAACTTAATAATTAAACCAACTCATATAGTTTGTTATTGAACCCGCACCATAGAATTGCATGTATAGTTTGTGTAATATGATTGTTAAGTTAATTTTCACTTCATTAGCTTTCCAGCAGTGATTTTATTGTCGACATGAGACGTCGGATAAAGACTGATGAAGGCTAAGTCCAAAAGGAGATCAATATGAACTTTGCATTTGTATAATATTACTTATTTAAATGTTTTATTTGGGACAACTTTCTTACTGCTTTATAAATTAAGTTGTTTTTTAGTTCAAAAATATTTTGAAAGCATAAAAAAAATAATGGTCTAAATCTGTCTCAAATGATGCCAAAAAGTTTATAGCAAGCCATTGAGGCAAAGATAATCAGAGGAACACAAAAATTTTATTGTCACCTATCAAGCATGTTTACTCCAATTGAAATGGCATAAATTCCTAAGTAAAGATTCTTTTTGTTTGTCCATTAATATGAGCTAAAGGTAGACATTTAGAGAGATTGGGCTTCTATCTTCTAAGAAAAATATTTTTAGATGAGAATAGAGTTCACAATGATAAACTTAATGACAAGTATTCATCTTTATAATGTATGACAACCAAAGTCATTGAAACGTTATAATGAGGAGATGGAGATGAGCAAGTTATTAATTACTCCAATAAATTTTCATTTTAGTTCATACTAAATTATATTATAATTTAGATGCATTCACATACTTCACACTTCAAACTATCTTATCTATATATTTAACAAATAAAATATAACATTCACTTCAACTTTGTTTGGGACGACTTTCTTACTGCTTTAAGTTGCAATAAGAAAGTTGTCTCAAATGAAGCCTTAATCTACCATTATGTTAATTCTATAAAGTTAAAGAAGAGGAGAGGAAGACATGATGGTCTCATTGAGGAAGGAAGGCCATGCAACAATGAGAAGTGGTAGGATTTATCTCGAAACCCTCATCCATGAAGAAAAAGAGAGAAAATTATGACAAGATCTCATCAAGGAAAGGCCATTCGTGAGACCGATGATATACGTGATCCCGAAACCCTCATCACGAAGAAGAAGAAGAAAGGAATTAGCATTGATAAGAGCAAAAATTATCAAAATGACATATTCGCATGGATAAGAACAACAACTATCAAAATCCTAGTTCTAGCAACTTACTTATGCTTGCACACAAACCTATGCACCCTTATCCTCCAATAAAGCTAAAATCGTGAGAAGAATAAGTTCTCAGTTCTTAATTTATTTGGATCTCTTAAGCAGGATCATTCTCACTTATCGCATTATAATTTTATGGGATATGCCCCAAAAAAACAAGTTCTCTATTCTTAATTTATTTGGCTCATTAAAAAAAAACTATATTTCTATAAGGTAAATTAAAATGATAATTAATTTTAAAATCAACCATAGTTAAAATCGGTTTTATTTATATATATATATATATATATATATATATATATATTATATATATATATATATATATATATATATATATATATATATATATATATATATATATATATATATATATATACATATATATATTATTGCATGGTCCTCATGGTTACTTTGCATCATTCATTATCACAAAGAGTATATTCACTCTACACACATCTGAGTTAATTACACGATTTTAATCATTTAAGTTATAATACTCACTGAAGCAGTGTTCAGTTGCATATATTTTGATCCCATCTGAAAAGAGTAATGTAATAAAATTTCTGCACCTCTATCTCGTACATGTGTTTGTGAGTATTTTGTATGCATATGAATGTCGGAAACTAGCTATTCTAAAGTGTTTCCCAAATATCTATGTGATTGAAACCAAGATATGAAAATTTTTCCTTGAGAGTATTGTGATGCTGGGTTTCGGGGAGCTGTGGCACCAAGATTTAGGTTTATTCATTTTAAAATGATTTGGGTCAGCACAGCGGTGCCACCATTTGGAGAACAGTGATGCCAAGTCAATATTTTATAAAAATAGTATTTTTCACTCATATTTTATTTTGGTGAAAAATCCCCCTAAGTGAGCTATAGCCTAGAGAGAGAAAGATACAAAAATCTAGAGAGAGAATGTTAGTATTGGGTGACTCCAATTCATTTCCTTATGTAAACTAAATTTAAGAAATTATCTAGATTGAGCTAGATTACATTTTGACTATCTCAGATTTTAGAAATAATAAATATTTAAAAAAATTTTATTGAAATTGTTATTTTATAGCATAGAAATAAGGATAATTCCACGTCTGTTACTCTATCACTATTTAATATTATGTATGTTTCTAAATATTGAGGTATTTTTTTGAAAAATATTTACTGGATAAATAAAAAAGTGTACTATTTTTAGCAAATTAGATAATAATTCTGATCTCATAAAATAATGATATAGAATAAGTAAAGCTTTAAAATAGTGTTCTAAATAATCTCTCGTAATTTGATGAGATTCTAAAATGATAAAATTTTACTCAGTTGTATTGAATATATTGCCTATGAATAAAGCATTATGTGAATTTCTTAGATTGATTTGTTTATATTTATTCTATTGCAATGTAATTATAAATGTGTTTACGTGCTTGAAATCTGTGATTATGAGGAGATATGATATTGGAAGAAGTTTCATTATGCTAAATGCATAGTTATATGGGCTTGAATTTATGAATATATAATATTCTAAGTAGTTGGGGTTATAATGGCTTGTTTTTTGATATGCTAGCACAATAAATCATAAGGGCATGGATTCTGATATCTATTTTTGATAAGTGACATAAAAGTCATAGAGAAATCTATTACTTTCTGCATTGATATATAAAATATTTATTTATTTACTTTTGGTATAAAGTTTATACAAATTTTGTTATATGCTAGAATTACTCTAATCAGTTAAATAACCTACTAATCACTATTTTCAGTTTAGAATATGCATAATGAGTTAATTATTGGAATCTAAGATCGGTGGGTGTGATATGTGGAGCTATATTAACTCACATCTATTTTGAATTTTGTTCTAGATCAGGGAAAGGAGAAAGAACTAATTCAGTAGCCGAGGTTGTAGGTTTTGATCTGTCCGAGTCCAAATAGGTATTTTTTTTATTTTTGGACATTCATGACTATTTATTTCTTTGCCCCATTCTGCTCCTTATAAACGACTTGGATCCTTGCTCGGAGCAACCTTTGTGAAACCCCTCACAAACTCCCCCTCACAAGATCCTCTCTCTCTTCCCTTACTCTCCCTCTCCTCTTGGCTCTCTCAGGTCAAGACAGCAGCAAAAGAAACACACTTAGATAAAACAAGAGGTCTTATATAGAAAAGCTTTGGATTTGCTCTTAATTGCAACAAACCGACATTTTCGTCCAGGACGATCGACCGATCATTCTGTACGATCAGTATAAATTCAGCTCAATCAGTCATGACAATTTGGGAGAGTCTAGACAACCAAAAGGTTAATTTGTTCATATCATCCAGGATGATATAATATCTTCCTATATGATTAGTTCAACTTGTTGAATATCATCCAAACCATTTCCCTGAATGGATGTCTGGACGATGAAAAAGTAACTTAATCGTCCATGAAGATCTCACGATCATTCGAGATAATTTGTACAAAATGTCACATATCATCCAGAACATCGCCCTGGATAGATGTCTGGACGATTAAAAATTAACTAGATTGTCCTGGTCGATCTCACGATCGTTCGAGACAATTAGTTCAAAGCATCACATATCATCTAGAACATTGCCTTAAATGGAGCCAGGCCGATTATGGTTCGTCCAAGAAGAACTAAAGATTGTTTAACTGATCATCCCGGACGATCCTACAATCGGCTAGGATGATATGATCGAATTATCAAACCTTAATTGATTTCTTTAATTACCAGAGTAATTTAGGCATAATTGCACTCCATTGTCTAGGATATGTCCAAAAATAAAACATGCCTAAACATATTTGGAGGTTGATTCTTTTTTATTTGAGCCTATCATCCATGACGATGATAACACGTCCAGGACGATGTGCTTAATGATGGTTGTCTTAACCAGGATGCCCTAATTAGAGTTTCTATTTTTAAATGATTGTCCATAATGATTTTTGGATCGTCCCGGATAATGTGATAAAAAATAGAAAACTCTAAAATAATCAGAATTTTTTCCTTGACTGTGTGTGTGCAAGATTACTTTGTATCAGGACCCACAATAATATAATTGACTCAAGAAAAGGTAAAAAATTACAAACTGACTCAGTTCTAATCTATTCAATCTTGAGCTGGCTTGAGTTGCACTTAACCTTATGGACCTAAAAATGTTAATATGTAAGACAGTCGTAGAAAAGTAAAAGTATCAAAAATATATTCTATCATCAAAATTATATATCCTAAATTTAGATTCACAATAATCTCCCCCCTTTTTTATGATGACATACAAAAATGATTTAAGCAATTTAAAATAAAAAAACTAAATTCCCTTGGGAGATCCAAATCCCAAAAAAATTAAAATAAAAAAAGGAATATAAAAGAATTTTTATTGTCAGAATATGAAATATTATGATTTTTCTAAACTTCTTCATTTATTTTCATCCATAAATATTTTATTTTAAATTTCTTTTATATTTTACTCTACTCTATAATATAATTGAAATGCCATCAAAAAATTATCTTTATCATGCACGAATCTCGATGCAAAATCAAGTTATAAACTTCCAAAATTAAAATGGGACCATCCAAACTCTGATTTCAGCAAACTTAGACTTAAACTGAGCATCTCAAGAATACGAACCCATCGACACCAAATTCAACCCAATTCGAGCCCAAATGGGTCCAAATTAAGGGTTAGAAGCACTGTTAGAAGGTTCAAACCACAATTTGGATTGCCAAAAGGTTTATAAACTTAACGTGCTTATATTCGAATCGAGCAGCTCGACAAGAAAAATCCAACAAGCCTAAGATCTTAAAAATCTGACATCACTAAGACATTCAAATGTCAATCAAATGGTCCATGATCAAGTAATTCAACATCAGCCATCCATCCAACCACTCCCCATTTACCCTTGATCTCTCACCTATTTACGGGTCATGCCACTCCAAAAATCTATAAATAGACTCCTCATTTCTCTTGAAAAAGGATCCAAGCAAGAAGAGAAGAAGAGAATAAGTGTCACGACCCAACCTGATCGGGACGGATCCCGCTCGCATCGGGTCACGACGGAACTTTCGAAAATCCAGGATCTAGCTTTGGAATTTGTTTCAGACTTTCTTCCTAGTATTAAACAGACAAAAAAATACATAGCTACTATAAACATCCAAATGCAGAACGGTTCATCTATCTTTTCTTTCATCAAAATAATCATATACAATACTGTCTATGGCTTCAGACAGAAAGAACAGAACAGAAAATCCATGACTGCACAAAAATCAAAAGTATCAAGTACCTAATCACAGATCAGACTCAGAACGTCTAATCCAAGACCTCCTTCCCTTTCCCAGAACCTGAAAACCACGTAGAAAATAAGAATGAGCTAACAGCTCAGCAAGACATCAATCACCAATCAAAATAATCAGAAACTCACATCAGAAAATACATCAAAAAATAGCCGTACAGAAATCGTAGAATAGATAGAACAGATACTTGATCAATCAGAACTTAGCTTACGAATACAGAAAACTGAAGTCATTTCAAATCAAAGTTCAGAATAGATATTAAAAAGCTTTCATGTCACAGTGCAGACAGAATCGTACAGAAATCAGAAATCATATATCAGATAATTCATAAAACAGACCAGATAGGTCACAGAACAGATTATCAGATATCAAACATCAGATTCCCTGACCCTAACAGAATCTCGATGGATTATGGCCCCTTATGCCTCCCTTCCCAAACACTAACAGAATCTCAACAGATTCTGGCCCCTTATGCCTCCCTTTGTGCTTATAGCACCAGAATAGAACATAACAGATATTCGGAATTCCGGAACAGAACTTATTTTCAGATTTTAGAGCACATTTCAGATTTCCCTAACACAGACAGAATCTTAAAGGATCCTAGCCCCTTATAACTTCCTTCTGATAGCATACAAATACTTCAATGCATTTAATCTATCAATTTAGAAAAATCAGAATTCATACAAAAAATCAACTGCATAACGGCAGTATACGAAATTTACACAAAATTCACATATCCAAAAATTTACCAAATTACCACAAAATATCCACAACAACATTGTAAGACTTTTAATGTACTGACAAAACATTTTTCAACATCCTGATAATTTGCAGTTCAATTAAAACACCGCGGAATCCAAAATATCTGATAAAAATCTTTCAGAAAATATTCAAAACGTGCACAATTATCATTTGAAAAATATACCAAAAGTTATACGGTAAAACCTTAAGCAGTAGAAAATAACACACAAAATTCGCTAACGGAAATAAAATCCGGAACAGAAAAGTCGTCAAAATCCACGTTTCTGAAAATTGAGAAAGGCGGAATGTGCCTTACCTCGAGTCGGTTAACTTTTCTAACTAAAGCAACGAACGAAAACGGACTGGAGTCGCCCAAAAATCCTCTTTTCCATCTTTTCCTTCATTTTTCTCTCTCCTAAACGTCCTTTCTTTTTCCAAAAAGATCTCATTCCTATATATATCCAGATGGATCGTTCCGGACGATCATAACTTTGTCCCGGGACGATTTGGGCTCTGGACGAATTTTGTCCAGACGAAATTAAATAGGGTCCAAACGATTTGGGCTTTGTCTGATTTTCGTCCAGACGATCCAGATTTTGTCCTGGGGTGAACCATTCAGCCAGAAATTTTCTTCACAAACTGTACCGATCGTCTCGGACGATACAACTTCGTCCGGACGAACCTTGAAGGAAAAATGGTCTTTACAATAAGAGAAGAGAAGGAAGAAGAGAAGGAAGAGAAAGAAGAAGTTCCTCCTCGACTACCGCCGGAGTTTCGTCGGACCACTGCCGGAGTTTCATCGGACCACTACCGGAGTTTCACTGGACCACCGTCGAAGTTTTGCCGGACCACCACTTAAGGCCCTCACCTTCGTCGGACCACCACTTGTGGCCCTCGCCTTTGCCGAACCACCACCAGAGGCCTTCACCTTCACCAGACCACCACCTGAGGCCCTCGCCTTTGCCGGAACACCACCCGAGGCCCTCGTTTTCATCAAAAAACCACCTGAGGCCCTCGTCTTTGCTGGACCACCACCTGAGGCCCTCGCTTTTCCTGGACCACCACCTGAGGCCCTCGCCTTCACCGAACCATCATCTGAGGACCTCACCTACCCCAGACCCACCTAAGGCCTTCGCCTTCATCGGATAACCCCGTGAGGCCATCACCTTCGTCGGACCAACACCTAAGGCCCGGAGTTCTACCAGACCACCACCTGAAGCCCGAAGTTTTACTGGACCATCACTTGACACTCATACTTATGTTGTACAATTGTTACTTATAATCTAATTATCCTTGGAGGCAAGTCAGCCCATTGTAACCAACTTAAGTTTTAGTAGAATCATTTTCAACTGGGCCAGGCCCCATGATTTTTCCCTTTTTCCAAGGCTTTCCATGTAAAAATTTTGTGTTCTCTATATGTGAGTTAGATATCCATGCAACGCTAAGACATAATATTCTAACTCTATCGCCGCGTATATTCTAGCCACAACAATAATAAATGCAAATGAGAGGGTACTCTATCAAAAACTTATAAAATACATATTTCATCAGATGTGATATTAAGTGTAGTCACCAGACATCGTTCAAAGGCCAATCAAGATGCGTCATGTCACCAATACATTGTGTATCATTACTGTGTACCACTGTGTATCAGGTGATGTGGCTCATCCTGATTGGCCTCCAGACGGTTCAGTGCCCACACGTAATATTCTCTCCTATTAGATTAGTGGTGCACATAAAGCTAAAATCCTCTATGATAAAAAAGAGTTGAAGTCATGACATAGTCTTGTTAGAGGAAGAGAAGTTATCCACACGGATAAAGATGGTGATATTCCTATATTACTAAAAAAAATTGATTGTTATATATGAGTAAATAATAAATTTTAAATATTAATGTAGATGATCTAACTTTAAAGTCTTATGTTTATATAAATACCCCTATAATAACAATTTTGAAATATGTCATTTAAATATCATTTTTTTAAATAATTTTTTTTATTAAAATCAAAAAAGGAGTACAGGAAGCAATGTAGCAAAATGACAAAAAAAAAGAGAATACAAGGTAGAATCAATCCTAAGGGCTCAGTAATCGGCCGAGGCTTCTAGTTCCCCCAAAACTAAGCTCAGACTATCCAATTTGGTGATACTAAACGTGAAGCAGCCAACCCAAACGACCGGCCATCCAACCAAGCAAGAGACCATCACCAAAGGTTGCCACTAGCCATTGACAGAGGAAGAGCCCCAGCCACATTATTGCCTGGCAAAACAACCTACCAATAGCAAATATAAATAGTAGCTCCCATGAATCAGCAGAAAGATTCTTCCAGCAAAACCCAAG
The DNA here is from genome assembly GCA_016618105.1 of Dendrobium huoshanense. Lineage (NCBI taxonomy): Eukaryota > Viridiplantae > Streptophyta > Magnoliopsida > Asparagales > Orchidaceae > Dendrobium > Dendrobium huoshanense. The sequence continues at coordinate 4,177,397 of CM028355.1, forward strand.
CCAATAAAATAAACCAAAGGGCCCTCAACAAACCCATAGCCCTTACCTACCCCGTCTGCCCCTCCCACAAGCCTACCCATAAGAAACCGATCGGCCACGTAGCAAGGCATGATCATTACCAAGAACATCACCCCCAAAATACTCCGAAGAGGAAGCTGAATCGGACTCGTATTCGGATGAACAGTGGAGCCAATCGAGATGTACCCTCACATCCACCCCAGAATTATCACCCACATGATACACCATTGTCTGAGGTTCAATTAAATTAACTGGAACCTCAACAAAAGAGTTAGGAACTAAAGGGTTGAGGGATGAGGTAGGAACAACAACAGTAGCAGAGCCATCACACACCACACCCGAAGGTGTATTTGAGCAAAACTCACCCAAAATAGCAGGGGCGGGAATAGATTCATCTGTGCAAGGCACATCCACAGCACGAGTAGGAGAATTACTCGTGACAGACCTACTTGCACAAGACACAGAGGGTTTCAAACTTATGCCACAATCCACAGCACCAGGCTCACTCAAAGACACCCGAGGAAAGATAGGAGAAGGGGCCTCACCCACCAAATTCACATCATAGTCCAATTAGACCTAATTAACCAGACTAGCCTCCACACGCTCCACACCAATATCAACAAGAGTAGCAAAATCAGTTGGAACACAAGGAGGAATACCCAAAGCAGGCGTAACATAATTTTCAACAGGATCAGGGGATAAAATAGATGGCCCAGGCAAAACAATAGCCGCCCGGCCAACAGTGTCTGCCCCCTCTAAACCCACCACATAATTAGAAGGAAAATCCCCATGGACAACCACCTCCTCCAAAACAGTCTGATTAACCAAGGCAGCAGAAGCAAGATTAGGTTGAAGAATCTTACAACCCACCTTAGAATGACCCAAAGCAAGACAATGCGAACAATAGTCCGGAAAATCTTCAAAGACCACAGATTGTACATAACCAGAGGAATCCGAACCGATCCAAATTTTATTCGGATAATGTTTAGATACATCCAATTCAACTAAAACTCGAGCAATAGTCGGACGAGAACCAAAAGATGTCGCATTGTCCGTTTTCAAAAGTTTATCAAAAATCAAACCTAAACCATGAAGAATACGCAGGGCGAACAGACGAGGCCGAAGGTTATGAAAGGAAATCCAGATGGGGATAATAGGCGATTCAACCTCCTTATCCAAAGAAGGTGTCCATTTAATCAATTTCATATATCAATTACTCACAAAATATGATCTATGAGCAAAAACCCTACAGTAGTCCAAGTCATTTAAATATCATATTGATTGCCAATGATTAAAAACTTTTATGTGTAATTTGAATTTCACTAATTAAAATTTTACAATAATGAAAAAATATTACCTACAAAAAGTTGCATTTTACTACCGCTAAATAGTAAAATTACCTATATTCTAAAAAGAATTTTGTTTTTTGCCTCTATTTTTTGGTTGCTATTGACCCATTTTCTTGTAGCTAAGGGTCGAGCCAAATTTGAGGCAACACCAACATTACTTATAATTTTATGCCCCCTAAAAATTAAGGTTGGACAGCCCCTGTAAAATTTTCCTATAATAACAATTTTGAAATATATCATTTAAATATCATATTGATTGCCAATGAAATAAAATTTTTATGTGTAATTTAAATTTTACTTATTAATATTTTATGATAATGTAGAAAATATTACCTATAAAACGTTGCATTTTAGTATTTTACTACTATTAAATACTAAAATTACATAATTTCCAGGTCTCCAGAAAGCGCGAAGAAGACGAAGCGCGGAGAAATTCCAATAGAGCATAGCGAAGCGCCCGCCACGATAAACACGTGCCGGAAAACAAACCAAGCCAGGTCGTTTCACTTCTCCCTGCCGTTAACTTGCCCCGCAGCTTCGGTTGACCGTATTTGGACATTTGACGGGCTGCCAATTTCCCTTTTTGGTACCCGACCTCTTCTCCGTCATCGCTTACTTCTGCCACCCACTTTCCTCCCATCTGCAGCCATGGCCACGCTCCCATCCACATCTCGCTCTCTATAAAAACACCACACTTGCCCACTCACTACCACATCTCCCCCACCAAATCCCTAAAAATCCTCTCTTGCGTTCCCAATTGAAACTTTAATGGCCATAGAAGCTCCGCAGACCGCGCCGGCCGGCCATACGATCTCCGACGAGTCCCGCTTCCCCATGGAAAGCTGGACCAAGCGAAAGCGCTCGAATCGGCAATCCCGAGTATTGGATCGTTCTCAATCGGAAGAGGAATACCTCGCCCTCTGCCTCCTCACGCTCGCCCGTGACAGATCCTACACGTTTTCTCAGATCCCGTCCCCAAACCTCGATTACAAGTGCTCCGTCTGCGGCAAGGCGTTCCCGTCTTACCAAGCCCTCGGCGGCCACAAGACCAGCCACCGGAAACCTAACCCTGTTTCTTCCGGCGACAGCCACCTCTTCGCCGGATCACCGGCGTTGTCATCCGCTGGAGATCACAAGGGGCATCAGTGTTTGATCTGCCTCAAGACATTCGCAACAGGGCAGGCGTTGGGCGGGCACAAACGTTGCCACTACGACGGCACCATAGGAAGCGCTGCCGGCGCGGGATCGGCAGCAGCCGCGTCGTCGGAGACGGGCAGCGCTGGACCTCGTGGATTTGATTTGAATCTGCCGCCGGTGATGGAGTTCGGATTCGAGATTGGAAGGCGATATTGGGGTCTGGAGGAGGAGGAGGTGCAAAGCCCTCTTCCGTCTAAAAGGCCGCGCCTTCCCATCACGGCTGAGGTCTCTCCTGCTCCGCTGATAGGCTTTGTTTAGAAATCATTCTTAGGGAGATATTTTCGTGTAAAGTAATATGTGGAATTACTTAGAATTCTTTGTAAAAGTATTCATTGACTAATCATTTAGTTATTCTTTTACTTCCTATTTTTTGAGTCACCATTTTGTGTTATTGATGATCTCTTATGATCACCAGTTCTGCTATTTTCTTGTGTACATAACATTTATCTATCAAATGTTTGAATTGAAGACTTTTACTTTGGTTTTCTTAATTTCTTGGTGATAGATCTACTTTTTGTTAAATGATTGAGGATAACATTTCTCTTTTCTATGAATACGGGTGTTAAAATTTGACACAATCCAAAATTCAACCCGGAGAATTCGAAGTTCAGGTCAACCTGTTTGACATACAGGTCGGGTTCTGGTTCGACAAATCGACCTGTTTCAAAACCCAGGTCAAGTTCAGGTTGATCCGGAAACTCAAAAATTATCCGGATTGACCTGTTTAACCAGGCCTATCATTGTACGCGGTACGCCTGTACCGAGAGATCTCCCATCTCCGCCATGCGTCGCCCGCCTCTAATCCCAAGGCCTCCTCCCAAAACACCAAACCCACTAGTCGCCGCCTCTTCCACCAGCTCATATCCGTCAGACCGCGTCGCCTTTTGCCACTCCCACCGCGGCATCTTTTATTGAGAACGAAAACGACTGTTGTTGTCATCTAGCCTAGCCGCACGACCCGCACCCGCAACGGCCCCAGACCCGGCCATGCCATGTGGCACACGCTTTGCTAGGCTCAACCCGTAGGCACACGATTCAACGATTGTGCACATTTCGTGGGTCGGGTCGTGTTGGGTCAGTCCAGTAACCTGCACGGGTTGGGTCTTGGTTGGGTTTCCTGACCCGTTTGCAAAAATGGGTCAGGTTAGGGTCAACACATTTAAGCCTAGGTTAATTTGAGTTTGACCCGAGCCCGACCCGTGAAACCATTTTGACACCCTTATTAAAAGCAAGGGCTTGAATTTATCAATATCTGAGGACACTCAAACTGAACAAATTATTTTTCACTTTAAAAATGAAGTAATAGTCATATTAAAATATAATTTATCTTCGACCAAATTTCATTTCTAACACTAGAAAAACTATCATGTGCCTTTTTCTTCTCACCTCTAAAAAAGAAATTAGGTTTTTGTGAATAGTGCAACACTGAATATTATCGTTGCGCTATTCACAATCAAAATAAAACACAAAAATGTGTTTTATTTGACATTTAGTTGGATGCTTGCTAGAACTCCAAAGAGATTTATGACGTTCGATTGGAGATGTCCTGATAGTGCATCAACACTAAGATATCTCACTTAGAATCTAATTTGTCGCATATGGTTTGTGGTCACCGCTTTGACAAGACATGTCCCTAATCATAACATATTTGAGTTATGAGCCATGTGGGTAAAGCCCCTCTTATCTTGATAGGAGCTATCATCATCAGCTCACCATTTTTAATTTGGATATGGTTTTGTTCGGGACGACTTTCTCACGGCTTCTTAAAGTCATTTTTAAGAAAAAAAATTTAAAATTAGAAATTATTTATTAAAAAGCTATTTTAAAAAGTAATAAAAAATTTGTCTAAAAACCTATAATTACAAGCAATCATAATATAGAGCATGTAAACTTTTCAATTTGTACTTCTTTCATGCTTTAAAGAGGAGATAAAGCATAAGATTTGTACTGAGGAGAAATCTCAAATTAAGAAAATAAAAATTCTTGAAAGAGAAAATGCACTACAATGAAAGATGAAATTGTTGGCAGGATAAGATTGCTTAATTTGATCTTAATTAACACATAATTAAGTATATAAAAGAGATGTTTTTGCCCCAAAATTTTATGATGGTTAATTGAGGATAATTCAATTTAAAAAAAACCAGACTTATCTATATATATATATATATATATATATATATATATATATATATATATATATATATATATATATATATATATATATATATATATATATATATATATAATTCAATTTCTCATCACATCGGGAATGAGTCGGGTTCCGATCCAATTCAACATTGACCTGACTGGACTTTGACCAATCTGAGTCTAACCCGTTTAATAGACGATGGGTCAAGAAGGTGAACCCAAAATAGACCCAGTGACAATCTAATTTAACATATATATATTTATTTTTTTAATAACTTGTTAATCATAGATTTTAGACTAATTAACAAAAATTAAGAAGATTATACCAACAAATAAAAGAATTTAAGAAAAATATTAGAGAGTCATTTTTGGGTCAAAATCGGATTGACGGGTCAACTCAAACCCGAACCATTCAATAAATGAGTCGGAATGCGCAACCCAAATCAACCACTACATATTATCGCGCCTATGGAGTTGAATTATTATAAAACAGCAAACAAATTAGTCATAGATTACTTCTTAAGTTCATATTTATTGTTAATCGTCTTCACGAGATGGCTAAGCCTTTCTTGCGGAAGAGGAAACATGGAAAATTAACACTCATGGAAAGGAAATAGGAAGGTTCCTTTCATATTACTTAAACGCCATTGGTCAAGAAGAATGGAAGCTTGAGCTTTTCCATGGTTCTTTTAAGCCTATTTCCATTAAACAATAAAATAATTACAAAAGGTCAAGGCCCAAATACAACAACTCATATAAGTAAAGGAGCTCCAGCATAAAACAATAATGCTCAAAGAGAGTTGGGGAATAAACCAATACTCTCTCTTTTTTTTTTTAACAGAGGTATCTACCCACTGCCACCTCCGTAGATGAGGCGTTTGGCGAAGTAACTAAACCCTCGGTGGGCCTAGCGGCAACTAGCCCCACAGGTGCCGAACAAAGTACTTATTTTCTCTCAACTTATAAAGGAGTCATGCCGCATGAGAGATGTATCGAATATGGGTTGGGGGTTCCCAACCATGCTCACCTACCAACCCAGCCACTACAGGAAAAACGTCATTTTCAGATGGACATTTTCGTCGGAAAATGGCCAAAATCCGTCAGAAAATTACATTTCCGCCGGAAATGCATTCGAAAAAAATTCGACGAAAAACCAGTCAAAAATTATGTCGGAAATTCGTTGAAAAAATTCCGTCGGAAGGCAGCCGGAAAATCCACCAGAATTTGTGATGAATTTATTTCCGCCGAAAATTCTGTCGGAAATGAGCTGTTTTTCTGTAGTGAGCTAAGCCCGATGGAGTAATAATAACCCAACTTGTCATGTTAATTGAGAACTTTGACTACCAATTAAAAGGTCTTGAATTCAAAAATAACCCAATACTTTCAGCATTGAATGCCTACTTGATGAATAGGGATAGAGTAAATAAGCTGCTTAATATTATAAAGACAGGTAAGTGGAAGCTCCTACACCCCATTTAGCATAAAATCTGAAACTGTAGCATTAGACCTAATGACAAACAAGATATAAGAGCCACCTTCTAGGGTAGAGAGATTTTCCTTTTAACAAAGGATTTCACATAAAAGATAAATTGCTACCTTCAATAACTTTGAGCACCCTAGAATCAACTACCATACTAGCTATTTGGCTTAAACCTTTCCAGCATTGAATGCCTAAGAATCAAAAGGAGTAATATTTTTATTTACAAAAATTAAATAGAAGAGAGTTTTTAGAATTGCTATGGCAAATGGTCGCATAGTTATAAACATTAGCATGAATAAGATTATGAATAGAAGATATGCCAAGGCAACCTTATAGAAAGAGTTTGCAAGTGTTATTCCAATAAATAAAGTGGAGCTTTTTTACATTAATGTCCCCATGAAAAAGGAGCCTTAATCGAATTTTATTTATATATTTGATGCATCATTAAGGAAGAATTGACCCTCTGATCTAATAAGCAATCATATTGGACATAATTCATTTAATGGATTGTAACCTTCTAGCCATAGATAAAGTTTTGCTCTTCCAACCATCCAAAAGTGAGGAGGCCTTGCTAAAATATCCTTGAAAATTAGAAATATGAATCATTTTGACAGAAATGGGAATGACAAAATAAGAGAAGGAAGCAATTTCACTAGAGAGGTTGAGTATGTCACATAAGACATCATGATTAATGCCATTCTTATAAAACATAATAGAGCTCTTGAGAGAGTAAATTTTGAGTCCAGACATCATTCCAAATGAGCTCGAATATTTGTGAGGTACATAATGTTCTGACTATTGGCTCTACCAAAAACCATGAGATCGTTCGAGTATAAAATGTGAGTGATGTTTACCTTGCCTATGCTAATGCCATAAAAGTTGCTTTCATGTCTAGCTAGACATTTCAATAGAAGAAGAAAGAACATTACTCATAATGCCAAAAAGATGGGGTGAATGAGAATGCCCTTGTCTCAAACCAGAGATGGAGCTGAAAAAACCTTCAAGGCAACCATTAATACAAAGAAATAAATGGACATTTTTAATGCAAGATTTTATCCAACCAATAAATCTATTAGGAAAGCCTTTTATTTCATTTTATGAAGAAGAAATTTCCTAGACACCATATTAAAAACTTTGAAAATGTCAAATTTACTACAAAAGTAAGCATCATTCTTAGCTTTTTAAAGTAAGATGAAATTTCTAAGGCAAGAAGAATGTTTCCAGTAGTCATCCTATTTTTTTATAAAACTAGCTTGAGTAGGATCTATATAAAGGGCATAATGAGTTTAAGTATGTTAGTAAGGAGCTTTGCACTGATTTTATAAAAAGTATTATATATAGAGATATGCCTATAGTCTTTTATATTCCAAGAGTTAGAAGACTAGGGAGTAAGAAAAATGGAAGTTACTTTGACCTTCTTTGGAAAATTACTCTTCTTAAAAAAGCGATGAATGATATTGCATACAACTTTGGCCGTTACCTCCCAAGTAGATCCAAAGAAATCAAAAGAATAGCTATCAGGACTAGTCACAAAGTTTTTTGAGGAGGAGAAGACGAGATCTTTAATATCTCCATCAGAAATAGGGGAAGTGATGAGAAGACTTAGGTAATGAGGAATTAAATGACTCAACTGAGAGGAGTGTTGGATAAAGGGTTAAGGGAGTTCAAAATATGCTGATAGTGGTCGATAAAAGCTGTAGCAATATTAGAGTGGTTGTGGAAGTTTCCTTGATATATGGAGAGTTCTATGATGAAATTATAATTTTCCTATTTTTTATTTTTCCATAAATAAAGTTTAGGTCTTCTTCCCATCTCGAAATCCATTTATCCCCCCCCCCCCCCCTAGATAATCCACAAAGATAAGGTGTCATACAAGCTAGAGAGGCTATCAGTTGTGGATTTAGCCATAGTGTTCAAAATCATTGTTGATAGGGTCAACATTGAGAAGATCAAAGAAGATGCCATATTGCTCCCCTAATTTTATGATGTTGGTAGATAAACGAGTATAGGATTGCCAATTTTGAGCTTTTATACTATTTTTTAGACTTTCAAGCTTTAGGTTAAGAGGTGGTAGGATTAGTTAAATATTACTGAGAAAAGATAGAATTAAGATGCAGCTAAAATTGAGGGATTTTTATCCAATAGTTTTTGTATTGAAATTTAAGATGGATGGGTAGATCATGATCACTGAAGATTATTAATGGAGAATGATCAGAGCATTTGGGGCTATCAACCTTATAGTAGGAGGAAGGAAACTTTTCCAACAACGCACTGTTAAAAAGAACTCTATACAACTTGATATGAATTAGCACATCTTGTGTATTGTTAAACCAAGTGTAATAAACCCCAAAAGAAGCAAGGTCCATGATACCATTGTCAAAAATCATATTATTAGGATCTCATAATCAAGAAATTGACGCTCACGCCTGTGGACCTCCGAAAGGAACACCGCGCAAACGGGTCGATTGGAAGGGAAGATTGGATCGTGCATACGACTAGCCATTGAAGATGGAGGCTGACGCCAACATACCTCGATGGATAGTAATATACCCGACCTAGTCACGGGTTTCCCCCACCCGATGCAAGAGCTCGAATGGGGTTTAGTAGATTATGGGGGCCAAGTTTCCCACGGGCGCAAGCCCCCGTGGTTAATTACATCCCAGGGCGGAGCCTGAGAACACTCTCGATTAAGGATCATACATTATCCTCTCCTAAAGTGGGATCGGCACAAGGGTATAGACTAGGAAATCCTACTCAAAGGTAAGAAAGGTCCGAAAGGGCTGAATCAACATGCGTGGCTCATACCAGCATTCGGAGGCTCTAGGGTACTAAGGAGAAACTGGAGAAAATAAAACCAAACACTCAATCACATGCGTGAGAGAAGGGATGGAGGTGGCGTCATCCTGTGACGCGGATAAGTAGGATTTATAGTCCCTGAAAGGAAGGGACCTACCTACTATTTAAGGCTTACTACGAGACCGAATGTAGTAGCCCCGAATCTTAAATCTAGTTTGGACTTAGTGTTCGACACACACTAAGACCAGTGTCCTAGCTAATGCAATGCAAAGATCTGGACTTATCCCGGCCTGGATTGGGGGAGCCAGCTAACCACCTAATCGATTTAAAACCATGCTGTCAAGTCAATTATGAAAGATGGGTGGGTGGTACAGTTATTGGAAGTAGGACCGACATCTAGAGAATTTCCTAAGTGGTCCTGGACTTATGTTGGGTGAATGCCCCTAGCTAATGCAATTAAATTTTAATTAGTTGGTTACTAATGCAATGCATGCTAGTTGAAATGTCAGCTCATGAATGCTTTGGATTTTAAAAACAGGCTTAATATAAAATAATTTTTAGAAAAGACTGAGTCTCCCTAGGTCCGGCACTTCATCCTCATAGGCCAGATTATCCAGACTCTACCCGCAGGCAGGGAGATGTCTTATAACAAGGAAAGAAGAAATGCAGTAATATGCATGCGACCCCGGACGATTCCGGCAGTTCCCTAGGTTCGTTAAGTTTCTATGTTAGTTAAAGTCTTAAAATATTAGAAAATTAGTTATGAGTATAAAAAATTTTTATAATCCTTAAAGAGCCTAACGATATCCAGGCGAAAATAAAAGTCGGCATGCAATGAATAAACCTAGAAAAAGCAGATATTTCTACTGCGCAATCAGGTAAACACATCAATATAAATCCAACTAATCAAGTAAATGTCCATAGGCCAACTGCCCTTTAATTACAACCCAGGGTATGCAGAAAAGTAAAGTGGCCGGGCGCCACTGCCAACAACCCAGATTTCTAAGCCTATAACAAACGCCAACAACTTTGAGTGGGATATTGGGTCTTCAATCTTCAATATCTTCAGTCTCCTGTGTACCCTCTCCTTGGACTCCTTGGATCACTCCTCCTTGGACTCCTTGGATCCGTCGTGGCTTGAATATCCAAACGAAGAGACAATTCCCCCTAGTATGGGTGTATTGCCTTTTCTCTTTGGATATCTAAAGCCATCCAGCTCGATCTTCCAAATGGAAGAAGACTCTCCCCTTAGGGATGCCTTCTTCTTTTAGAATTCAAGCTGGATAAGAATATCCCAACTCAAATGTTGTTTTCACAACTCTTAACAATTATTACATACAAATTTACATAAATTGAAAGCAGTAAATCTAAGAATCCCTGCAAGGTTATCCTAGTAAAAATCATCCCAAGCAGTTTATATGGAAATGAAAATGCTAACACCATTGACCCTGTGCCAAGCCATGCTCTTGATTATGAGGGCCAAGCAGCTCCATCTGTAGCAGTTATAATAATTTAATAATTTTAGCCCTCACTTCATTTTAGGGGGAGCTGAGCCAGTGCCTACATAAAACATTATTAGAAATCATGACATTGCTCCCCCCTTTTCATCAGCTTGAGCATGGCCACCTGCACGGAAGAACATTATATATATGATGCTCCTAAGCCCCGTCTGCTCCCGCCTCCCGCGGCCGCGCCCGCGCCCTAGGGGTAAATCTAACGCTCACATCCAGAGTGCAGGAAAAATAAGCAAACACAGCAATTCAATTTTCAAACAGCATGCAGTGAAAACTACGAAAAGCTCCGGCACACAGCAGAAGATAAAACACAGCGGCCTAACCTAGATCTAGAAGTAGTGCCCTAGCAAACCATTCTGTGTGTGTGTAAGGCTTGTGTAGTTTGGATAGGTCATAGGCAGGGTAATTGGTTAAAATTGTCTAAAGTTCAAGTCTGTTGAAGGCCAGAAAAGGAAATTTTTGTTGAAATTCAAATATCAGTGAATTGGGGTGCATTTTAGTTAATATAGTTTGTTGATCAATTTTAGGAACTTAGGATGATGATGTTTGAAGTTAAAGTTACATTAGCCAATTTTGGAAAGTTCTAGGTCCTCCTAGGAACTAGACTAAGGGTCCAAAAAGTCACTATGGGAAAAAGGCTAAGTCTGGCTCTCCTATCACCTTAGGAAAGTATTAGACCTTAATACGAGTAGTTAGACAGGTAGTAGGCTGGAATCGGAGTTCTCTAGGCCAAGTTATGAATTTCTAAAGAAACCTAAAATTTTTAATAAATATCGGGTAATTAAGGGAATTTTCTAAATTTCCTAACAAAGGGCCCTTTTTTACTGTTTTGATCCAAATAAGCTCCAAACTGATTGGAATCACTCCCAAAGGTCAAGGATGACCTGAAAAAGTGATCCCAAGGGTTTGGAGAAGATTTGGGATTTTTAATAATTTTTAATAATTTGTTAGGGGCAAAACGGTAATTTCCACCTATGGTCAAATTAAGGGTCGACCTAGAGTCAAACTGAGGAGCCCTATTTATCTAAAGTCAAGGGTCAGATTCTGAACAAATCAAGCCAATATGGGTAATTTTCTGACTTAGGGTGTATTTATTGCATTTTTCGGAAGGTCTCGGGGCCTTATTTAGAATATTAATTATGGTTGGTTAATTAAGGGGTCTAACAAGCCCTAAAAATTCCTAGAAAATTCAGTTATGTTTTAGATGTCACTAAGTTTAAGTGTTGAGGTTTTGGTGTCAATCAGTGATCTATCCTAGCTCCTAGAAAACTTCTAAGTTCGCTAGACGGGTCCTTAATTATTGTCCTTAAGGTGTCACTACGTTATATGGGTTTAAACTGAAGTTCATACTAACCCTCAAGGTAGTAAATGCATGGAGTACATAAAAAAAAATAAACACGTCATGTCCTTAAATCTAGGAGAGCCTAAACTAAGTGCTTGTGGTGCGACGACCTACACATGCAATCTACGAAAGATAAAAAGTAAAGACACCTAAAGAAGGGATTAGTGAATGATTGGGACTCAACCATTCACTAACCCACTCCCCCATGATTGCTCTTCATTCATAGAACCTATGTCTAAAATTTCATACGATAGCGGGTTTTCCGGAATTAGGATTTAAAGTATATATAGTTTTAAAATACTTTTAAAAATACTTAAGGCTAAATAATTTTTTAGGAAAATAGATAATTCAAAATAAATCAATTTATAATAAATAGATATATTGGAGACCCGCTGACCACTCAATCGATATCTCGCAATGATTTGAAAATAATTTGTATTTTGAAAATAATTATTATACTAATTAAATAATAATTTAATAATCAAATATTGCTTAAAAAAAAAAAGAAATCTGCCAAAACAGTCAAAATCTGGGGCTGGAAATGGTTTCAAAACATAAAGCTCGTCTTGCTGAAAAGAACGAGGGGTCGCACATCGAAATCCGACTTAAAACGATGAAGATACGAAATTTACAAGTTCAAATACAATAAAATAATATTTTTAAAATAGTGCAGTTTCACTGTTTTTGAAATAACAGAAGATACAGACCAAATTTTCATCTGAAAATAGTTTTAAAATATGCAGAATTCAGAGTACATCCAAAACATGATGCTGTACGTCGACAGCGGACCTAAAATGACAAAGTTATGTAATTTTGAAGTTTAAGTATAATAAAAATACTATTTGAAAATAATCCAGTCTGCTGTTTTTCAAAATAAGTACATAAATACTAAAAATATTTGTGTAATGCAAACTCTAGGATGTGCAGAATCAAAATACGTTCAAAACAAGACGTTGTGCGTAAAAATCGGGCTTAAAACGAAGAAGTTATGAATTTTGCAAGTTCAAATACAATAAATAGATAAAAAAAATGATTTAAAAATAAATAATATTTAAAATAATAATAATAATAATAATTATTATTATTATTAAAGATAGTATGGAACAATACTTTAATAGTTATTAAATTTAAAGTAATCTAAAGTACATAATGACAATAATATTTTAAGTAATTTAATTAATTATAATAGTTAAAATAATATTTAAATAATAATAATAATAATAATAAAAAAAAAGTTATATATAAACATACTAATAATAATCATATAAATAATGAAAACATAAAACATTAACAAAAAGATTAAGAAATTAATTAATTATTATAATAAATACTTAAATAAATAAATAAAAATGCATAGAATAATATATATATATTTAAATAGTATTTTTACAATTTTATTAATTATTAAAAATGTATACATTATTTTTAAAAAAAATTTTTTCCTAGTGTAGAGAATGAAAATACGAATCCAACGAGGTGTTGTACGCGAAAATCGGACAAGAAACGAATTTTCTACGCATTTTAGAAGTTTTCTGATTTAAAATATATTAAAAATAAATTCTTTAATTTAAAATAACGGCGGCGGCGGTCAGCGCGCCACGTGGCGACATCCGGTTCGCTCCCGTAACCGCGGACGCGGTTTCCAATCATTGGCGATGATTGCGCGACGGCGCAATCATCGCCAATGATTGGCGGACGGCGCGGCGGCTGACTATCCGAGTCAGCAACGCGCTGCGCCGTCGGATCTCCCGCGTTTTGGATCAACGGGTGAGATCGCGCCGGACAGAGGGATTGACCGCGGGATCGGATCCGCGATCGGATTGAAGCCGCGGAACGGCTCTATCTCAGCCGTTGATCATGAGATCAACGGTTGCGATCCAGCCCAGACGGACGAACAGCCGAATCCGAGCCCTATCCCGTTTTTCGCCTCGTTCTCTCTCGATACTCCACTAAATTTCATGAAATTTTAAACTCGATATCTAGACACGAACAGAAATCATGGGGACGTGATATCTTGATCTAAAACACGCTATGTAAGATGCTATTTAACTCGAAGTGTTCTAACTAGGGTTCGCAATTTTACCGAAAATACTCGATGAAATCGAGAGATCTCTGGCTTGTTGCACTTGTAGACTGTCCACGCTCCTATTTGGAGAAGAAACCGCGTCTCGAAACGTCTTGGATCGGTCCCGAAACGTCTTAGAAGGTAGATCTCCTCGGGTGGCCGGAGATCTCGCCGGCGGCGGCTCGAGGTGGTCGGGATTTGGTAGGGGAATATGGGGAAGGGTCGTGGAAGCACTCTCACCAAATCTCAGGTGCTGCGAGTGCTTAGGGAGAGAACGAGAGCAAAAGTCCCTCCAAAAGACCTAATTTTGGGTATTTAAGGCTCCTAATCCTATGATCAACGGCTAGGATCGATCCTATATCAAATAGGAGGGAAAACTTTCAGATTAGGCCGTGGGTTTCGTTTGAAATCAAAGGGAATTAAATTAGAGCCTTAATTAGGGATTTAAATACATTTTAATGGGTTGATTTGACCCATTATGATTTGGATTGACCAAGTCACATGTTGACTTGGTCAACTCAGTCAAATAGGTCCAATGGGTATTGGGTTTGAGCCATGAAAGTGATTGGATTTGATTTAGGCTTTAAAAGGGCCTAATGGGTCAATTTGGTCAACCCTGGTTGACTTGGTCACCCTGGTTGACTCAGGGTCCGAGCTCGGGCTCAACAGACTCGACTCGACCCACTGAACCCAATGGGGAGGGCCATAAGGTCTGGCTCGGTCAAGTTGACCAAGTCAACTGTTCAGGCTCAAATCTGGGCAAAATCGAGGTCAACAAACGGACCCCCAACAGGAGTGGCGAACAACTAGTGAACCGCTCGTGTTGGCTTTGACCGACTAAGCCACAGAAAGTAAAGTGGAGAGCCCAAGTAAAAGAACGAAAGGGTATCAGCAAAGGTGGAAGAAGGTAGGAAACTCATCCCCTGACCTTATCCTACAACGAGGGTAGAGCCTAGGGGAGAGTGAAAACAGCAGTGCGCAGGCAAGGTATCACTGAAGCAGTGAACCAGTAGAAGGGTCTCCTCCCGGCCTTACCCCTCGACAAGGGTAGAGCCTAGGATAGAACCAACAGTAAAGATCACCTAAAAAGGTGAAAACAAAGTAAGGGAATTTTCTTATAGCCTTGTCTCGTAGCGAGGGCAGAGCAGAAAGGAGAATCAACAGGAAAGATCACCACTAAGGTGAAAAAGTAAGGTGGTATCTCTCCTTGCCTTATCCTATGGGGTGGGCAGAGCTAAAGAGAGAACCAAAAGTAGAGTAGTAAAAGCACACAAACTATCTGTCTGACTATATCGAATCAGCAGAGTAGAAGGTGAAGGGGGTCCCATCTCCTCCTGCCTATTTCAGGACAGTGGATTGGGGTGACTCAGTATCTGCATAACCAAATCGGGTCAGCAAACAAAGGAATCACAAAGCCTGGTGTTTTCCTAATCGGAACAAGACACTCAGGGAAAAGGGTGGCGAGGAGTTCCTGCCAGGTGCTCTGTCAGGCCCTCTCTACCAAGTAAGTCAAACCAGCTTCCTGTCTGTTCATTTCAAACAGCAGGATAGAAGGTGAAAAGATCCCATCTCCTCCTGCCTATTTCAGGACAGTGGATTGGGGTGACTCAGTATCTGTCTGATCAACTCAAGACAGCAAACAAAAGAGTCACAAAATCTGGTGCCTATTTGATCAGAATAGGACACTCAGGGAAAGAGGCGAGGAGTTCCTGCCAGGTGCTCTGTCAGGCCCTCTCTACCAAGTAAAATCAGCTACCCGCCTGACTGTATCTAGACAGCGGGGTGGAAAGTGAAAAGGATCCCGCCCCTCCTGATCCTTTCGGAACAGTGGATTGGGGTGACTCGATACTTCTGCCTGACCTCTGCAAAAGTAAAGAAGACACAAAATGGAAGCCTGCGTAGTCTTTTACAGGACATCCGAGTAAAGGGGTGTTGAGGAATTGCGCCTCCCAGGGACTCTGTCGGGATCACTCAACGGTAAAGTAAAACCAACTACCAGGCTGACCGCATCTGGACAGCGGGTAGAGGGTGAAAGGATCCCGCCCCTCCTGCTCCTTTCGGAACAGTGGATTGGGGTGGCCACTACTTCTGCCTGACCTCAGCAAGAAGCTCATGAACCACGAAATGGAAGCCTGCTTAGTCTTTTACAGGACATCCGAAGTAAAGGGTTGTTGAGGAATTGCACCTCCCAGGGACTCTGTCGGGCTCACTCAACGGTAAAGTAAAACCAACTACCAGGCTGACCGCATCTGGACAGCGGGTAGAGGGTGAAAGGATCCCGCCCCTCCTTCTCCTTTCGGAACAGTGGATTGGGGTGGCCACTACTTCTGCCTGACCTCAGCAAGAAGCTCATGAACCACGAAATGGAAGCCTGCTTAGTCTTTTACAGGACATCCGAAGTAAAGGGTTGTTGAGGAATTGCGCCTCCCAGGGACTCTGTCGGGCTCACTCAACGGTAAAGTAAAATCAACTACCAGGCTGACCGCATCTGGACAGCGGGTAGAGGGTAAAAGGATCCCGCCCCTCCTGCTCCTTTCGGAACAGTGGATTGGGGTGGCCACTACTTCTGTCTGACCTCAGCAAGAAGCTCATGAACCACGAAATGGAAGCCTGCTTAGTCTTTTACAGGACATCCGAAGTAAAGGAAAGAAACGTTGAGGAATCACGCCTCCCAGGGACTCTGTCGGGCTCACTCAACGGGTAAGCTTCGACATCTGCTGTAGCTAGTGCGGTCTTGCAGATGAAGAAGGGCTCAATACCCACCAGTCATTTCAACTGAGTGAATAAAGAGTTGGGCTCTGATGCCTGCTTGATCAGGACAGTGCAAACGAGAGCGTGGTGAGGAGTACCTGCTAGGTGCTCTGTCAGGTCCTCTCTACCAGGTAAACTCAACTATCTGTCTGTTCATTTCAAACAGCAGAATAGAAGGTCAAAAGTCACCTCGACATCAGCCCAACACGCATCTGTGTAGGGATGTGAGGGAAAAAGAGGTAAGTAAATGAGATAATTTTTAAGGGCAGAGCCACCTAGGGAACCCTTTCTAGCAATCTGATAACCACATGGTAGAGGACAAGTCGTCGTGGCCATGAGTATCCAAATGATGTCAAGATCTCCTAAAGAACCCCAACCCTACACAAAAAGGGGGAGAAGACATCAGAACGACATCTCTCAAGAAAGCTGGAAGAGATATACCCGCTGTAAAGTGTGTAAATGGGCGATCTCATTCCAAAGGAGTAAAATAAACTCGAGTAGCGAGGGGGCACCTCAACTACAGAAAGCAGGACTACGCCTGGTAAAACTAATCCTCAAAGAGGCTACAGTAGTGAACCCATACTAATTGATGGGGACCCTGTAAGAGGTAGAAACAAGATCAAAACATCCAAAGGACCTCTCCGGTAGCTAGGAGTCGGATCTCAATGGGAAACCAAGTGGTAAACGTATCTGAAAGAGCTGACTCTCTACTAGAGGATCAAAACTCAAGAAAAAGGTGGTGGTAGCATATAAGGTGTGATGCTCCACATCACCAGGTAAGAAAAAGAGCCAAAGTAGCGAGGGATCATTCTCTCTACCAAGGACAACGACTCTGAGTAAGTAAAATCTCACAGTAGTAACACCCACACAAACTAGTGGGACCCTGTGAAAAGTGAAAGTGACATCGACACATTCATAAGACTAACCCGGCGACTGAGCCTAGTGTATGAATGGTAGGGTAGGTCACGAAAAGGAGTAGGAGAACTGTTCTTCTGCTAGAAGCTCAAAGTTCTCAAAGTAGTGATGTTGATATCCGAGGCAAGGTATACTACATCACTACAAGAAAAACAATCTAGGTAGTAAGGGAACACACTCACTACCTGAGGATAGTAATCATGTACAAGATTAATAAAACATTAGAAGGGTCACAGTGGTAGCACCTACCCTGATCGGGTAGGACCCTGCGAGAAGTGAAAAACAACCAAACAACATCCGTAGGGCTACTCTAGCAGCTAAGAGTAGGGAACGAATGCTGAAAGTGAGTGAGTAAAGGGACTAGGGAGCTGATCTTCTACTAGAAAAGCTAAGCTCCTGAGGATGTGATGCTAACACCTGAGAGAAGGTGTACTACATCACAGCTAAGAAAACAACTCTGAGGTGACAAGGGAGCACATCTGACACCTAATCTGATAATCATGAGTAAGATTTATGATTATCATAAGACCACAGTGGTAACACCTACCCTAATCAGGTAGGACCCTGTGCGAAGTGGGGGTAACACTGCCACATTCATATGACTACTCTTGGCAGCTCAGAGTAATTCATAAATGGGAGGTAGACTGCCAAAAGAAGGCAGCATGGGGCGATCTCTTCTCAGAAAGATCTAAGCCCAAAAAGTAGTGATGGTTACATCTCAAAACATAATGTACTACATCACTAACGGAGGAATGCATTCAAAATCATATAAGTTAATCGACCAACTAAGTGGGAACTCGGACTTGAGGAGATCGTCAAAACACTCTCAAGGGAGGAGAAAGAGAAATTTTTGGGGAATTTGAGCTCTTAAAGAGTTTTACCGAGTTCCTCCTGCGACAAGGGCAACCGGATTTTTGTACTCCTAAGAGCTTCCCGTTTTTTTTTTTTTTTTTAATTTTTTTTTAGACCCTGATCATATTCGCCACATAAACAGAACTGGGAAATTTGTGCTTTTGGAGAGTTTTACCGGGTTCCTCCTACAACAAGGGCAACCGGTTTTGCTCTACTAAGAGCTCCCCTCCTTTATCACACATAAATTTTTAAATTTGGAGGTAGTTGATGGTTTTGGTAATCCAGACCACACCTGGGACGACAGGTGAAACTGGGGAGCACAATCATATAGAAATTGATGTACAACTGAAATTATCATTATGATAGAGGATCAACACTACCATATTTATCTAGTATGGAATGGTGTGGACCCTGTATCCTATCTCAAAAGAGTCTAAACCCATGACTCTAACATCCTTGATCACATTCAACTCATCTGAATGGACTAGGGACTACATCTATCAGATCAGGACTGATAGGAAAAAGAAACTCAATTTGGGATAGTAAATCTCCATCACCATACCTGACTGTCATGGAGTGGTGTGGACCCAGCATCACCTCTCAAAAATCTAGACTCAAACTACTGGTTTTGATATCCCAGACCACACCTGGGGCGACAGGTGAAACTGGGGGACTAAGCCCCACAAAGGGGAGAACGAACTAAAAATTCTATGCGATAGCACCAACGTGATTGGCGCGCACAGACAAAAGTACAAAACATCCCTACGGCGTATTGGTGTATCACCTCTAAGGATAACTTCATACTCTTCTAAGCGACGTCGCGTGGTAGAGGACAAATCGTCGTGGCCACGTAGACTGCTGAAAAGTAAAAGAGATCCTTTTAGGAGTTACATATACAGAGGGATATCTACAGGCGGTAGGGAGGCTCCCCTGTGAAGTACTAGACTCAGGCATAGTACTTTTTCAAGTACTGTCCATTGATGATAGGCATCGGATGAACGCCATTTGCATCAACAAGTAGGTAGGCACCACCTTCATAAACTTGCTCTACAGCGAAGGGGCCTTCCCAAACAGGCTCAAACTTACCACCTCGCCGACGGTGCGAGATGATAGGCCTGCGCAAAACAAGGACTAACTCGCCTACCCGAAAGGCACAGGGTCTAACAAGGCGCTCGTAGTGCCGTGTCATTCGGGCCTGGTATAGCTTAAGGCACTGATAAGCTCGTAAGCGAAGCTCATCTAAACCATCAAGCTCTTCCATCCTCAGTCGGGCATTATCTTCCTCAGATAGATTACAACTAACTGCTACACGTAGTGAGGGGAGCTCGACCTCCAGTGGGAGGGCTGCTTCAGTCCCAAAAGCTAAAGCATATGGGGTGGACTGGGTAGGAGTATGGTAGGTAGTCCTATATGCCCATAATGCTTCAGGTAACTTATCATGCCATTCTCTCTTGTTTGCAACAAGGATTTTTCTTATCAGTTGCACAAGAGTCTTATTAAATGCCTCTGTCAAGCCATTGGCTTTAGGATAGTAAATTGACGAGTATCGCCAATTAATATTATGGCGGCGGGCAAATCTGGCAATTTTGGTGCTTCTAAAGGACGGGCCGTTATCTGAGATTATACGGCACGGAACACCAAAGCGATAAACAACGTTATCGCGAAAGAAGCGCATCACATCTTCTGATTTAACTTCCTTAAGTGGGACAGCTTCTGCCCACTTAGAGAAGTAATCAGTGGCGGCTAAAATGAACCTATGACCCTTAGAGGAAGGAGGGTCTATAGGACCCACCACATCCGTGCCCCAGCCCTCAAATGGCCAAGAAGAAACAGTAGGGTGCAACGGACTAGGGGGTTGATGAATCACTGTGCCATGAATCTGGCATTGGTGGCATCTCTTAGCGTGCTCCATACAATCGTGGATCATAGTCGGCCAGTAGTAACCAAGGCGTTTAATTTTGCCTTTCATTTTAGGTCCAGACTGATGGGCACCACAAAGCCATTCATGTATCTCGCTCATGACTCTTTTAGCCTCTTCTTTACTGAGACATCTCAACCACATTTGGTCAAAAGAGCGTCGATACAGAGTTTCATTTACATAGGCGAATGATAAGGCTCTCTTTCTAATTTGAGCAGCGAGAGACTTATCATCTGGAAGCCTACCATGTTTCAAATACTCTATGAAGGGTTCTCTCCAATCTGACTCCTCATCCACAGCAAACACTGCAAGTGTCTGATTGGGAGTAGACAAGTCCGCGGGGCACAGAGCTTGACGATACTGGACAATAATAGGCACTGGATTTCCAGTAGGGTCAGCTAATTCTTTTGCTAACTTGGCCAATGCATCTGCTTTTCCATTTTCAGATCTAGGGACTTTGGCCAAAGTTACTTCTGGTATTAAGCTCAGGAGCTCCATTGCTTTATTATGATATGGAATGAGCTCAGGCTTAAGTACTTTGTAGACTCCAGCTACTTGATTGATTATCAGTTGGGAGTCTCCAAAAATCTTCACCCGCGTAAGACTCATCTGAATGGCTAACTCTAACCCAAAATCAGAGCTTCGTACTCAGCTTCATTATTAGTACGAGGTTCTGATAAACTATAGGAGTACTGTAGAGTCTGACCCTCAGGAGACACACAAATCAAGCCTAATCCTACCCTAACTGTAGGAGTTTCATTTGGATTTAAAGCTTTAACGGATGACGCACCGTCGAAGTAAAACTCCCAAGTAGGGGACTCCTGTTCCTCCACACTCATGATGAATTCATCAGGTAGTTCATCATTGAGTGGGGAATCAGCAGGGATCGGGTGATCGGCCAAAAAGTCAGCTAGAGCCTGTCCTTTGACGGCCCGCTGAGGAACAAAAGTAATATCAAATTGCAGTAGTATCATAGACCATCGTGCTAGACGACCTGAAAGGGTCGGACGGGTCATCAAGTACTGCAATGGGTTGACTCGAGAGATCAGATTGATCTTATGTGATAGCATATAATGCCTGAGCTTCTATACCGCGAAGATCAAGGCTAAACATTGCTTTTATATCGCTGGGTACTTAAGCTCTGCAGGTATCAGTCGCCTGCTGAGGTAGTACAAGGCATTCTCCTTGCCTTCCTCATTCTCTTGAGCCAACAACGCACCTAAAGACTCATCCAGGGCCGTAGTGTAGAGAATCAACGGCCTACCTGGGATAGGTGCAGCTAAAACAGGGGGGTTCATCAGGTAGCGCTTTATGCTCTCAAAGGCCTCCTGACAACTCTCATCCCAATGGAATCGGGCATCCTTTTTCACTAGTGCAGAGAAAGGATGACACCTACCAGAAAGATTGGAGATAAATCTCCGCAGAAAAGCTAGTTTACCCTGAAAGGATCTCAACTGGGTAAGACTCTTAGGAGGTTTTAAATCTACTATGGCCTTGATCATAGAGGGATCTATCTCAATGCCACGGTAGCGAACCATGAACCCTAAGAACTTTCCTGCATTGACTCCAAATGCGCATTTTAAAGGATTCATCTTTAAATCAAATTCGCGCAGACGTTCAAAAACGATTCGCAGATCTCTGAGGTGATCTTCGCGGACCTTGCTTTTGACAACCAAATCATCCACATAGCATTCAACTTGCTCATGTATCATCTCATCAAAGATGACAGTCATGGCACGTTGATAGGTGGCCCCGGCATTCTTGAGACCGAATGGCATCACCTTGTAACAAAAGACACCTATAGGTGTCCGAAAAGCGGTAAACTTCTCATCCTCAGGGTCCATCTTTATCTGATTGTAACCAGATGAACCATCCATGAATGAGAAGATGCTATGGGATGATGCTATATCCACCATAAGCTCTGGAATGGGGAGAGGAAAATCATCCTTAGGACATGCCTTGTTCAAATCACGGAAGTCGATACAGACTCGTATCTGTCCGCTCTTCTTCCGGACTGGAACAATGTTGGCAAGCCATGTTGGGTACTTCTCTTCCCTAATGAAACCAGCTTCTATAAGCTTCTTGGTTTCAGCGATCACCTGTTGTTCAATTTCCAACCTCATCCTACGAGGTGCTTGTTTAACAGGGACTGCGTCAGACTTAATGGCTAACTTATGGACTGCTACCTCTGGATTTAGACCAGGCATCTCGGTGTAGTTCCAGGCAAAACAGTCCCTAAACTCTGATAGTAACTTGATGTATTCTTGAGCATCTGAATCAGACAATTGGGCACTATGAAAAATAGGCCTAGGGTGTGACTCAGTGCCTAAGTTTACCTCACATAGTTCGTCCATGGCTGAAGTGGCGCCATCTTCAAACTCTTGTGGAGCATCAAGTATTCTATCATCGCCACTATCCGGGTCTTCTTCGTCGGCAAGAGAAACGACCGGATAGGCGTGGGAAATGACACGAATGCTGGCATCACTGGACTGATTTAACCCCATGTAACCTACGCCTCCTAGACCTTGGGGGAAATCAGTCCGCCAGACTCGGGCCTGCTGTAGGGCTTCTTCATCGGGCAAAGTGGAACGAACGAGACCTCGCTCGACAAAGCTCTCTACAGTAGGTGAAAAGTAACGAGGGGCACTCCTGACCTCTATATCCATAGCGGTCTCCTCTAAATCCTGTCTCACAGGACCCAGTGGTGCACCTATACTACGGGGTACAGAGGGACATTCCCTAGGTCGGGGTGGCCCAAATGTGTCGTACAAGCGAGGTATGGGGTTGTGGCTACCCCAAATTGTGTCATTGTTATCAACTATGGGAGCGTCAGAAGATCTTTGACTGGAATCCCCAACTCCTATTCCGCGTATCTGATGGAGGGAAGGTTGTCTGGTAGTAGTCTGACGTCGGAAGTCTTCTTCCTCGTCTGAGCTAATATCAATAACCAATCCACCTTCAGGTATTAAATGGCTACAAAGAGTAGGTAGTGAATCATAGCCCGCGGAATAGGGAGGTGGTGAAGTGACAGGACGCTGAAGAATATCGATCATTTCATCGTCAGAAGAGTCGGACTCTACAGTCAAAGAAGAAGTGTAAAGGTTAGGGGGAGGAGGTGTACGAGTGTCGTGATTCCGCGGCTCGCGGATCGCAACTCTACCTCTCCCTCTACTCCTACCTCCCCTGCCTCTACTAGGGGGAACGTCGTGCCTCACTGCCAACTGAGAGGGCTCTCCATCAGAATGGGCAGTGGGAACACCTGGCTCGATACCAACCTGTGATGGACCCTGTACTGACGATTGTATAGGACCCTGTGCAGGTGGCTGCGTAGGACCCTGTACAATAGTATCAGGTATCACTGGGGACTGAGTAGGTGGAGCTCTACGAGTCTTCCGAGGTACGTAGTACTCGGCATCATCGTACATAGAGATCTCATGCACAGAAAAGGGCTGGGTATCTCCAGGGATGATATACTCAACGTCATTCCTCAGAAACTTCATGCATTGGTGCAAAGTAGAGGGCACCATTCCATACTCATGGATCCAAGGCCTTCCTAAGAGAGCCTTGTATGAAGTGTCAGCCTCAATCACATGAAACTTTGCCTCAGTTAGAAAATTTCCAAATTTCAGAGGCAGGGTGATAGACCCTAGAGCTCGTTGGCCTTGGTCATTGAAGCCCTTTAACATGATCTTGTCGGAAGTGAGCTTCAGATGACCTAGGGAGAGGCTCTTCAAAGTCTCATGGGTTAGTATGTTTACTGAAGCTCCTTGATCTATGAGGACCCTATTCAACTCATAACCATTGACTTCAGCAGTGACATACAAGGGACGATTGTGCTCAGTGGTCCCTAACAGGAGGTCACAACTAGAGAAAGTGATGCATGGCGTATTGTATAAATGCCATGCCCTATCATCAGGATCGGAAGTAAAGAATGCCTGGTAGGTCTCTGGTTCAAGCAGGGCTTTTACCAGTGTCTCTCTCAAGTCGGGTGACAACATCAAAGCATCATAGACACTAAGAAGGGAAGGAATTTTCCTTAGATGAGCCAACACATTATAATAAACTTTCAGCTGAGGGCCTTTCCCTTTCTCCTTAGGCTGCTCCTGGGAGGAAGGGATAGGATCATCCTGCTGGGTAATGATATTCTTATCTTTTGTATTTTTAGCCAACCTGGGTGGAAGAACCTTCCCTGAACGCAAATGAACTTCCTGTATTGAGTCATCCTCAACAGGAGATTCCTTTGGTTCAGGGGTGGTGGCGGGTGTTGGTTCTAAGGCAAGTACTGGGAGTGGGTTCTTGGACTCATCATCTGAATCCATGTAACATCCACCCTCTGGAATTATAAAAACAGGTTCTTCATCAGACTCAAACTCATCATTAGAATCATCCATATTATAAGAAACATGTAGTACTGAGGAAGAGCGAGTGCTAGAAGAAGAAAAACTAGAAGTAACAGTAAAAACATAAGTAGAAGGTACAGAAGACCAAAAGTACTCAGAATCATCTTCTATTTTTATTTCCTCATCAAATGAAGGGAGAACAAAGTCCTTCAGCGTAAGTGCTGGAAGGAACCCTATCTTCCCCTCTGCAGTTACAACATACTTTTCTCTTTCATACATTTTTTTATTACATCCAGAAGAAGAAAAAGTAGAAGAGGAAATGTGCTTATCTAGCACTACAACAGAAGGAGAAAAAGAGGAAGAAAGTGCTGGAGTGGTAACTGCAGCGGCAACTGTCAACTTGGCCTGAGGTGGCCTACTCTCAACTGCCTCTAAGCTCTGAACTGCTCTATCTATCATCCTCTTGGTCTTCCTGGAAAGTGAGATCTGCCAATCATCATCAAAACTCGTGGGTAAACTGCTAGTAGTGCCCTGAGCATCACTCTGACAATCACTGGGGCTGGAGACTAGCTGAACTGTCTGAGGGGCCTTGCCCTTGGGCTGCACTAGATCGCTGTCCTGAAGGCGTATCTGTCCTGTGCTCATCAGTCTCTCTACTCTATCCTTGAAGACATAGCAGTCTTCCAACACATGTCCGACATGTTTGTGGTAAGGACAGTAAAGAGGGTGCTCAGCCTGACCCTCCTCCTCTGCTCTACTGCTCTCGGGGAATACCAACAGATTGTTTTTAGTAAGGAACCTAAAAATTTTCTTCACACTCTCCCTCTTAAAGGTATATTCCTTCCTAAGCTTCTCCTGCAGGTACTGCTGACTCTCTGGAGTTCTGCGGGAGGTCCTGGGCTATCCCCCTGGCTGGTCAACTGAGTAAGACCTGCTGGCTAAGTGTGGCTGACTAGCTGGTCGTGGCTGCTGGGGTACTGAAGTGACTAAGGGCTTCTTGCCCTTATCTGATGGTCCCTGAGTACTGTGAACCTCTCCTCTCCTAGGTGGAGGTGCCCCTAAAAATTCCTGCCGCTGAGGTCAGCGCAAAGGCTGACTCTCAACCTTAGGAGGGACTGCAGCGGGTATGCTGTCCTGTAGGCTGGTGACCTTAGTGAGGAGCTTCTGAAAGGTTCTAATGATGAAACCCTTCAGGTATGGTGCTATTGGACCATCTATGTTCTTCAACAAGATCTCAACTGCATGCTGCTCCTGTAACTGTGGCTCGCACTGCAAACTGAGATTCCTCCACCTGACTATGTAATCTGTGAGACTCTCTCTGGGACGCTGCCTGGTCACCACTAGCTCTCCCACTGTAACTCTGTGCTAATAAACCTCTGCACAAACAGCTGCTCCAACTCTGCAAAGGTCCTGACTGAGTCGTTGGGGAGGTCGGCGTACCAAGCAAACGCCACCCCCGCCAAGCTGCTGACGAACAACCTCAACATCAGTGGATCACTCCCTCCTATATTGCAACATATGGCTCGGTACTGAGCCACATGCTGCCTCGGGTTCCCAAACCCGTCAAAAACTCTGAACCTAGGAGGGATAAAACCAGGGGGGTAAGGCTCCTGCTCGTACTCTACAGGGTAAGAACGCCCCCTGCTAACTGACTCTCCAGTCTTCCTAGAGGAAATCGCCTGCTCTACCTTCTGGGCTATCAAATCCTGGATCTGACCTGCTGACATCTGAGCTAGCTGACTCTGAACTGAAGTAGTGTAAGGAAGTACCGTGGGTGGTGCTGGGACTACTCTCTGGACCCTGTCCACTCCTACGGGGTCTACTGTAGCAGGTGGTACTACTGGCTGCTCTCTGGAGGTACTGGTAGCTGCTACACCTGTCACCTGAGGCATCGCCCCCAGAGCTGTCAACTGTGCTGTCATGGCTGCCATGGCTCTGGCCATCTCCGCCATCTGTGTCTGTAAGTGTAGAGCGGTAGCATCCGTGTCAACTGATCTGGGAGATCCACCCACCTCGGGCTCTCCCTGCTCATCCTGGTCCTCGGGCTCTCTCTCATCCGAGTGACCTCTGCGGGTAACCACACAAACCCGGTGTACTGGTACCTCCTCCTCCAACTCATCTGCTAGTGTGTCATCGTTTTCCAAGAAATGTTGTTGGAGGGCTGCTATGTACGGACTCATAGGGGAACCAATCCTATGAGGGCTACGGACTAGCTGTGTCTCATCCCGCTCCGGGGATCTATCTGGAGTAGGTACAACATCCTCATCGCACATCATCGGGACTGCCTCTGTCTCGGAAGTAACTGCTACATCCATCAAATCACCTACATCATCAAACTGCTCTGCATCTGACGGTGGTGCTGCCTCTACGGGCTCAACTGGGTCGACAGGGGTGTCCGCCTGCCGACGCCTCCAAACCCACCTCCTACGGTGGGGTGCTGCACGGGCAGCTGGCTGCTCTGGGACTGCAACCTCTGAACTGACCTGAGGCTGGGCAGGCCTCCGCTGCTGTCTCCGTCCTCGACGACGTGGGCGTCATCCTGCAGCAGGAGTAACCGCCGGGGGTCTGACTACTGGAACTGTATCTGTAGGCTGCTGAGCTATCTGACCCCTCTGCCAGCTGTAAAGCCTCCTAGTAGTCTGTCCTCGCAACTGAAAGGTGGCCCGAGAAATCTGACGGAGTAACTTCTGCCGATCGACAGGACCCCTACCGCTTGCTAGGCGGACGATGTTTCGAATCCTCTGGGTGAGGGCTCGAACACCAGCGTCTCTAGGGATCCTAGCACGGGGTAGGGTAGTGGTAACAGGAGGAGCCGCCGCAATGTGGGCAACGTCCTCCTCGTCCCCACTATGTGTCAACGGAGAAAAGCGTCCTCCCTGTACTGCCTCAATCTCGGGAGCCACTACAACCTCTGGAGCTGGCACAACTGCAACTCGTCGTGGCCTCCGCTGCCTGGGAGCCACTGTCCTCTCAACTAGCTCCTAGTGAGCTATAGCATCAGCCATCTGCTGCCTCTCTGTCTCTGACGCAGCTAAACGAAGTCTCCTGTTCCTATTCCTCCTGGCCCTTCTCCCAAGGCCGGAGGTGAAAGAGGAAGGAACATCAGAACCGGGAGCAGGAACAACGGGAAGTGTCGGGGTCTGCCCAACAACCTCAGGGTGAGAAAGTCGGGCAAAAACAGAAACCCGACCGGTGGAAGGCGAAGGCACCTCGGTCTGGGCACCCCTCTTCCTGGTGGAAGTGGGAGGGGGAACCCGAACACGAGGTACTTCCGCTGGGACAGCGGGAGTAACAGTAGCAGCAGGCTGCCGGCGCTGAGGGGCCGGAGCAACCTGTGCTGCAGGAGCGGCCGGCACTGGACGCCGGACCACTGGACGAACAGGGGGAACTACAGCAGGCTGCCTGCGCTGAGGGGCTGGGGCAACCTGTACAGCAGGAGCGACAGGCACTGGACGCCTGACCGCTGGAACAGAAAGTGGCCTAGGCACTGGTCGCCTAGCCAAAGGGCGCACTGGCTGCGCAGGAACAGGAACAGGACGTGGTGCTCGGACTGGGCGCCGAGCAGCAGGACGTCCAAACGGGCGCATGACTGCGCGTCCTCTCCTCTGTGGAGGAGAGAATGCCGCAGCCTCTGCCGGGGTCGGCCCGCCAAGGGTGACGAAGGCCGAGTCAGTGAAGGAACCAAAAGTGATTCCTCCCACTGGCGGACTAGCGAGCAGGGACTCAGGGAGAGTCACCTGCGCGTCCGAACCAAAAGCGAACGTAACTGAAGGTACGAAGGAAGCCATGGCACTGCTGCCAAGAAAAGAAAGTGAAAAGGTCAGTAAGAATGTAAATAAAGAAAGAATGGACGAGTAAGGATGTGATAGGATAGATAGGAATAGATAAAGGACGGAATAGCCAGTGAGGCTGGAAAGGAGTAGAGTAGGGGAACCCTAGCTACAGGGAAAGAAACCCTAACTAAGGAAAGACTCTAACTAAGAGTGGGACGGACCTAATCTAAGGAGTACCAATCCCTGGAGTACACACAAGAAAGGATAATATAGAATCCAAAGATGGAGAGAGAAACTGGTCCCACCGTGGTCGCCAGAAACCTGTGGACCTCCGAAAGGAACACCGCGCAAACGGGTCGATTGGAAGGGCAGATTGGATCGTGCATACGACTAGCCATTGAAGATGGAGGCTGACGCCAACATACCTCGATGGATAGTAATATACCCGACCTAGTCACGGGTTTCCCCCACCCGATGCAAGAGCTCGAATGGGGTTTAGTAGATTGTGGGGGCCAAGTTTCCCACGGGCGCAAGCCCCCGTGGTTAATTACATCCCAGGGCGGAGCCTGAGAACACTCTCGATTAAGGATCATACATTATCCTCTCCTAAAGTGGGATCGGCACAAGGGTATAGACTAGGAAATCCTACTCAAAGGTAAGAAAGGTCCGAAAGGGCTGAATCAACATGCGTGGCTCATACCAGCATTCAGAGGCTCTAGGGTACTAAGGAGAAACTGGAGAAAATAAAACCAAACACTCAATCACATGCGTGAGAGAAGGGATGGAGGTGGCGTCATCCTGTGACGCGGATAAGTAGGATTTATAGTCCCTGAAAGGAAGGGACCTACCTACTATTTAAGGCTTACTACGAGACCGAATGTAGTAGCCCCGAATCTTAAATCTAGTTTGAACTTAGTGTTCGACACACACTAAGACCAGTGTCCTAGCTAATGCGATGCAAAGATCTGGACTTATCCCGGCCTGGATTGGGGGAGCCAGCTAACCACCTAATCGATTTAAAACCATGCTGTCAAGTCAATTATGAAAGATGGGTGGGTGGTACAGTTATTGGAAGTAAGACCGACATCTAGAGAATTTCCTAAGTGGTCCTGGACTTATGTTGGGTGAATGCCCCTAGCTAATGCAATTAAATTTTAATTAGTTGGTTACTAATGCAATGCATGCTAGTTGAAATGTCAGCTCATGAATGCTTTGGATTTTAAAAACATGCTTAATATAAAATAATTTTTAGAAAAGACTGAGTCTCCCTAGGTCCGGCACTTCATCCTCATAGGCCAGATTATCCGGACTCTACCCGCAGGCAGGGAGATGTCTTATAACAAGGAAAGAAGAAATGCAGTAATATGCATGCGACCCCGGACGATTCCGGCAGTTCCCTAGGTTCGTTAAGTTTCTATGTTATTTAAAGTCTTAAAATATTAGAAAATTAGTTATGAGTATAAAAATTTTTATAATCCTTAAAGAGCCTAACGATATCCAGGCGAAAACAAAAGTCGGCATGCAATGAATAAACCTAGAAAAAGCAGATATTTCTACTGCGCAATCAGATAAACACATCAATATAAATCCAACTAATCAAGTAAATGTCCATAGGCCAACTGCCCTTTAATTACAACCCAGGGTATGCAGAAAAGTAAAGTGGCCGGGCGCCACTGCCAACAACCCGGATTTCTAAGCCTATGACAGACGCCAACAACTTTGAGTGGGATATTGGGTCTACAATCTTCAATATCTTCAGTCTCCTGTGTACCCTCTCCTTGGACTCCTTGGATCACTCCTCCTTGGACTCCTTGGATCTGTCGTGGCTTGAATATCCAAACGAAGAGACAATTCCCCCTAGTATGGGTGTATTGCCTTTTATCTTTGGATATCTAAAGCCATCCAGCTCGATCTTCCAAATGGAAGAAGACTCTCCCCTTAGGGATGCCTTCTTCTTTTAGAATTCAAGCTGGATAAGAATATCCCAACTCAAAGGTTGTTTTCACAACTCTTAACAATTATTACATACAAATTTACATAAATTGAAAGCAGTAAATCTAAGAATCACTGCAAGGTTATCCTAGTAAAAATCATCCCAAGCAGTTTATATGGAAATGAAAATGCTAACACCATTGACCCTGTGCCAAGCCATGCTCTTGATTATGAGGGCCAAGCAGCTCCATCTGTAGCAGTTATAATAATTTAATAATTTTAGCCCTCACTTCATTTTAGGGGGAGCTGAGCTAGTGTCTGCATAAAACATTATTAGAAATCATGACATTGCTCCCCCCTTTTCATCAGCTTGAGCATGGCCACCTGCACGGAAGAACATTATATATATGACGCTCCTAACCTAGGGGTAAATCTAACACTCACATCCAGAGTGCAGGAAAAATAAGCAAACACAGCAATTCAATTTTCAAACAGCATGCAGTGAAAACTACGAAAAGCTCCGGCACACAGCAGAAGATAAAACACAACGGCCTAACCTAGATCTAGAAGTAGTGCCCTAGAAAACCATTCTGTGTGTGTGTAAGGCTTGTGTAGTTTGGATAGGTCATAGGCAGGGTAATTGGTTAAAAT
The DNA here is from genome assembly GCA_016618105.1 of Dendrobium huoshanense. Taxonomy (NCBI): domain Eukaryota; kingdom Viridiplantae; phylum Streptophyta; class Magnoliopsida; order Asparagales; family Orchidaceae; genus Dendrobium; species Dendrobium huoshanense. The sequence goes on from CM028355.1 coordinate 4,208,438, forward strand.
TGTCTAAAGTTCAAGTCTGTTGAAGGCCAGAAAAGGAAATTTTTGTTGAAATTCAAATATCAGTGAATTGGGGTGCATTTTAGTTAATATAGTTTGTTGATCAATTTTAGGAACTTAGGATGATGATGTTTGAAGTTAAAGTTACATTAGCCAATTTTGAAAAGTTCTAGGTCCTCCTAGGAACTAGACTAAGGGTCCAAAAAGTCACTATGGGAAAAAGGCTAAGTCTGGCTCTCCTATCACCTTAGGAAAGTACTAGACCTTAATACGAGTAGTTAGACAGGTAGTAGGCTGGAATCGGAGTTCTCTAGGCCAAGTTATGAATTTCTAAAGATCGGGTAATTAAGGGAATTTTCTAAATTTCCTAACAAAGGGCCCTTTTTTACTGTTTTGATCCAAATAAGCTCCAAACTGATTGGAATCACTCCCAAAGGTCAAGAATGACCTGAAAAAGTGATCCCAAGGGTTTGGAGAATATTTGGGATTTTTAATAATTTTTAATAATTTGTTAGGGGCAAAACGGTAATTTCCACCTATGGTCAAATTAAGGGTCGACCTAGAGTCAAACTGAGGAGCCCTATTTATCTAAAGTCAAGGGTCAGATTCTGAACAAATCAAGCCAATATGGGTAATTTTCTGACTTAGGGTGTATTTATTGCATTTTTCGGAAGGTCTCGGGGCCTTATTTAGAATATTAATTATGGTTGGTTAATTAAGGGGTCTAACAAGCCCTAAAAATTCCTAGAAAATTCAGTTATGTTTTAGATGTCACTAAGTTTAAGTGTTGAGGTTTTGGTGTCAATCAGTGATCTATCTTAGCTCCTAGAAAACTTCTAAGTTTGCTAGACGGGTCCTTAATTATTGTCCTTAAGGTGTCACTACGTTATATGGGTTTAAACTGAAGTTCATACTAACCCTCAAGGTAGTAAATGCATGGAGTACATAAAAAAAAATAAACACGCCATGTCCTTAAATCTAGGAGAGCCTAGACTAAGTGCTTGTGGTGCGACGACCTACACACGCAATCTACGAGAGATAAAAAGTAAAGACACCTAAAGAAGGGATTAGTGAATGATTGAGACTCAACCATTCACTAACCCACTCCCCCATGATTGCTCTTCATTCATAGAACCTATGTCTAAAATTTCATACGATAGCGGGTCTTCCGGAATTAGGATTTAAAGTATATATAGTTTTAAAATACTTTTAAAAATACTTAAGGCTAAATAATTTTTTAGGAAAATAGATAATTCAAAATAAATCAATTTATAATAAATAGATATATTGGAGACCCGCTGACCACTCAATCGATATCTCGCAATGATTTGAAAATAATTTGTATTTTGAAAATAATTATTATACTAATTAAATAATAATTTAATAATCAAATATTGCTTAAAAAAAACGAAATCTGCCAAAACAGCCAAAATCAGGGGCTGGAAATGGTTTCAAAACATAAAGCTCGTCTTGCTGAAAAGAACGAGGGGTCGCACATCGAAATCCGACTTAAAACGACGAAGATACGAAATTTACAAGTTCAAATACAATAAAATAATATTTTTAAAATAGTGCAGTTTCACTGTGTTTGAAATAACAGAAGATACAGACCAAATTTTCATCTGAAAATAGTTTTAAAATATGCAGAATTCTGAGTACATCCAAAACATGATGCTGTGCGTCGACAGCGGACCTAAAATGACAAAGTTATGTAATTTCGAAGTTTAAGTATAATAAAAATACTATTTGAAAATAATCCAGTCTGCTGTTTTTCAAAATAAGTACAGAAATACTAAAAATATTTGTGTAATGCAAACTCTAGGATGTGCAGAATCAAAATACGTTCAAAACAAGACGTTGTGCGTAAAAATCGGGCTTAAAACGAAGAAGTTATGAATTTTGCAAGTTCAAATACAATAAATAGATAAAAAAAATGATTTAAAAATAAATAATATTTAAAATAATAATAATAATAATAATTATTATTATTAAAGATAGTATGGAACAATACTTTAATAGTTATTAAATTTAAAGTAATCTAAAGTACATAATGACAATAATATTTTAAGTAATTTAATTAATTATAATAGTTAAAATAATATTTAAATAATAATAATAATAATAATAATAATAATAAAAGTTATATATAAACATACTAATAATAATCATATAAATAATGTAAACATAAAACATTAACAAAAAGATTAAGAAATTAATTATTATTAATTATTATAATAAATACTTAAATAAATAAATAAAAATGCATAGAATAATATATATATATATATATTTAAATAGTATTTTTACTGTTTTATTAATTATTAAAAATTTTTCCTAGTGTAGAGAATGAAAATACGAATCCAACGAGGTGTTGTACGCGAAAATCGGACAAGAAACGAATTTTCTACGCATTTTAGAAGTTTTCTGATTTAAAATATATTAAAAATAAATTCTTTAATTTAAAATAACGGCGGCGGCGGTCAGCGCGCCACGTGGCGACATCCGGTTCGCTCCCGTAACCGCGGACGCGGTTTCCAATCATTGGCGATGATTGCGCGACGGCGCAATCATCGCCAATGATTGGCGGACGGCGCGGCGGCTGACTTATCCGAGTCAGCAACGCGCTGCGCCGTCGGATCTCCCGCGTTTTGGATCAACGGGTGAGATCGCGCCGGACAGAGGGATTGACCGCGGGATCGGATCCGCGATCGGATTGAAGCCGCGGAACGGCTCAATCTCAGCCGTTGATCATGAGATCAACGGTTGCGATCCAGCCCAGACAGACGAACAGCCGAATCCGAGCCCTATCCCGTTTTTCGCCTCGTTCTCTCTCGATACTCCACTAAATTTCATGAAATTTTAAACTCGATATCTAGACACGAACAGAAATCATGGGGACGTGATATCTTGATCTAAAACACGCTATGTAAGATGCTATTTAACTCGAAGTGTTCTAACTAGGGTTCGCAATTTTACCAAAAATACTCGATGAAATCGAGAGATCTCTGGCTTGTTGCACTTGTAGACTGTCCACGCTCCTATTTGGAGAAGAAACCGCGTCTCGAAACGTCTTGGATCGGTCCCGAAACGTCTTGGAAGGTAGATCTCCTCGGGTGGCCGGAGATCTCGCCGGCGGCGGCTCGAGGTGGTCGGGATTTGGTAGGGGAATATGGGGAAGGGTCGTGGAAGCACTCTCACCAAATCTCAGGGGCTGCGAGTGCTTAGGGAGAGAACGAGAGCAAAAGTCCCTCCAAAAGACCTAATTTTGGGTATTTAAGGCTCCTAATCCTATGATCAACGGCTAGGATCGATCCTATATCAAATAGGAGGGAAAACTTTCAGATTAGGCCGTGGGTTTCGTTTGAAATCAAAGGGAATTAAATTAGAGCCTTAATTAGGGATTTAAATACATTTTAATGGGTTGATTTGACCCATTATGACTTGGATTGACCAAGTCACATGTTGACTTGGTCAACTCAGTCAAATAGGTCCAATGGGTATTGGGTTTGAGCCATGAAAGTGATTGGATTTGATTTAGGCTTTAAAAGGGCCTAATGGGTCAATTTGGTCAACCCTGGTTGACTTGGTCAACCGGGTTGACTCAGGGTCCGAGCTCGGGCTCAACAGACTCGACTCGACCCACTGAACCCAATGGGGAGGGCCATAAGGTCTGGCTCGGTCAAGTTGACCAAGTCAACTGTTCAGGCTCAAATCTGGGCAAAATCGAGGTCAACAACGCCTCACCTCTTTTTTTTCATTATGAGACCTACATCAATTAAAGCCACTCAGAATATCCCACATTTGGGATAAATAAGCAATAGATGTACCAATCTCCCTGAGATAGTTCTAATGGGAGCTTCTATTTGAAGGCAATAGATATTACAAAATTAATATGAGAACTGACTGAGATAGTACCATGGATGAGAAGAGGATCCATGTAAGAAGAGGTGAAGGTCAATTTAGATACATTCCACTTAATCCAAATTCTACCATGGGAAAAAAAAGAGAAGTTGTTAGAACTGTCTTCATTAGGAAAGAGGGCGTGGGAGTCATTCAGAAAGGACTCACCCACTTTGCTATGGGCATTGAGAATAACACCATCCTTGGTGACTAAATTTCCTAAGGAATGTGAGTAGATATTAAATCTCCTAAGGAAGAAAATGGAAGGAGTAAAGACAAGTGCGCATAAGCATTACCCTCTTTGCTATGGGCATTGAGAATAACATCATCCTTGGTGACTAGTAATACTCTATTTACAAACTCACATGGTGTTATTCCCTATTACTAATTGAACTAAAGAGCCAACTAGCGAGTGGTTGTTACAACCAAATATGACTAGGATGAACTTGATGTATGGGTGAAATGAAACTAAGAAGGATTGCATCTTTTTGATGATCTTATAAAAAATATCCAAGTATAAGCCACCCTAAGGCAAAAGGAAGTGAAACAAACAATGAATAAAAACAACAATATCAATTTTAAGAAAAAAATCATTTACAATCGATGACTTGGTAGTTCAAATTTTATTAATCTTCATAAGTTTGTTGAGAAAATACATAAAATAACTAAATAATTGTTACACTCAAAAAATTTGCCTTCTCATGCCTTAACAGTTATGAAACTTAGCCCCCTCAAATAATGACCCTTAGGAAACTTTCCCTACTTCCCCTAGTACAAGCAATGGGCTCACCCATCAAGAAGCTTTAGTTTATATATATAAAAAAAAAAATAGAAATCATGCAAAAATGGTGAGTAGCTAATGTCCAAGAAAATAGTAATACTAATAACTAGTTTCAGGTTGTTGAATTTGAATTTGGCAAATTAAATTTGAGCCTCTACAAAGTAAAAAGATTAAAAAATTTCTAACTAATTGGAGTGACTAAACTCATGTAATATTAAAGTTTGACTGAATGGGTCAAAGTCCAACAAATTCTTTGCTCAAGTTTAAGTGTGAAATTGACAAAGACTACTCCCTACACCTAAGCTAAGGCCCTAAGCACAAGATATGTAGAAGAGCTGGCCCCTAGGGGAAGGAAAGTCTATGCTAAGTGTGGTCACATCCCTATTTTAAGATAAGTGACATTAATGAGTTATTAATTATTGGAATACTAACTTGAGTTATATATTATGCTAACCTGTTTAGAAGAAAACACTAAGAAACCCTCCATCAAAATCATTCTTTTATAGTATATTAACTTATCTTTAGTTCTTAATGTTTTGGAAAAAAATGACCAGAATTGTTACTACCAAACCTAACATAACTCATTTATTATATCATGTTATATTATATGGAGTACAAGAAAAAAATAGTACCCCAAATAATAAAACTATGACCTCACTACATCAGGATCTTACCATTCTCTAAAATATATAATTATAATAAATAATGATCAAATGCATTTAATCCTTAGAAATAATAATATGTATGCTAATAATTAGTTGATTAGAAAAAATAAGTATGTGCTAGGTAAGTAGAGCTTTAGATTTATGCTATTCATGTATACACATCATGTGCAATACTATGACTAATATTACCATTTTAGGATCATAAATCATTAGAGCATCATATGAAATGGGAATTAGTCAAAACAATTCAAGTTATCATGTATAGTAATATATAATCATATATATTACGAAAGTTGGATGCTCTGGCTAATCATACCATATTGTGTATGTTTTTTCTATAATAATCATAGTAAGCCAGGTGCAGTATCATATTATATCATATAAGTAAGAATGGATAAGAGGTACAATACACAATAGTCTTCAGTCCCAGTCTTTCGGCTTTTAATATCATATCAAATTCTCCATTATATCATTCATCTTATATGATGTTAATATCACTAACCCATATATAAAAGAAAGCCCATTTGGTCTACTCTAATATGTAGGATATCATATATCCGTCATCCAAACTCATAATAGACAGGCTTGTTTGCATACATACATTTCATAATATATATAACATAACAAACATTTGAAAACATATTTAATATCAAGTTCACTATATCATTTATAGTGCATATAAAAATAATATATAAATTAGAGATAGTGGGATTTATAGAATAATTTAGTGTGCTCATTTTTACATATATAATCATATTAGATTAACTTTAACAACTATGCATGTCATTATTTTTGTATTAAATCTGTGTAATAATAATTTAACAAAGTTCTTAATTTATTTATTTAATTTAAATTAAAATATTCGCTTTAACCTATGAAAATGCTCAATGAAAATTCAATAAGATCATGGCAATATGTACAGAATGATTAAAATAAAGAAATACCGAAAGTTACCAGTTGAAAGTTTATTGAAATTTGAGATATTATAAGTTTTGTAAGTTGTGACCAAATTAAATTTTAAAAAGCACAAGATAATAAATGTAGAAAATGAAGAGCCAGACAGAACTTGTCCGTTACTCGAGAAGAAGAAGATGTAAAGAAATATTATATTTTCATGTGTTTATTACAGGCGGTCTAGTAAGTTATATATAGATATAGCTGCTATATGGTGACATATGTAACAACCTAATAGGCTAGTATAAAGCTATGTGAAGTGTGGTACAAAAGTATAATGTTGTCTTCTCAATATGCCCCCTCAAACTGAGGGATCTTTGATGATACTCACTTTGCTTCTAAGATAGTGAAACTTTGGAGTGGTTAGGTTCTTGGTAAAGATATCGGCAATCTGATCGACCGAGCTTATAGGTAGAAGACGAATGTGATTGTTCTGAATTTAATCACGTATAAACCGATGATCAATCTCAATGTGTTCTATCCTAGTATGAAAGACTGGATTGTTTGCAAGGGCGATTGCGGAGGTATTGTCGCAATAAAGACCGGAGGAGGTAGAACTTTCTACGTTGAGTCGGAGAGGAGTTGTTTGATCCAGATGATGTCCGCGGTTGCCACAGCTAGCGCTATGTACTCTGACTCGGTGGACGATCAAGCTACTGTTGTTTGTTTCTTTACGGCCCACGAGATGAGAGTTTGGCCGAGAAATGTGCAGTATCCGGTGGTTGATCTTCTGGAGGCGGGATCGCCTGCCCAATCGGCGTTGGAGAATGTTCGGAGTTGTAGATCTGTTTTGGTGATAGGAAGACCAAAATCCAAGTTTCCTTTGATGTACCTGAGAAGTCATTTTAAGAGATAAGTGTTATCAGGTAAAGGATTATGCATATGTTGTGAGATTTTGTTAACAGCGAAAGCAATATCAGGTTGCGTTAACGTGAGATACTGCAGGGATCCCGTTATGCGCTTGTACGTCACCGGATCGGAAAGATTGGAATCGATCTGAACATTGAGCGGAAGCTTGGTTGTCGTCGGATTTGCCAGAGGATTACAGTCCATAAGTCCGGCTTGGTATAATATGTTCATGGCGTAAGATTTCTGAGACAGAAAGTATTCATTTGGTTTGTGCTTGATGCAGATGCCGAGAAATTGGTTGGCTAGACCGAGTTGCTTCAAGTTGAAATGAACGGTAGTTGTTTTATAAGGCTCTCGACAGCCGCCTTGTTGTTGCCTGTGATCAAGAAATCGTCAACATATACAAGAAGATAAATTTGAACAGAATTTTTCTTGTAAGTTAACAGCGAGGGATCAGCTTGACTGTGTTGAAACCCGAGAAGATGAGATAGTTCGTGAACGTATTGTACCACTGGCGTGGTACTTGTTTAAGACCATACAGAGCCTTGTGTAGAAGACACACGTGATCCGGGTTTGAGGTGTCTTCGAAACCCTTTGGCTGACGCATATAGACCGTCTCCGAGAGGTGTCCGTGTAGGAATACATTTTCAACATCGAATTGTTGAATATCCCAGTTGTGATAGAGAGCAATAGTTATAAGGATACGGACCGTTGGAAGCTTGGCAAAGGGACTAAAAGTTTCCTGATAGTCTATGTTGTGTTCTTGGTGATTTCCTTGCGCCACTAAGCGAGCCTTGAAACGGGCTATTGATCCATCAGTGTTTCGTTTTGTACGAAAAGTCCATCTACATCCTAGAATTGATGCCGTCGGGGGTGGAGGAACAAGCGTCCAGGTCCCCTGTTTATGTAGAACAAGAAACTCTGTCGCTATGGCTTGTCGCCATTCAAAAAATTTCATTGCTTCTTGGTAGGTAGTAGGTTCGCCGTGCTTGCCGAGGAGACTTGGTGGACTAAGTTCAACAAGGATCGAGGTTTAAGAGAACCAGTCTTCAGCCGGGTTACCATTTGGTGAGATGGCATGACCCATTGTAATGGTTGAGTAGTAGGATTAGCAGAATCTGGGGTAGATTCAGTCAGCATATTGACAATAGGTATTAGCGGAAGAAGGGTTCTTGTGGTTTCAAGAACGTGCATGTGCTTGCGTTCGGCGACCCCGTTTTGCTCCATGGTGTAAGGGCAAGACAATTGATGCAGGATACTGTTGGCTTGGAGAAAATTAGTGAGAGTATTGTTGCAATACTCAATTCCTCCATCGGTCCGAAGAATTTTAATTTTGTAATTAGATTGGTTTTCAATAAGCTTTTTAAAATTTATAAAGATATTTGGAACCTCTGGTTTTTATTTGAGAGGGAAAATCCAGGTGAAACGAGAGCTGTCGTCGATGAACGTAACGTAGTGCCGAAAACCTTGTGTGGATGTCATGGGTGAGGGACCCCAAACGACCGAATGAACAATTTCAAGAGGAGCGCGCTGTTTATTACAAGAATTTTCAAAAGGTAATTTGTGTCTTTTACATGTTTTACAAGCAATGCAATCAGAAGAAGAAACAGAGATATGAAGATGTGGATTCGCTCGAGCAATCAGTTACAGAGTTTGGTGATTCGGGTGGCCAAGTCTGTTGTGCCAGACGTCGGAGGTGAGACGAGCGGCCTGTAGAGCGGCTGGAGATGAACCAGAAGGATTTATTGGATAGAGCCCGTTTTTACAGGGTCCTGGAAGAATGATATTGTCCGTCATCAGATCCTTAAACATAAAACCATTAGGATTAAATGTGATCGATATGTTATTATTTTTCACAAGATTGGAAATAGACAAAAGATTATAAGATATATGTGAAATATGAAGCAAATTGGACAGCTTGATCTTACGAGTCGGAGTGGGAAGGATGCCGGTGCCTGAGTGGGCAATCGAAACATTCCTTCAGTCACCGATAGTGATAGAATCAGAACCTTGATACACCGAAGAATTTGACAGATTTTCAGCGTTGTTAGTTATATGTGCCGAAGCTCCGGAGTCAAGGTACCACTCATTTGAAATGTTATCAGTGGTGGCTGCAAGAGCTTTTGTTGTGGAGATGTTTTGAGTCGCCAGAGAGTAGTTAATGTTGAGACGATGTCAGCAAGAAACCGCAAGATGCCCTTTCTTGTTACAGATCTGACAAACCGGAGCTGGTTTTTGAGGATCACGATTTGTATATTGAGTGTTGGATGACGATCGCCCTATGGATCGTTTCGAACGACCACGGACGGTAAACAGAGCCATCTGCGAATCTAGAAGAGAGTTGTTTTTGGACAGATCGTTTTGAACTTAGATCTCTTCGCTTATGAGAAGAGAATAGAAGTTGTCCAGGCTTAGAGAGGTTTGCATCATGCGGATTGTAGTTTTGAAGGCTTGATATGAAGGAGATAAGCCGTTCAAAATATACATTATTATATCCTCGGGATCAATGGTAGAGCCGGCCGATGCGATCTGGTCTACCAGATTCTTAATTGTGGTGAGGTATTGGATCATAGATTGATCTTTCATCGTGACATTGTGAAGCTCGTTCTTGAACAATATGACTTTTGATCAGTTCGACGATTGAAATCTTGTTTCGAGTGCCGTTCAAATTGCCGCAGTGGACTCAAGATGCAAGACGAAAGTAAGAACCGTTGGAGAAATCGTTGAGCATATTGCAGCGGACAGATTTTGATCTATGCGAGACCATTCAGCGGCATTGTTGGAAGATTGAGTGCTGTCGTTTGACAGGTATTCTTGCGAGGAAGCTAGAGGTGTAAGAAAGTTGTCAAAGCTGTTGACGCGCAAGAGTTTAACGATTTGGCTCCTCCATATCGCATAGTTGTCTGTTGTGAGCTGCGTTGGAACTAGAGTGCGCAGATTCGAGACGACAAACTTTAGGGATGCCGAGATTCCAGTGATGTCGAGCTGGGCGCCGGCGGAAGTGGTAGATTGAGAGGAGGCAAAGAGAGACGCCTTGGAAACGACGGGATTCAAGATCTTGCCATGTCTGATACCATGTAGAAAATGAAGAGCCAGACAGAACTTGTCCGTGACTCAAGAAGAAGAAGATGTAAAGAAATATTATATTTTCATGTGTTTATTACAGGCGGTCTAGTAAGCTATATATAGATATAGCTGTTATATGGTGACAGATGTAACAACCTAATAGGCTAGTATAAAGCTATGTGAAGTGTGGTACAAAAGTATAATGTTGTCTTCTCAATAATAAAAATTAATTAAAAAAAAATAAGGTAATGGTAATGATAACCTACCTCTAGTTGAATAATTTTTTGAATCCTTCAAGTTTATGAAGTAATTAAAATGAAATAGGCTTTGTAAAGATGGTAGAGTCGAATGAAATATTTAAAAATAAAGCCAATGGTTTAAATATAATTATACAATTTATTTAGCTTTTAAAATAAAGTTCATATAAAATCTTTTATAAATTAAAATTTAATGTTCTAAAAATTATTTTAAAAATCCACAAAATAGTTCATCATGTCTAGAGCACTTAGATGAAAATAGTTTACAAAATGGACTTTTTATGGTTTCAAAAAATCTATTTCTATTGATATGTGTCAATTTCTTAATGAGTTTAAGGCTTCGAGGAACTTTTATTTGGTCCGGTGTAAGGATGCACCAAAAAACTCGGTACACCACGGTATAGGCGGGATTTTGCCTACAACCGGATGTACCTCTGCATCCGGTCGGAGGACGTAATAATTGTTCTCGTTTGGGACGGCTTTTTTATTGCTTTCTAAAACGAAGTTTTAGTACAAAAATAAAAAAATTTGTACTAAAACTCCGTTTTAAAAAGCAGTAAAAAAGCCGTCCCAAAAGAAGCCTTAGTTGAATAAACAACCTCTTATTTTTATATATGTAATGCCCATAAAATGAAAAAAATATATATATACATATAGAGTACAACATTCTCTATTATATAGTGATCAAACTTATGACTCTAAAAATATATTTGACCGTTACAGCTTAAAATATATATTTTAGAAATTTAAGTGATCATACCTTTGTTTTTTAGGCAACATTTATATATATATATTTTTAAGATCAAAATAACTTGAAAAAACATTTTAATGGCCATTTTCTAGCATCATATCTATTAAACTTATATTTATATAATGAAATTCAACAAAAGTAAATATATGAGAGTTTTATGGTTATTTGTTTATGAAATTCTAAGTTAAGGTTATTACACTCAACCATAAAAAATTAAGAAGAGTCTCAATGCTCATAGGGTTCACTCTTGCGATGAGATCTGCAACGATAACATGCAAGTCCCCTCTAATCAACGAGTCTACGTGTTTACCCTACTGAAGAATACAAAATTTTACATAATGCGACGTTCATCTAAGGCAAAAACAAGTGAAAAAAAAAAAAAAACACCCAGCCACTCCCCCTTTGCGGTTGACAAATTATTTTGTGCAGATATAGACGTTGTCCGGAGGCAAATTAAATCACGTCATGGCACCTCTTTGTTGTGTATCGTGATTGTGTACCTGCTATGTACCGGGTGACGTGACGCGCCCTGATCCACCTCCGAACGATCTGATGTCCGGATAGTTCGATGTTCGCACAAAATAATTTCTCTTTAGGATGAGATCCATCATGGTAGCATCCAACTCCCCTCCAATCAACGAGTCAAAATGATTACCCCTAAGAAGACTACAGTATCTGATATGTGTTGAGGCCCATTTTATGATAAAAATAAAAAATAAAAAAGGCGATATCCAATCTTTTTATCATCGTTTTATTAGTGAGAAGGCTTACTTTGTCACGTTACCTACGAGTTATAGGGCCTCCCTTTAATTATTTATGAACATGCATGGTGGTTCAATTGCATGGGTTTAACAAATTGATAATGTGGGATCAATGTTAGCCACCCTACAATTTGTTATAGCTTTGCAAAGCACTACAAACTAAGGCTTCGTTTGGGACGATTTTTTTATTGCTTTCTAAAACGGAGTTTCAGTACAAATTTTTTTAAATTTTGTACTAAAACTCCGTTTTCAGAAGTAATAAAAAAGCCGTCCCAAACGAAGCCTAAGATTTCATTTGGGATGATTTTTTTACTGCTTCCTAAAGTAGCTTTTTAATACAAAAATTAAAAATTTTGTACTAATAAATTACTATAAACAGTAATAAGAAAGTGATCAGTACAAATGAAGGTTAATAGATATATGAAAGTCTTAGCCTTTGTTCGGGACAACTTCCTTGCTGTTTTTTAAAGCAATTTTTTTGTATAAATTTTTTAGTTCAAAAAATTTACTTTAGAAATCACTAAAAAAGTTATCCCAAATGAAGACTTAAACATTTGGTTAGAGGTGTATTTATGTGCCTATAAAAAAGAAATTCTTGTCACAATTAAATTAAAGCCATAGTGTCAATAAAAAATATATCTTAGTCACTATTATTGGCCTTATTGTACATGAGCTCGGCTTATTCCCAAGCTACTACATTCATAGTCTTTCATGTTTCCATTCTCAAATTGTTCAAGGATTTTAAAGCTTCTATCTATGATGTACACGATATAGATAAGAGACACATTAATTATTGAAAATATAATACATTGACACCGGTTGGACAGAGTATTATAATTTTGATATTTTAAAATAGTGTATTAAAATTGAGTAAGTATAATATTAAAAATAATTTAGAAGCAATAATTTATTTAACTACACTTTTTGCTTCAAATGATTAACATTAAGATCTCAAGAGCCGGGCATCAATGCAGTGTATCGGGTATCAAGAGAAGGGACAACAATGTTATTGGGAGTCTGACATTGATGTTATGCATTAATTATCAGGCGTTGATGTCGAGAGGACATCTATTGTCGATTTTGAGAGGGCATTGGTCATTGTTGTTAAGGTGATGTCAAACAAAGATGAGTTATCAAGTTGTAGATATATAATTTACTAGCATCAAGCATCAATGTAAAGGCAGTGTCGAACTTTGATCTTGAGATGGTTTTGAAATGTCGGTATTATAACGACGTCAGACGTTGATATTGTAATAATGACACACATCGATGTTGTAATGATGACAGATGTCGATGTTAAGATAACATTGAGCATTTTGTGAAACCAAAGTCGCCACCCGTAAAAGAAAAATTAAAATGAGAATATTCCATGATTTGGGTATCGAGTGTTGGCAATTGGTTTAATGTTGTCGAGAAGAAATGGGAAAATTAATTTTTATTTTTAAATAATAAAAAAATAAAAAACAATAAGTTTTTTTTAAAAAATTCATAAAATATTTAAGATACTCGTGTCCAATTTGTTTTTAACTTTTTTTTTTTTGAATGGGGTGTCCACTCGTTGCCACCTCCAAAAGGGGGTTTGGCAGCGTGATAATTCCTCGGCTGACCTAGAAGAGGTACTCACCCCAGAAACCTCCTGGCCTGCACTTGATTGGGTCACACTTAAGAGTCGCTCCTGCTCTAGGGGAATGGAACACGGGTTGGGGAGTTCTCAACCGCACTCGCCCACCAACCAAGCTAAGCATCGGTGGGTATTTAACAATTTTTTTTTAATACATATTTTCGGTTTGTCCCACAGGTATCGGATGTATGCCAGATCAGATATGTCCTATAGTCCATCCATTCTTCTATATGCCTTCAGATCCGCTCCTCCTCATCTTGAAAATCCCTTGCCCGATCTCCCTCCAAAGACAGCGACAGCAGAAGCCAATATTAGTCGCATTCCGTTATTAACGGTTAATCAATCCTCTGAAGTTTACTAAAAACGTAATTATGCAACAAACTAATTTCAGAAGTTACAGCACATCGTGGGCAAGCTGGGGTGCGTTTTAGACTTTTTTTAGGGAAATCCGGAAATCCGTTCATTTCTCCTAATTTTATGTATCAATTTAGAACGATTTGGTATTTATTCCATATTAAAAAGATCAAATTGTCATCAGATTATTCATTTCTGGAACGGAAAACTACTGCAGAGAGGCGGTGATTGTTCTCCATCTCTTCCCAAACTCAAATCTTTTGTCGAAGGAAGCGATCTTTGTTTTTTGCAAAGGCAATGACGAACACGAAAAGTTCATTAGATTACTGGAGGAAAATTTTCAGTTGCGCAAAAGTTGATATTTTTGAGTTGATCGACAAAGCGATTCTCGTAGCAGCAGTGGATTACCCGAATGAATTTAACGACAGAAAGGATCAGATTCTTGAAATGCTATATGCTCCTCAGCTTCCCCCCAACAATGGCAATACTAATCCGAAGGAGGAAAACAACCCCCACCTTGACAACCATCTGGAGAATCAGATAGTTGGAGAGGTGATGAAGATAAAAGAGATCCTTTTCAACAATCCAAATGAGTCTGATTCAATCTTGTATGATTCGCTGAGGACTCTGCAACTTCTGCATTTGTCTGTAGAAACGCTGAAGGCGACTGAAATTGGAAGAACTGTAAATGCTCTGAGAAAACACAACTCCAAACAAATTCAAGAGCTTGCTCAAACTCTCGTTAATGGATGGAAAGAGTTGGTAGATGAATGGGTTAAATGTGTTGCTGCTAACAAGCTGAAAGAAGTATCTGTAATTGATTTTGGAAATGACCACCCATCAATACTAACTTCTAAACAAAAGCCGAGCAGCCATTTCTATGAAATGGAAGGAAAGCCTTCAAATAGTCCACAAAAGAATTCAGAGCTGTCCAATGAGATTTCATATATGTCAAAGCTAGAGATTTCAAAGAGAAAACTTATTGAAGGATATCAACAAATAGAACATGCAAAGAAGCAAAGAATGATAAAAATTATAGATCCGCGTGATCTACCAATGGACGCACATGAGAAAGGAAGACAAAAAAAGGAAGTCTTGAAGCCGACTCGACCCGTAAGGTTGCCGGGTTGATCAGACCTACCCGCTTACACAGAATACCCCTCAGGCACCGGATTAGGTCGAGTGTGGCTTGCACAAGTGCAGGCGAGCGTCACGCCATGTGAGTGTGGGCGCGGGCAGTTGGCCTGCGCAAGTGGTGGTACGGCTACGCCGGTGCCAACAACGGGTCTATGACTCTAGGTGCGGACCGCGGATGCGAGCAATGGGAGCAGGAGCGAGCATGGTTTTGGGACTAGGGTGCGAATGCGAGTACACCAACGCGGTGCAGCTCGTGCGGTCAAGGGTTCGATTGCAAACAAGAATGCATGACTACGGCCAACGGATTGCACACTGTGCAGATCGGGTTGATTTCAGGTTTTCTTGTCAACCCAAACTTTTTGGGTTAGAAAATGAACCCGAACTTGACCCGTCTTGCAAACATATTGACCCTAACCTGAAACCTTTTGGGTCATATCCGAATCATAATTTTAAAAACAATAGATTGTAAAATGTTTTATGAAATAAAGATAAACATATTGAAAAGATCATAAAATGACTATTTAACAAAGGCTTTAGTTTCATAAATACTTATCCTGTTTTGTGTTTTAGTTCAGCTTATAGGTGGACTTGGGATTTCTTTACCTTTGTTAGAAGCACTTTGCCCGAAATTGTTGTAGTTTTCTGATTCTGGTTCATTAACGGTTGTGATCGTACTGATATTTTTTAGTAAATGGTTGTGATTACAGCAGGTTCAGTAATTCTTGTAGGAATTTCGGAGTAGTTACAAGCAACACTTTGAAAATCGAATCGGTGCGGCCATATCAAAGGGTTTGATCCTGAACCGGTCAAGTTATCAGTCCGGTCAAATTCAGAAACTCTGTTTGCATCGAACCGATTTGAACCTATTGTAAAACCGTCAAACTTGTCTCGATTTGATAGAACTGACCGGTTCAATAAAATACTTCATTTTATTTTAAATAAATTTTAATTGATATATATGTTTTAATGGTTTTAGTTTATTTAATCGATTTAGATATGGAGATAAGTTCAACCATAATATATGCATGTTATCTCACATAATATGCATGATTTGTTGTAAGTTAGGTAAACTTTATATGTAATGACAACGAGCTCTAATTCTCATATAATGTGGGACTAAAAAAGTTGTATAAATGATAAATAAGTTGGAAATCAAATTTGTCTTGGGTTGAGCTACGAATTTGAGATGATTGGGCTGCAAATTTTTTTAATGTGTATTATAAATGTTTTATAGTGTATATTATAAAAACTAATAATATTATTTTTAATATTATAAACTTATACATTATATTAAATATTATTCTTATTATAAATTATATTTATATTATATATGTATTTTTAATTTTGTAAATATATTTAATACACATATATTTATATTCATATTAATGATTAATCAAGCTTCTTACCATAATTTATCTCTCTTTAATCGAGGCTGTTCAAGAGTCTTAATTCCATCCCGATCAAATCATTGAACATTTAACCTCTTCTTTTCGGGTTCTATGTCTGGAAATGAATTTTATTCTTATAAGGTATTAATGATGAGGTAAGTACGCAATTCATCTTAATATGTTTGTTTTAATTTGCCTAAACGTCCCCAAAAAATGACGACCTAAGTGCTAACTTTCCTTAATTCATGTGACTAAGGCTTCACTTGGGACGGCTTTTTTACCGCTTCATAAAGTAACTTTTTAGTACATAAAAATTTATTTTTATACTAAAAAGCTGTTTCAAGAAGAAGTAAAAAAGTCGTCCCAAACGAAACCTAGGATGATGCCATTGCTATGACCACAAAGTAATCTAAGTAATAAGCAATGGCTTTGAGTTTTCAGGCAGCTCTATATAAGAAGCAACTTCTATCTTGCCAGGAATTCAAGAAGATCAGGTGAGGATATAGAGGGTGAATTCTTTGTCAACAATCCATGCTGCTTTGTGAAAAGGTACGCTGTGCTACCGGATAACATGTTGTTTTTGAACACACAAAAAAAAAAAAAAAAAAAAAAAAAAAAAAAAAAAAAAAAATTCTGAAAATTTAGCATTGATTTAAATCACTGCTAATCTAGAAAAAAAATGGCAGTTCAAATCGTCGCTAATTAGGAAATATATCAACGGTCCAAACCGAAGCTTTTTTGGAATAATCGTGGTGGTTATAACCACTGCTAATTGATATATAGCAATGATTTAAACAGCTGCAAATATAATCGTTTCAAAATTTTTTCCTGGCGGTTGCAAAACTGTTACAGAGGTCTTGCAGCAGTTTTTCAGCACTGCAAATCCATTTATGACTGATCAAAATTGCGACTAAAGCTTTAATTAAGTGTTATCGAAGCTTTTTTTTTTTTCTCTTGTAGTTTTCCATGTTGGTTGTTAAGAAAAATTTGTTTAGGGTGATCACTATATAAGAAAGGCAAGCTTTTCTTCCTTCAAACATGGTTTAGGTTAAATGAATCACTGCATTTGTAGCAAAATCCTTTCACCCTTTTTGCAATAATTTCAGAAGGTGTGAGTTTTTTTTATCACTAATTACTAAAGTTGGTTTTGCATAAGAAGGATTATGAGGGTAGGTGTCCATTGGTTAACTTATCCTCTATAAGTTTGGATAATTAAGTATTGTGCAGGTACTCATTCACAGGTGTCTTATAGATTATGTTCAGGTCGAGCACAAGGAGAACCTCATCCATCCTCAGAGCTGCTCATTCAAGAGACTCACTCAAAATTTGAAAAAGCAGCTTAACACTGGAGATTTTAGTTTATGCCTTGGCTTGCAAGAATTTTCATAACACTGTTTTTTAAGCAACTTTTTAGTACAAAGTTTTTTAATTCAAAAAATTTTGTACTAAAAAATTGCTATAGAAAACACTAAAAAATTATCCCGAACTAGAACGTAAACCGTTGGTTAGAGCAGTATTTATGGGCCTATAAAAAAGAAATTCTTGTATCAATTAAATTAAAGCCATAGTGTCAATAAAAAATATATCTAAGTAGTCACTATTATTGGCCTTATTGTACATGAGCTCGGCTTATTCCCAAGCTACTACATTCATAGTCTTTCATGTTTGCATTCTCAAATTGTTCAAAGGATGATAAAACTTCTATCTATGATGCAAATATACATACACCACATAGATAAGAGATGCATCAATTATTGAAAATATAATACACTGACACTGGTTCAACCAGTCAATGATCAAAAGCAGCGACTACTAGCGAAGAGAGGTCTCTATCTTCGCACGCTTCTTCAGCCAGATCCTATAAATTTGTGTCGGGTTGGGCTGCCGCTACAGGTTTGGATCCTAAAAACCGACTCGTTTGCAAAACAGGGTCGGGTTCGGGTTAACCCGAATAGTGCCGGGTCAATTCCTGAGTTGATACGAACTCAACCCGTGACCCAAAATTGACAACCCTATGTAGAAGTTACTAGCATCAAGCATCAATATAAAGGCAGTGTGAGACTTTAATGTTGAGATGGTTTTGAAATATTGATGTTGTAACGACAACACAAGTCATTGTTGTAACGATGACATACATCAATGTCGAGATGACATTGGGCATTCTTGTTAAATCAAAGTCACGACCGATCAAGTTGTGGATATATAATTTACTAGCATCAAGCATCAATGTAAAGACAGTGTAAGACTTTGATGTTGAGATAATTTTGAAATATCAGTATTATAATGATGTCAGACGTTGATATTGTAATAATTGCACACGTCGATGTTATAATGATGACAGATGTCGATGTTAAGATAACATCGAGCATTGTTGTGAAACCAAAGTCGTCACCCGTAAAAGAGAAATGAAAATGAGAATATTCCACGATTTGGGTATTGAGTGCGGTTAGTTGATTTAATGTTGTAGAGAGTAAATGAGACATTTAGTTTTTTATTTTTAAATAATAAAAATTTTTAATACAAGAAATTCTATTAAAAAATTCATAAAATATTTAAGATACTCATGTTCAATGAGTATTTAACTTCTTTTTTTCTTTTTGGAACTGAAGTATCCACACACTGCCAACCCCGAAAGGGAGCTTTAAGCATGATTTATCTTCAACTGACCTATAAGAGGCACCCGACCCAGAAATCTCTTAGCCTGCACTTGATTGAGCCACACTTAAGAGGTGTTCCCGCTTGAGGGGAATCGAGCACTGGTTGGGGGGTTCCCAACCGTACTCGCCCACCAACCAAGCTAAGCATCAGTGGATATTTAACTATTTTTTAACACATGTTTTCGGTTTGTCCCACATGTATCGGATGTATGTCAGATCAGATATGTACCCAATATTACACACCTCTTTGAGTGTCGGTGGATCATTGTCTTCTTTTTTCCATACCAGTCCTCTTAGTTGGTGCAACAAGCCGGTGTTAGTTTCATAGGCCATCTTAGCAACCCAATTTCAACTACGAGCAGAATTCAGCTCGAGCAGCTGTGGCTGAAGGACAATAAATTGCAAGGATAGTTCGTGGTGACAATCTCTCTTTCCTTCCCATTGGCAAAATCCAAGCTTTCTCTTTTGTCCCTCATTCTGTCAATTAGTCCATCCATTCTTCCATCTGCCTTCAGATCCGCTCCTCCTCATCTTGAAAATCCCTTGCCCGATCTCCCTCCAAAGACAGCAACAGCAGATGCCTATATTAGTCGCATTCCCCCTCTCCCTTAGATCTTCATCATCATTGCCGAAGATTATGCTACGTTATTAACGGTTAATCAATCCTCTGAAGTTTACTAAAAACATAATTATGCAACAAACTAATTTTAGAAGTTACAGCACATCTTGGGCAAGCTGGGGTGCGTTTTAGACTTTTTAAGGGAAATCCGGAAATCCGTTCATTTCCCCTAATTTTATGTATCAATTTAGAAGGATTTGGTATTTATTCCATATTAAAAAGATCAAATTGTCATCAGATTATTCATTTCTGGAACGGAAAACTACTGCAGAGAGGCGGTGATTGTTCTCCATCTCTTCCCAAACTCAAATCTTTTGTGGAAGGAAGCGATCTTTGTTTGTTGCAAAGGCAATGACGAACACGAAAAGTTCATTAGATTACTGGAGGAAAATTTTCAGTTGCGCAAAAGTTGATATTTTTGAGTTGATCGACAAAGCGATTCTCGTAGCAGCAGTGGATTACCCGAATGAATTTAACGACAGAAAGGATTTGATTCTTGAAAAGCTATATGCTCCTCAGCTTTCCCACAACAATGGCAATACTAATCCGAAGGAGGAAAACAACCCCCACCCTGACAACCATCTGGAGAGTCAGATAGTTGGAGAGGTGATGAAGATAAAAGAGATCCTTTTCAACAATCAAAATGAGTCTGATTCAATCTTGTATGATTCGCTGAGGACTCTGCAACTTCTGCATTTGTCTGTAGAAACGCTGAAGGCGACTGAAATTGGAAGAACTGTAAATGCTCTGAGAAAACACAGCTCCAAACAGATTCAAGAGCTTGCTCAAACTCTCGTTAATGGATGGAAAGAGTTGGTAGATGAATGGGTTAAATCTGCTGCTGCTAACAAGCTGAAAGAAGTATCTACAATTGATAATGGAAATGGCTACCCATCAAAACTAACTTCTAAACAAAAGCCATGCAGCCATTTCTCTGAAATGAAAGGAAAGGCTTCAAATAGTCCACAAAAGAATTCAGAGCAGTCCAATGAGATTTCAGATATGTCAAAGCTAGAGATTACAAAGAGAAAACTTATTGAAGGATATCAACGAATAGAACATGCAAAGAAGCAAAGAATGATAAAATTTATAGATCCGATTGATCTACCAATAGACTCACATGAGAAAGGAAGACGAAAAAGGAAGCCTTGAAGCCGATTTGACCCACAAGGTTAACGGGTTTGATCAGACCTGCCCGCTAATATGGAATACCCCTAAGGCGCCGGATGAGGTCTAGCGTGGCTTGCACGAGTGCGGGCGAGGGTTACGCCGCTTGAGTGTGGGCGCGGGCAATTGGCCTGCCTAAGTGGTGACACAGCTGTGCAGGCAGCAACAACGGGTCTTGGACTTTGGGTGCGGACCGTAGACGCGAGCAGTGGGAGCGGGAGCAAGTCCGGGTTTGGGACCAGGTGCGGATGCGAGCTCGCCAACATGGGAGGGCATGGCCACTCGGTGCAGCCTTTGCGGTTGAGGGTCTGATTGCGAACAGGAACCCATGGCTGTGGACTGCGGATTGCGCATTGTGCGTATCAGGTTGATTTTAGGTTTTTGCGTCAATCCGAACCCAATCTGATTTTAAAAATGGGTTTGAAAAAACAACCCAAACTTTACGGGTTCCATAAAATACTTCATTTTATTTTAAATAAATTTTAAATGATATATATGTTTTAATGGTTTTAGTTTATTGAATCAATTTAAAATTTAAAAATATTTTTGTTAGATATGGAGATAAATTCAACCATAATAAGTTGGTGTCATCTCATATAACATGATTTGTTGTAAGTTATGTAAACTTCATATGTAACGGCAACTAGCTTAAACTCTCATGTAATAATGTGGGACTAAAAAAGCTATATGAATACTATATAAGTTAGAATGAAATTTTCGGTTGAGTTGGGCTGTGAATTTAAGGGCTACAAATTTTTTTATGTGTATTATAAATTTATATATTATAAATTTTTTATAGTGTAAAGTATAAAAATTAATTATTTAATTTTAATATTATAAATTTATACATTATATTAAA
The DNA here is from genome assembly GCA_016618105.1 of Dendrobium huoshanense. Taxonomy (NCBI): domain Eukaryota; kingdom Viridiplantae; phylum Streptophyta; class Magnoliopsida; order Asparagales; family Orchidaceae; genus Dendrobium; species Dendrobium huoshanense. Next base: position 4,230,221 of record CM028355.1, read on the forward strand.
TATTATTCTTAATATAAATTATATTTATATTATATATTTTTTAAAGTTTTGTAAATATATTTAATGCACATATATTTATATTCATGTTAATGATTAATCAAACTTCTTACCATACTTTATCTCTCTTTAATCGAGCTTGTTCAAGAGTCTTAATTGAGATAATTATATATTAACTTTCAAAAAATTTATTTATTATATAATTTATATTATAATTGAATAATTTTAATATTTATTACGTCATCTAGTTCCATCCCGATCAAATCATTGAACCTTAAACCTCTTCTCTTCATGTTCTATGTTTGGTCTTCAGATACATTTTTTAACAAAATCTTAACCATCCTTGAAGCGATTTTATTCTAATAAGGTATTAATGACGGTAAGTACTCAATTCAACTTAATCTGTTTGCTTTAATTTGCCTAATCATCCCTCGAAAATTATTCTGTGAGGAGACCGGACGAAGAACGCCGTCCGGAGACCAACCAAAATGCTCCAGGTCAGTGATACTGAGCTGCGGTACCGAACCGTGGTACCGAACATAGGATAACCGGATTGTGTTCGACGGCCGCACTGAATAAATTTTCAAAAAAAAAAATGAGGACGTAAGTGCTAATTTTTCTTAATTTCTGTGACTAAGATAGTGTCATTGTTATGACCAAGAAGTAATCTAAGTAATAAGCAATGGCTTTGAGTTTGCCGGCAACTCTATATAAGCAGCAACTTCGATCTCGCCAGGAATTCCAGAAGAGCAGGTGAGGAGATAGAGAGGTGAATTCTTTGTCACCAATCCTTGCTGCTTTGTGAAGTGGTAGGCTGTGCCACCGGATAACCGCCGCTAATCGATATATAACAGCGGTTATTTATAACCGCCGCTAATCGATATATAGCAGTGGTTTAAACCACTGCTAATATAATCGCTTCAAAAATTTTCCTAGCGGTTGTAAAACTGATCCGAAAAATCAATTATCCTTGCATACACATACTACAACTCACAAGTTACCCACCCATTGTAGTCTTGAACAGAACAGCACATCCATGATCATAACGTATAGAAATACATGAGGTTCTGATTTTTAAGCCAAGCTGGTACACTGATATATGTCCTTAGAATTAGGCTGTTTGGGACCGCTTTTTTATTGCTTCTTAATGTAACTTTCTAATATAATTTTTTTTAAACTAAAAAACTGCTTTAAGAAGCAGTAAGAAAGCCTTCTCAAAAAAAACCCGAGTGTTCCCACCAATAGCTTGCAAGTGTGATGCTTTACAGTAACTTTACTTCCCATGAACTGCTATCTTTTCCTCTTTTTCTTCTATAAGCTTTCCTGCTATATGATAATATTCCCAGCATCCTTATTTTTGGCCTCTAATGGTGAGTATTTGGAAGAAATGATTTATATGTGAAAGAAAACTATGTTGATTACATGTTGATCTACAGGACATGCAGGCAACTATGGGAATTCTGTACTATATCGCTTGGCTCAACGTAACTTTGGCGTCGACATTCCAGAAAATTTACCTCAATGAGGAGAGAGGTCCTTTATCTATGTTATGCTTATTCTTTTGTGGAGGTACACTTTCTTATGGCTTTGTTGATACAAAATTTCCTTTGGGTTAAGGTTCTGTTTGGGACGACTTTTTTATTGCTTCTTAAAGTATTTTTTTAGTACAAAAATTATAATTTTTGTACTAAAAAACTACTTTAAGAAGTAGTAAGAAAACTGCCCCAAACGAAATCTAAATTTGCTTTCTAATGCTTCATGAGGAAATGCTGCATGGGGAACTGTTTTCTGTTGTAGGGAATGCTTCTATCGCTCTATTTGAGCTTTTACCTATTTATTATATGAATTCTTTTACTTGTGGAAAATGAGATGTTCCTGCTTTCACCTTTCCCTGTTCGTGGTGTTGCGTTGCTCATGGGGTTGAATGGTTGGCTTAGCCTTTTAACTCCGGATTTGTTTGGGGTAACTTTTTCATTGTTTTATAAAGCAGTTTTTTAATATAAAAGTTTCTTGAACCTAAAAGTTTTGTACTAAAAAGTTAATTTTAAAAGCATTAAGAAAGCTGTCCCAAATGAAACCTCAGTTTATTGAAATAAGCAAGGTATGTATTTACTTGGTTTTGTGAAGGGCTTACAAGTCTCCTCCCTTAGAACTTTGTTTAGACCTATTTAAAATACAAATTTTCATGGGACTAGTTGGGCTCAATCTGAACCTTCATTTGGGACAACTTTGTTACTGTTTCTTAAAGTAGCCTTTTAGTAATATTTGTACTACAAAATTGCTTTAAGAAGCAATAAGAAAGTAGTCCAAGATGAAGCCTTAAGCTTTGTTTGGAACAACTTTCTTACTGTTTTTTAAAACATCTTCATAGTACAAAAATTTATTAAATTCAAATTTTTTGTACTAAAAATTTATTTTAGAAAGAGAAAAAAACTGTCTCAAACAAAACCTTAGTTGGACTTTACATGTTGGATGTTTTAGGATCTTGGGTTCACTATGAGAAACACAAAAAATGCTTAACAATTCACTAGTCCTAAATTTCAATTTAAGCAAAGATTTATTACTTTTGATGCAAAAAAAAAAAAAAAACATTTCATTTATACGAAACAAAAATTTAAAATTGAATAAGAAATCAAAGAAATAATATGATATTCTGCAATGAATGAAATTTGCACCACAAAAGAAAAAAAACGGCAAATGGAGAACTTGATAAAATCTCAATTCTGCACACAAATCAATCATCAATGAAGCAGATTCATCCCAACTAATTCATTATCTTTGATAATTTTGGTCTTGAAGAAATTTAGATTTCGTTTGGGATAATTTTCTTACTGATTTCTAAAGCAACTTTATAGTATAAATTTTTTAATTCAAGAGATTCTTATACTAAAAAGCTGTTTTAGAAAGTATTAAAGAATTTGTCTCAAACGAAGCCTTAATCTTCTCATTGAAAGAGCCCATATTTCAATGATGTAATCAGGTTAAGGAAACATGTAATAAATTAAGCCACTGTCATCGCTACCCTATGTCAGCCCCCTATCACCATTGGCCACTGTCCGCTACTACTATAGCCACCAACCACCGCCTTTTTTAGACTTTACAATTCATTCATTTTACTTCAATTCAGAAAAAAAAGTAAGCTCGTGTATTTCTTTTTCAACAAACCAAAGAGACCCTAAATCAATGTATGATTTTATGTGAAAAAGCATTGTGATATTTTTGTGTGTTATTGACATTTTTAGTTTTGAAAGCTTCCTTTTAAGCTATTAAAATAAATTCATAAGTCCAAGTATTTATTCATAATACTATCAAATAATTATGAATTTAATAAAAAGGTAATTTTGCTGAGATCCTAAATATTTTGAGGATAATATTGTAAATAGAAGCACACTATTTGTAGTTTAATAAATAAGTGTAATTTTGTTGGTATAAACCTAAATGCCACAAAAAGATGCTATGCATTACTGTTCATCACCTCTAATTTTCTCTTAACATCTTTGCATACACATATTTTCCCTTTTTCATTCGCCTGATCATTAAAAATTTATATAATTAAGCATAAAAATTCTATAGTCAACACCAGGTAGTGGGATAAAGGCTTGATGTTATTATTGTTGGTGGCAGCCACCACTGAACTATTGTCAATTGCTTATGCCTACAAGAGTTTGATCGAGCCCATTGGGCTAACTTAGAAGTTGATTTATTTGATTATGTTAATTACGAAAGGATGTGGTCTCTCACTATAGAAAATTCAATGAATATCAATGATATTTCCAGCAGTTAAACCGGCAGTTTGACTGCCAATACTAACCACCAAAAAAATTTATCCAGTTTGACTCATAGAACCTACATTCACACCTATGTGAAATAAGTTGCCTATATTTCTTGTAATGCTTAAAAAATTCCTTGGCTCCATGTTGGCCAGATGCCTATACAATCCACTTTCTTTAAGGGGAATCATATCATCTACTTTTTTTAAAGGGATAAGAGCATCACCTTTAAGTCGCCTATATTTCTTCTTTGCCAAGATGCCTATACAATCACTTTCTTTATGGGGAATCATATCATCTAACTTTTTTAAAGGGATAAGAGCATCACCTTTAAGCCTTTATCATGTAATGTTTTAGCTAAGTATCGTAATTAAAAAGAAAGACAAAATAATAAAATGAGGCTAAGGTCTTTCTTTAAATAGTTAATAAGCTTTTTCTTTAAATTTTTTACTTTAATGGCTGAAATATTTTGTAATTGGAGGTGAAAGGTTTTATTATAGTTAGGCATTTTAATTATAACATAGATATATAAAGGATTTGAGATTATTTTGATATATGTTACAAACATGTTAATAATTCAAAATATAATAAATTACATATTAATATCTTTGTCAAAAAAAAATTTAATATATATAAAATATGCCCTCAAATATGCTAATTTGGTTTAATTATAAATTTTCATAAATAGGGATTTGAGGAGGTTAAAAATAATTAGGAATTAGCAGTCGTAATGTTGACCACTTTGTGGAGAGGTGTAATTTGTTTGCAGAGACCTATTAAACTAATAAAGACTTGTAAATTTCAATGGAGGCACATAAATTATGAGAAATTTAAATGATTATTATTTTTTATAATTTGTCAACCATTAATTTTTGTAAAATTTATTTTTATAACTCCAATTATTATTTTTAGGTTATTTAAAAATATATATTATATAGCTTGAAATATATTATATGTTATAATATGGGATCTTATTTTTGAAATACTAATTTTTAGCTTAAATAAAGTTCCTTTTGGCATGTTGTCATGCTTTGATTTCACATTCACGCATCTCTTGCATATGAAGAAACTTAATAAATTTTATTCAGTAAATAGTATTCTTCGTATATTGAATATAAACTAGGATGAATTAACTTGTTTATCTATATAAACTCAATTGAAATAATGAGACTTAATTTCTTAATAATATATTTATTATTATCAAGATCTATGCCTACTTGAGTTTGAGCGAGCCCATTGGGCTAACTTAGGAGTTGATTTATTTGATTATGTTAATTACGACAGGATGTGGACTCTCTCTACTCACTAAATACCAATGATATTTTTAGTAATTAAACCTGCGATTTGATCGCCACTACTAACCTCCAAAAAAATTTATCTAGTTTGACTCAGAGAACCTACATTCACACCTAGGTGAAATAAGTTACCTATATTTCTTGTAATACTTAAAAAATTCCTTTGCTCCTTCTTTGCCAATATGCCTATACAATCACTTTATTTATGGGGAATCATATCATCTACTTTTTTTAAAGGGATAAGAGCATCACCTTTAAGCCTTTATTAGGGCTGCAAACGAACCGAGCCGAGCCGAGTATGTGAGTGTTCATGTTTGTGTTCATTTAATATCAGCTTGTTCAAGTTTGGTTCATGTTTGTTCGAGCTTTATTGTTTGTGTTCATGTTTGGTTCATTTAAATTTATGAGTGTTCATGTTCGGTTCATGTTCAGTTCATGTTCGTTCGTTTAGTGCTTATCGAGCTTTGTTCGCGAACATATTTTTTTAACTATCAAACAAACACGTTCATGAACATATCTATGAAAAAACATATTTATAATAAAAGCAATTGTCTATGTAACAAAGGCAATGATTATTTATATTTATTAATTTTCTAGTCAAATATTAATTATTTTTATCGATCTTATTCACGAGTTCAAAATCGAACACGAATCGAGCTTTTATTGAGCTTCTTATTGAGCTTAATGTCGAGCTTGTTCACGAACTTCAAATGATGTTGTTCGCGAACATAAATGAGCTAAACGCATTAGTGTTCAAGTTTGTTTATTTAAGAATCGAGTATTTAAAATATTGTTCAAGTTTGTTTGTTTATTTAATTAAACGATCACAAACGAGCTTTAATCGAACCGAACAACGAGTAGCTCGTCAAACGTTTGGTTCGCTTGCAGCCCTAGCCTTTATCATGTAATTTTTTAGCTAAGTATTGTAATTAAAAAGAAAGACAAAATAATAAAATGAGACTAAGGTGAAGAAGTGAGAATGTATAACAAGAGATCCAAGGTGATTTCCAATAGTTAATAAGCTTTTTCTTTAAATTTTTTGCTTTAATGGCTGAAAGATTTGTAATTGGAGGTGAAAGGTTTTTCTTATGGCTTGGTTTAGGTTTTATTATAGTTAGGCATTTTAATTATAACATAGATATATAAAGGATTTGAGATTAATTTGATATATGTTACAAATATGTTAATAATTCAAAATATAATAAATTACATATTAATATCTTTGCCAAAAAAAATATTATATATATATAATATTGCTCTCGAATATGCTAATTTGGTTTAATTATAAATTTTCATAAATAGGGCTTTTAGGAGGTTAAAAATATTTAGGAATTAGCAGTCGTAATGTTGACCACTTTATGGAGAGGCGTTATTTGTTTGCAGAGACCCATTAAACTAATAAAAACTTGTAAATTTTAATGGAGGCACATAAATGTTAAGAGAGTTGCTATTTGCATGTTTTACATTCTTGCAACTTGTATAGTTTTTCATGATTCCAAATATTATTGTTTTATGTGAAGTTATCTCCTAACATTTTTTGGAAGATTTTTTTTTTGCTCTTGTATTGATTAACATTTCAGGACAATCAAACTCCAGTCTAACGAAGACTTCAAAATCAAATTCAACATGAGATACTTTGTGAATTGAAGCTTGTACTTTTTTTGAAATAAGTTTAAGATGGAGTGATTGTAATTGAGAGAATAAATACACACACACTTAAGGAGATCTTTAAATTTGTACTGATCGTATGGGACGAACCTAGTTCGTACGGGGCGACCAGGTCAGTTATCTCCTCGTATAAGCAATGGAATGAACAGAAATTGAAGAAAATTTTTCTAAGTCTTGATCGTTCAGGACAAATTTTATTCGTCCCAGGACGAAATGTCCTTTGAAGAAATTTTGTTCAGACGAAATTTATATTCATTCCAGGACGAGTTGGTCTCTGGAGAATTTTCATCGAGGACGATCTCATAATCATCCCAGGACGACTTGCCCTCTAGAGAATTTTTGTTCAGATGAAATTTATAATCGTGCCGGGATGATCTGTCTACTTTAAAAATTTAGTCTGGATGAACCTATTTTCGTCCCAGGACGAAATGAACTGACTCTAAAATTTTGGCAACGTTCTGCAATTTTTGGGAACCAACCTATGGAATAACCGTTCGTACCGGATGAACCTAGTTCGTACGGGACGATGTGTGCGTACGAAGTCATTTCCTACCCATATACATTGGGTTTGTTTCCAAGGCATTTAAGTAAAATCGTCCAGGATAATCCACGATCGTACGGGAAGATCCACTATATGTTAACTTGAAATTTTGCAGTTTTTGGATGGTTTTTCTTATCTTTTATATAAATAGTCCAAATTAGACTACCACTTAATCTTTTTGCCTACTGATCTTCATGCCTACTAAAGGAAGACTCAAGGAGAGAATGTGAGAGAGTGTTTGAAGAAGATTCCTTGCCATTGGAGCATGAAAGTTTCACTTTGTACTCAAAGGTAAGAGTCTCTACTCTTGGTTTGTGATTACTTCACTCTTTCTCTCATCCTTCTAGATTTCTTGCAAAGAAGATCTGTCAAGGAGATTCGATTCTCTGCCGACACTTGAAGAGTGTGAAAGAACGAAGGGTTCTTTGCCCACACTAGGAGAGTGTGAACAGCCGAGGGTTCTTTGCCCACGCTAAGAGAGTGTGAAATAACGAAGGGTTCTCTGCCTACACAGGGAGAGTGTGAAAGGATGGACGGTTCTCTGCCAACATCGAGGGAGTGTGAAAGGATGGATGCTTCTTTGCCAATATTGGGGATAGTGTAGAAAGACAACGGTTCTCTACCGCACCGGATAGTGGTGGAAAGAGTTTTTATAAAGGCTTCTCTGCCTTGCTGTAGGTGCAAAAGGAGAGTCACTAGTGGTATTATTGCAATGCTCAGAGGGTGCCTCCGAGGAGTGGATGTAAGTCTGATTTTGACTGAACCACTATAAATCTGGTGTCTTTAGTTTTCGGCTCCTTATTATTTTATCGTTTACAACTTGTGGTTGAAAAATCTATTTCTACAAAATTCACTAAAGTTAATTTTAGTTTCCTAATTTCAAAAGAGGGTTAAATTTTTTGAATTACCAATTCACCCCCCCCCCCCTCTTGGCTAGCCGCTGGGATATAAGCTTAGGTTTAACAACCTAATTTATAGTGAACGAGTTTCAACAAGTGGTATCAGAGCATAGTTTCAAAATCATAAGTTAGACTATTTTTTTATTAACGTAGATGTCTACATTTGGAACCGAAATACACCTGAGGGTTACTCTATAACTAGACCTCCACTGTTCGACAATATTTCTTTTGATTTTTGAAAAATACGCATGTCTACATTTTTACAGTCACATGATTACCGTATGTGGATCTTAGTTCAGCAAGGGTATACAAAACCAACTAGACTAGTTGACGGAGTTAGAGTTGAAATACCTTTTGAGGACTGGACAGTAGAAAAATGTGACTTAGTACAACTAAACGTCAAATACTTGAATAGTTTATTTTGTGCTTTAAAATCAGAAAACTACATGCGGGTTTCTACTTGCAAAAGTGGAAAGAACATATGGGATAGACTTTGAATAACTTATGAGAGAATTAATGAGGTTAAGCAATCTAGACTTAATATCTTATTACATGATTCTGAACTGTTTTGCATGAAACCTAATGAATCCATTTCTGATATATTCACAAGATTCACACAAATAGTTACCTCTTTACATGCACTGGGTAGGGAACTAACAAATACTGAAATGGTTAATAAGATTCTTCATTGTTTGCCTACTGCTTATGATGCTAAAATTATAACAATTATAGAGTCTAAAGATCTAAACATTTACTCTATTGATAATCTTATTTGTTCGCTTATTACTTACGAGTAAGGAGTTAGCCAAAGAAAGGTTGATGTAGGTGAACCACGAAGGGAGAAGAACATAGCACTAAAACTGAAAGAGTCTGAGAGTGAACACTCACAACTTGTGGATGAAAATGACATCGCATTAATGACTAGACAATTCAGAAGCCTTTTAAATAGGAACCAAAAGAGACGCCATCAATGGAATAGAGGTAAATTTAATAGAAATGCTAAAGCTTCAAATGATATTATTTACTATGAGTGTAGGAAATCTGGACATATAAAGACAGATTGCCTAAAACTCAAAGCCAATCCTAGCCAGAAGAAGACAGAGGAGAAACCATTTGTGCAGAAGGGCAAGAAGAGTTCCAATAAGCTTTTTGAGCGAACTCAGCTTCGGACTCATCAGAGACAGAAAAGGAAGAGGAAGTCACTAATATATGTTTAATGGCCAACAATCTTGATCAGTCAAATAAAGAAGAGGTATGTGACTTAAGTTATGATGAACTTTTTGAAGTTTCTGAACACATGCATGATGCATATAGAAAAATGAAGAAAATGCATGCTAGCCTTAGTTTAGAATTTGAAGAACTACAAAAGAATCATGAAATCATTCGGAATGATCATGCTTTGATTGATGACAACCACATAAAATTACTTGATGAATTTGATGATTTGAATAAGAATCTTGAATGTTTAAAATCATCCTATGCAAAACTTGAAAGTGAATTTAAGAATTTTAAAGATGAATCGAAGAGCGAACTTTATAGATCTAATTTTATAAATCAGATTTTAAAGGTTATAAATTCATTTTTTATTTTGAAGATAAAAGCTCTCGAGGATAAAAGGATACCCCCAAACTTGAAGATTTCACTAATCCTATTTTGTATCCTAAATTTATGCAATCCCTAAAAAGACAAATAAATGATAGAAGACTTAGGAATCCTTTTCCAAAAGTCAAATGTAATACTTGTGGATTGGTTGGACACATAGCTCACACATGTACTTCGAAGATGAAAAATTATTTGGTGTGGAAACCTAAGATGTATAACCCTAGACATATCATACATGCATCTATTTATAAATTGCCAAAAGGTAAACCCAACCTTATTTGGGTTCCCAGGTCTAACGTTTGATACTCTTGCAGGGTCGCTCTCATATAAGACCTCATGAGAGTATATAGTACCTGGGCAGCGGATGCTCAAAGCATATGACTGGAGATACAGCACAATTCATATCGATGGAAGCCATGAGTGGAGGTAAGGTTATACTTGGAGATAACACCATAAGAAAGGTGATTGGGACATGTATGATTAGAAATATTAAGAACTTTTTCATAGAAAATGTGTTATTTATAGAAAGCTTAAAGCACAATTTGTTAAGTATAAGCTAGCTATGTGACAAAGGATATTGTATAAAATTTTTTCTCACTAGCTGCATATTAAGCCTAAATTGAATTGATGTTTTGAATGGTAAAAGGGTAAATAATATTTATATGCTAGACTTGAATTGCATTCATATTTCTACTGTTTTTTATTTAAAAATCATTTCTGATGAATCATGGCTTTAGCATAGGAGACTTTGTTATTCTAGCATGAAAAACCTTAGGAGGATTACCCAAAAGAACTTAGTGAGAGGTATACCAAAACTAGACTTTACTAAGGACCACCTTTGTGATGCATTTCAATTAGGAAAATAAGTAAAGTCCTTTTTTCAGTCCAATAATGATCTTAGAACTAGTAAACCATTTGAGAGTTTGCATATTGATCTTTTTGGACTAGTTGGAACTGTGAGTCTAGGAGAGAAGCTATATGGATTTGTGATTGTGAATGACTACTTTAGATTCACATGGGTTAGATTTCTATTTCATAAGAGTAAATCATTTGAGGAATTTAGAAATTTTTTGACTTGGATTCAAAGAAAATTTGGGTGTGAAATCATGACTATATAAAGTGATTATAGAGGAGAATTTGAAAATAAAAGATTTAAGGATTTTTGTAAGGAGAAAGGAATTGATCACAACTTTTCTACACCTAGAACCCCTCAACAGAATGGGGTAGTTGAAAGAAAAAACAAAACATTAATAGAAGCCATCCGAGCAATATTGGCAGAATACTCACTTCCAAAATATTTTTGGGTTAAGGCGGTTAGCACTGCATGTTATGTTCTGAATAGAGTGAATGTGAGATCTAATTTAAATAAAATACCCTATGAGTTGCTAAAGGAAGAATACCTAATTTGTCTCATTTGCATGTTTTTGGTTGCAAGGTGTTCATTCATAACAATGAAAAATCCGCCTTAGGAAAATTTGATCCAAAATCAGATGAAGGAATTTTTGTTTGATACTCAAGTGTTGGAAAATCTTATAGAGTATTCAATAAAAGAACTTTGAGAATTGAGGAGACCACACATGTCGTATTTGATGAATCAGGAAATTTGGAAGAGCTAAATGTTGTAGAAGATGAGATTGAGGATAACTCTCAAAAAATTGATAAAATAAATTTGGAAGAAAATTTGGAGATAGAAAACCCTTTGCCTTGAGATTTGAGATTTTCTAAAAACCACCCAAAGGAGTTGATAATTGGTGAACCTAGTGAGGGTGTAAGGACTAGGCATTGATTAAACAAAGGATTTAATCATTCAACCTTCATTTCAATAATAGAACCCACTAATATTAATCAAGCACTTTCGAATGAATTTTGAATTTTTGCCATGCAAGAAGAGTTGAATCAATTTGTAAGAAATAAAGTTTGGGAATTAACTATAAGGCCAAATGATCAAAGTGTAGTTAGAACTAAGTGGATATTCAAAAATAAAATGAATGACTCAGGAGTTGTCATTAGAAATAAGACTATATTAGTTGCTAAGGGGTATAATCAAATTGAAGGGATTGATTTTGAGGAGACTTTTTCCCCTATAGCTAGACTTGAAGCAATTAGGGTTTTGTTAGCCTTTGCCTATTTTAAAAGATTTAAATTGTTTCAAATGGATGTAAAAAGTGCCTTTTTAAATGGGGTAATTCAAGAAGATGTTTTTATAGAACAACCACCAAGATTTGAAAATTTTAAATACCTAAATCATGTTTTCAATTGAAAAAGGTATTATATGAATTTAAATAAGCACCTAGGGCTTGGTATGAAAGGTTGAGCACCTTCCTACTTGAAAGATCCTTTAAAAAGGAAGTGTGGATACAACACTCTTTTTGAAGAGATTTGAAAAGGATATACTCATTGTATAAATATATGTGGATGATATCATTTTTGGATCTTCAAATAAAAATCTTTGTGATGATTTTTGTGAAATAATGAGTAGTGAATTTGAGATGAGTTTAATAGGAGATTTAAGTTACTCTCTAGGATTTAGCATCAAGCAAATTGAGGAGGGTACATTTCTTAGTCAATCAAAATATGTTAAGAACATTCTCAAAAAGTATGAAATGGACAATGCTAAACCTATTAGTACACTAAAGAGTTTCTCAGTTCAGTTGGATAAGGACCCTAAGGGAAAATCTGTTGATAAAAAAAATTTATAGAGATAATTGGATCTTTACTTTACTTGACTGCTAGCCACCCCGACATTATGTTTAGTGTTTGCTTGTGTGCTAGATTTCAATCAAGTCCAAAAGAATCACATTTAACAAGAGTAAAAAGGATTCTAAAATATCTATTAGAAACTCAGAACTTAGGAATTTGGTATCATAAGTTTAGCTCTTCATTTGAAATAATTGGTTATTCAGATTCTAACTTTATAGGTTGTATGATTGATAGAAAGAGCACTTCTAGAATATGTTAGTTTATTGAAAATTCTTTAGTCTCTTGGTCCAGTAGAAAATAAAATTCAGTAGTCCTATCTACTGCTGAAGCTGAATACATTACATTAGGAAGTTGAAACAATAGTTGACTAATTTAGGATTGACTATAAGCACTATTCTAATTTATTGTGATAACACTAGTGCTATTTATATTTCTAAAAATCTTATTCAACATTCAAGAACCAAACATATGGACATAAGTCATCATTTCATAAGAGATCATGTTTTCAAAGGAGAAATTAAACTCACTCATATTTCTACTGAAAATCAACTTGCAGACATTTTTATAAAACCTTTAACCTTTGATACTTTCAATACATTAAAAACAAGGCTTGGTGTGATTAATTTGAATGCTTAATTAAAAATATTTTCTGCAACATTGATATGTGTTTTCTAGTTAGTGTCTTTACTGTTTTCATACGTTTTTGATCTTGTTATTGTGTTTTTCTTTATTTAGAGTTTGTGTTTTTCGTTTGTTCATTATGTTTTTAGTGTAGTTTGTGTTTTAGTTTTGATTGAGTGCATATTTTTAAAATTTTGAGTGACAATCATCCGGGACAAAATTTTTTTCGTATGGGACAATTTGTATAATATGTCAAACTGTTAGAATTTGAATCGTTTGCGTGCCGTTTTCAGTTTTTAATTATCACTTCGTCTGTACGATCGTTCGGGACAAAATATTTTTTGAACGACGAGACAAATGAATAAAGCGGTTGAATAGATAAGGTAGTTTCTAATACTAACTTCGTACGTACGAACCTATAGTTCGTTCGGACGAACACATGTCAGTTCAATGTGGGGGAACACTTTAACTACCTTTAAAATGATCATAAGTTCTAATCATCCCAGGACGAACACGTGTTCGTTTGTACATCAGTCTGGTCAAAAGTTTGTACGAAAGGATGCTTCGTAAGTTGTGTTGATTACGAATAACCATTTTATTTTGATGCATTGGTTCGTGCATACAAAATTTTTTCGTACGTGACGAATTGAATTTTGTACAGGATGAAAGTAATTTTGTCTGGTACGAACATGTCATTTTTTATAAATAGACAAGCTTTTTAACTCAACAGTCACACTCTAAACTTCACTTTCAATCTCTTTCGTACTTTAGATCTTTTTCAAATGACAAGTTCAAGCAAGCGCCAAAAGGTTCTGGCCAAGAAACCACATAGGAATTCTTCTGAGAACTTCCTTTCCAACGCCAATGAGGATTCCTTTCCTAGGTTTGTCTCAACCAAAATCACCCCCTCAAGAATCCTAATCCAAGAAGAACTTACATTTCAGGTGATGAATTTATTTGCTTCAACACAATTTGGTTTTATCCTTACTCTCATCTATCTTTACAATAAAGAAACCTTTCACTACTTCCTCCCCAACATGTCCTTTAATTCTGACCATTCTATAATCTGTCCCTTTGTGTTTAAATAAAAAGTGGAAATCATCAAGGCTGACTTAGGAGCCTTTTTGAACTTAAAGACTGAGGGAGCGAGAGCACACACCTAGACATCACTCATGATTATGAATGGTATCAAATTAATAATGTGATTAGAGGAAACAAAGTTAACGACCATATGCCTAAAGTATTCGGTCTTGTTAGAAATGCACGTATCTTCCAGCAAGTTCTTAGAACTTCAATTTTTCCTAAAGCTGGTGATAGAATTAATATAACCCTTCTTCTTTCTATGGTGACCTTTTTGATCATGACTAGAGAACCAATTGATGAAGCCCAATTAGTCCTTAACCATCTTTATGGACTTTCTTAAATTGGTCATGTTGAGCATAAAAGAAAGAGGAACATTACCCTAAGGCATCTAGTTGCATACATTATGGAGAAGAAATACAACTTGGTTCATCCTGATCAGGAGTTTGAAGAACCGCTCAACTACAATAACGGATCATTTAGAGCAATCTTCAAAAATGATGAATCAAGCAAAGCACATGTCATTAGTGATACAGAGGAAGAACCTGAAGCTGCACCTACACCTGCCAATGAACCAAATTATCAGGATTTAGGATTTGGTTCAAAGATTTAATCGCCTAGAGACTCATTTTGATCAACATTTTGATCAAATTGAGACTCATCTTTGAAAGTTTGTTAGGGATGTTAAGCCCTATAGAACTGGCCTAAGCTAACCAAGAGGGGGGTGAATTGGTATTTTAAAATTTCTTTCCACAAAGAACAAAAATCACATAAACCAAAATCACACTACGAGAAAAATAAATGCGGAAATTAAAAGTGCGGAAGCAAGAAAGAAGAACACATAAATTTATAGTGGTTCGGTCAACTCGACCTATGTCCACTCCCCGGAGGCGTCCTCCGAGTATTGCACTATAATCTTGACTCTCCTTTAGCCCCCACAGCTAGGCGGAGAAGCCTTTACAAAGCACCTCCTTTTTTCCACCCCGGCAAGGTAGAGAACCTATCTCCTTTTGCTTCCTCTTGAAGCTGGCAGAGAACCACCACCAGATGCTGACTCCTTACCTCTGTCGACCCTTCCACAGATGAGAAACTCTAGACGAAGAAGAAGCAGAGCGATCCTTGAAGCCACCCTTGTGAATCCCGTCACAAGCTCCCCCTCACAAGATTCTCTCTCTCCCTCTCTCTCTCTTTCTCTCCTCAAGGCCTTCTCAGGTCAAGGCAGCAGCACAAAGGTTGTTCAAAATATTGAACAAGAGCTCTTAAATAGAAGAGCTTCAAAGGAGCTCATTAATTGCAAGTTGCAGACTATATCGTCCAGGCCGATATGGACATCGTCCTGGCCGATCAGTACAAACCTCAGAAGATCGGCCAGAGCATTGCTCTGAATGTAAACTGGACGATTTAAAATTGGCTTGATCGTCCAGGTCGATCTCATGATCGTCCCGGCCGATCAGTTCAAATCAGAGGAAAATCGTCCAAAGCATCGCCCTGAATTCGAGCTGGCCGATATTTATCATCCTGAAGTAACTAAAGTTTTTGAATAGATCGTCCTGGCCGATCCTGCGATCGTCTAGGATGATATGATCATATCAATCATCCTTACTTACTCCCTTAATTTTCTGATCAATTAAGGCATAATTTGTGAATATCGTCCAGGCCGATCAATGATTGTCTTGGCCGATTATTTAAAAATACAGTATACCTTAATTGTCTATGGCGGCAACTTCTTTCTGTTTTGAGTTTATCATTCTGGCCAATACACGTATCGTCCAGGACGATCTGTTAATGACGGCTGCCTTAATTAAGAAACCTTATTTAGACTTTCTGTTTTAAGCCTGATCGTCCAGGACGATATAAATATCATCCTGGCCGATATGAGTAAAAATAGAATTTCTAAGTCTCTCAAGTATGTGTGTAAGGTTACTTAGCATCAGTCTCTTTGACTTTTACAAATAAACTCAAGAAGAGAAAAAACAAAGTACAGACTAACTCAACCTTAGACCTACACAATCTTGAACTGACTTCATTTGTTCGTCCGATCTTCAATTCCTAAAAAGTTAGAAGTAATAGGCAGATCAAGAGAATCAATAGTGTTTGTCAATCATCAAAATATAAGTCATGAAAATAGATTTGCAACAATCTTCAGCAACAGGATGCACATTATCAGCATGATATGAGCTTTATGATAGATCAGTTGAAAGATATCAGTACCAATGTGCTTATGATGGGTACCTATTTTAACCTCTTTGGTGTTGTACCTCCTCCTCCTCCAGATCAGGGTCCGTCTGAGTGATAGTTGCACTTGTTTTTATGTGTTTCTTTAGTTTGTGTGTTAGTTTTGTTGTTTAAGAAAATGTGATGTATTTTCTCTTCTTTAGATGTTTTTATTTTGAGTCATATGTTGTATTGATATCCTTTGCTATGATTGTAAACTCCCTATTTTGATATCAATATATTTTTTCATGTTTTGGCTTTAATGGTATTAAAATGTGTGTCAGTCTTTATGACAATCATTAGATTTTTTATCTTAATAGTGCTATATCTTGTATTGTAAGTTAAAATTAAATTTATTAGAAAATCTAAGTTTTCTAAATTTAAGTTTTGCTTATAACTTGATGTTATTAAGATTGTCAATTTCATGTCTCTTATTTAGACGACATTAATTTTAATATTATTATTGCAATTGTGATGTTTTCTTATTTTGTATTTCACTTATTAATTAATATTTATGCGCTTAGATAAATTTGAAAATTTTTATTATTGATTTTGAAAAGAATACGATTACTCTTAAAAAATGTACAAACGTACAAAAATCAAAAGAAAGGCGCAAAGGTTCGCAATGTAAAAAAGAGGCACAAAATAAGCCGAACAAGTGAAAAGATGCATAAAAATGTGCCACAAATGTGAAAAGATGCGTAAAGCTCCACATGTGGTAGTTATTTCTTTCTAGACTCTTTTAATCTCTTAATTCAAATTAATCTTTTGTACATTTATATTCTGTATTGAAATTTGAAATATATAATTTTTCTACCATCATTTTTGCAATTATTTTCTCTATCTTTGTGTCTAAATTGACTCATATTTTTGATAAATTCTTTTTATTATCTATGTTATATCTCTTCTTAAATTATATGAATTTCTATGACTTGCTTACTATTTTAATTTTATTTGCATAACTTATTTCAATCACTTTCAAGGTTAAATTATCAAATGATTTTCATATGTCTGCTTATATTTCTAGTCTTTTCCTTCTTCACTTTTTGCTGTTGTCAAAAATGAGGAGAAATTATTTGTTCTATCATATCGTATAGTGTGTTTATTTTGATTCGTATGGTGTGTTTATTTTGATTTGTGTATGTGTGTTTTTTTTTTGTATAAAAATTTTGAAAACAAAATTTTTTGGTTCAAATGCCTCCTTATTTTCATGTGTTCATCAATTTAGGGGGAGTTTAGGAGACTCTTAGAATTTGAAATTATATAAATAATTATTATTTTGTTATCATCAAAAAAGGGGGAGATAGTTAAGAGAGTTGCTATTTGCATGTTTACATTCTTGCAACTTGTATAGTTTTTGATGATTCTAAATACTATTATTTTATGTGAAGTTATCTCCTAATATTTTTTGAAAGAATTGTTTTTGCTCTTCTGTGGACTAACAGTTCAAGACAATCGAATTCCAGACTAACGAAGACTTCAAAATCAAATTCAACATGAGATACTTTGTGAATTGAAGCTTGTACTTTTCTTTGAAATAAGTTTGAGAGGGAGTGATTGTAATTGAGAGAATAAATACACACAAACTTAAGGAGAACTTTAAATTTGTATTGATCGTACGGGACGAACCTAGTTTGTACGGGACGATCAGGTCAGTTATCTCCTCGTAAGAGTAATGGAATGAATAGGAATTGAAGAAAATTTTTTTATGTCCTGATCGTCCAAGATGAATTTTTATTCATCCCAGGATGAAATTTCCTCTAGAGAATTTTTGTTCAGATGAAATTTATTTTCGTTCCAGGACGAGTTAGTCTCTGGAGAATTTTCATCCAAGACGAACTCATAATCGTCCCAGGACGACTTGCCCTCTGGAGAATTTTCATTCAGATGAAATTTATAATCATGCCAGGACGATCTGTCCTATGTAAAAATTTTGTCCGTAAGAACCCATTTTCATCCCAGGACAAAATGAACCGACTCTGAAATTTTGACGATGTTCTGCTGTTTTTGGGAACCAACCTATGGAATAACTGTTTGTACCGGACGAACCTAGTTCGTATGGAACGATGCGTGTGTACGAAGTCATTTCGTACCCATATACATTGGGTTTGTTTCAAAGGCATTTAAGTAAAATCGTCCAGGACGATCCACGATTGTACGGTACGATCCACTGCATGTTAGCTTGAAATTTTTTAGTTTTTGGATGGTTTTTTTTGTCTTTCATATAAATAGTCCAAATTAGACTGTCCTTTAATCTTTTTGCCTACTGATCTTCATGCCTTCTGAAGGGAGACTCAAGGAAAGAGTGTGAGAGAGTGTTTGAAGAAGATTCCTTGCCATTAGAGCGTAAACGTTTCAGTTGGTACTCAAAGGTAAGAGTCTCTACTCTTCGTTTATGATTACTTCACTCTTTTCTCTCGTCCTTCTAGATTTTTACAAAGAAGATCTATCAAGGAGATTCAGTTCTCTACCGACACTTAAAGAGTGTGAAGGGACGAAGGGTTCTCTGCCTACACTAGAAGAGTGTGAAAGGATGAAGGGTTCTCTGCCCACACTAGGAGAGTGTGAACAGCCGAGGGTTCTCTACCCACACTAGGAGAGTGTGAAAGGACAAACGGTTCTTTGCCTACACCGGGAGAGTGTGAAAGGACGGATGATTCTGTGCCAACATCGGGGGAGTGTGAAGGATGGACGGTTCTCTGCCAACACTGAGGATATTGTAAAAGGACGACGTTTCTCTGCCGTACCGGGTAGTGATGGAAAGAGTTTTTGTAAACCCTTCTCCGCCTAGCTGTGGGTGCAAAAGGAGAGTCATTAGTGGTATTAGTGCAATACTCGGAGGGTGCCTCCAGGGAGTGTATGTAGGTCTGGTTTTATCCGAACCACTATAAATCTGATGTTATTTTTTTGTTGCTTATTATTTTATCATTTACAACTTGTGGTTGAAAATCTATTTCTACAAAATTAACTAAAGTTAATTTTAGTTTCCTAATTTTAAAAGAGGGTTAAGTTTTTTTAATTACCAATTCACCCCCGTCTTGGTTAGTCGTTGGGACATAAGCTTAGGTTTAACAACATAATTCATAGTTAATGAGTTTCAACAATAAATTATGAGAAATTTAAATGATTATTATTTTTTATAATTTGTCGACCATTAAATTTTGTAAAATTTATTTTTATAATACTCCAATTATTATTTTTAAGTTATTTTAAAATATATATTATATTGCTTAAAATATATTATATGTTATAATATGGGATCTTATTTTTGAAATACTAATTTTTAGCTTAAATAAAGTTCCTTTTGGCAAGTTGTCATGCTTTGATTTCACATTCAAGTATTTCTTGCATATGAAGAAACTTAATAAATTTTATTTAGTAGATAGTATTCTTCATATATTGAATATCGACTAGGATGAATTAACTTGTTTATCTACATAAACTCAATTGAAATAATGAGACTTAATTTCTTAATAATATATTTATTATTATCAAAATCTATGCCTACTAGAATTTGAGCGAACTCATTGGACTAACTTAGGAGTTGATTTATTTGATTATGTTAATTACGAAAGGATGTGGTCTCCCTTTATAGAAAATTTACTGAATACCAATGATATTTCCATCAGTTAAACCGACAATTTAACCGCCACTACTAACCGCCGAAAAAATTTATCCACTTTGACTCAGAGAACCTACATTCACACCTAGGTGAAATAAGTTGCAAATATTTCTTGTAATACTTAAAAAATTCCTTTGCTCCATGTTAGCCAAGATGCCTATACAATCACTTTCTTTAAGGTGAATCATATCATCTACTTTTTTTAAAGGGATAAGAGCATCACTTTTAAGCCTTTATCATGTAATTTTTTAGCTAAGTATTGTAATTAAAAAGAAAGACAAAATAATAAAATGAGGCTAAGGTCAAGAAGTGAGAATGTATAACAAGAGATCCAAAGTGATTTCCAATAGTTAATAAGCTTTTTCTTTAAATTTTTTACTTTAATGGCTGAAATATTTTGTAATTGGAGGTGAAAGGTTTTACTTATGGCTTGGTTTAGGTTTTATTATAGTTAGGCATTTTAATTATAACACAGATATATAAAGGATTTGAGATTAATTTGATATATGTTACAAATATGTTAATAATTCAAAATATAATAAATTACATATTAATATCTTTTCCAAAAAAATTATAATATATATATATATATAATATGCTCTTGAATATGCTAATTTGGTTTAATTATAAATTTTCATAAATAGGGCTTTGAGGAGGCTAAAATAATTAGGAATTAGCAGCGTAATGTTGACCACAATGGAGAGGCGTTATTTGTTTGCAGAAACCCATTAAACTAGTAAAGACTTGTAAATTTTAATGGAGGCACATAAATTATGTGAAATTTAAATGATTATTATTTTTTATAATTTGTCGACCATTAATTTTTGTAAAATTTATTTTTATAATACTCCAATTTTTACTTTTAAGTTATTTTAAAATATATATTATATTGCTTGAAATATAATATATGTTATAATATGGGATCTTATTTTTTGAAATACTAATTTTTAGCTTAGATAAAGTTCTTTTTGGCATATTGTCATGCTTTGATTTCACATTCATGCATCTCTTGCATATGAAGAAACTTAATAAATTTTATTTAGTATTGAATATCAACTAGGATGATTTAATTGGTTTATCTACATAAACTCAATTGAAATAATGAGACTTAATTTCTTAATAATTGATATGTTATCAATTATTTATCTTGATCGGACACAAATCTCGACGCAAAATCAAATTGGAAACTTCCAAAATTAAAAATGGGATCATCCGAACTCCGATTACAACAAACTTATGTTCGAATTGAGCGTCTCGGAAATACAAACCCAACGACACCAAAATCAACTCAATCCGAGTCCAAATGGACCCAAATCATGGGTTAGAAGACCCCTCATTTCTCATGAGAGGGGGACCGGAGCATGAAGAAAAGAGGAGAAGGGAAGGAAGAAGCTCCTCCTCGACCACTGCCGGACTTCCGTCGAACCACCGCCGGACTTCCGCCGAACCACCGCCTGGCCACCACCTGTGGTTCAGAATTTTGACAGATCACCACTTGAGGCCCTCGCTTGAGACCTTGTGCTCCACCATGCCACTAACTGTGGTTCGGACTTCTGCCAAACCCCCACTTGAGACCCTCACCTTCGCCGGACCACCGCCTGATGCCATTGCTCCGCCGGACTACCACTTAAGGCCCTCACCTCCGTCGAACCACCGTCTGACGCCGTTGCTCCGTCGAACCACCACTTGAGGCCTTGTGCTCCACCAGGCCACCACCTATGGTTCGGACTTCTGCCAGACCATCACTTGAGGCCCTCACCTCCGCGGGACCACCGCCTGATGCCGTTGTTCTGCCAAACCACCACTTGAGGCCCTTACCTCCGTCGGACCACCGCCTGATGTCTTTTCTCCACCGGACCACCACTTGAGGCCTTGTCCTCCATCAGGCCACCACCTGTGGTTCCGACTTCTGTCGGACCACCACTTGAGGCCCTCACCTCCGCCCAAAGTCGTTGTTCCACCGGACCACCACCTGAAGCTCAGACTTCTGTCGGACCAGCACCTGAGGCCTGGGCTTCCGCCAGACCACTGCTTGGGGCCCAATGCTCCACCAGGCCACCACCTAATGCTCGGACTTCTTTCGGGCCACCACTTGATGCCCAGAGTTCTCCCATAATACTACCGGCTATGGTTCTTCTAACCTCCGTCACTTACTATGGTCCATCCGACCTCTATCAACAGACAACGGTCTTTCTGACCCCGGTCTCATGCCAACTACGGTCCTTCTGACCTCAGTCACCTACTATGGTCCATCCGACCTCCATCAACAGACAACGGTCTTTCTGACCCCAAACTCATGCCGACTACGGTCCTTCTGACCTTCATCGCCTACTATGATCATTCTGACCTCCATCAACAGACAACGGTCTTTCTGAACCCAGTCTTCTATCGACTACGGTCCTTCCGACCTCTGTCGCCTACTATGGTCCTTCCAACCCCAATCACTAGACAATGGTATTTCCGACCTCCATCCTATCGATTATGGTCGTGCCGACAAAACAAACACATTTATTGTAACTCCCTCCATGTAATGCACTCTATATGATGTACATTTGTGACATCAAGCCAAGGCCTTCTCCCAAGGAAGGGCCTCATTTGTAATCGACTACAAATACTAGTGGATTCATTCAAACTGGGCCAGGCCCTATGGTTCTTCCCCCTTTTTAGGGGTTTTTCACGTAAAATCTCTGGTGTCTCTTATGAATGTTACACCCTCTCACTTATCTGACTGTGTGTTGGATCTTCGTACAATGCTAAGATGTTAAACTATATATTTCTCTACTGCCGCGAATACTCCAAGATGCAACAG
This sequence comes from Dendrobium huoshanense, assembly GCA_016618105.1. Classification (NCBI taxonomy): domain Eukaryota; kingdom Viridiplantae; phylum Streptophyta; class Magnoliopsida; order Asparagales; family Orchidaceae; genus Dendrobium; species Dendrobium huoshanense. The sequence goes on from CM028355.1 coordinate 4,253,039, forward strand.
TAATATATTTATTATTATCAAAATCTAATAGCCATTACAACTTCACTATATCAACAATATTTCTTATTTTTTATTACAATAAATTTACTTGAGATTTGTTTTATTAAAATTTTTATTTCTTTTTCAATTTTCATCATGCATCTTATTTTCTTATACGTCAATGTTCCAGAAACAAGATAAATAACACATACTCTAACCTAGATAAAATAACAAAATAGATATAATCTTTTGGGTTTTCTCCTAACAAACGATACATTTAATACCTTCAAAAAGGCTATGCTAATAATTATTCAATATTAGCCAATGCTAAGACACTCCTAGATCAATCTAGATCCCCACCCAAATAAGGCTTAAGTTTATGACCATTTGCTTTACATGAATGGCTAGACTTTCTATAATGAATTTCTATAACTCTACAAGGATATACTCTAATGACGGTGAGTAAACTTGACCATCTAGACTTTAACTTTCTTGTAAATAATCTTAATTTAGAATTACACAATAATAGCTCTTATCAAGGTGTAAATTCTTTCCTAATGATCTTACAATCATGTCATTTCTTACTTTGCTCTATAAAACTTTTTACATTTTTGTTGGCATCTAATATGAATTCCTCAAGTTCATTCAACTACGACAATCTCTTTTCCTTTATAGCCCAAAAGCAATATATTCTAATTCTACTTGCAAGTGGCAAGCTTTACCAAAAACAAATCTATAGGAATACATTCCAAAAGTAATCTTAAATGTTCTAAAGTCTTAACGAGCAGGATATCGTCATGAGCCGGTGAACTATCTAATCTACAGCTCTTGCATTCTTCTCCTTTTTTTCTTACTCTTCAGTTGTTCTGCTCTACATCGATCGTCGACAATTGCCATGGCGGATATGTTTCTTGATCCAATCATGGAGAAGCTCATCAGCGTTGGCTTTCGTTACCTGAAAGATCAAGTCAGATGGCAGACAGGCATGAAGGAGGAGCTGGACAAGCTGCAAGAGAATCTCCCCAAGATCCAAGCTATTGTCCACTTTGCTTCCAGCCAAGAGCAGATCACAGACCAAAATCCGGGTCTCAACAAATGGCTATGGCAGCTACGAGATGCCATTGATGATGCAGATGACGTCTTGGACGAGCTGGAGTACATGGAACTTGAAAAACAGGTGACCAAAGAGAAGAAGCTGAGAAGGGTGCGTTCCATCATGAAAAAACTTATCGAAATTGGAAAACGTGCTTTCAAAATTGATCCCACCTTGAAGCGACTGGAGGAGGCTGTGCAGAAACTTCATAAAGTTACAACAACTGGTGTTGATACTTTCTTTCATCTTGTAAAAGACGCAAAGGAGGAGCATAAGAAGCAGCAACTTGAGCTGCACGGAGCACGTGAAACGGGAGCCTTTCCTAAAAATGATCTCATTGGGCGGGGCAAGGATAAGGAGCTTGTTATGGAGTGGCTGAGGAATCCATCAAATGAGCATCCGGGAACTGATTTGTACAGAAACATTTCTCTTCTCTCTATAGTCGGCCATGGTGGTATGGGGAAGACAACTCTCTTGCAACATGTTTATAATGATGAAATTACAAAGGAATTTGATCGTAAAATGTGGGTTTGTGTTTCCAACAACTTTGATGTGAAGAAAGTCATTGCAGATATGTTGGAATCTCTTAAGAAAGAGAGGCCTCGTTTGGAGACACTTGATGCACTTCAAGATAGCCTTCGGAAAGAGATTATGTCCAAAAAGTTCTTACTTGTGCTGGATGATATTTGGGAGGAGGATGAGGAGAAAGATAAAAGCAAATTGGAGGATGTGCTCGCCCCTCTAGCTTCTGGGGGTTTTGATAGTAAGATTCTGGTAACAACTCGAACATACTCAATTGCACTGATGTTTGCAAAGGTAATTAAAAAGGAGGAAATATTTAAATTAGAGGGCCTAGAAGAAGATGAGTGTTTGGAGCTCCTCAACTCTCATGCATTTGCTGGTGTAGAGAACCCTAACGATCATGAAAACTTAAGAGTCATTGCTCGTGATATAGTTAAAAAGCTTTCAAGATCTCCGTTGGCAGCTAAGGTCATTGGCGGCGTTCTAAATTCTCTTGACTTGGATGCAAGGCGTTGGAGGGAAGTTCTAGAAAGCAATTTATTGGATCAGAATTCTATCCATTCCATCTTAAGACTGAGCTATATAGTTCTGCCAAATCATCTACGAAATTGTTTTGCATTTTGTTGTATGTTCCCAGAAGATCATGAGTTTGATAAAGATGATTTAGTCCGAATGTGGATTGCATTGGGTTTCATTCAGCCGTCTCAAGGAATGACTATGGAGGATATCGGAGGAAGGTATTTTGATGCTTTAGTCAAAAAAGCTTTATTTGACAAGGTCAGATATTATTACAAGATGCATGATTTAATACATGAGTCAGCATCTAAATTATTTGCTCAGGTATGCGGTAAATTTGTGGATGATGAACAGTCATCTCTCAAAATTTCTGAGACTATTCGACACTTGTCTGTTCTAAATGCAAAACCAGACATCTTAAGAAATATTGAGAAGTTGAAACATTTGCATTCTCTTTTCTTGTTCTATAAAGATTTTAATGATCAGGATCTTTGCAATGGACTTATTGAAGTATTGAAATCATCGAGAAGCCTACGCTTATTATACATATGGGCTTCAAAAGGCTTGGAAATAATACCTGAGGAGATTGAAAATTTGATACATCTTCGATACTTAAAGATTGATAGTTCTAATTTGACTATGCTGCCAAGATCTGTAAGTAATCTCTATCACTTGCAATACATAATCTATAAGAGGCCACATAGCCTAAGCGATCCTGAAGGTGATGTTTTTTTACCAAGTGACATTAATAGCCTTTCTAACTTGCGTTACATGAAATTTCCCGAAAATAGTTATATTTCATCAATATATGGGATTGGGAAGCTAAAGTCTCTTTCAGAACTATATATTTTTAATCTTAGAGATGTGAGTGGTTATCGAATTGGGGAGTTGAAGAATATGACTGATCTTTATAAATTAGGAATCAATCGCCTTGAAAATGTTAAGGATGGCGAGGAGGCTCGTAATGCCCAATTATGTGAAAAGAGGAGGCTCACAGATTTGACCTTATGTTGGAGTGATAATCACATTGATTCGACGAACAAATATTTAGATGAGAATGTGCTCGACAACCTTCATCCACCAAAATGTCTAAGGAAACTGAGAATAGAGAGATACATGGGCGCAAGGTCTGCAATATGGATGAACAATTTCAATTGGATCTTCAATCTAGAGGAAATCGTATTGTCAGATTGCAGTGAGTGGGAAACTCTTCCTTCTTTCGGGCATCTTCCCTTCCTCAAGTTACTGGAACTTTATGACATGCCGAAAGTAAAATGGCTCGAAAGTAAATTTAATGGGAATGATAAATTCCGTGCCTTTCCATTGCTAGAGAAGTTATATATTGGGAGATTAGAAGCATTAGAGGATTGGTTTGAGGCAGGAGTAGCTGCTGAAGAGGGATGTTTGTTTCCTTGCTTAATTCAACTGTATCTAGTTGACTGCTCGAAGTTGAAAGAGTTGCCCTCGTTGCCTCCTAAGCTCAAGAGCTTGGAGATACGATATACTGGGTGGAAGACTTTGAATTTTTGTAGCAATTCAAATCCTATTCCCCTTGAATCATTAGAGGTCTTTGACTGTCCTAACATTATATCTCTTCCTCTGGCTGATGAAATAGCAAGACTTGCAGCACTAAGATCCTTGACAATTAGATATTGCCCTAATCTGATCTCTCTGGGAAGATATCGACAAGTGGAGGACACTAATAATTGCCAGCTCATGCTCAACGATCTTCATATAAATGATCCATCCGTGTTGCTAATGGAGCCATTGAGAAGTATCGCCTCCTTAAAAAGGCTTATAATTGTGCATAATGATGAGGTGGTTTCATTTCCAAATGAGTTGGAGCAGTGGTTTCTGACAGTTAGGTCTTCTCTTTCTTACCTGATAATTTATAAACTCAAATCCTTACAGTGTCTCCCTTCCACCTTCGAAAGCTTTTCTTCACTTCAGCATCTACAACTTTTTGACGTTCCTATGCTTCGGGAATTACCGAACCTTCCTCCCGCTTTGAAACGTCTAGAAATTGAGGGATGTCATCGAGAGTTAAAGGAGCGCTATGGAGAGGACGGAGGCTCCGATCGGCACAAGATTGCTCACATTCCTGATATCTTTATTCGTTAATGAAAATTTAAAAATACATATGCAAACTTCTTTCTTTCTTCTTATCTTATTTGTTTGATATATATGAAATGTGAAGAATGCAATCTCAGCATGACCACTTTGTATGTACTCAATTTTATTTATGTATCATTTCATGGTTCTTTTATATACTAGTACAAATGTATATGCACATAGTACACGTGAATAAAAAATAAAAAATTAAAATATATAAAAAAAAATAAAAAACCATATACCATATGCTATATCAAAAATATTAAATTATATAACATGTGATTTATACTTGTATTATATTTGAATTAAGATAAATTGAATTGCATATAGCATATAGCAAAAAATTAAATAATTTTTTATCATAGAATACACACTTCGGTGCCGTGTGATTAGCATTCTCCATTACTGAATGAACAATCTTCTTACTAGTGCATCATAAATAATAACAAGCATTTGATGGGTGACACTACATTGGTGTTGACCCATTTGTTGTGCCGAAACAAAGAAAAAAAAAATCAAACCAAATCTCACCTGCCCCGCCCCATCTTGCACGTCGTGGAGGCAGTCCGCACGTCGTTCGCACGTTGAGGCCATTTCGACGTCGCATCAGCCACGACTCTGCACGACGAGCTTCTCGCGTCGTTAAAATGAGCATGAAGGCTCTTGTTCGCGGGTCCTCTCTTCCACGTGCGCTCAATCTCTCCCGCTCACATTCCCTCTCTCGCTTTTCCTTCTCCCTGCGATCGGAAGCTCCGACATTTTGATCGGAAGAGACGACTGGAGCTCGCTTGCTTGAAGGAACGTCCGATGTAGCTCATTCGACGACCTTTCCTTTCGGTCGGATCGGAAGCCATGACATTATGATCGGAAGCGACGACGCGAGCTCACTGGCTTCTTTGGCTTCGACGTTGCCATTCGACTTCGCTCCGACGACCTTCCCATTTCAATCGGAGCGGGAGCCTGACATTCTGATCGGAACAAGAACGGTAGCTCACCGACCGTGAAGCTAACGATCTCCCTTTTGCGTCTCCTCTCCGACCCCGTTGCTGCTGTTCGACTTAGCTCCGGCGACGACCATCCCCTACCTGTTGGATCGGAAGTTAGGCATTTTGATCGGAAGCTTGAACGAGAGCCTCTGGCTGTGAGGGGAGAAATACAGTAAAAAAAAAAATAGTTTTTTTTATAATTATTAATTATAATAATTATTAATCATTTTTAATTATTTAATTATAGTTATAATTAATTAATTAATTATCATTAATTAATATTTAGTAAATAATTATAAATTATAATTATTTGATTAATTATGATTAATCTCAATTAATTATAATTATAAATAATTTTACTAATTATAATTAATTAATAATTAATAATTAATTATAGATTATAGTTAATTAATTATTACGGTAATTAATATTAATTATAATTAATAATAAATAAAATATGCTTCTCCTCACCTCGACATCTGTGCCCTCCACCACCGGCCCCAAAGGTATAACCCCTAAACTCAGACTTCCGTCCTCGGCGTGTACGACGGGCCGGTAGACCACCTAAACACGCCTTTGTTGAGCGTGGTAGGAGGAAATCCGGTCCGACACCTACGATGAGGCGGACAGTCGCCTCCTTCCTCGACATGTGTGTCGAACCTGCAAACCACCTAAGCATGCCTTTGTTGCGCGTGGTAGGAGGTAAACCGGTTCGACGCACGATGAGGCCAGGTGAGCCTCGTGTACTCTCTTATTTGTGTGGCCGGAATAATTTATAAGTACCCCCGGGCGGGGGGAAAGTAAACTACTCTTTCTTGTAACAGGTACCGTCAAAGACCCAATGCACGCCTTTGTTGCACGTGGTGGAAAAAAAAATCACGGTTGCGGTCTCCTCGAAAGAGGGAACCTACCATGCACGTCTTTATTGTGCGTGGTGGGAAGGCCCAGTTTTCTCGTAGTTTTCCCCTAAACGGGAGAGTCGCCGGGAGGCTGCTGAGATTTCGGGTGAAATATTACTCTACACTTGGACCTGTTTTGAACTCAAAAAGAACAAAGAGCCCGGACTCAAATAAGAAAGAGCAGTGGACTTTTGAACATGATTGAAAATGTGCAGAGGACCTAAACAAAATTCAAATGATTTCTAAAGATCAAAATCCAAATAAAATCAAATCGGAATCAAATCCAAATGAAAATGACTATTCAATTGAACTTGCAAGATCTCAAAAGACTTTGAGCAATCATTTGAACATACGCTCGGACATAAATTCAAAGAAACTAAGTGTGGAGGACACTGAAACTGAACAAGCACTTGAACATGCAATTTAACTCAAAGGACTACAGGGGACTTGAACAAGACTTGGAACAAAGATTTAGACTCAGACTTGAACTCAAGCTCGATCCAAATTTGGTCTGAACAATCATACAAAAGTTCCAACTCAAATTAAAATCTTAATTGCAACTCACTTGAGAAATGGACAAGAATTTCTACCTATAAGCTATGGCATAAAACCTCCAACGCTAGCAACAATTGCATGTAGATTGAGATGGCATTACTGGAGATCAGCAATCAAAGGTCCATCCCCACAAATAAGTACAATCAACAAAAACACCTGAGATAGGTGAAAGGTGGATTTGATACCGGTGCAAATAACTCTTCTACGAACTTTCCTAGAAGATCGTAGCGGATACAACGAGTCCTTGCAAATGAATACAACCTATTTGTGGATAATAACAGTGTGTATATCGTAAGCACTACGAACCACTGTGGATACAAGTACATCTCCTACGACAATCCCTATGAGGTTAAATGGACTATACTGGCAAATAACAGTAGTAAGTTGCAAAGTTCATATACGACTGTCATATATGCTAATATGATCTCCTGTACAAATAAGTGCCTGTTGATTGAGAAGGCAACATTGGAGATAATTAGTCAAAGAGCTGCCCCTACACACAAGCACATCAAACCACCCGAGATTGGTGAAAGGGTGGATAAGGTGAGGAAACAATGGGTCTTCTACAAATACCTTCAGGAGGTTGTAGTGGATACAATAGTTCTCCGCCAGTGAACACAAGCAACTTGTGGATAACAATAGTGGGTGTATTTTAAGTACAACAAACCACTGTGGGCACAAGCACAGATATTGCCTACAACACTGGTGATCAAGATCCACTAGCACGTCGGGTACAAATACAACCCGATGTATGAGCAAAGACACCTACTACCGAAATGGAAGAGTTGTTTGAATAAATTAGAACTAAACTTTCTGGTGTTCCAAAGTTTCTTCCTGACCTTGTACTTAAGAAGAAAACAATGCTTGCATCTACAAATATCAGAAATAAGTCTAATACACTACACTCAAGACCCTGAAAGAAATTCTTTTAAAGGCAATGTTCTATGATTCCAAAGTCCAGAAGAACTTCCCCGGTTATTAAGAAAAGAGGAGACAATCAAGATGCGAAAACGCTTCATAGCATCAAGCTGCAACGCCATCGAATCTGCAACACTTATACAAGCAGACAAAAGGCGTCTACAATCTATAATGCAACGCCACCGGATCCGCAACATTCATATTAGCAGACAGAAGGCGTCTATAAATAATTCCAAAATATCCCTGCACGTGAAACATAAATTGTATACACATAGGTACACTACAGGGGTGTATAAAAATCACCTGCATGGGCCCCGACGAGCGTGTTATTGGTACACACCTGATGTCTAGGGATACTGCACGGGTAAATAAGTGAATTCAGGTTCGAACTTGATCCTTCTATACGGATCAACAAAAGTTGACAGGGTTCGAACCTCTAAAAAAATATACAGTATGGCGATCGACGTATTTATTTCTATACATTCACATTAGGCCTTCAAGGCCTACAATCAAGAGAATTCACTAATCAAAGGCATAAGACCTACTAGAAACCCGATCCTCCTAAGCAAGAAAATAGAAGTAGACAGGGTCCGAATCATCAGATAAATATGCGGTCACGAAGACGACCGGAATATTTATCTTATACATTCATATTAGGCCTTCAAGGCCTACAATAAAGAAAATTCACAAACAAAGGCACGAAGCCTACGAGAAACCCAATCCTCGATCAACAGTCCGTGAAAGATTGTTAGGGATGTTAGACCCTATTGAATAGACCCAAGGCTAAATAAAGAGAGTGGTGAATTGGTTAAAGAAGAAACTTTAAGCAAAGCACAAACCAAAAACACCACAAATAAAAACCAATGCGGAAATTAAAATGCGGAAGCAATAATAAGAAAAGAACACACCAGATTTATAGTGGTTCGGTCAAACCATGACCTACGTCCACTCCTTGGAGTCACCCTCTAAGTATTGCACTAACTAAGTGTCTCTCTTTTAGCCCCCCATAGCTAGGCGGAGAAGCCCTTACAAAATCACTTCAACCTTCCCCGGTGCGGCGGAGTCGCCGGGTCCTTTGACACCAAGGGATCTTCTTCTTTGGTGAACTTACCTCGAGACAAGCCTTGAATCTGATGGTACTAAGGTGCGAGTTCACCAGAGCAACCGCGTGGAATCCCCTCCACACTCCCTTAAGTTCCCCCCCTCACAAGATCTTCTCCCTCTCAAACTCCACCCTTTCCTCTCTCCCTTTCAAGCTCTCTCTTCAAGTTCCCCCCACAAGAACAAAGCTCCAATGGCTGCCAAAGACACTTTAAAAAGTGTCATGCCAAGCTTAAATAGAGAAGCTCAAAACGAGCTCATTAAAGCAAGTTGCCGACATTATCGTCCAGGATGATAGGTAGGCCAATCAGTACAAATTGAACTCAACGGCCCGGGACGATTTGGGATGATCAGAAGAAAATTGGTTGTATCGTCTTGGCTGATCTCACGATCGTTCTGGACGATTAGTTTAAAATCTATTTCAATCGTCCTGATCATCGCCCTGAATTGATGCTGGCCGATGTAAATCGTCCAGTCCATCATCCTGGCCGATCCTTTGATCGTCCCGGATGATTAGGGGTGTAAATATTTGACACGACACGAAAACCCGACCCAGACCCGACCCAAAAAATTCGGGTTGGACATGACCCGATTTCAAAATGGGTCGGGTTCGGGTTCCAGAAATTGACCAGTTTAAAAAACGGATCGGGTTCGGGTTGACCCGGCGGGTTGTCGGGTCAACCCGCCACCCGTTTAATAGAAAAAAATTCAAATTCCGGCTCTCTGCCCGCTGCCCCCGTCCTCTGCCCGCTGCCATGCGTGCTGCACTACCGCACTCGCGCTGCCGCGTGCCGTGCTGCGCTCTAACTCGCGCTCGCCCGCTGCCGCGTGCTGCCGCGGTCGCTGCCTTGCCACGCTCGCCCGCTGCCGCGTGCCGTGCCGCGCTCGAGCTCACGCTCGCCCGTTGCCACGTGCTACCGCGGTCGCTGTCGTGCCTCGCTCGCCCACTGCCGCGTACTGCCGCGGTCGGGTTCTCTGCTTCGCGGGTCGTGTCGGGTCAACCCGGTAACCTGCCGGGTCAGGTCCGGGTTCGGATTTTCGACCCGTTTCTCTACTCGGGTCGGGTTAGGGTCGACCCGTTTTCCACCCGAGTCAGTTCGGGTTCGACCCGAACCCAACCCTTGACCTGAAATTGACACCCCTGCGGATGATCTAATCGTATCAATCAGCCATTAATACTTTTCAAAGATACCAGATCAATTTAGGCATAATTGAGTTAGATCGTCCTGGACGATGGTAATATCGTCTTGGACGATTTCCTAAAGTAAAGAATACCTAAACTAATTATGGCAGCTGATTCTTTCTGAATTGAGACTATCGTCCTGGCCGATACAAGTATCGTCCAGGCCGATCAGCTTATGACGGCTGCCTTAATGAGGATGCTCTAATTAGGGTTTCTATTTTTGGTCAGATAGTCCAGGACGATGTAAATATCGTCCCGGATGATGTTACCAAAAAAGAACTCTTTAGGGAACAACAAAAAATCTTCTAAGATTACAAAACATCAGGAGCAATACCAAATACAATAGACTCAAGAAAAGAAAAAGAGTACAAATTGACTCAGACTTAGTCTACCCTATCTTGAGTTGATTCCAAATTGTAGTCTAATCGTGTACACCTGAAATATTAGTAGATAAAACAGTCATATAGAAATTAAAATATTTGCTATCATCAAAATCATAAACCATAGATCCGCAACAATCTCCCCCTTTTTGATGATGGCAAACAATTCAATTTGAATTTTTAAAAAAAATATTTTCTCCTAATCTCCCCCTCACTAGAATAAACTCTTTTAAAAAATTAGGGGAGATCAAAAACATTTTTTTATTTTTTATTTTTTGAAAAGAAAATAAAGGATACAAATTCAACATTACGTTCTCCCCCTTTGACATTATCAAAAAGAGAGGAGGCATAAAAACAAAATGAACAAAGAAAAAAAAAATTCTCTGATCTGGAGAAAAAAAACAAATATTCTTAAATGAGAAAGCTATCTCTTAGTTTTAATCAAAAAGCTTAGTAGAATTTGATTGACAACGCATAGCCCAGAAAAGGTTAGAAATTCAGAATTTGATAATCCAAACTCAAGTTCTTTAAAAAGGTTCAAAAACTTTTTAATTCAATATCAAAATCATGAAATAAAATAGAGAAAGAAACAGTAATTTTTCAAAACTCCTTTCATAACATATATCTAATAGAATATTAATGCACGAATTGTTGAATCAGGATTCAAGATTTTCAAACTCAAGTATCAAAAAAATCAGGGGTTTTCTTAGGTTTTAAGAAGTATAAGAATGGTAAACATTTAAATTTTGTAGGCTCATTTTATGCCTATTGACAAATTGTTGGCGCACTGCGCATCTTTTGATACACTTTGTGTATTCTAAAATTTTCAATTTGGCGCTTTGCGTATCTTTTATTTTTGGCATCATTGGACAATTTTTTGAATATGCTACCTTTCTGAAATCTTAAAAATAAAAGTAAAACCATAAAAAATGAAATTCTTGATTAAGAAAATTATGATGTAGATTCAGCACCTTGCAAAGGATTCCTATATGATAAATAAAATGTATGGAGATAAAAAATTTAGTTTCAAAGACTAATTTAAAAGATGAAAAAGATTTTAAATCAAAAGTAGAATAACTTCTTTTAGGAAATAGAGATTGAGAATCAAAAACATGAGTTTCCTTCCTTTGACTGTTTTAGAGAAGACAAACACAACTTACCAAAGATTTCAAGAAAAAATAGGAAGTAGATTTTTCATTTTTAGAAAAGTGAATGTGTGCATTGATCAGAAAAACTTTCATGAAAACAAAAATTTCAAAGAATAAACAAAACAAAAACACAAAATAAAAATGAAAAACATAAAAACAAAAACTAAACACAAAAACACGAAAGGCTTTTAACCATTATCTTTCTCCTGGTCCGATGCTTCAGAAACCAGATATGCCCATGAGATTTTTTGCTTTTCATTATTTCCCCAATTTAAATTTAGCTTTGCCTTAACCTTTTCTTTTGTAGGAAGAATTTTAAATTAGGGCACTAATTTTTCATATGTCCAGGCTTCCTACATCGAAAGCAAATAACATTAGAAGAAATATGGACATACTTACCACTTTTACCTTTCTTCCACTTTTGCCTATGCTTTGGTGAGCTTTGTGATTTGCTTGACAAGTCATCACCAACTAAATTATCTTCTTATATATCCTCCATTTTTAAAACAATCGTTTCACTTGCATAAAAAAGTCTTTGACCCAACCCTTGCTCGTAGGCAATGAGTGAGCCAATCAAATTATCAATAGAATATACATTCAAATCTTTAGATTCACTAATAGCAACTACTTTAGCATCAAACTTATCCAGTAGACAATGAAGAATTTTGTTAATTTTTTCAAAATTTAAAAATTCTTTTCCTAAGGCATGCAATGATGTTACAATTTGAATAAACTTAATATACATGTCTAAAATCGTTTCAAAAGGTTTCATAGAAAATAATTCAAAATCATGCATTAACATATTCAACTTGGATTGCTTGATTTCACTAGTTTCTTCATATATGGTGTGTAGTTTATCTCAAACTTCTTTATCTGTAGTGCACGTGGAAACTAACATAAAATCATCAGAATTTAAAGCATAGAAAAAGCAATTAAAAGATTTTACATTTAATTGAGCATTGAGTTGTTCTTTCCTGTTCTATTGATGAAAAGGAATATCAGTTTTAACTCCATTAACAATACGTGACGGTGATGAATAACCAGTTAAAATCATATGTCACATGCAAAAATCTATCGATTGCAAGAAAATAGTCATGCGAGTTTTCCAAAAATCAAATGACATATTTTCAAATAAAGGAGGTCTGGTGATTGAATAACCTTCCGCAATATTAGGATTAGTCATGTATCAAAAATTCAAAAGCTTTTAAAAACTTATTTTATGAATCCGGCTCTGATACCACTTAAAAGATCGTTAGGGATGTTAGGCCCTATTGAACAGGCCCAAGGCTAAATAAAGAGAGTGGTGAATTGATTAAAGAAGAAACTTTAAGCAAAGTACAAACCAAAAACACCACAAATAAAAACAAATGCAGAGATTAAAATGTGAAAGTAATAATAAGAAAAGAACACACAAGATTTATAGTGGTTCGGTCAAACCTTGACCTACGTCCACTCCTTGGAGGTGCCCTCCAAGTATTGCACTAACTAAGTGTCTCTTCTTTAGCCCCCACAGCTAGGCAAAGAAACCCTTACAAAATCACTTCCACCTTTCCCGATGCGGTGGAGTCGCCGGGTCCTTTGACACCAAGGGATCTTCTTCTTTGGTGAACTTACCTCGAGACAAGCCTTAAATCTTATGGTACTAAGGTGCGAGTTCACCGGAGCAACCGTGTGGAATCCCCTCCACACTCCCTTGAGTTTCCCCCCTCACAGGATCTTCTTCCTGTCAAACTCCACCCTTTCCTCTCTCCATTTCAAGCTCTCTCTTCAAGTCCCCCCCACAAGAACGAAGCTCCAATGGCTGCCAAAGACACTTTACAAAGTGTCATGCCAAGCTTAAATAGAGAAGCTTAAAACGAGCTCATTAATGCAAGTTGCCGACATTATCATCCAGGACGATAGGTATCCGATTAGTACAACTTGAACTCAATGACCTAGGATGATTTGGGACGATCAGAAGAAAATTGGTTATATCGTCCTGGCCGATCTCATGATCGTCCTGGACGATTAGTTTAAAACCTATTTCAATCATCCTGATCATCACCCTGAATTGATGCTGGCCGATGTAAATCATCCAGTCCATCGTCCTGGTCGATCCTATAATCGTCCCGGACGATCTGATCCTATCAATCAGCTATTAATACTTTCCAAAGATATCAGATCAATTTAGGCATAATTGAGTTAGATCGTCCTGGACGATGGTAATATCGTCCTGGACGATTTCTTAAAGTAAAGAATACCTAAACTGATTATGGCGGCTGATTCTTTCTGAATTGAGACTATCGTCCAGGTCTATCAGCTTATGATGGCTGCCTTAATGAGGATGCCCTAATTAGGGTTTCTATTTTTGGACAGATCGTCCAGGATGATGTAAATATCATCCCAGATGATGTTATCACAAAAAGAATTCTTTAGGGAACAACAGAAAATCTTCCAAGATTACAAAACATCAGGAGCAATACCAAATACAATAGACTCAAAAAAAGAAAAAGAGTACAAACTGACTCAGACCTAGTCTACCCTATCTTAAGCTGATTCCAAATTGTAGTCCAATCGTGTGCACCTGAAATGTTAGTAGATAAAGTAGTTGTATAGAAATAAAAATGTTTGCTATCATCAAAATCATAAACCATAGATCCACAACAGTCTGGTCGAGTTGACACGGTTCAATCAACTAAAGTGGAAATGACACCTAACTCCCCGATGATGGCCGTGTTGAATGCAAATCCCAACCGGAGGGGTCTAGTTCACAAAATATTTCAAAATGCCCTCAAATTTCTATAAAATTCAAATATTTTTCAAGTGACCTTAAGGTCACCCCGCTAATGACCATGTTGAATGTACATCTCAACCGGAGGGGTTAGTTTTAGGCATTTTCAAATGCCACTTCAAATACCCATAAAGTCCAAAATCCAAAAACCACATATTCCCAAATATTTAAATTGAAATCTATCAATCAGTACTTAAAGTAAAATCCATCCACCCTCCGCAACAGTTTACCGAGGTGGACAAATTAAAATTTACTTACGCTCACAAAGATCCAAATGCCTAGTCAAAAATATCACTAGGATCTATTCTCAAACAATCTCCTGCCAATAAGGACATAGTACGTGTCCTCTATCCGACGGTCTGCCGCCAAATGGCATCGCAGGATAAATAATTATGATGACTCGGGGCCCTCTGAACCGAGTGATTTTGCCGCCAAATTGCACCAAGCATAGCGGTTATAGCCAGAGCCAATACGCTCCTTAATGGCATAAAATTCTTGAGATATGAATCAATAAATATGATCGATAGGGCATAAAGCCCTCTGTCAGCTAAGGTGGATTCAAATTTGTCCCCTTAGACAAACATTCACCCCAGGTCTATAATGTCTCCTTGGACGAAGCAACCCATAGCTGCCGATAAGGATCCTTCTATCATGTTGGGTCGACTACCTCATCTGACTAAGTAGACCAGGGACCACGATGGCCTGGGACGATGGAACCATGGGATCTTGATCGGATCCATCATCCATTCCCCCACCATACGCTTTAAATGCAAGATGGTGCGATTTCTATTTTAAATATCCAAACTTTCCAAATTTCCAATTTTCAAACCCAAACCTATTGATGCTACTATATGCCAGATACCACGTATACTCTACGTATCTGATTGATGACTAGCCTTAATCAAAAGTTCTCTCTCATTATCGGAAGGGGTAATTAACTATAGGGGCTTGCGATTATAGGAAACCAGAACTCAGATCATAAAGTCCTCACCAAATGAGGGAGAAATCTCTGGGTAGTGTCTTATCTACAAACCCATCTACCTTCCAAAATTTACCTCGAAACTTATCCCGTTAAAACTCCCTCGCCAAGCACAAAGCATAAAATTAAAACAGTGTGCGCGGCAGGGAGGTCAGGGTTGAATTTTTAGAGCCCACAGATTTCTGGCGACTCCACTGGGGAATGGTTTCTCTTTCCATCTCTAGCTAGTCATTCATAGGCTATAGTAGTAAGCAAATTCATATGGGCCAAAATTTTAAATTTCCTGAAAATGAATCTTTTAAATAAGATCAATGGAAATTCAATCAACAGGGTTTTATTCTATGCTAATTCTTATGTAATTATTTATTCTGTGTTATTTCTATTTTATGAAAGTCTGAGGTGATGTATCAATTCTGATTACTAACTCCTGCCTTTCATTTTCATAGAATGGAAATACATGACACACTAATGACCGTCCAGCTGGGACGAGGAGCCAGGATTTAGTTATCAAATGCTATCATAGAGATTGGAAATACTGGAGCCACCATTCACTTTGGTGGGCTTGAATTCTCAGCAGCTACTACAAGTGCTGCAGCCGTCCCTGTGTACGGCATGAATTCTGAACAACTTTCTGGAAGGTCTCACTCTACAAGGACTGCTGCCAGAGGTGTTGCTCAAGGAAGAGCCTCTGTATTTGAAATATTATCCCGGCCTGAAACCCTTACTGCAAAGAGGGTTGTTGATGAAAGGAAAATTTCTGTGGTCACTGCCAATACCACTACCCTGCCCAGAGAATCTGTTGCACCTGGGAAATATGATACTGAAGCTTCCTCATCTGGAGGGAGGCTTAATAGAAGGCAGAGGAGGAAAAGAAATGCAGAGCTACATGCTCAATAGCTGCCTGTGCTAATCCATCCCTCCAACTTGCCGGCACAAGAACTAGAAATCAATATCCCCACTCAGAATAGGTTCTCTAACCTGAAGTGGATCAAAAGAAATAGCTCTTCTGGTGAGCTCAAGAAATCCTTTTGGGAGCATCGACCTGAAGCTCCAGCCCCTCAAAAGATAAGAGAGCCCGAACGCATGTATGCCCGGGTGCATCGAGTACTGAAAACAATTAAGGAAAAATGGCTAATGAAGAAAAAGTTCCAAAGGCCATTGATTGTTGAGACCCGAAGAACTCCTCCAAGAGATAGGCTATCATCTGCTGTGATAGTTCAAAGAAGAGATTACCGACAACAAGCTCTGTGCGGTGAATATCGGGGCGTGACACCTAAACCATATATTTGGGGATCCGCCATCGAAAGGTCCCGGTGGAAAGGCAAACAAGTATGGAGGCATAAGCCTCGAAAAGAAAAGATGATTGAAGAAAGGATTAGTTAGGGTGTGACATCTAGAGCAGCCTCCCGGAGATCAGCCCCTACTAACAGAACTCGTCAAAAATGGGTCCAAAAGAAGGCCTATAATGATAATTATAATAACGGTCAATATCCTGGAGAGTCTTCCAGGAGATCCAGTCATTCACCTCCTCCAGCCAAGGAAGAAGTTCATTTCGATCGTAGCTCACGGATCAAAGAGGTAGACATTTTGAGTCAAGAACCTGAGATTCAGTGGCGACACCGCTCAGAAATTCAGTTACAAGAAGAAGAAAAGGAATATGGTGATAAAGACACTATGAAGATCGAGGTGGTTCGTATGGTCAGCCACATTAATGAGGAAGATGATGATGGTGATGAGGATGATCAACAATCATAACCACCTGAACGTGTTCATCGACGTCGCCATAAGGCTCGATCCATTTCCAGCCAAAGTATTTGCTCCTTAGAAGAAGGAGATGAAGAAGAAGAAGTTGGAGAAAATCCCTTCGCTGGCGAAGATATCACACTCGTGGATATGCGACGGCAAATGAGATGACAGATGAATGTAAAAGATAGAGAAATCTCTCAGTTAAATGATAAAATGACTGAGATGATGACTGTGGGTCTCCGAAAGGATTCCGCTCGTGTGGTTCGAATGCAAAGGGTACGATCACACTATCCCGTAGGACAAAATGGTCATAGACCTTCACAATCGACACAAGCAGGTCGATGGAAGAGCAGATGGAGTTATAGATACGATTAGCCATGGAAGATGGCGGCTTTCACCTACCAACCTCGATGGATAATAATATCTATAACCCAAAAGTTCACGAGATTTCCCCTATTCGATACATCAGCATCGAATAGGGTTTATTTGATTGTGGGGATCGGTTTCCTACGGGCGCAAGCCCCCGTAGTTAATTACATCCTAGGCCTTGACCTAGGAAAACTCTCGATTAAGGATGATGCATTATTCACTTCTTAATTTGGTGCACAGAAAAAGTTCCTAAATTCTATTCCAAAGAGTCTCTTCTATTTATCCTTAGTGATGATTAGACATTTTTGAATGGATAAAGATGTGATTAAAATTTTGAGTTTAGAAGATCAAAGACCAGATTACTATCCTAAGAGAAACGACAGACTCAAAACACAGATGAAAGGAGACACACTGAGGGGTGTACAACCTGGACTTATGCTTGCCTGGAGTGAGCTGCCAGCTAACATCCTAAACACAATCAATCGCCCTATATGTATACAAGATAGGAAGGCTCTATCCTAGGAAATTAAGGATTTGTAGTTTAAAAGATTTCAATCAGGGACTCTACAATATGCAAAAAGCTATACCTAACGCTGTGTATGATGCATGAAACAGATACGAAATATCCTTAGATCTATTGATGTGATGCATGTATGTAAGTGAATACAATGTGAAGTAAGGTGTGTAAAGACAAATGCATGCATGACATCCAGAGTACAGAATAAATAAATAAACACACCCTAAGGATACCCTCCAGGCAAGGTACCCGCGCAGAAAAGCATTTAAACGGTGCCCACTGGCATAAATAGGTGGCCTACTCTACAGGCCTAAATGACCCTAATGGTCTCTAAGGCTCACAGAAAAAAAAAGAAAGAAAAAGGGGGGTATCGTACCCAAAACCAGAAGGCCAAAAAAACCTAGTGATGCCCACTTCGTGTGGGAAAACAACGATGCCCAATGGCACAAGTAGGTGGCCTACTCTACAGGCCTAAATGACCCTAATGGTCTCTAAGGCTCACAGAAGGGGGGTAAGCTTTGACCTATAGGGCCAAAGCTTCGTCAGTGAACTAACCTAAGGCTTGCTACCTAAACACGCTAGAATACCTACTAACAAGCAGTGTGTGATGTGAAGCAGTTCGATATATAACTAAAAAAATTTACTTTACAAATTGTAGAAATTATACCTGACTGTATGTGGCGCTGCCACTTAAAAGCTTATAAGTAAATTGCTCCATTTAGCTCCCGATCATTAAGCTCCAATGTACCTCGCAAGAAAAGATAACAGAGAAATATATATATGAGCGTAGATGCCGTTCAGAAAAGAAATGCACATAAATAACAAAGATATAACTAACAGGAAATTGAATATAGCTAACAGGAAATTTAATAATTGCATTTATAGAACATGTATATGTAATAAGCATTGAATAACAAGAGAAAATGTAAGCCTGACCTAGAGCTAAAAGTCATGTTCTAATCAAACATGTCTAAGGTATGTGTAGGTTATGTAATTTAAGATATGTCCTATGTAGGATTCTTATTTCAAGTTATTTGCATTTGGTTTGTTAGAGGTCAAAAGGAAGATTTTTAATTTGAGTTTAAATATTAGTATTTTTAGGATTTGATTTTAGAGATTTTATTTTTAGTATTTGATTGATTACCACCTTTGTTTCACACCGAGGTCGTGAGGTTTATTTCACCCTCCTTGGGGCTAACTTAATAGCCTCGTAGGCCTGGGTTACCCAGTGACAACCAATTTTTGTTGAATTATTTGTTGGTTATAAATTAGAAAAGAAAGGTATATTAGGTGATTTATTATCGATTGATGTTTGATTCAAATCATTAATAATCAATTAAGTTTAAAGTTTTGCCACTCCATCGAATTCATTCGTGGCATTGTGCCACCATGCTCGAGGAACCAGGCCTCCTTAGGACACTTAGCCCCGCAGCTCGGAGTAGTCCATCCAATAAACTTCATCTTTGGAGTGATTGTTATATATTAAGGGGTTTTGTTGACTGATTTTAAAAGATTGATTTAAGAGATTTCACTTTTAGTATTTGATTGAATTATTCAATAGTTACAAATTAAAAAGAAAGATGAATTAGGCAGTTTATTA
This sequence comes from Dendrobium huoshanense, assembly GCA_016618105.1. Classification (NCBI taxonomy): domain Eukaryota; kingdom Viridiplantae; phylum Streptophyta; class Magnoliopsida; order Asparagales; family Orchidaceae; genus Dendrobium; species Dendrobium huoshanense. The sequence continues at coordinate 4,272,412 of CM028355.1, forward strand.
TCAATAAAGGGGTTAGATTAATTAAGTTTGTTATCAACTGGTTCGTGGCGTTGTGCCACTAGGCTCGAGGAACCAGGCCTCCTTAGGACACTTAGCCCCGCAGCCCGGAGTAGTCCATCCTAAAAACCAAGTTGATATAGTTATATAAAGAGGTTTGTTGATTTGTTTTAAAAGATTAGCTTAATGTTTGATTGAGTTTTAGGTGAGTTAGTAGATTTGGATTTTAGAAGATTTTAACTTAATGAATTTTAGTTTAGGGTTGTTGTCCTAACTCAATCCACATTTTTAAATTTTAAGTTCGTTAGGGATTGATTAAAGGATTGGTTAAGGTTGATTTGAATTTGCATTTTAATGATTATGAAATATAAGTTATGGCTTGAATATGAATTAGGTGTTTTAGAGCCTTTTTTTTAAGAGTTAGATCAAGGTCGGTTTGATTATTAATAAATTTAAGAAAGAAAACTAAATCTATGGAGGTGTCGCTAAGTTTAGTTTTTAATGTCTCTATCCTATAGGGAGCATGCATCTTAAGTCTATGTTATCTAAGACCCGGTCCTTAATTTTTGTCCTTAGATGTCACTAAAGTTGTAGGACTAAGAGTGGTGTTATTTTCTAATCCTTAGGACTCTCGTACATGTATTGCTAAACTTAAGAATCTATAGCAAAGCAGTAGAATGAAAAAAAGAATGAGAATCAGAAATAAAAGGAATGTAGGCATTGTTGTTTTGGACACACTTCTTTGAAGTCAAGTGTACCCTAAAGCAACATTACAATGCTCTTTGTTGTCCCCACAATCCAAATAAAGCACTTGATATAAGACTCAACTCAAACAAACTTAACTACCCTCTAAATAAAGCTCCAATCGACAAAAAGAAATAAACCCCCAAAATAGGCCCCTTACTTAAAACCCAAATTCATGATCTTACTACTCACTAATCTAAAACCATCTAGAAAACAAGTGCAAGCAAGAAGAAAGACAACTGCCCACATAAACAAGATTATTCGTTCCAAAACAAAGACACCAAGGAATCTTTCAACACAAAGCCAATCGTAAGACCATGAATCCCCAAAAGACTCATAAAACTTTTCCAATGAGACTACACATAAAGTCCTACATGAACGACCTACCAAAACCTTCCCAACACAAAACAAAACAATTCAAGTGCTTTTCTTTTTATTTGGAATGGGGTTAATCCATGAAAGTCTTCTAGCAAGAAGGTTTCATGAAACTCTCTATCATAAAACATTCACAAAGCACACAATAAAACTCAAGGTAGAATGATTCACAAAGCCTTTCGTAAAAATTTCAGATAATATAGCAACTTACAAAACTTTCACATGAAGCAAACTCATGAAACTTTCCACCTCGAAGCACTTCCCTAAATATTAGAAACCATACTTCAACGGCAACATGTATCATTTTCCAACTTAACCAAATCACTTTTTATTAAACTTAAAACACGATCAAAAGTCAAAACATATATATAAAAAAATGCCACTTAGGCTTTCCAACACAATTGCCAATACTGCTCTTTCATGAGATTTGAGCAAGTAGGGAAGAAATGAGATTCAAGATAATATGGAAAGACCTCAAAATATGTCAATAACTTATAGCAAAACATGTCTCTAATAACCCAACTAGTGATGTTTCGGATTCATAAAAGCATATGATAAAATTTTGCAACGAGGCTCAAATTCTTTCTAAACAATCTAGAATATTTCTCAACACAATAGTTTTATGTCAGATCGAATTCACTAATCCCATTTCAAGCTAAACATATAATCAATTTGTTAAAAGCTCGAAATCAACTACACATTATTGAAGAGTTGGCAAAAAAATATAAGCAAAAGATATCATCTCTTAAACTTGCAATCTCATGACACCATTCATAAATTTCTTTCCAATCACATTAACTGATGTGATTTTATATATATATATATATATATATATATATATATATATATATATATATATATAATTCAAACCAGTGAAAGGGAAACCAAAATTTAAGAATAAAATGAAAGTATTTTATCATTTGCCATAATTTCTTTTGAACTAAACATGCTTTCAACTAATTTTTATTCTCACTCAACATTCGATGCCAAAGAGATAAAAAAAATTCAATGCAATTTCACTCTTTTTAATATCCAAGCAAATTCTTTCAGTCCATAGGAAGCAAGACTACATTCAAATCCATATGCAAACTCATATTTGGTCGTATGAAAATTCTCTAATATTTCCCCAAAATACCTTATGCAAAGTATGTGAATACTTGTCATGATTTCACTCCAACAACCTTTCCAATTTCATAATTTCTAAAGATGCTTTATAGAAGGCTCATGAATGTTCATCCTAAAAAGACATGAATACTTCCCGACACTCATCTCCAAAAATACTTAGAGCATACGATGAACAAAAATATGCATATATATTCCATTCTTAAAATAGTTCGGAGCACTAAACGAGTTAAAATATATATTCAATCGATTCCCAAAACAGTTTGAGGCATAAAGACAGGGAAAATCTACATCTAACCCTTTTTTTCAAAACAGGTTTGGAGCACAAAACAGCGAGAAATCAAAATTCTGCATAACTAGCTCTCGAAGCAGTTTGGAACTCAAAATAATAAAAATTCTGCATATAACTCTTTCCCAAAACAGTTTGGAATGCAAAACAATGAAAAATCTGAATATAGCTTTTCTCAAAAATAGTTTGGAATGCAAAATCTGCACTTAACTCAAGTACAAGAGCATATTCAGCCTATGGATGAAATATTTCAGCATTTTGTAACAATATACAAATAAATTCCAGTACTACATAACATATCACAAGAAAATTTCAGCACTTAACATTGTGGAAAGCAACATCCAAAACCCTCATTCTTGCTCTTAAAGAAGGTTCTCAGATTTTGTACTCAAATGCTTATAAGGTAACAATGTTTGCTCACAAGTGTCATCAATAAGATTTAAAAGAAAAGAGCAAGCATTAGCGAGTTTTACTTAGTCTTACTTCAAATGAACAAACACAAAGAGCATTGCCATTTTCTCCTTGAAGGAAAACCAACCCAGTAAAGAAATTCAATGTCAAATGAAGCAAAACGGATCCTAGCCATTTCAAGTTTTTCAAGAAAGCGACGAAAGAAAATCATTTCTCCAGGTAAGCTATGAGTTGGATGACACAAACATGTAAACCTTTCCAACAAGCTTCCAACCTCCACATTGTATGCCACCAAAAATTCAAGAAATCACTTAACTCAAGGTTATAAATTTGCTTTCATATTCTGCTAAAAGCTTATAGCCATCAATGCTTCCAAACCTTCACTTGTTTTAATCCAGCATAAGAGGAGGTAGGCTTCTCTTTCAAAAGTTCAAAGAAAGTTATGTAACAAGAAAAAAAAAAACATGGAACTTATCAAACATCATTAAGGGTGGCATAAACACTTGATCTACGATAAAAGCGTAGAGGGGGCCTTTCTTCCTCAAATTATGATGCGAGATCATTTGTATGCAAAATATCAAAGCATGACGATGTATACTACCCATCATTAATCAAGTTCAATTAGATATGTAGACTCCTTTTCTCTTCTTGTGACACATAAGTACTTATAGGAAAATAAGAGAAGTGCACATAAGTTTCTCTAAATAACAAAACAATCACTAAGATACTCGAACCAAAATTCAATATGATGCTCGGCACATGTATATTCTTTTAACAATAAATCTTGTATATGAAACCATGAATCATGATTGAGAAGCCACAAGCTCGCATTCAAACTTTTTTTTTTTACATGAAACATTTAGATTTAAATATGCTCACTAAACATTTGATTAAGAAGCTCCAAATGCAAGCCTAAGCTTCGCGAATTACCAACCAAATATCACAACCTTACCTTAATGGCATTTCACCGAATACCTTATATACATGTTCTGATAACAAAAGAGATATCCTCCAATGATCTTTCACGACTTGTACATAAGTTTCCATGATCATATGATTTAAACCATAAACGAACGCCAACTTTCTATGCAAACACCTCCTTTCCAAATGATATAAATCCACATGTAAATTTCATCTATATCTTATAAAACAACCCATGACTAACAGAAACCATTATCACTGCTCAAGGAAATAGGACACCATTTGACGACCAAATGGAGATGGCAAAACTAAACAGTAAGCCATATTCAACAAGAGAAAGCACAAATCAATATCAAAAGATGACTCTGTTCCGCTAGCATTCTATCCATTCCTTCCAATCAACCATAAGCATAATAAAAAGAAAGGATGAAGTATTAGAGAGAAGGGAGGGAAGAAAAATCTAGAAGGAGGACAAAGAAGGGGAGGAGAAGGAAGAAGAAGAAAGAGAGATATACCTGCTCGAAGGTGAAGAGACTCGACGGCTAAGGTAGGAGTACGGGTCGACATCGTCTAGGGCATGGGGATTTCACACACCTGGAGGCGGGAACGGATGGAGGAGGAAGGTCGTGCTTTAGATCCTAGAATCCGGTCTAAGCAAGAGAGAAGAGCAGGCTAGGGGGAGCTTTGTCTCTTGGGCTGCTTCGGATAGGCATAAGGCGTCGAGCTCCCGCTTGGGTTCCGACCAGAGGGAGCACGGGAGAAAAGGGGGAGGCGACAGGCTCGGTCCAGACGTGCGACATCAGGAGCTCGTCGGGTTAGAGGGGCTCCGCTCGGGTCAGCCACACGAGAGAGGGAAGGGGGGGCTAGAGCCGAGCTCTGCGAACAAGGAGGAGACGGACCGAAGGAGGGGCTTCGGCCTCTAGGCTTCTGCGAACCAGCGGGAGATGGAGAGGGAAGAAGGTGGTCTTCGGCTCTTCTCCGATCCGAAGGAAACGGGGCGGGGAGAAGGAGGCCGAAGCCTTGGCTTGTGCGAACTGAGAGAGTCGGGGGAGAGAGTGTGTGCGAATGGAAGATAGAGAGGAGCGGCTTGCCTTGGGAACTCGAGGGATACCGCGTGAGATAGAGCATTCTGCCTTAGTTAGGGCACGAGGGAGAGAGATCGGAGCCGTTCGATAAAAAAAAACTTGATCCGACGATGGGATTCAAATTTGCTTGGAAAGTTAATTAAGTTTTGATTACGATTTAGTAAGACTCATTAGGCTGAAAGCAGGCTCAAATCAAACACAATTCGACTCAGTCCAGGCTAGCTTAGGCTCGACTCAGCTAGACCAAATTAATGCAATAAAAATCAAAATCCAAATCAACGTTAATTCAAATTGAATCAAGCCCGACGGGGCCCGATCAGCTCAACCAAATGCACTCGAAGGCTAATCAGGACAAAAACGAGGTCAACAAACTCCACCCCAACAGGTGCGGTGAACAATAGGTGAACCGTACGTGTTGGCGTTGACCTCCTTATCTCTAGGAGGCACAACCACGAACCAGATTCACCAAAAAGATGCAATCTTACGATCAACCAAAGAGACTTGCTAGGAAAATGCAATCCTACGACCAAAATATAAAGACTCGCTAGGAAGATGCAATCCTACGATCAAAATAGAAAGACTCGCTAGGAAGAATCCTAAAACCAGCTAAAGAGAATTGAGAAGCATACAATCATGCAACAAGCATACAACAAGTGTCCCACCATGTTATGAACATACAATCACACAATGCTCATGCAATCATGCATCAGTCATATAATCATGCAATCACGTAGTCGTATCATCAAATCACAATATTATATAATCAAACAAACATCACATAACCATACTACATTCAACTAATCATATAACAATAATCAGTCATATCTCAATCATGCGATCACATAGTAACCACACTACCATATGATAATTATCTAATCACATCAGATCACATGCTAACAAGGAAGTGATCATGCAATAATCACATAACAATCAAAAGACTATGTAATGATCACACAAACATATAATGGTTCAACTATCATCCAATTATGCAACGACCATATGATCATGCAACAAACCAAAATATATAGCAATCACTCAATCCTATTACAAGCAATCAACTATATAACTATTATACTACAATCACACAATTATGTAATATAACTACACACTCACACAATAATTAATAAGTTATGCAATGATCACCCAATCATGCAAACATGGTGGGACAGAAGAAAGAAATAAACCCATCATTCGTCTGACCAAATCGAAACAACAAACGAAGAAGATTCAAAGCTCACTTGACTAAAACAGAATAGTGAGGAAGAGCTAAAGAAGGAAACTCAACTATCCGCATATATTCATACTGAAACAGCAGAATAGGAGAAGGAAGGGATTCTATGCTCATATGAGCGAAGCTGAAACAAAATCATAAAGAGTCAAGGAAGATTCAACAATCACCTAGAACACATGTCTAAGATGATGCGAGGACAAACCGATTCAATCATCACTTAAAAACTATAACAAATAGCAAAGAGTAACAATCATAAGGAAGTAAGGAAGAACAATCAAAAATAAGAAAGCCAGCTATCTGCCTGACCACATCGCAACAGCAGAATAGAGAGGAAAAGGGGTCTCACATCCACCTGACCAAATTGAAACAGTGAATGGAGAAAACTCAATGCTCACTTGACCATATTCGAAACAACGAGCAAGAGCAAGAAAAGAATCAACCGTCCGCTTGACCAAATCGAAACAGCAGAGCAGAAGGAAAAAGAGAAACGTCCCACATTCACCTGACCAGATCAAAACAGTAAATGGGGAAAACTCAGTGCTCACCTGACCAGATCGAAACAGCAGAACAGAAGGAAAAAGAGAAACGTCCCACATTCACCTGACCAGATCGAAACAGTGAATGGAGAAAACTCAATGCTCACTTGACCAGATTGAAACAGTGAACAAGAGTAGAGAAAAGAAACGACTGTCTGTCTGACCAGATCGAAACAGCATAACAGAAGGAAAAAGAGAAACGTCCCACATTCACCTGACCAGATCGAAACAGTGAATGGAGAAAACTCAATGCTCACCTGACCAGATCGAAACAGTGAACAAGAGTAGAGAAAGGAAACGACTGTCTGCCTGACCAGATCGAAACAGCAGAACAGAAGGAAAAAGAAAAACATCCTACATTCACCTGACCAGATCGAAACAGTGAATGGAGAAAAGACTCAAGACTCACTTGACCATATTCGAAACAGTGAATAAAGAGTAAAGAAAGGAAAGAGCCAACTGTCTGCCTGACCAGATTGAAACAGCAGAATAGAAGGAGAAAGAAAGAGGGAGTCCCACATCCACTTGACCATATTCGCAACAGCGAATGGGGAAGACTCAATGCTCACCTGACCAGATCGAAACCGTGAACAAGAGTAGAGAAAAGTAAAGAATCGACTGTCTGCCTGACCAGATCGAAACAGCAGAACAGAAGGAAAAAGAGAAACATCCCACATTCACCTGACCAGATCGAAACAGTGAATGGGGAAAGAGAGATCCAACATCCACCTGACCATATCGAAACGGGGAATGAGGATGACCCAATGTTCACCTGACCAGATCGAAACAGCGAAACAAAGGGTCAAGGAAAAGGGGAGTTCAACATTTGCCTGACCAGATCGCAACAGCGAATGAGAATGGCTCAAAATCCACCTGACCATATTCGCAACAGCGAATAATGAGCCCTCCCGAAAGTCTAATGTCCACCTGACCAAAATCGCAACGGTGGGACAAAAGAGGAAAGAGTAGTGAGGAATGCCTCCCAGAGACTCTGTCGGGCTCTCTCAACCAGAAAAGAGAGTTCAACATTCGCCTGACCAGATCGAAACAGCGAATGAGAATGGCTCAAAATCCACCTGACCATATTCGCAACAGCGAATAATGAGCCCTCCCGAAAGTCTAATGTCCACCTGACCAAAATCGCAACGGTGAGACAAAAGAGAAAAGTACACTCAACAATCACCCGACGCATATGCCGAGGTGATAAGAAGAGGACAAGGTAGTGAGGAATGCCTCCCAGGGACTCTGTCGGGCTCTCTCAACCAGAAAGGGGAGTTCACATTCGCCTGACCAGATCGCAACAGCGAATGAGAATGGCTCAATATCCACCTGACCATATTCACAACAGCGAATAATGAGCCCTCCCAAAAGTCTAATGTCCACCTGACCAAAATCGCAACGGTGGGACAAAAGACAAAGTCCAACATTCACCTGACCAGATCGAAACAGTGAATGAGGACAACCCAATGTTCGCTTGACCAGATCGAAACAGCAAGACAAAGGGAGAAAGAGAAAGGGGGTTCAACATTCGCCTGACCATATTCGCAACGGCGAATGAGAACAGCTCAATATCCACCTGACCAGATCGAAACAGTGAATAAAGAGCTTCCCAAAGAGTCTAATGTCTACCTGACCATATTCGCAACGGCAAGACAAAAGAAGAAAAAGAATCCAACATCCACCTGACCACATTCGCAACGGTGAATGAGGACTACTCGATGTTCGCCTGACCATATTCGAAACGGCAAAACAAGGAGTGAAAAGGAAATGGAGTGGCAACAGGGACTTCCTGAACATAGGAATCCACCAGAAATATCGAGTAGAAAATCTCTCCTACGGGTCTGTCCGTAGAAGAGGAATGACATGGAATGAAGATGAATAACCACATGAAAAAATCAAGACAAAGATAATATGACAACCAATATTAGAGATGACACAATAGAACAATCACATATAGAAAGATTTAAAGGGATGAACCCAACTAAGAAATAGAATAAGAACTTGAATGGAAAAGTGACTTCCAAAACAAGTGAGAAATACCAACAACTTGAATGGGATGATAGTTCCCAAGCAAGTGAACAGAAATAACAACTTGAATGAGAAAGTGACTCCCAAACAAGTGAACAAAGATCACAACTTAAATGGGATAGAGGCTCCCAAGCAAGTGAACAAAACAACAACCTAAATGGGATAGTGGCTCCCAAGTAGGCGACCAAAACTAATAACTTGAATGGAAGAGTAGCTCCCAAACAAGTGAGCAAAACAACAACTTGAATGGGAGAGCGGCTCCCAAACAAGTGAACAAAATAATAACTTGAATGAGAGAGTGGCTCCCAAACAAGTGAACAGAAACAACTTGGATGGGAGAGTGGTTCCCAAACAAGTGAACAGAAACAACTTGAATGGGAGAGTGGTTCCCAAACAAGCAAGCAAGCAAAATCATCAACTTGAATGGGAGAATGGTTCCCAAACAAGTGAGTAAAACAACTTGAATGAGAGTGACTCCCAAACAAGAGATGGCGGCATAAAGATATAAAGAGAAATAATGCACGCCAAATGGTTACTTTTAAGCAAAACAACAATAACTTAAAACAACCAAGATTCCAAGAGAAAAGTGCAATCAAGGGAAGAATCACATCAGTCCATAAGAGTGATTTATAATCAAATGTTAGGGTCCGAAAATTTTCATACATGAATTTTTCAAAAGAGTAAGGTGAGTATTTAAATGTACTCAATAGTGGAGCCACTAAGAGAAGTCGAACACTCACCAATTAGTTGAGATAAATTTGATTCACATAAATTTTTTTTCAAAGAGGGAAAATTTTATCAAAGAGTAAGAGTATTATTTTTCAAAATGAAAGATTTACCTCTTGATTATTTTGGCTCAATCAAAATAACAAGTGGAACCAAATTTGAAATTCAGTAAGAGGTGGGTTGACTCCATCTAAATCCAAAAAGATTAGGGATTTAAAACTTGCAAACCCAAGTCAAGCTCCCTACAAGCTAAACTGGGTTCTCTCCCTTAGATAAGCATTGTTTGAATTAAAATCTAATTCAAAAAGATATAAATTAGAAGAAGAAATTGAATCTTCTCAATTTTCTTCCACGGATAATATTTTATATCTAATAGATTATCAATGCATAATAATGAATTCAAAGTCATCATTTTCAAACTTAAGTATCAAAAATATCAAAGAACACATGAGTTTTCTGAGATTTAGAGATTTCCAAGAAAGAAAAGCCATTTACACTTTCACTTTAGGCTCATTTTATGCCTACTTTGTAAATTTTTGGCACTTTGTGCTTCTTTTCACTTTTGATACACTTTGTGTATCTTTAACTTTTGGCGCTTTGCGCATCTTTTCACTTTTGATGCACTTTGTGCATCTTTCATTTTTTGGCGCTTTGCGCATCTTTTCATTTCTTGTAATTGGCTTTCTTTCTAAATCTCTAAAATAATACATTCTCAGTTGTGAAATTATCTTCCAAACATAAGAGAAGAAAACTCACTCTCTTATGTAAGGAAGAATCATTTACAAAACAAACTCGACCCTATGATAAGAATGAACAACTTAATCAAGAAAATTTTGAATTAAATTCATAAGCATGCAAAAGATACCTATGAGATAGAAAATTACAAGCTAATGGAGAAAATTTTCATTTCTAGATTTAATTTCATTTTGATATAGATTTGAGTTCAAAAATGAAATCATCCCACACAAGTAATGGGAGGGAGAGACATGCTCTTTTTTTATGGATCATTAAAAGAAATTCTCTTTAAGTGTTTAAAGGAGTCACCCAACACTTACTTTATTTTTTAAATAAAAAAGTAGGTAAATTTTTATTAAGAAAGATAATTCACTTACTCTCTAAAAGAAATTTCCTTCAAAGTTTTATTTTTTACCTTAAACTTCCAAATTTTTCTCAAATTAAGTTTTCTTTTGAAAAATTTATATATATCAAATTTAAGGACCCTTCCATTAAAGATCAAATTTGGATTTTATTTGGACTGATATGAATTAAGATCAAGTCTAGAAGAGCTCAGATTAGGAATATACTAAAGACTAGAGTTTATGACAAGTATGTGGATCATGCAATCAAAAATAGGATATGGATTTTTTTGTTTGAAAAGATAGAATCAAGATTAAGTCTAAAAGAATTCCAACTAGGAATTCACAGATATCAAAATTTTGATCAGAATAAGATGACTTGAAATAGATTGATCTGGATTTGAATTTGAGAATTAAAAACACATATCTAATAAACTCAAAATTTTAATTAAATCTTTATACATTGAAATGATCTAACCTTCATTAAGGATTAAGAGAAGATAGTGGAGTAGAAAAGATGAACTCAAACTAGGCACCAAACTAGGATTACCTACAGAAGTGAATAATACAACATCCAAAGATGGAGAGAGAAACATGTCCCACCGTGGTCGCCAAAAATCTGTGGGTCTCCGAAAGGATTCCGCTCGTGTGGTTCGAATGCAAAGGGTACGATCACACTATCCTGTAGGACAAAATGGTCGTAGACCTTCACAATCGACACAAGCAGGCCGATGGAAGAGCAGATTGAGTTATAGATACGATTAGCCATGGAAGATGGCGGCTTTCACCTACCAACCTCGATGGATAATAATATCTATAACCCAAAAGTTCACGAGATTTCCCCTATTCGATACATCAGCATCGAATAGGGTTTATTTAATTGTGGGGATCGGTTTCCTACGGGCGCAAGCCCCCGTAGTTAATTACATCCTAGGCCTTGACCTAGGAAAACTCTCGATTAAGGATGATGCATTATTCACTTCTTAATTTGGTGCACATAAAAAGTTCCTAAATTCTATTCCAAAGAGTCTCTTCTATTTATCCTTAGTGATGATTAGACATTTTTGAATGGATAAAGATGTGATTAAAATTTTGAGTTTAGAAGATCAAAGACCAGATTACTATCCTAAGAGAAACGACAGACTCAAAACACAGATGAAAGGAGGTACACTGAGGGGTGTACAACCTGGACTTATGCTTGCCTGGAGTGAGCTGCCAGCTAACATCCTAAACACAATCAATCGCCATATATGTATACAAGATAGGAAGGCTCTATCCTAGGAAATTAAGGATTTTTTAGTTTAAAAGATTTCAATCAGGGACTCTACAATATGCAAAAAGCTATACCTAACGCCGTGTATGATGCATGAAACAGATACGAAATATCCTTAGATCTATTGATGTGATGCATGTATGTAAGTGAATACAATGTAAAGTAAGGTGTGTAAAGACAAATGCATGCATGACATCCAGAGTACAAAAAAAAAAAATAAACACACCCTAAGGATACCCTCCAAGCAAGGTACCCGCGCAGAAAAGCATTCAAACGGTGCCCACTGGCACAAATAGGTGGCCTACTCTACAGGCCTAAATGACCCTAATGGTCTCTAAGGCTCACAGAAAAAAAAGAAAGAAAAAGGGGGGTATTGTACCCAAAACCAGAAGGCCAAAAAAACCTAGCGATGCCCACTTCGTGTGGGAAAACAACGATGCCCAATGGCACAAGTAGGTGGCCTACTCTACAGGCCTAAATGACCCTAATGGTCTCTAAGGCTCACAGAAGGGGGGTAAGCTTTGACCTATAGGGCCAAAGCTTCGTCAGTGAACTAACCTAAGGCTGGCTACCTAAACACACTAGAATACCTACTAACAAGCAGTGTGTGATGTGAAGCAGTTCGATATATAACTAAAAAAATTTACTTTACAAATTGTAGAAATTATACCTGACTGTATGTGGCGCTGCCACTTAAAAGCTTATAAGTAAATTGCTCCATTTAGCTCCCGATCATTAAGCTCCAATGTACCTCGCAAGAAAAGATAACAGAGAAATATATATATGAGTGTAGATGCCATTCAGAAAAGAAATGCAGATAAATAACAAAGATATAACTAACAGGAAATTGAATATAGCTAACAGGAAATTTAATAATTGCATTTATAGAACATGTATATGTAACAAGCATTGAATAACAAGAGAAAATGTAAGCCTGACCTAGAGCTAAAAGTCGTGTTCTAATCAAACATGTCTAAGGTATGTGTAGGTTGTGTAATTTAAGATATGTCCTATGTAGGATTCTTATTTCAAGTTATTTGCATTTGGTTTGTTAGAGGTCAAAAGGAAGATTTTTAATTTGAGTTTAAATATTAGTATTTTTAGGATTTGATTTTAGAGATTTTATTTTTAGTATTTGATTGATTACCACCTTTGTTTCACACCGAGGCCGTGAGGTTTATTTCACCCTCCTTGGGGCTAACTTAATAGCCTCGTAGGCTTGGGTTACCCAGTGACAACCAATTTTTGTTGAATTATTTGTTGGTTATAAATTAGAAAAGAAAGGTATATTAGGTGATTTATTATCGATTGATGTTTGATTCAAATCATTAATAATCAATTAAGTTTAAAGTTTTGCCACTCCATCAAATTTATTCGTGGTGTTGTGCCACCATGCTCGAGGAACCAGGCCTCCTTAGGACACTTAGCCCCGCAGCTCGGAGTAGTCCATCCAATAAACTTCATCTTTGGAGTGATTGTTATATATTAAGGGGTTTTGTTGACTGATTTTAAAAGATTGATTTAAGAGATTTCACTTTTAGTATTTGATTGAATTATTCAATAGTTACAAATTAAAAAGAAAGATGAATTAGGCAGTTTATTATCAATAAAGGGGTTAGATAAATTAAGTTTGTTATCAACTAGTTCGTGGCGTTGTGCCACCAGGCTCGAGGAACCAGGCCTCCTTAGGACACTTAGCCCCGCAGCCCGGAGTAGTCCATCCTAAAAACCAAGTTGATATAGTTATATTAAGAGGTTTGTTGATTTGTTTTAAAAGATTAGCTTAATGTTTGATTGAGTTTTAGGTGAGTTAGTAGATTTGGATTTTAGAAGATTTTAACTTAATGAGTTTTAGTTTAGGTTTGTTGTCCTAACTCAATCCATATTTTTAAATTTTAAGTTCGTTAGGGATTGATTAAAGGATTGGTTAAGGTTGATTTGAATTTGCATTTTAATGATTATGAAATATAAGTTATGGATTGAATATGAATTAGGTGTTTTAGAGCATTTTTTTTAAGAGTTAGATCAAGGTCGGTTTGATTATTAATAAATTTAAGAAAGAAAACTAAATCTATGGAGGTGTCGCTAAGTTTAGTTTTTAATGTCTCTATCCTATAGGGAGCATGCATCTTAAGTCTATGCTATCTAAGACCCGGTCCTTAATTTTTTCCTTAGATGTCACTAAAGTTGTAGGACTAAGAGTGGTGTTATTTTCTAATCCTTAGGACTCTCGTACATGTATTGCTAAACTTAAGAATCTATAGCAAAGCAGTAGAATGAAAAAAAGAATGAGAATCAGAAATAAAATGAATGTAGGCATTGTTGTTTTGGACACACTTCTTTGAAGTCAAGTGTACCCTAAAGCAACATTACAATGCTCTTTGCTGTCCCCACAATCCAAATAAAGCACTTGATATAAGACTCAACTCAAACAAACTTAACTACCCTCTAAATAAAGCTCCAATCGACAAAAAGAAATAAACCCCCAAAATAGGCCTCTTACTTAAAACCCAAATTCATGATCTTAATACTCACTAATCTAAAACCATCTTGAAAACAAGTGCAAGCAAGAAGAAAGACAACTGCCCACATAAACAAGATTATTCGTTCCAAAACAAAGACACCAAGGAATCTTTCAACACAAAGCCAATCGTAAGACCATGAATCCCCAAAAGACTCATAAAACTTTTCCAATGAGACCACATAAAGTCCTACATGAACGACCTACCAAAACCTTCCCAACACAAAACAAAACAATTCAAGTGCTTTTCTTTTTATTTGGAATGGGGTTAATCCATGAAAGTCTTCTAGCAAGAAGGTTTCATGAAACTCTCTATCATAAAACATTCACAAAGCACACAATAAAACTCAAGGTAGAATGATTCACAAAGCCTTTCGTAAAAATTTCAGATAATATAGCAAATTACAAAACTTTCACATGAAGCAAACTCATGAAACTTTCCACCTCGAAGCACTTCCCTAAATATTAGAAACCATACTTCAACGGCAACATGTATCATTTTCCAACTTAACCAAATCACTTTTTATTAAACTTAAAACACGATCAAAAGTCAAAACATATATATAAAAAAAATGCCACTTAGGCTTTCCAACACAATTGCCAATACTGCTCTTTCATGAGATTTGAGCAAGTAGGGAAGAAATGAGATTCAAGAGAATATGGAAGGACCTCAAAATCTGTCAATAACTTATAGCAAAACATGTCTCCAATAACCCAACTAGTGATGTTTCGGATTCATAAAAGCATATGATAAAATTTTGCAACGAGGCTCAAATTCTTTCTAAACAATCTAGAATATTTCTCAACACAATAGTTTTATGTCAGATCGAATTCACTAATCCCATTTCAAGCTAAACATATAATCAATTTGTTAAAAGCTCGAAATCAACTACACATTATTGAAGAGTTGGCAAAAAAATATAAGCAAAAGATATCATCTCTTAAACTTGCAATCTCATGACACCATTCATAAATTTCTTTCCAATCACATTAACTGATGTGATTTTTTTTTTATATATATATATATATAATTCAAACCAGTGAAAGGGAAACCAAAATTTAAGAATAAAATGAAAGTATTTTATCACTTGCCATAATTTCTTTTGAACTAAACATGCTTTCAACTAATTTTTATTCTCACTCAACATTCGATGCCAAAGAGATAAAAAAAATTCAATGCAATTTCACTCTTTTTAATATCCAAGCAAATTCTTTCAGTCCATAGGAAGCAAGACTACATTCAAATCCATATGCAAACTCATATTTTGTCGTATGAAAATTCTCTAATATTTCCCCAAAATACCTTATGCAAAGTATGTGAATACTTGTCATGATTTCACTCCAACAACCTTTCCAATTTCATATTTTCTAAAGATGCTTTATAGAAGGCTCATGAATGTTCATCCTAAAAAGACATGAATACTTCCCGACACTCATCTCCAAAAATACTTAGAGCATACGATGAACAAAAATCTGCATATATATTCCATTCTTAAAATAGTTCGGAGCACTAAACGAGTTAAAATATATATTCAATCGATTCCCAAAACAGTTTGAGGCATAAAGACAGGGAAAATCTACATCTAACCCTTTTTTTTAAAACAGGTTTGGAGCACAAAGCAGCGAGAAATCTGCACATAACTAGCTCTCGAAGCAGTTTGGAACTCAAAATAATAAAAATTCTGCATATAACTCTTTCCCAAAACAGTTTGGAATGCAAAACAATGAAAAATCTGAATATAGCTTTTCTCAAAAATAGTTTGGAATGCAAAATCTGCACTTAACTCAAGTACAAGAGCATATTCAGCCTATGGATGAAATATTTCAGCATTTTGTAACAATATACAAATAAATTCCAGTACTACATAACATATCACAAGAAAATTTCAGCACTTAACATTGTGGAAAGCAACATCCAAAACCCTCATTCTTGCTCTTAAAGAAGGTTCTCAGATTTTGTACTCAAATGCTTATAAGGAAACAATGTTTGCTCACAAGTGTCATCAACAAGATTTAAAAGAAAAGAGCAAGCATTAGCGAGTTTTACTTAGTCTTACTTCAAATGAACAAACACAAAGAGCATTGCCATTTTCTCCTTGAAGGAAAACCAACCCAGTAAAGAAATTCAATGTCAAATGAAGCAAAACGGATCCTAGCCATTTCAAGTTTTTCAAGAAAGCGACGAAAGAAAATCATTTCTCCAGGTAAGCTATGAGTTGGATGACACAAACATGTAAACCTTTCCAACAAGCTTCCAACCTCCACATTGTATGCCACCAAAAATTCAAGAAATCACTTAACTCAAGGTTATAAATTTGCTTTCATATTATGCTAAAAGCTTATAGCCATCAATGCTTTCAAACCTTCACTTGTCTTAATCCAGCATAAGAGGAGGTAGGCTTCTCTTTCAAAAGTTCAAAGAAAGTTATGTAACAAGAAAAAAAAAACATGGAACTTATCAAACATCATTAAGGGTGGCATAAACACTTGATCTACGATAAAAACGTAGAGGGGGCCTTTCTTCCTCAAATTATGATGCGAGATCGTTTGTATGCAAAATATCAAAGCATGACGATGTATACTACCCATCATTAATCAAGTTCAATTAGATATGTAGACACCTTTTCTCTTCTTGTGACACATAAGTACTTATAGGAAAATAAGAGAAGTGCACATAAGTTTCTCTAAATAACAAAACAATCACTAAGATACTCGAACCAAAATTCAATATGATGCTCAGCACATGTATATTCTTTTAACAATAAATCTTGTATATGAAACCATGAATCATGATTGAGAAGCCACAAGCTCGCATTCAAACTTTTTTTTTTACATGAAACATTTAGATTTAAATATGCTCACTAAACATTTGATTAAGAAGCTCCAAATGCAAGCCTAAGCTTCGCGAATTACCAACCAAATATCACAACCTTACCTTAAAGGCATTTCACCGAATACCTTATATACATGTTCTGATAACAAAAGAGATATCCTCCAATGATCTTTCACGACTTGTACATAAGTTTCCATGATCATATGATTTAAACCATAAACGAACGCCAACTTTCTATGCAAACACCTCCTTTCCAAATGATATAAATCCACATGTAAATTTCATCTATATCTTATAAAACAACCCATGACTAACAGAAACCATTATCACTCCTCAAGGAAATAGGACACCATTTGACGACCAAATGGAGATGGCAAAACTAAACAGTAAGCCATATTCAACAAGAGAAAGCACAAATCAATATCAAAAGATGACTCTGTTCCGCTAGCATTCTATCCATTCCTTCCAATCAACCATAAGCATAATAAAAAGAAAGGATGAAGTATTAGAGAGAAGGGAGGGAAGAAAAATTTGGAAGGAGGAGAAAGAAGGGGAGGAGTAGGAAGAAGAAGAAAGAGAGATATACCTGCTCGAAGGTGAAGAGACTCGACGGCTAAGGTAGGAGTATGGGTCGACATCAGCTAGGGCATGGGGATTTCACACACCTGGAGGCGGGATCGGATGGAGGAGGAAGGTTGTGCTTTAGATCCTAGAATTCGGTCTAAGCAAGAGAGAAGAGCAGGCTAGGGGGAGCTTCGTCTCTTGGGCTGCTTCGGATAGGCATAAGGCGTCGAGCTCCTGCTTGGGTTCCGACCAGAGGGAGCACGGGAGAAAAGGGGGAGGCGACAGGCTCGGTCCAGACGTGCGACATCAGGAGCTCGTCGGGTTAGAGGGGCTCCGCTCGGGTCAGCCACACGAGAGAGGAAAGGGGGGGCTAGAGCCGAGCTCTGCGAACAAGGAGGAGACGGACCGAAGGAGGGGCTTCAGCCTCTAGGCTTCTGCAAACCAGCGGGAGACGGAGAGGGAAGAAGGTGGTCTTCGGCTCTTCTCCGATCCGAAGGAAACAGGGCGGGGAGAAGGAGGCCGAAGCCTTGGCTTGTGTGAACTGAGAGAGTCGGGGGAGAGAGTGTGTGCGTATGGAAGATAGAGAGGAGCGGCTTGGCTTGGGAACTCGAGGGATACCGCATGAGATAGAGCATTCTGCCTTAGTTAGGGCACGAGGGAGAGAGATCGGAGCCGTTCGATCAAAAAAAACTTGATCCGACGATGGGATTCAAATTTGCTTGGAAAGTTAATTAAGTTTTGATTACGATTTAGTAAGACACATTAGGCTGAAAGCAGGCTCAAATCAAACACAATTCGACTCAGTCCAGGCTAGCTTAGGCTCGACTCAGCTAGACCAAATTAATGCAATAAAAATCAAAATCCAAATCAACGTTAATTCAAATTGAATCAAGCCCGACGGGGCCCGATCAGCTCAACCAAATGCATTCGAAGGCTAATCAGGACAAAAATGAGGTCAACAATGACACAGATGACGACCATGATGGAGATGATGCAGAAGACCACTTCTGTGGGTCCTGCACCAGCTCAACCCGTCAGTCAAGCTGCTAATCTTCAAGCGCCTCAAGCCTCAAGAGTAAAATGTGTACCTGAAGGTGGTGATAAGAATGATGATCCTACCCGCCAACGTACTCCACAAAATGTGATGAGTGCCTCTGAACCTGTAACTGCCTCACAGTTAGAAGGCTTATTCAGTGAAAAGATTAAAGCTATTATAGCTGCTGAACAAGCCGAGACGTTGGTAGGAAAATGTCGCCCGTACCCAGCAGAGTACGATCAAGTGTCGTATCCAAAGGGATATTCTGTACCAAAATTCAATGTCTTTGATGGTAATAAAAATCCCAAACAGTACTTAGCACAGTTCAAAGCCACATGTGGGAATACAGGAGGCAATGATCCTCTATTATTCCGACAATTCATTACCAGCGAGTGGAACTGCTTTCGAATGGTACGCTGAGCTACCGAATGATTCTCTGAAGACCTTCACAGTGTTAGAAGCCTTGTTCGTGAAAAGGTTCGCCAGTGCAACAAAGAAGACTACCATTGTTGATCTTGCCCTCGATAAGAGGAGAAAGGATGAATCAGTGATGAGGTATATAACACGCTGGTGCAATCTCAGCATGAAGTGCAAGAAACAACTAGAAGAAGAACATGCAGTTCAATTGCTGATGGGGAACATTGATGATAAAATGCAGCCCTTCTTGTGCATGACTTCAATTACTACTTTCCAAGATCTATTAGAAAGGGTGGTAAAATTTGAAAAGTTGAACTTCTCAAAGTCAGAAAGCCTCCCTAATAAACCCAAAAAGGATAAAGCTCCTGATGCTAGAAAGAATGAGGTCTACTATGCATTCCCTCATAGGCCTGATAAAGGTAAACAGGCGGTGTATAATGTGGATAAAGGAAAGTAGCCTACGCAGTATGAAGAAAAACTAAAACAGGCTTACGATCCAATTTCTCAACAAAAATTGGTTCTTGGAGGAAATGATAAGACTCGAGCCTTTCCCGATGGAGGAGAGCGCCAGAGGCAAACTACGGGAACTGGTGATAGAACGTTCCCCTCCCTCAAGGAGAAAATGAATAAAGAATATTCATTCAAGAGGGACAGTGTCGCTAAACAGTTTCGACAAGCACTTAAGAACGGTCTAGAATTGCCAGAATGCAAAAGACCTGAAGAGTCTAAACACAGTGGCGACCCAAACTACTACCCATATCATCAGGTAGTTAATCATCTAATTGAAGATTGTTATGTCTTCAAAGATTGGTTGGAAAAGATGTACAAGATAAGAGAATTGACATTATCAGATAATGTATTAGTTTGTCCTAGAATAGAATCCACCCGGGTAGTCACGTCCTCTTCTGTGCTCCCGCTTAAAGAAATAACAACAAAAGAACCTATTCAAGATGAGCAATGGGAGACTATGGTCTCCAAGAAGACAACCAAAATGCTGAAACAACTGGAAGGAGTTCCGGGTGTCAAGTGGAAGTCCACTACTGAACCAGTACTGAACTTGAAGTGGTTGCATGTGCCACATGCATCCACATCTAAATAACAATCTCGCCAAGATAGCTCATCAAAGTTTGGAAAGTGAAAGTCAAAGTCAAAGTCTTCCAAGAAGAAAGCCAAATTAAAGAAGCCTATGGAAAAGAAAACTGCAACTCAAAAGGCTATCGATAGTTTGGGTGAATATTACCGAACTGCCAGGAAGCCTATTAAGCTAGGTGATTTTATGAAAGAGCTCAAAATAGATGAAAATGAAGAAGAAGTTGAGGATGAATCTCTTCCTATGGAGACATGCCGAGTCATCTCAGCAACATTAGAAATAGTAGATAGGGAGAAATACGCTGAAGAAGCAGCCCCTGAATTCTGTGTGATGGTGTCATCAATGGAATATAGTTCAGAAGAAGATCAATGTTTCAGACCCAAGCATAGCATCGCAAATGAAGCAGGTGAAATTGGGGGACGATTCTGAGTCCACAGGTGGATCCCCATACGCGATAATGACTGACTCTGAGGAGAACGCTTCATCAAATAAGTCTGAATCAGATGAGGTGGCCCAAGTGCAGTTAAGAAGTGGCAAGGTACTGCCACCTCCACCAAAGAAAGGGGCTCCTAACAAAGATAAGGGAAAGGAGATAATTATCAATGAAAATATTATCCCCGAAGACTCCAAGAAGAAAGAGACTTTAGCCAAGGGGATAGATTATAATATCTTATCTCACTCGAGAAAGATCCCAGCACAACTCAGTATATATGACGCCATCTTGATGTCTAAAGACCTTTGAGAGACTTTGATCCAAGCTCTTAGGGACCCTGAAAGATAAAAAGCGTATTTTGTTGAACGCAACCTAACGGAAGTCTTGCAAGCTTGGAATGAGCCACTAATCACTTTTGCTAAAGATGATTTGATGCTCGGAACAGCAGACCACAACCGCCCTCTCTATGTTACGGTAGAGAGCGATGGTATGATGATCAGTCGAATTTTGATTTATCCCGGATCTTCCGTAAATCTCATGAGCTTGAAAGCATTGAGATCATTGTGCCTCGATGTGGAACATCTTCGACAAGATAAGTTGATGGTGCACGACTTCAATGAGAAAGGGCAGAAAACCCTTGGTTCGTTTATGCTCCCTCTTGTATTTGGAGAACTTCATACAGAAGTCAAATTCCATGTAATTTATTCGGACATCTCATTCAAGGCGCTACTGGGCCACCTCTGGTTACATGAATATGGCGTAGTCCCTTCAACATTACACCAATGCATGAAATATCTCAGGGAAGGAGAAGAGTTTAGAATCTCTGCTGATATTAAGCCCTTTGCGGTACATTAAGTAACGATATATGAAGATGCCAGGTATTTTATGCCAAAAAAGCAAAAGCCTTCGAGTTCCCTTGAGGATAATGCATCCAATTCAAAGGCTGCAAAGAAACACAAGCCAGAAGGTGAGAAGAAGCGTGCAGGAAGGAAGAAGGCGATGCCGACTCTTCCTAAATCGCCAAGCATTTCAAAAGAAAAGGGACATGTGCCTCATCTTGGGAGTGACAGTGATGAAAGTGATGTCGCCCCTACAAAATTCAAAAATGTCGGCCGATCTGCATCCAAATGGAGCAGGGAGGTTGAATACTCAAATGATGATTATGACTATGACTCTATCTATATGAAAACGGTGCAGAGTGTGTTTTCCAGAAGGATAGGCAGTCTGTCAAATTCAGATAGCGTACTTATAGTCATGAGAATTCCCTTACAACACTTTAAAGAAATCATTCTGTGTGAGATGCATAAAATTGAAGAACTCTCCACTCTTTATATGCCTCCTCTAAAAAAGGGGACTGCACTTGGAAGTGTATTGTATTCTACAGAAATTCATGAAGAGGAGAATAATGATTGGTGTTCTATGCTTCTCGACTTCGAAGAGTTATTTCCTACGAGGCTACCTAGGTTCAATACCAAAAATATTCAAAGAATGCTACGAAAGAAAATCAATATTCCTACCACCAAACGATAGCTTCGTACAAGCTTGGGCCTCTGGTATGGAAGAAATCCACGTCCATTACGACGAAAGGATATAGCTGCGTACAAAGGTATCAAATTCATCAAGCGAGAATGCCTCTGGAAAGAGACTTGCCAGGCAATCACATGCATGAAAACTAAATCTGATGATGATGATGTTGAGATATATGAAGCCAATGCTTATGATGATCAACCCATAGAGGCCAAACCTATCCTTGAAGAATTGGAAGATGGTGGACAGGCAGCCACTATGGACAAACTAAAAGAAGTCAACTTGGGAACTGAGGAAGACCCTCACCCAACCTTCATTAGTTCTCTCCTACCCGAAGAACAAATAGAAGAAATAAAAGAACTCCTCTATGAATTCAGGGACTGCTTTGCCTGGACATATGCTGAGATGTCCGGCTTATCCTCTGATGTGGCAGTTCACAAGTTAGCCATCAAGCCTGATGCAACACCTATCAAACAAACTCTAAGGAGAATGAGACTGGAGATTGAAGAGCAAGTGATTGTAGAAACGAAGAAGCTTATAAAGGCAGGCTTCATACGAGAAGAAAGGTATGCTGATTGGATCGCCAATATCATCTATATAAAGAAGAAGAATGGTCAGATTCGTATATGTATCGACTTCAGGGATCTCAACAAGGCATGCCCAAAAGATGACTTTCCACTCCCTGTATCTGAACTCCTAGTTGACAACACTTCCAACTACGATATGTTCTCCTTTATGGATGGATCATCAGGCTACAATCAAATCAAAATGGCTCCTAAAGATGAAAAACATACATCGTTTAGAACTCCCATTGGCATCTACTATTACACAGTTATGCCCTTTGGCCTAAAGAACGCCGGTGCCACCTATCAACGGGCGATGACTCGTATATTTGATGATTTGATTCATCAAAAGGTTGAATGCTATGTAGATGACTTGGTCATTAAGAGCATGATCCGCAAAAATCACCATGCTGACTTGAGGATCGTGTTTGAGAGGATCAGAAAATATGATATAAAGATGAACCCTCTCAAGTGTGCATTCGGGGTCTCCTCCGGCAAATTCTTGAGATATGTTGTTCAACATCGAGACAACGAAGTCGACCCCAATAAGATCAAGGCAATCATGGAGATGCCACCTCGAAAGAACCCTCGCCAACTCCGCTCCTTGCAAGATCAACTGGCTTTCATCTGAAGATTCGTATCGAATCTATCAGGTAGGTGCCAGCCATTTTCAAAGCTGATGAAGTAGGATGTCCGCTTACATGAGATGAAGAGTGCCAAAAAGCATTTGATAGTATTAAGAAATATCTGTTGAATCCTCCTATTCTCGCGGCACCAATCCCGGGGAAACCTCTTATACTGTACACGGCAGCACTAGAATAGTCCCTCGTAGCATTATTGGCCCAGCATAATGAAGAAGGAAAAGAAAATGTGCTATACTACATCAGCCGGAGGTTAATAGGAGAAAAACTTTGCTACTCCCCAATTGAGAAGCATTGCTTAGCTCTGATTTTTGCAGTTCAGAAGCTCCACCATTATATGCTATCTCACAAAATCACTTTGATATCAAAGATCGATCTGCTGAAGTTCTTGATGAGAAAATCAGTGTTGACAGGTCATTTGGCAAGGTGGGAAGTGATACTCCTACAATTTGATATCACATATGTACCATAGAAAGCCATGAAAGGGCAGGTGTTGGCAGATTTCCTTGCTGCACATCCTATCCTTGTAGAATCACCGCTCAACGATGATCTACCTGACAAGCATATTATGAATGTTAAAGAAGAGGAGATGCTACGAGTATGGGAAATGTATTTTGACGCTGTATCGTCAATTAAGCGTGCTCGGCCTCCAAATATAGGAAAAGCTCAAGTTGGGATCGGACTCATTTTTGTGGCACCCAAGGGAGGCATAATGAGATTCTCATTCAACTTGACTAAACCTCGGACCAACAATGAAGCCGAATATGAAGCCCCAATAGCTGGATTGGAGATTGCAATCGATGTTCGAATCCAAAATCTCCAAATTTTTGGTGATTCTTAACTTGTTATAATTCAAGTACGGGGAGTTTACAAAATCACCAAATTTGAGTTGGCCTGCTATCATCGATGAATTCTTGAGCTTATGAAGCAAATTTTAATTATCAAACTAACTCAAGTTCCCCAAAGTCAAAATGGCAAAGCTGATTCCCTAGCAAAATTAGCTAAAGAAACGACGAATATGGATGAATGGCCTATAATAATTATGGTGCACAATCGGCGAATCCTAGAGCCAGCGCTATTATAATTCCCGCAGGTAGAGGGAATACCAAATTCAAGCTAGCCGGATGCAACTCCGGTTGATCCTTAACCTCCCCAACTAGTTGATCCTGAAGAATAACAAGTTCCTAAGAGAAGGCGTAAGGCTAGTCAAGCTTCAGAGTCATGGTGGCATTGCCTAGATGCTGAGGAAGATGATGATTAGAGGCAGCCTTTCATTGACTATTTCAAAGAAAGTAGATTGCCAACGGACAAATCTTTAGCTGCTCAAATCAGAAAGAAGGCGCTATAATATGCATTTGTCAACAACACATTGTATCGGCATGCTTTTGATCAAATGTGGCTAAGATGCCTAGGGATCCGAGAAGCTGATAAGGTAGTGATAGAAGTTCATGAAGGACTTTGTGGAGCACACCAATCAGGTCCTAAGATGACAGTCAAAATCAAAAGAATTGGTTACTATTAGCCGGCCATGGTCAGAGGTTGTATCAATCATGCCAAGAGGTGCCATGTGTGTCAGATCTACGGTGATGTTATACATCAACCGCCAAATCCGCTGCACCCTACAATAGCTTCCTGGTCATTTGAATGTTTGGGTACTGATGTTATCGGGCCAACAGATCCGCCGTCATCAGTAGGACACCGCTTCATCTTGGCAACAACAAACTACTTCTCGAAGTGGGCAGAAGCAGCTCCATTTAAAGAAGTTACGTCTGAGCACGTGATCAATTTCTTCACGCACAATGTCGTCTATTGATTTGGTGTACCACGCCGCATAATCTCAGACAATGGTACTGCATTCCAAAGTAAAAAAATCTACAAGTTTGTCGATCAGCAGAAAATCGATTGGCGGTACTTGTCAGTATATAATCCAAGAGCAAATGGCTTGGCGGAAGCTTTCAACCAGACGCTGGTGAAGTTGTTAAAGAAAATTCTCTCCAAGAACAAAAGAGAGTGGCATACGAAAATGACAGAAGCATTGTGGGCATATCGTACAACTTACAAAATGCCAAACAAGGCCACTCCTTACTCTTTGGTGTTCGGAGTTGAAGTTGTACTGCCGTTAGAAGTTGAACTCCCATCTCTTCGAGTTGGTATGCAAAATGAGATAACTTAAGAACAAAATGATCGCCTAAGAATGGAGGAGCTTGACGCACTCGATGAACTCAGGTTGCAAGCCCAGTAAAACCTGGAGATCTACCGAGCAAGGATGATAAAGTTCTTTGATCGAATGGTGCGCCCTCGATCATTTCAAGAAGGGGAATTGGTCCTAGTGCAGAGAAGGCCAATCATCCCACACAGAAAAATTGGTGGCAAATTTGTATCCAAATGGGAAGGACCCTTCGTCATCGAGAAGGTATTTCAAGGAGGAGCTTATCAACTAATCGATCTAAATGGTCAAATGCCCATGTCGCCGATCAATGGCTGATACCTGAAGAAATACTATGCATGAATTGCTCAAGCAGATGTCATGTTTAATACGCTATATTTTCATACACGTTTATTAGCATATATATTCTATATTTTGAAATTCTTTTGTGTTATGAGAATGTATTTCAAAATCCCCCATCAGACAGGGGGCATTTTAAATATTTATTCAGGTCGACATCGCGCTGCATGCCGAGATCCCCAAATAAATATTTAAAATTTTAAAATTTTTAAATATATTCTGCACTAAAATGTCATTGCAAGACATGGGGCATTTTAAATATTTATTCGGGTCGAAATCGTGCCTCATGCCGAGATCCTTGAATAAATATTTAAAATTATCAATTAAAATATTCTTTTGTGCTAAAGAATACAAATACTTATTTTCAAAAGTATATGCAGGTGATCTATCAAAGATCGAGACAACACCTTCTCCAACAAACTAAAATTCAAAAGTTAAGAAAGAGACTTTTGTAACTACACACTTTTATAAATTGAGTCGAAAAAGCTTGAAGTCTTTTGACAGCCTGAAGCTTAAGGTTCGAATGGGTATAAAAGGTCGATTCCAACAAGCCCAAATATGGTCGGATCGCTGGCAGCTCCGTCTACTCAACAAGCCATAAGAAAGGTCATAGTAGCGGAACCCCCACTTCGTTAACCCGTTAGTAGGGACTGTAGAAAGAACGAATGCCAATTTGACTTGCCTAGTTCAAGTGATCGTTGTCTACAAAATTTTCTCAAATGACTGGAGAATCAAAGTTCCAGTGGAAAGATGAGTCTCGGGTAACTACCGGATGTCCGTAGGCTCCAAAATCTGCAACCACAAAAGATGACTCCATATCTATCAACTTTAGCAAAATCAACATTGGGAATCGCAAATCCCATAGTTCAAGTCTGAAGCCTGAATGGGTGTATGAGGTCGGATATAATAAGCCCAAATATGGCTGGATCGCTAGCAGCTCCATCTACTCAACAAGTCATAAGAAAGACCATAGTAGAGGAACCCCCATCTCAACAACCAAAGAACGAAGAGCTGTCAAAATCCCAGCTCTCTCGATCTGATGAACTCAAGTGACTCAGATTAAAGTCTTCTCAAGTGGTTAAGGATCAAGATACTACCTACATTTGGTACTATCAACTAAATCTGAAACCTGCAAATCCTTCAACAAATCTGTAAAGCACAAAGCGAGGATTGAATGAACTTTTCTTCAACAAGTCCACCAAAGCATAAAGCAAATGACCAAAGAAAACTATCCCAAAGTTTATGAAAAGCCCAAAGCTGAACTAAGTTGATTCGTCATCAACAAGTCTATTATGCACAAAGCTCTGGACCGATGACTGTTCGCCATCGACCTAATACGAACCTAAGGGTTTAGGTCACCGGCATCTACCCCTTTATCAAGCCCGACAAAGATAGAAGTAGAGGGCAGAAGGAATGCAAATCTTCTGACAAGTCAGCAGAGACAAATAAGACAACCTTTTACCAAGTCTGCAGCACAAAGCACAGAACAGAAGGAATCAAAATCTCGGGGCTCTAGCAAAAGCAGCAGAATGAGCACCCTAGATGACATCAACAAATGTCCTTAAAGACTAAGGGCATTTTAAATAATTATTTGGGTCGCATCGCGCTGCATGTCTAGATCCCCAAATAAATATTTAAAATTTTATCAAGATGCAACTAGATGATTAAAGAATCTTGAGCATATGCTATCCATTAACGTCAATCTACAAAGACAAGATATCAACCATCTATGAATACATTCAAAGATCTATGGAGAAAAGAAAGTAGTGTGACATCCAAGCAAATTGTTAGAGATCCACTAAATTAAAACCCTAGTGTGACATCTAGAATAAATATCTAGAGATCCACAGGGTCAATCAGCATACAACAAATGTGACCCGCTCTAGACGCCTACCACATTTGTTGGGGGGCATTTGTTGACCCATTTGTTGTGCCGAAACAAAGAAAACAAAAAAAAATCAAACCAAATCTCACCTGCCCCACCCCATCTCGCATGTCGTGGAGGCAGTCCGCACGTCGAGGCTATTTCAATGTCGCATCAGCCATGACTTTGCACGACGAGCTTCTCGCGTCGTTAAAATGAGCATGAAGGCTCTTGTTCATGGGTCCTCTCTTCCTCGTGCGCTCAATCTCTCCCACTCACGTTCCCTCTCTCGCTTTTTCTTCTCCCTGCGATCGGAAGCTCCGACATTTTGATCGAAAGAGACGACTGGAGCTCACTTGCTTGAAGGAACGTCCGACGAAGCTCATTCGACGACCTTTCCTTTCGGACGAATCGGAAGCTACAACATTTTGATCGGAAGCGATGACGCGAGCTCACTGGCTTCTTTGGCTTCGACGTTGCCATCCGACTTCGCTCCGACGACCTTCCCATTTCAATCGGAGTGGGAGCCCGACATTCTGATCGGAACAAGAATGGTAGCTCGCCGACTGCGAAGCTAACGATTTCCCTTTTGCGTCCCCTCTCCGACCCCGTCGCTGCTGTTCGACTTGGCTCCAGCGACGACCTCCCCTACCTATTGGATCGGAAGTTAGGCATTTTGATCGGAAGCTTGAACGAGAGCCTCTGGCTGTGAGGGTAACTTTCTCCCTTTGGCAAACTTCTTCGGCCAAATACAGTAAAAAAAAAGTTTTTTTTATAATTATTAATTATACTAATTATTAATTATTTTTAATTATTTAGTTATAGTTATAATTAATTAATTAATTATCATTGATTAATATTTAGTAAATAATTATGAATTATAAATATTTGATTAATTATAATTAGTCATTATTTAATTATAATTATAATTAGTTTTACTAATTATAATTAATTAATAATTAATAATTAATTATAGAATATAGTTAATTAATTATTACGGTAATTAATAAAAATTATAATTAATAATAAAGAAAATATGCTTCTCCTCACCTCGACATCCGTGCCCTCCACCACCGGCCCCAAAGGTATAACCGCTAAACTCAGACTTCCGTCCTCGGCATGTACGACGGGCTGGTAAATCACATAAGCACGCCTTTGTTGAGCGTGGTAGGAGGAAATCCGGTCTGACACCTATGACGAGGCGGACAGTCGCCTCCCTCCTCGCCCTCCAGCCTCGACATGTGTGTCAAGCCGGCAAACCACCTAAGCACGCCTTTGTTGCGCGTGGTAGGAGGGAAACTGTTTCGACGCACACAACGAGTCCAGGTGAGCCTCGTGTACTCTCTTATTTGCATGGCCGGACACAAATTCAAAAAAAACTAAGTGTGGAGGACACTGAAACTGAACAAATACTTGAACATGCAATTGAACTCAAAGGACTACAGGGGACTTGAACAAGACTTGGAACAAAGATTTGTACTCAGACTTGAACTCAAGCTTGATCCAAATTTGGTCTGAAAAATCATACAAAAGCTCCAACTCAAATTAAAATCCTAATTGCAACTCGCTTGAGAAATGGACAAGAATTTCTACCTGTAAGCTATGGCATAAAACCTCCAACGCTAGCAATAATTGCATGTAGATTGAGATGACATTACTGGAGATCATCAATCAAAGGTCCATCCCCACAAATAAGTACAATCAACAAAACCACCTGAGATAGGTGAAAGGTGGATTTGATACCGGTGCAAATAACTCTTCTACGAACTTTCCTAGGAGATTGTAGCGGATACAATAGGTCCTTGCAAATGAATACAACCTATTTGTGGATAACAACAGTGTGTATATGGTAAGCACTACGAACCACTGTGGACACAAGTACATCTCCTACGATAATCCCTATAAGGTTAAATGGACTATACTGGCAAATAACAGTAGTAAGTTGCAAAGTTCATATACAACTATCATATATGCTAATATGATCTCCTGTATAAACAAGTGCCTGTTGATTGAGAAGGCAACATTGGAGATCAATAGTCAAAGAGCTGCTCCTACACCCAAGTACATCAAACCACCCAAGATTGGTGAAAGGGTGGATAAGGTGTGGAAATAATGGGTCTTTTACAAATACCTTCAGGAGGTTGTAGTGGATACAATAGTTCTCCGCCAGCGAACACAAGCAACTTGTGGATAACAACAGTGGGAATATTGTAAGTACAATGAACCATTGGGGGCACAAGCATATATATTATCTACGACAATGGTGATCAAGATCCACTAGCACGTTGGGTACAAATACAACCTGATGTACGAGCAAAGACACCTACTACCGAAATGGAAGAGATGTTTGAATAAATTAGAACTAAACTTCGTGGTGTTCCAAAATTTCTTCCTGACCTTGTACTTAAGAAGAAAACAATGCTTGCATCTACAAATACACTACACTCAAGACCCTGAAAAAAATTCTTTTCAAGGCAGCGTTCTCTGATTCCAAAGTCCAGAAGAACTTTCCTGGTGATTGAGAAAAGGGGAGACAATCAAGATGCGAAAACACCTCATAGCATCAAGCTGCAACGCCATCGAATCTGCAACACTTATACAAGCAGACAGAAGGCATCTACAATCTACAATGCAACGCCACCAGATTCGCAACATTCGTATTAGCGGACAGAAGGCGTCTATAAATACTTCCAAAATACCCCTGCACGTGCACCACAAATTGTATACACATAGGTACACTACAGGGGTGTATAAAATTCACCTGCATGGGCCCCGAAGAGAGTGTTGTTGGTGCACACGTGATGTCTAGGGATGCTACGCGGGTCAATAAGTGAATTCAGGTTCGAACCTAATCCTTCTATACTGATCAACAGAAGTCGACAGGGTTCGAACTTCCAAATAAATATACGGTTATGGCGACCGACGTATTTATTTCTATACATTCACATTAGGCCTTCAAGGCCTACAATCAAGAGAATTCACTAATCAAAGGCATAAAACCTACGAGAAACCCGATTCTCCTAAGCAAGCAAATAGAAGTAGACAGGGTCCGAATCATCAGATAAATATGCGGTCACGAAGTCGACTGGAATATTTATCTTATACATTCATATTAGGCCTTCAAGGCTAACAATAAAGAAAATTCACAAACAAAGGCACGAACCCTACTAGGAACCAGATCCTCAATCAACAGTCCGGTCGAGTTGACAGGGTTCAATCAACTAAAGTGAAAATGACCCCTAACACCCCGATGATGGCCGTGTTGAATGCAAATCCCAATCGGAGGGGTCCAGTTCACAAAATATTTCAAAATGCCCTCAAATTTCTTTAAAATTCAAATATTTTTCAAGTGACCTTAAGGTCACCCCGATGATGGCCGTGTTGAATGTAGATCTCAACCGGAGGGGTTAATTTTAGGCATTTTCAAATGCCACATCAAATATCCATAAAGTCCAAAATCTAAAAACCTCAAATTCCCAAATATTTAAATTAAAATCTATCCATCAGTACTTAAAGCAAAATTCATCCACCCTCCACAACAGTTTGCCGAGGTGGACAAATTAAAATTTATTTACGCTCACAAAGAGTCAAATGCCTAGTCGAAAATATCACTAGGATCCATTCTCAAACAATCTCCTACTAGTAAATACGTGGAACGTGTCATCTAACCAGTGGTCTTCAACCAAATGGCACCGCAAGATAAACGGTTATGACGACCCGGGGCCCTCTAAAAAGAGTGTTTTTTGCCGCCAAATGGCACCACGGATAGCGGTTATGGCCAGAGCCAATGCGCTCCTTAATGGCATTAAATCCTTGAGATATGAATCAATAGGATATGATCGATAGGGCACAAAGCCCTCTGTCAGCTAAGGTGGATTCAAATTTGTCCCCTTAGACAAATATTCACCCCAGGTCTACAAGGTCTCCTTAGACAAAGCAACTCATAGCTGCCGACAAGGATCCTTCTGTCATGTTGGGTCGACTACCTCCTCTAACTAAGTAGACTAGGGACCACGATGGCCCGGGATGATGGAACAATGGGATCTTGATCGGGTCCATCATCCATTCCCCCACCATCCGCTTTAAGTGCAAGATGGTGCAATTTCCATTTTAAATATCAAAACTTTCCAAATTCATAATTTTCAAACCCAAACCTATTGCTGCTACTATATGCCAGATACTGCGTATACTCTACATATCTGATTGATGACTAGCCTTATTCAAAAGTTCTCTCTCATTATCGGGAGGGGTAATTAACTATAGAGGCTTGCGCCTATAGGAAACCAGAACTCAGATCATAAAGACCTCACCAAATGAGGGCGAAATCTCTGGGTAGTGTCTTATCTACAAACCCATCTACCTTCCAAAATTTACCCCGGAACTTATCCCGTTAAAACTCCCTCGCCAAGCAAAAAGCACAAAATCAAAATAGTGTGCGCGGCAGGGAGGCCTGGGCTGAATTTTTGGAGCCCACAATTGGTTGCATGAGAAGAGAATTCCAAGCTATCTATGATGCAGCATGCGAAAGGGGTGAAAAATTATTACTTTCTCGACAAGTAATTCATATAAAAAATGATTATTATAGTTTACTTCCAACACATGAAAGAAGCTAAGAAAATCACGAAATTCTACATAAAGAAAATTCAAGATCTACTGCCTAAATGCATGTGAATATGATGTATATGTGTTGACCTCATTTTTGTATGAGGTCACTTGGACTATTCTTCATCCTAAATTAATTTAATTTTCAAATTAATTCAAATTCTAGGATCCTCCCAGAATCCTGACCTTAGGATCTATGCTAGGATTCTTCTAGAGCTTAGACCTTAGGAGCTACTCTAGATCCTAAACTTCTTTTAGACTCCAAGTTCTAGGACTTTCTTAGGCTCTACGATCCTTCTAGATTCCTAACTTTAAGACCTATTCAGACCTTAGGACCTACCTAGATCTTAGGACAATCAAGCCAAATCCAAGGTCCAAAGGTTTTGTCCTAAAGGCCTTTTCCGTTGAATTTTCAAACACTTTGAAACCCAGTTAAATGACCTCCGATTCAGAGTCTGTCAGTTGCATACTGATAAGACATGTCTCTGGAGGAAACCCTCCAAATTTGAGCCCATTCTGAAGTCTCTAACTCCAAAAACTTAATTAAAATCCATAGGCTGTAAAACCTTTAAATATTTACAGCCTATGCCATTGGACCTGTCACTTTGAAGATTCTGACCTTAGAGCCTTCACCAAAGCCTCTAGTCACTTCCAGACCTTTAATCTTGATATGTTGAGCATTAAACTGTATTTTTTTGGACCCACTTTAACCCCTAGTTGACCAGGAGTCAAAATGACCAAAATACCCCTAGGAGGTTCAAATATTGATTTTCAACCAAATGAATCCCGAATTGAACGCAACCATCTCCAGCAAGTTTCAAATGTCATTTCAAATCTGTTGGACCCATTCCTGATCCTTGGGTCAACCTGGTTGACCAAGTCAACAGGTTTGACCCAAAAGGCCCTTTAAGGATCCAAACAGGTGTTTTGAACCAAATTACCTCCCTAGACCTTGAGACCACATCCAATAGACTCAAAATGTCATTTTGAATCTATTGAACCCTTTTCCAAACCCTGGACCTAACTGGTTGACCAAGTCAACCAATTTTGGCTTAAGGGCCCATTAAAGGCCCATTTAAACCCTTTTGAACCATTTGACCCATTTGAACCATTCGAACTATCAAACCATTTTCAAAGCATGATTGAAACTCATTCAAAATTATTTGAAGTTGATCCACCTTGATTTGACATGGTAAAACATTGACCTATGATCAAAAACCATGTATTATATACATCATTTCATTCATTTGTTAAGTCTTATTGATTTAAGAACCCTTGAATCCATTTCATTTAACATCTTGAACACCTCTTAGCCAACCCAAGTCAAATCATGGTCTAGTTGACCAAGTCAACTATAAGACTTGCTCAAATCATATCAAACCTCTCTCCAAAGTTCAAACATGTCATGTTGAAACCTTTCCAAACTTAATCCATCAGCTCAAGCAATCCTCCTTGCCACCTTGGCTGCCACCTCAGTACCCATTGACCCATTGACTGGTCAAATGGTCAATGGATGGTCAAATGAGCTCTTTAAGAGACCAAATCTTTCCCTAGAGTTAATCCTTTCTATCTTAAACCCCTCCAGCAGTATTAAGACTCTCTAGAACCTTCCTGCATTTAATCTAAGCCCTTGGATTGAAATCAAATGGCCCCCATTGCTCCCATACACAAATGGGGACCAAAATCCCTTTCCACATGGCATGTCCTTGCCATGTCCTTTGCCATCTGCTCCTAACCACTCCTTGGATAGATGTCATTCATCTAGGAGCTCCCCCATTTCATCCCAGCCATCCATTCAAGTTGGAGGGAATTGAATAGGGCAAAACCTCTCAAATGGAGCTTATGAGAACCCTAACACTCTCTCACTCAAACCTTTTTTTTTCTCCAGAACTTCTCCAGCATTCAAGAACCCTCAAAAACCCTCTACATACATTTCCCTAGCTCTTCCATGCCTTCCCCCACCAGATCTTGCCTTCCAAAGCCTCATTGGTGAAGAGAGAGGAATCTAGAGAGAAAAAGAGGGGTTTCTAGAATAACTTCGAATCCGTAGAGATCCAGGTCTTGAGGTCTTCTACAAAGTTGGAGAGGATAATAGAAGCTTTCCAAAAAGCCAAAGAAGTCAAAAATCCGACGGCTGGATTGTAAGTTATCCTCATTTTTATTTAAATTTTAAATTTGGAACTGTAGAAAATCTACAATGTATGGAGTCTCCAAACTCTAGGCATTGGAAGATTAGGCTACCATGATTCTATGTTTCAAATTTCATCCAATTTGGAGTTGTATTTTGAAAGTTATGGTCATTTTAAGATTTCAGTTCATTTTGAACTAATATGCGCTGGCTCAATCTGAACCGTCGGATCGTTACTTCTTCACGATCGCACGGACGACGGAGTGCCACGTCACTCACACCAAAATGGCCTGTCATTGCTGAGTTTCGATCCTGGGCCATTTGGAATGGCAAGATAGACGTGGCCTCATCTGAGCCGTCCATCCAGAACAAGCGGATCGGACGGCTTAAACTTCCGTCTGATGTGTTTAAGTGGACAACCGATGCGCGCCACGTGTCGGACACGTGTCAATACGCTGTTCGCCGCCGCCGTTTCAGCGCCAATCATTGGTAATGATTGGCGACGGCTGAAATTTAGTTTAAAAATTTAATTTTAAAGGCCAGAACTTTAAAAATTTATAGTAAATTCAAATTTTCACCAAATTTCATGTTCTTGGTCTTGTTGGAAAGATCATGAGCTCTAGTATTTATTAAAATTAAATTAAAGTTATTTTCATCACTGTATTAGGAGATATTTGGGTTTGTGTAAAATCCAATTTTCTCATTTTTCTCTTAATCCAGTGGTCAAATGAAGTTCAAATTTTGGTGAAATGATGTTGGACATTTTATTCATTATATATAATTTACTTAGGTCCAAATGTCCAGTGGATTGCTATGGGATGAATTTACAAAGTAATGGGTCCATTTTGGACCCAAAACTTTGAAAATTCATAACTCTCCAAATAAATAGAATTAGGCTTCCTAATTTATGTGGTATTCTTGTACATGTCCAAGGGTTAGGAAAACAGAGATTCAAGCCCAATTGAACACTAGTGCCACCTAGGAACAATAATTAAGGACGATGTCTAGTCAAATTAGAAAAATTCTAGGAAATTCTACACTCACCCAATAGGGGTGAAACTTGAGAACATTAAACTTAGTGACATTTTACACCTTAGGTTCAAATTTCACTCAATTTGGAGCTCATTAAGTCAAAAAATTAAACAAGTCAAAATTAACCCCTTAATTAAGCATTAAAACTTCCAAAAATTACAATAAATCAAGTTTAAATCCAAAAAATACATAAAACCTCTCTAACTGACCAAAATTAAATCTTTAATCAATGAAAATTAAAATCCAATTGATTTGACAGCAAATTAAACCTTAATTTAATTTTAAGTGAAAATCAATATTTAATTAATATAATTAATTAATAATTATTAAAAATTCCAAAAAATTTCCCAAACACTTGGGAATCTCTCCTTAGGTCATTCCTGACCTTTGGAGAAGATTTCAAGGAGTTGGGACCTCATTTGGAGCAAAATCACAAAACGGCTCTCTAATTAAACCTTTTAAAATTTAATAATTACCCGAACTTCAAACCTTCATAACTAATTCAAGAAAAATCCAAATTAAACAAACTCACCTGCATTCAACTCCTAACAAGGTCTAATATTTATTAAAAATATTAAATTCCAGAAATCTGTAATATTTCAAAAAGTCAACAAATTGGTCAAACCATAGTTCAAAACTAGTTCAAAACTTCAAACCTTCGTAATAAAATGTAGAAAAATCCGATTTCAACGTACTTACTGTCTAACTGATCGTAGTGAGATCTAGAATTTTAATAAAATGCTAGCTGTCCAGAATTTAACCTTAATTAAAAAGTCAGTTTTCACCCCCTTAATTAAATGATTAAAATATTCAAAAAATTCATAAATCTCAGAATTACTTTGAAATTCCAGAAAATGTTAACTTAATGTTTAAAACATTCAACAAACCTTTTAAAATACAATAACCATCCTAAAGATGAAGTTTATCGGCTGGACTACTCCGGGCTGCGAGGCTAAGTGTCCTAAGGAGGCTGGTTCCTCGAGCCTGGTGGCACAACGCCACGAATGGATTTCAAAGGGTGTTAAACCTTAAAAGTAGATTAATTATTAATTATCCAACCTTTTAAAACCTCTAATTCAACTATATTAATTTGGTTTATCGGCTGGACTACTCCGGGCTGCGGGGCTAAGTGTCCTAAGGAGGTTGGTTCCTCGAGCCTGGTGGCACAACGCCACGAATCAATTAATGGCATACTTAAATTAATCTAACTTTAAAAATCAGCAACCAAACATTTCTAATAAAATTCATTAATTCTTAAGCCTTAATCAACCTAAAATATTTAATTATACTGGGTACCACTGGGTAACCCAGGCCTACGAGGCTATTAACTTAGCCCCAAGGAAGGTGAAATAAACTTCACTGCCTCGGTGTGAAACAAAGGTGATATCCAACAAATAATTAAATAAATCTTAAAATTAATCTTAAGCCATTAATATTTGAATTCAAACTTAAATACCTTAAGCCTTTCAACCAATTGAACCTTAATCAACTTTAATTAATGATCCTATTTAGGACACATCAAAACCACACAGCCTACCTCACACACTTTAAATGGTTTGCTAGGACAATCGACTCTAGTGCTAGGCTAGGCCGGTGTTTACTTTCTCGCTGTGTGCCGGATTTTTGAGTTTTCACTGCATGCTGTTTGCTAGTTTAGAATTGATTGATTGTTTATTTATTTACTGCAATTTGTTGAGCAGTTTAAATTTCAAATATATTAACTGCTTGAGATCAAATATTAACTGCTTGGGACTGTATATACAACTGTTGATTATTAGGATAACCTTGCAGGATTGAGTCTAGATTTTTTTATTTTAAATTAATGTAAATTTGATTGAATAAGTTTGTATTTATTTGAAATGATTTGAGATTGGGATATTTTATCCAATTTGAATTCTAAAGAGGTGAAGACATCCCTAAAGGGGAGAGTCTTCTTCCATTTGGAAGTCAAATTAGGATACCTTTTAAATATCCAAAGAGGAAAGATAACACCCCGTTCAAGGGGGAGTTTCTTTCCATTTGGATATCCGAAACCGACGAATCAAGATGTTCGTGAGAATACGAAGAAATAAACAACGAGAAAAATCCCAAATCTCAAAGTCATTTGAGTCTTAAGATAAAATCCGGGTTGTAATCAGTGGTGCCCGACCACTTTAATTTTCTGCAAAATTCTGTGATGTAATAATAAGGGGCACTTGCCTACGGACATTCAATTTGATATATTTAATATGATTGATTTATTTAAATTGATTGTGCATTAGAAATATCTGTTTTTCTAGTCTTTTTACCTGCATGTCAATTTTGATTTGACCTGGAATTCGATCGTAGGCTCTTAAGAACTTGATAAAATTTTTCTACTTAAATCAAATTAAAAACTTTAAGCTCACATAGAAACTCTAACGTTTTAAGAAATAATCCCGGGACCGCCGGGAGTCCTCATTTCATAGCATTCATTCAAATTCAATATTTTAATCGAGTCGATTAGCATGCATCATATTAGTAACTAATTTAAAAACCTTTAAATTCTTAATTGCATTTGCTTAGGCATCAAACCCAACATAAGTTTAAGGGACCATTTAGGATCCGCTCTAGATGTCGGTCCCGTTCTCAAATACCTTTCTTAAATAACGTCCCTGCCACTCAACATGAAAAGACCGGACACATGATTTGAAATCGTTTAGGTGGTTTAGCTGGCTCCCCAATCCAGGCCGGGGTAAGACCAGATTCGCATTGCACTAGCTAGGTTCGGGTCACTTTTAGTACCCAATTTAGATTTAGGTTCTGAGGCTGGCTCGGGCTATAAGACCTCAACCTCCGGGAATTGAATCCTAACTTTCTAATAAAATTGATCACTTAAATATTAAATCTCTTTCAATCAAAGTTAAGCCCAACACTTAAGATAGATTGGAGTGTTTTCTGAAGTAATTCAGAATCTTAAAAACACTCCCTACTCCTCTTCCTTTGACCCCGAAAATAAGTCTTCAATTTTGAACCAATCCCATTTGAAATTCCAACCTTTTTCTTTCTTTGATATCGATCTTTGAAAATCTAAATAAAATTTACACCGCTATTTTAATCGAGAGTTTTTGTAGGAAATTCTGATTTTCTATGATGTAATTAACTACGAGGGCTTGCGCTCGTAGGAGATTTAGTAACCCAGAATTGATTTTCAAAATTAACTTTTTCAAAACCCTTAATTAATTATCTTTGGGGAAATTTAAAACTTTGAAATTCGAACCCATTAGGGAACGATATGTTCGTCTTTCGAGGTGATATATTGTTCATAATAGAGTGTTCAATTTCAAAATTCTAAAATTAAATATTTTCTCAAAGAAAATTAAATATTTTCCAAAACTATATATACTTAAAGATAAATATTTTTTTAATCAAAACAAAAATGGCGACTCCACTGGGGATGGTCTCTCTCTCCATCTTTAATAGCGGTTTGAATTTTATTGAATCGGTAGTCTTAACTACCTTTCTCTCCATTGGTCCCTCTACTCATTTCTCCCTTGGGTGAGGGTGGTCAACTCAATTAAAACATGTGAAACGAGAGGTGAGTGTTGGAAACCTCCCTTTAAATCGGGCTTTGACATTTTGCCTCCAAGTTATTTGGTAGAGCGAAAGAGTCAAGCCGAATCCTTTTGTAAATGTTGCAAACTTGCATGCGAATAAATAACTAGCGTGCTAAGTTTCACAATTTACAGAAGACATTTCAATTTCAAAATCATAAATTTCAATCCTTTAAGCAAAATTCAATCACTTTCAAATCTCAATCAATCCATGTATTCTATCATTACATATGAAATTATAACTCCTATAATTTGGTATGTGTGATAGAATGCAAATTTCTAGTCCAAATTTGATTCTAGAGTTTGAATCTTTTTGGCAAAGTCAAGCTTTGACATTTCACTCTCGAACAGTTCGTCGGGGTGAAAGAGTCGGGTAGACTTTTAAGAATCTTCCCCTCTCTAAATTTTTGTTAACCTTTATGTTGAACGCGAGTTCAATATATTGAATTTCAAAATAAAGAGGGATGATGCCAGATTTTCAAACTCTTAAATTCTTTCTAGAATCGTCTAACTTCAACCTTCGTTGTCATATGTTTTATACAATACCATTGTAATTTAACATAGGCAATATAAATTCAAACACTTGATCAAACCTGGATTTTGACATTTCACTCTAAGCTAGTCAGTGTAGTGAAAGAGTCAAATCAAGGTCTCTAGATTTTTTTTCCCTAATCTTTGTTAACCATTTTTGTTGAAAATAAAAATCAACATATTGAGTTTCAAAAGTGAAGGAAAATCTTTCAAACCTACTTCAACTGTTGTTGCCACGTGTTCTCTACAACATTCTGTTGTAATTAAACACATGCAACACAAATTCAAAATTCTCCAATCAATTCTGGGCTCTAACATTTCACCCCCAATTTACTTGGTGGGATGAAAGAGTTGAGCCTAGTTTCTTAAGATCTTCAGATTACTTTTGTAAACCTATACATTTAAATAAAAATCAATGTGTTGAGTTTTAAAGTTCGAAGAAGATCTGTTCAATTCCAACCTCAAATTCAAATCCGATCTTAAGTCCAAATTCAATTTCAACACTAAACTCAAGTTTAACTTCAACCTTAAAATCAACTCTAATCTTGATTTTAAAGTCAAAATCTGGGCTTTGACATTTCATCCCAAGTCGATTGGTGAAATGAAGGAGTCAAGCCCAACCTTTGGATTTTTCATGTTAATTTTGTGAACCTACGTGACTGAGTGAAAATCAGTGTGTTGAGTTACAAAATTTGAAGAAGACCCACTCGACTTTAATTTCAAATTCAATTTTAAGCCAAATTCAATATCAATCTTAAAATCAAGTTTGATTTCAATTTTAAATTCAACCTCAAATTTGATTACAAATTCAAATTTGAATTTTGACATTTTGCCCCAAATCAATTGGTGTAGCAAAAGAGTCAGGTTCAACTCTTAACTTCAATCCATCAATTTTATAAACCACCGTGTTCAGTGTAAACTGAATCTGATTGAGTTATAAAATTTTGAATGAAGTTAATCAAACTTAAAGATCAAATTCAATTTCAAATCACTAATTCAAATCACTTTCTTAATTCCAGGAAATCGAACACTCAAATGGCTGGGAAACTCGTCTTCTCACTGAATAAAGATGTGCCTGTAGAAGAAATTCTTAATGGCAATTTAATTCAGTACGAGATGGAATTTCAGAACCTCAAGATTTCAGTTAATGGGGAAACACTGATTGATCTGTCTTCCGCGATACTAGGAAAGTCTCCTTTAGTTGAGATTACTTTAGGGTCAAGAGTTGACTCCCCCATCTCTAAGATGGAGGTCGTTGTCGCCTCTGTACCCACTATATTCTCTACTCCGGAGGATCAAAACCAGAAGTCAATAATGACAAAGGAGTTACCATCTCAATCTGAGATCGGATCAAATTCTAACACCCCCTTCATCGGTAGGAACAAGATGAAGAATTACCTTCGAAGAGCCAGGAAAAGGAATCTTAAGGCTAGAAAGACTGTTGAATTTGAAGCCTTAGAGAAGACCGACTT
Organism: Dendrobium huoshanense; assembly: GCA_016618105.1. Classification (NCBI taxonomy): domain Eukaryota; kingdom Viridiplantae; phylum Streptophyta; class Magnoliopsida; order Asparagales; family Orchidaceae; genus Dendrobium; species Dendrobium huoshanense. Next base: position 4,313,558 of record CM028355.1, read on the forward strand.
CGAGGCCAATCGAGAGTTCGTTGCTCCTTCTACGTACCCTCTCCTTGCACAAAGGAGGGAGGTTGTAAAGATGAGAGCACGATCTTCAATACACCTGCTTGACTACTACACTGAAAGACTCGAAAAAGAGAGAATTGAGCGATCACCAGCAATAGGCCATAGGCCCCCAATTGAAGGTTATAATCCGTCCACTCTACTAGAAGATGTTAGGGCACGTTACTATACGTGTCCCACTACATCATCTACAGAGGAGGAGTAGAAACCACTTGGGGTGTCACTCTCTTAACTACTAATTTAGTGGTAATTTGAGAGAGGGAATAATCTAAGATTGTGTTACATAGTGATACCGTTGAAATATAACTTTAACGGGGTCCTATCGCGATTAATCTTTTGATTATAATAATGTCGTGCTTTCTAGGGATGTTGCAGACCCTTTAATATTCTCTCCCTTCAAAGAGACTGTAGGAATTCAATTCCAAGTTGACTAGGGTCTTGCCACCTAGACTTGCAACCATTAAGGAAAAAGCTTTCAATTTCTCAAGTGTATTAGATCCGGATTTTCAAGATAATTGATTCTTCTTTTTAATGAAAATTGACCTCTACCTTAAGTCTTAAGCTGGAGAGAGTTGTAGTTGATTCCATCAAATGTTTGAATACCCCTCCCTCCCACCGCTTCTGTGGGTTGATTTAACCTTTGAATTAAAATCTATCTCAAATTTAAGTTGAATTCAGAAATGAAAATTTTATCAATCTTCTAGCAATCTTCTATCTTCATAGGCGATTCTCGCATGTCTAAAATCTATTCAATGATATTCAAAAGTCAAGTTGATACTCTTTTCAAAAAGATTGAGTGTGCTTTGAGGGTTATCCTTCCTTGTATAAGAGAACGAATTTTCTTCTCTAATACTTGAGATATAATCCCAACATTCAAAATAAAAAGATCAATTAATTTAAGGTATTTGAAGAAAGTGGAGCCTCTTCTCGAATTCAATTGAAATCAAAAGATGCGCGAATGCGCCAGAAATTAAGAAGTGCACGAAGTGCACCGAAAGTCAAAAGATACGCAAATTGCGTCACTATAAAAAGAGAAGAAGAATAAGATGGATTCCTTCCTTTAAATCCTTAAATCTTAAAAAAATTGATCACCTTAAATACTTGACTTTGAAAATCTTGATTCTAGATTCTTCACCACGCATGAATTATCTATCGGATAGAAGAAAATCGTGTAAGAAAATTGAAAAGATTAAATTTCTCTCTTCAACTTAAACCTTTTTGAAGTTAATTTTAATTCAAAATTTATTTAAGGGAGACCCCAGTTTAGTTTCTACGAAACTTGGTCTGGGTCAATAAAACCTAAATCCTTAAATCCTTTCAGATTAATCGGAGTCGACTCTACTTCTCTCTGCACTTCTAAATTTGTTCCCACATGTCGTTCCGACAGGGTCCAAATAGTTAGAGGAAATTTCTTAATAAAAAGATCGAATCTTCTACTCCTGAAAAGAATTCAAATTATGTTCTTGAGAAATGTGTGTAAGTCTTTACACATAGGCGTCTCTTCCTTTAAGAGCTTTTTTTAACAAAACTACACTCTATACTGGGTCCAAGATCAAACCCTACTAGAGGAGTATTTTGTAATGCTGGGAATTGTTGTTTAAAATCGATCCACGACTGAGCAGAGTGCCCGACTCCAATTTGAGAAGTTCGAGGTCTTTCAAAGCTTTGTCTTTAAGGCTCAATAAAACTTAAAATTGTCCGATGCCTGATTGGTTAAAGCTTGTGATAAGATAGAGCAACTTAGAATCTTCCAAGGAGGAGACTTGGTCTAGGTTCTTTGGATGCATATCTTAGCCTACCGAGAGATCGGTGGAGGAGTTTGAACCAACACGAGACTATCCTTTTTGTCGTAGAGACGATCTTTGAAAAAATTTCAAACATTAATTGATCAACCCTGGAGAATGCCACCTAATATTTTTAAATGTTAGGGAGGCTCTTCAGGAAGTACCATGCCAGATGAGTGTCAAATTCAAAGTTAATAAAAAATCTTCAAATTTCCTGGATTTAAGAAATTTCTTAATTCAAAATCAAACATTTGAAGCTTTCAAAATTCAGTTTTAAAAATCAAATTCAAACACATTTAATTCAAAAATCAAATCAATTCAAATTAAAAACTTTCAAATTCCAAATTTCAAAATTTAAGATCGATCATCTGTGTAGAGCAAGTTTCCTCTACATACGATCAATTTAAGATCGATCCTCTGTGTAGAGCAAGTTTCCTCTACATACGATCAATTTAAGATCGATCCTCTGTGTAGAGCAAGTTTCCTCTACATACGATCAATTTAAGCCTGATCCTCTGTGTGGAGCAAGTTTCCTCCACATATGATCATCCAGACCCGGTTCTTTGTGTAGAGCAAGTTTCCTTTCCACAAGACCGTCCGTTAGTGGTGGAGCATGCCCTCTGTGGCACCACCCTAACATTTGAGTTAAAAACGATTAGTGGTGGAGCGTGCCCTTCGTGGCGCCATCCTAATTCGTATCCGTTAGTGGTGGAGCATGCCCTCTGTGGCACCACCCTAACATTTGAGTTAAAAACGATTAGTGGTGGAGCGTGCCCTTCGTGGCGCCATCCTAATTCGTATCCGTTAGTGGTGGAGCATGCCCTCTGTGGCACCACCCTAACATTTGAGTTAAAAACGATTAGTGGTGGAGCGTGCCCTTCGTGGCGCCATCCTAATTCGTATCCGTTAGTGGTGGAGCATGCCCTCTGTGGCACCACCCTAACATTTGACTTAAACACGATTAGTGGTGGAGCGTGCCCTTCGTGGCGCCATCCTAATTCGTATCCGTTAGTGGTGGAGCATGCCCTCTGTGGCACTACCCTAACATTTGAGTTAAAAACGATTAGTGGTGGAGCGTGCCCTTCGTGGCGCCATCCTAATTCGTATCCATTAGTGGTGGAGCATGCCCTCTGTGGCACCACCCTAACATTTGAGTTAAAAACGATTAGTGGTGGAGCGTGCCCTTCGTGGCGCCATCCTAATTCGTATCCGTTAGTGGTGGAGCATGCCCTCTGTGGCACCACCCTAACATTTGAGTTAAAAATGATTAGTGGTGGAGCGTGCCCTTCGTGGCGCCATCCTAATTCGTATCCGTTAGTGGTGGAGCATGCCCTCTGTGGCACCACCCTAACATTTGAGTTAAACAGTTAGTGGTAGAGCATGCCCTCCGTGGCACTACCCTAATTTAAATCTTGATTTCCTAGGGATGAATTTTTCATTCCCTTAGGATTAAAATTCCACACTTGATCTTTAATCTCGGTCAACGCCAATATGTGCAATAGAACTTCGCTCTCTTACACATATTGGGGGTCCATTTGTTGACCTCATTTTTGTATGAGGTCACTTGGACTATTCTTGATCCTAAATTAATTTAATTTTCAAATTAATTCAAATTCTAGGATCCTCCCAGAATCCTGACCTTAGGATCTATGCTAGGATTCTTCTAGAGCTTAGACCTTAGGAGCTACTCTAGATCCTAAACTTCTTTTAGACTCCAAGTTCTAGGACTTTCTTAGGCTCTACGATCCTTCTAGATTCCTAACTTTAAGACCTATTCAGACCTTAGGACCTACCTAGATCTTAGGACAATCAAGCCAAATCCAAGGTCCAAAGGTTTTGTCCTAAAGGCCTTTTCCGTTGAATTTTTAAACACTTTGAAACCCAGTTAAATGACCTCCGATTCAGAGTCTGTCAGTTGCATACTGATAAGACATGTCTCTGAAGGAAACCCTCCAAATTTGAGCCCATTCTGAAGTCTCTAACTCCAAAAACTTAATTAAAATCCATAGGCTGTAAAACCTTTAAATATTTACAGCCTATGCCATTGAACCTGTCACTTTGAAGATTCTGACCTTAGAGCCTTCACCAAAGCCTCTAGTCACTTCCAGACCTTTAATCTTGATATGTTGAGCATTAAACTGTATTTTTTTGGACCCACTTTAACCCCTAGTTGACCAGGAGTCAAAATGACCAAAATACCCCTAGGAGGTTCAAATATTGATTTTCAACCAAATGAATCCCGAATTGAACGCAACCATCTCCAGCAAGTTTCAAATGTCATTTCAAATCTGTTGGACCCATTCCTGATCCTTGGGTCAACCTGGTTGACCAAGTCAACAGGTTTGACCCAAAAGGCCCTTTAAGGATCCAAACAGGTGTTTTGAACCAAATTACCTCCCTAGACCTTGAGACCACATCCAATAGACTCAAAATGTCATTTTGAATCTATTGAACCCTTTTCCAAACCCTGGACCTAACTGGTTGACCAAGTCAACCAATTTTGGCTTAAGGGCCCATTAAAGGCCCATTTAAACCCTTTTGAACCATTTGACCCATTTGAACCATTCGAACTCTCAAACCATTTTCAAAGCATGATTGAAACTCATTCAAAATTATTTGAAGTTGATCCACCTTGATTTGACATGGTAAAACATTGACCTATGATCAAAAACCATGTATTATATACATCATTTCATTCATTTGTTAAGTCTTATTGATTTAAGAACCCTTGAATCCATTTCATTTAACATCTTGAACACCTCTTAGCTCAACCCAAGTCAAATCATGGTCTAGTTGACCAAGTCAACTATAAGACTTGCTCAAATCATATCAAACCTCTCTCCAAAGTTCAAACATGTCATGTTGAAACCTTTCCAAACTTAATCCATCAGCTCAAGCAATCCTCCTTGCCACCTTGGCTGCCACCTCAGTACCCATTGACCCATTGACTGGTCAAATGGTCAATGGATGGTCAAATGAGCTCTTTAAGAGGCCAAATCTTTCCCTAGAGTTAATCCTTTCTATCTTAAACCCCTCCAGCAGTATTAAGACTCTCTAGAACCTTCCTGCATTTAATCTAAGCCCTTGGATTGAAATCAAATGGCCCCCATTGCTCCCATACACAAATGGGGACCAAAATCCCTTTCCACATGGCATGTCCTTGCCATGTCCTTTGCCATCTGCTCCTAACCACTCCTTGGATAGATGTCATTCATCTAGGAGCTCCCCCATTTCATCCCAGCCATCCATTCAAGTTGGAGGGAATTGAATAGGGCAAAACCTCTCAAATGGAGCTAATGAGAACCCTAACACTCTCTCACTCAAACCTTTTTTTTTTCTCCAGAACTTCTCCAGCATTCAAGAACCCTCAAAAACCCTCTACATACATTTCCCTAGCTCTTCCATGCCTTCCCCCACCAGATCTTGCCTTCCAAAGCCTCATTGGTGAAGAGAGAGGAATCTAGAGAGAGAAAGAGGGGTTTCTAGAATAACTTCGAATCCGTAGAGATCCAGGTCTTGAGGTCTTCTACAAAGTTGGAGAGGATAATAGCAGCTTTCCAACAAGCCAAAGAAGTAAAAAATCCGACGGCTGGATTGTAAGTTATCCTCATTTTTAGTTAAATTTTAAATTTGGAACTGTAGAAAATCTACAATGTATGGAGTCTCCAAACTCTAGGCATTGGAAGATTAGGCTACCATGATTCTATGTTTCAAATTTCATCCAATTTGGAGTTGTATTTTGAAAGTTATGGTCATTTTAAGATTTCAGTTCATTTTGAACTAATATGCGCTGGCTCAATCTGAACCGTCGGATCGTTACTTCTTCACGATCGCACGGACGACGGAGTGCCACGTCACTCACTCCAAAATGGCCTGTCATTGCTGAGTTTCGATCCTGGGCCATTTGGAATGGCAAGATAGACGTGGCCTCATCTGAGCCGTCCATCCAGAACAAGCGGATCGGACGGCTTAAACTTCCGTCTGATGTGTTTAAGTGGACAACCGATGCGCGCCACGGGTCGGACACGTGTCAATACGCTGTTCGCCGCCGCCGTTTCAGCGCCAATCATTGGTAATGATTGGCGACGGCTGAAATTTAGTTTAAAAATTTAATTTTAAAGGCCAGAACTTTAAAAATTTATAGTAAATTCAAATTTTCACCAAATTTCATGTTCTTGGTCTTGTTGGAAAGATCATGAGCTCTAGTATTTATTAAAATTAAATTAAAGTTATTTTCATCACTGTATTAGGAGATATTTGGGTTTGTGTAAAATCTAATTTTCTCATTTTTCTCTTAATCCAGAGGTCAAATGAAGTTCAAATTTTGGTGAAATGATGTTGGACATTTTATTCATTATATATAATTTACTTAGGTCCAAATGTCCAGTGGATTGCTATGGGATGAATTTACAAAGTAATGGGTCCATTTTGGACCCAAAACTTTGAAAATTCATAACTCTCCAAATAAATAGAATTAGGCTTCCTAATTTATGTGGTATTCTTGTACATGTCCAAGGGTTAGGAAAACAGAGATTCAAGCCCAATTGAACACTAGTGCCACCTAGGAACAATAATTAAGGACGATGTCTAGTCAAATTAGAAAAATTCTAGGAAATTCTACACTCACCCAATAGGGGTGAAACTTGAGAACATTAAACTTAGTGACATTTTACACCTTAGGTTCAAATTTCACTCAATTTGGAGCTCATTAAGTCAAAAAATTAAACAAGTCAAAATTAACCCCTTAATTAAGCATTAAAACTTCCAAAAATTACAATAAATCAAGTTTAAATCCAAAAAATACATAAAACCTCTCTAACTGACCAAAATTAAATCTTTAATCAATGAAAATTAAAATCCAATTGATTTGACAGCAAATTAAACCTTAATTTAATTTTAAGTGAAAATCAATATTTAATTAATATAATTAATTAATAATTATTAAAAATTCCAAAAATTTCCCAAACACTTGGGAATCTCTCCTTAGGTCATTCCTGACCTTTGGAGAAGATTTCAAGGAGTTGGGACCTCATTTGGAGCAAAATCACAAAACGCTCTAATTAAACCTTTTAAAATTTAATAATTACCCGAACTTCAAACCTTCATAACTAATTCAAGAAAAATCCAAATTAAACAAACTCACTTGCATTCAACTCCTAACAAGGTCTAATATTTATTAAAAATATTAAATTCCAGAAATCTGTAATATTTCAAAAAGTCAACAAATTGGTCAAACCATAGTTCAAAACTAGTTCAAAACTTCAAACCTTCGTAATAAAATGTAGAAAAATCCGATTTCAACGTACTTACTGTCTAACTGATCGTAGTGAGATCTAGAATTTTAATAAAATGCTAGCTGTCTAGAATTTAACCTTAATTAAAAAGTCAGTTTTCACCCCCTTAATTAAATGATTAAAATATTCAAAAAATTCATAAATCTCAGAATTACTTTGAAATTCCAGAAAATGTTAACTTAATGTTTAAAACATTCAACAAACATTTTAAAATACAATAACCATCCTAAAGATGAAGTTTATCGGCTGGACTACTCCGGGCTGCGAGGCTAAGTGTCCTAAGGAGGCTGGTTCCTCGAGCCTGGTGGCACAACGCCACGAATGGATTTCAAGGGGTGTTAAACCTTAAAAGTAGATTAATTATTAATTATCCAACCTTTTAAAACCTCTAATTCAACTATATTAATTTGGTTTATCGGCTGGACTACTCCGGGCTGCGGGGCTAAGTGTCCTAAGGAGGTTGGTTCCTCGAGCCTGGTGGCACAACGCCACGAATCAATTAATGGCATACTTAAATTAATCTAACTTTAAAAATCAGCAACCAAACATTTCTAATAAAATTCATTAATTCTTAAGCCTTAATCAACCTAAAATATTTAATTATACTGGGTACCACTGGGTAACCCAGGCCTACGAGGCTATTAACTTAGCCCCAAGGAAGGTGAAATAAACTTCACGGCCTCGGTGTGAAACAAAGGTGATATCCAACAAATAATTAAATAAGTATTAAAATTAATCTTAAGCCATTAATATTTGAATTCAAACTTAAATACCTTAAGCCTTTCAACCAATTGAACCTTAATCAACTTTAATTAATGATCCTATTTAGGACACATCAAAACCACACAGCCTACCTCACACACTTTAAATGGTTTGCTAGGACAATCGACTCTAGTGCTAGGCTAGGCCGGTGTTTACTTTCTCGCTGTGTGCCGGATTTTTGAGTTTTCACTGCATGCTGTTTGCTAGTTTAGAATTGATTGATTGTTTATTTATTTACTGCAATTTGTTGAGCAGTTTAAATTTCAAATATATTAACTGCTTGAGATCAAATATTAACTGCTTGGGATTGTATATACAACTGTTGATTATTAGGATAACCTTGCAGGATTGAGTCTAGATTTTTTTATTTTAAATTAATGTAAATTTGATTGAATAAGTTTGTATTTATTTGAAATGATTTGAGATTGGGATATTTTATCCAATTTGAATTCTAAAGAGGTGAAGACATCCCTAAAGGGGAGAGTCTTCTTCCATTTGGAAGTCAAATTAGGATACCTTTTAAATATCCAAAGAGGAAAGATAACACTTCGTTCAAGGGGGAGTTTCTTTCCATTTGGATATCCGAAACCGACGAATCAAGATGTTCGTGAGAAGACGAAGAAATAAACAACGAGAAAAATCCCAAATCTCAAAGTCATTTGAGTCTTAAGATAAAATCCGGGTTGTAATCAGTGGTGCCCGACCACTTTAATTTTCTGCAAAATTCTGTGATGTAATAATAAGGGGCACTTGCCTACGGACATTCAATTTGATATATTTAATATGATTGATTTATTTAAATTGATTGTGCATTAGAAATATCTGTTTTTCTAGTCTTTTCACCTGCATGTCAATTTTGATTTGACCTGGAATTCGATCGTAGGCTCTTAAGAACTTGATAAAATTTTTCTACTTAAATCAAATTAAAAACTTTAAGCTCACATAGAAACTCTAACGTTTTAAGAAATAATCCCGGGACCGCCGGGAGTCCTCATTTCATAGCATTCATTCAAATTCAATATTTTAATCGAGTCGATTAACATGCATCATATTAGTAACTAATTTAAAAACCTTTAAATTCTTAATTGCATTTGCTTAGGCATCAAACCCAACATAAGTTTAAGGGACCATTTAGGATCCGCTCTAGATGTCGGTCCCGTTCTCAAATACCTTTCTTAAATAATGTCCCTGCCACTCAACATGAAAAGACCGGACACATGATTTGAAATCGTTTAGGTGGTTTAGCTGGCTCCCCAATCCAGGCCGGGGTAAGACCAGATTCGCATTGCACTAGCTAGGTTCGGGTCACTTTTAGTACCCAATTTAGATTTAGGTTCTGAGGCTGGCTCGGGCTATAAGACCTCAACCTCCGGGAATTGAATCCTAACTTTCTAATAAAATTGATCACTTAAATATTAAATCTCTTTCAATCAAAGTTAAGCCCAACACTTAAGATAGATTGGAGTGTTTTCTGAAGTAATTCAGAATCTTAAAAACACTCCCTACTCCTCTTCCTTTGACCCCGAAAATAAGTCTTCAATTTTGAACCAATCCCATTTGAAATTCCAACCTTTTTCTTTCTTTGATATCGATCTTTGAAAATCTAAATAAAATTTACACCGCTATTTTAATCGAGAGTTTTTGTAGGAAATTCTGATTTTCTATGATGTAATTAACTACGAGGGCTTGCGCTCGTAGGAGATTTAGTAACCCAGAATTGATTTTCAAAATTAACTTTTTCAAAACCCTTAATTAATTATCTTTGGGGAAATTTAAAACTTTGAAATTCGAACCCATTAGGGAACGATATGTTCGTCTTTCGAGGCGATATATTGTTCATAATAGAGTGTTCAATTTCAAAATTCTAAAATTAAATATTTTCTCAAAGAAAATTAAATATTTTCCAAAACTATATATACTTAAAGATAAATATTTTTTTAATCAAAACAATATGAATAAAATTTTAAAATAGAATATTCAATTACGATTGTTCGACCCTAAGGAAATTGAGATCGATAATTGCTTTCTAAACTTAATTTCTCACATACAACAATATTAAGTAGCTGAGGATAATCTACCAAGATTTATTTCTTTATTTTGAGAAAAAGTATACATGAAAAAATGAAAATACAAATAAATAATAAGAAACAAAATACTGACGTTATATAAATATATTGAAAATGGAAATCATGCACATAAAATATAATGAAAATAAAATCAACTAAGTACATGAATCGGCATACACAATTTGTACATTCAGGCCCAAAAACATGGTCAAAACAATATCTTTCTCTTTGTTTCTGTTTTGAATTATGTCAAGCTAATCCTTGAAAAAATATATATCCAAAAGAAGAATCAATAATCACATTCTATCTTAACATGCATAAAATCAATGAAATTTTTTGATAGTAAAGTGCTTATCCCACCTTGTCATCAATAACTCGAATAAGATTCCTATTTCTGCATCAATCTGCTTCAGTCAATGGTCTGCATTTAACTGTCACTTATCACCAACAAAAACTATAAGAAAAAAAAAAAAAAAAACACATTAATAAAAATAAAAACTCAACACTTTTCATCCGTGCTTAAGACCTGCATTAGCAGTTTTAATTTTTTTTTTATAATATTACTTGTAGAAAATTTGTTGGATTTGTTGTGAAACATTGTGCTATAGAAATTGTTTTTGAGAAGAATAAAAAATTTAAAACATTAAAACCAAAGAAAAAAACAAAAGATTCAAACCAATATTAAAAAAGTTAAAGGTTACTAAAAAACCAAAGACTCAAAGTAAACGTGAGACAAATAATATGTCATTAAAAATTAAAAAGAACACTCTACCCATAAAGTAGGGTATCTCAATTGCGAAGAATACTTAATACCTAATCATATATGTAGAAAATAATAGCATAAGAGGAGCAATCCAGGAGAAACTTTAGGGTCATAGGACTCATCATAGATTCATAGTGTTGACCCCTATACCTCAAACCACACGAGAAAGGACCCCAATTGGTGAACAAAGCGTTACGTACTTTGGCGCCATATATCACTTGAAAGGCCAAATGACCTCCGACTACCAAATGGATAGTATCGTTGTGATCAGGACACTGAACTCTGCTGGGTAGAGGCCCATCGTAATTGAATCAGACGAGGTCGATCAAAAGGGATGGCTGACACTCGAGATTAAAGCGCGAGGTTGATCAAACAATGTCGAATCGACAAACGGACTTCACCGTTGCGTCCGGAATAATGTCAACCTCTAAAAATTGTAATTTTTGTTTATTCAATTTTAAGCGCCCATATTGGTGGCACATATCGCGAGGCAATCCCAATATAATGCAATAATGCGCATATTGCGGAAATTCATCTCTACGGAGACGACATGATATCTGATTGCCAAACGGATGGCACCATCGCGTCCGGAACGTCGTCGCCATTAAGAGTCTACATCTCATTTGATTAATTTGAATCATTTGAGGAGATGTCGTAAATATCAAAGGGCAGTTCAAATTTGAGGCGAAGGTGCGCGCTATGAAGAAAAATTAGCCTCGTCGGTGGCGAAATGACGTCCGATCAACAAACGGATAGCGCCATTGCATCCGGAACGTCATCAACATTCAGAAAATATATTTTATTTGATAAATTTGGATCATCTGAGATGGTGGTGAATTTTTAGACGATGCAAATATGATATGAAGACCTGCGTAACAAAGGAAACGAGGTCTCGAAGACACTCGGACGACGTCCGATCGACAAACGGACAGCGCCATTACGTCCAGAACGTCTCCGATATTCAGAATATACATTTTATTTAATTGAATTGGATCGTTTAAGGTGGCGTCTTAAATTTCAAAGACGATTCAAATATGTTGCAAAGGAACGCATTACGAGGGAAATTAGCCTCGTTAGTGACGAAATGACGTCCGATTGCGAAGTGGATGGCGTCGTTACATCTGAAATGTCGTCGTCATTAATAATCTACATTCTATTTGATTAAATCAGATTGTTTGTGGTAAGATTGCAAATTTCAAAGGGGACTCAAATATGTTGCAAAGGGCATGCGCTACGAAGGAATCGAGGCCTCATCGCCACCCAAACAACGTCCGATCAACGAACGGATAATACCATTGCATCCGGAATGTCGCCGACACTCAGAATATATATTTTATTTGATCAAATTCGATGGTTTGAGGTTGTGTCGTAAATCTCAAAGGGGATTCAAATATGTTGCGAAAACATACATTACAAGGGAACTAAGCCTCGTCGTCGCCCAAACGAAGTTCGATCTCAAAATGGACTACGCCGTTGCGACCGGGACATCAGCAATACCCTAAATCCATTATAAATTTGTCTAATTCCGATGTTTGACAAATTTGGCACGTAAAACGAGACAAAAATACAAGGAAAATGAGGCGATCAGCACACAAACCAAGAGAAATTTGCACGCAGATCGAGAACAACACACAAATTAAGAGGATTTTTGACTTATTAGTACAATCCTGTCATTTTTTAAATTAATGTTCTAATGACATATCATTAGAACGGATATTAACTTATTAAATTTGAACGAAGAGCAGATACCAAAACAAGGAAAAGTCAAATGCTAATAAATTTATTACCTTGTTTAGCTCAAGTCTACCCGTTCTGACTTCACAGCTGGCCTTGAGCGAATGTCAAAACAAGAAATGAGCATTGTTTAAGGGTGGTTCTTTCACTCGAAGTTGGAGGCCAGTTTGAAGTTCCCCATATACCTCCGCTCAATCTCTCCCTGCTATCCGACCTCCCTTTCTCTCGTCAAAGCCACTTGATTTCCCTTTCAAAATCTTCTGCTCGTCTATTGCTTCTCTTCCCATTCGTAAATCACTCCGACCTCAAGTCGCACAACAGGTGAGCTCTCAAAGTTCTTCAACCCTTCACGTACGTCAACTTATCCAAGGACTGCTGCAGCCGCTCAAACCTTCTTCCACAAAGCTAAAACTGAGCTGATCGGACTCCTCCTTGAAGCCGTATACTCCACAGCCGGACCTCAACTGCAAATCTCAGTTGATTCCACGTTTCTACCTTGCTAAACTCTAGTGCTTTAAACAAACCAAGCTAGTTTTTATAATTCTTTTCATTTGCTCTGCTTGCCGAAACCAAACAAAAAGAGTTATCTTTTCAGAACTTTGCATCAAGTCTGAGCAACCCATGGAGTAAAGGACAAAGGGCTTCACACCTCTCATAAAGTTCCAACAGCATGCTTTTGTTTTGTCCTTATTATTATTATTATTATTATTATTATTATTTTATTTATCTTTATTTTCATTAATATCATTTTCATTATGGCCTCAACTGCTATTGTTGGCTTATATACATTTAACTTTGTTAGGTATTGTCATTAAATCAACGATCTCCAGTTGCATATATTTTTATTTAGATTTGTGTGTAAGTATATATACATGTGTAAAAAAAATAATTGTAAAAAAAAGGGGTATTCATCATTTAGGCGGACATCATTTTTTTTTTACTGACCAATGGCACTCTCACTATCTCACATGCGAAGCACTGCATGGCATTGCTCTCAACTCACCATCTCACAGTGACTTTTCCATTGATCATTATGCTTTACTATTTCTCATTAATTAATTTCTATCTAATCCAGGAGTGTTTAGTGGCTAGTTACAATTATGATTTTATATTTAATTTTAATTGTTTGAGAATATTAACTGTATCATCTTCAGTGTTAATATGTGAACATTTTGTCCGTGCTTATATATATATAAAGAGAGTTTAAAAAAAAAAGAAGTGAGAAATATTCAAAAAAAAAAAAAAGAAAGCAGAAAAAACAAAAAAAAGAAAAAAAAGAAAAAAAAGAGAGAGAAAAAAAAAAGAGAAGAAAAGAAAGAGAAAAAAAATTTATTTGTCTCGATTTTTGAACTGTTTTTCTCTCTCCTACCTCGGCATGCGTGTCGAGTCGGTGGTCTGCCTATACACGCTTTTCTCTAGCGTGGTGGGAGGGGCAACCGGCGCGACACCCACGACAAGGTAGGCGAGAGTCCTTCGGTTCCAAATCCTACTCTCGTCATTCGTGGCGCACCGGAAAACCGCCTATACACGCTTTTCTCTAGCGTGGTGGGATGGAAACCCGGTGCGACGCCTACGACGAGACTGGGATATTCATAAGTACCCGCTCGCGGGGAAACAACTGCTTCTCTTTTGCAACAGGTACCGAAGACCCATACACGCTTTTCTCTAGCGTGGTGGGGGGGCGACGATTACACGGCCGCGGTGTCCTCATACGAGGGCACCTACCGTACACGCTTTTCTCTAGCGTGGCGGGAGGCCCAGTTTTCCGTAGTTTTCCCCTAAACGGGGGAGACGCCGGGAGGCTGCCGAAATTCCTATTGAAACCGAGGACTTGGACAAATTTTGGAGAGCTTGAACTTGTAATCTTTTGGACAACATGGAACCCATTTTGAACTCAAATGAACTTTCAAGTGGATTTGATTAAGCTCAAATGAACTTGATGCAGACATAGAATTTTAACATGAATTTGAATTTATGTCGAACTCAAACAAGAAGCAAGATAACATGAGCACAAATTGAATTCGAATTTAGACATGAATGGAATTAATGATCAATAAGGAGAATAATTATAACGATGACATAATATTTTCAATGATATTATAAAGAATTATTGAAATGCAAATGTTAATAAATGATTTCTCTATTTAAATCATTTCTATTTGATAATAAAAGACTTATGTTAAAGTTTCAATGATTATAATTTGCTCATAATCAAATGAAGGATTTATGTGAAATTATCATGCATATTGTAAACAATATGTAGAAACAAAGAGCTCATAATTATAACATGTCTACAAGCAATGAACAATCACAAGGATATGTGATCTAGTCACAAGCGAAGACACAAGGATATTCCATTGAATATTATAGCTTATATGCAAGGTGACTTACAAGTAATGACGAAACTCAAGCATTTGAGTGATTCAAAATAATTGTCATGGTTACAATGACATGAATACACTAATCTTCTTGCAAGCAACAAGAAGATTGTAACAAAGAGCAATAATGGAATTTTATTTGAGCATGAGCATAATCAAATTTCATGATATAATGTGATATTCTCAAGGGATAACACAACTTGCTTGCAAAGAGAGATCAACAAGATCTCTAGCTATAAGCTTTGACATGAAATCTCTCCTTGGATAACGATAATGGATTTGTAATGATCATTTCGAGTGGGGTAAAGATATGATATCAAGTCTATCATGTGTATGGAAAATCACCTTCAAGGATAAAGAATTTGCAAGTGAAGTTTGATTTGCAAGCAACCATCAACAAGGATTAAGGGCATATGATCTATCCACAAGCAAAGATCAATTAGAGAATGCAACAATGTGCTACAATCAACGTCAAGAAACAAACAAATGCATCCAAACCTTCAAGCAATAAATATTGAAATTGATGGTAGTCTTCATGTAATTCCACAAGAAGATCACATGGTAGTCCTTCCGAGCAATGAAGTCTTTTACTAACATACAAATGAACTCAAAAGATCTGCAACACAAACGATCTCTCTACGAAGACAAATGTATGTGTCACAACATCCATCCAAGGGTAGATGCATACAGACTACAGTAAATGCAGTATCCTGTAGTCAATTTCAGTCTAAGGATGAATACATCTACCTCCAGCAGTAGTGGTTGTATGGTAAAAGACTAAAATCACAGCGGAATGCATAAAGAATACAAGTTCATACGAGCTTCTACAACCCGAGGCAGGAGATTAGTTAGTGCACTATGACCCGCCTACAAAAACCAACAAATAGTGCACGACAGTCTACCTGTACAAAGCAGCGAACCACTAAATTCAGAAGCTGCTACGTCACGCCTCCGGATCTGCAACATCCGTACAAGCAGACAGAAGGCGTCTATAAATATTCCAAAAATACCCCTTGCACGTGCACTATAAATTGTATACACATAGGTACACTAAAGGGGGAAATATATTCTCAACCCGCATGGGCCCCGGCGAGCGTGTTATTGGTACACACGTGACGTCTAGAGATGCTGCGCGGGTTGACAAGTGAATTCAGGCTCGAACCCGATCCTCCTATACGGATTAATAAGAGTCGACAAGGTTCGAAACAACAAACAAATATACGGTCATGGCGACCGTCATATTTGTCTTAATGCATTCATATTAGACCTTCAAGGTCTATAACAATGAGAATTCACTATCAAAGGGCATAAAGTCTACGAAACTCGATCCTCTGTAGATAGCCCGATAGAGTTGACAAGGTTCAATCCATAAAAAGAAATGACCCCCGAACACCCCGATGATGGCCGCGTTGACTGAATATCTCAACCGGAGGGGTTCTCAAATATTTCAAATGTCTCTCAAATACCCAAAGTCCACACAAAATCCATACTCCAAAAATTAAAATCAATCCCAAAATTCCAAATATTTAAAATTGAAATTATCCATCCATACTTAAAGCAAAATTCATCCACCCTCCGCAACAGTTTGTCGAGGTGGACACATTAAAATTAACTTTAGCTCACAAAGAGCCAAATGTCTAGTCGAAAATATCACTAGGATCCATTCTCAAACAATCTCTTGTCAGTAAGGACGTGGTACGTGTTCTCTAACCGGCGGTTTGCCGCCAAATGGCACCGCAGGATAAACGGTTACGACGACCCGGGGCCCTCTGAACCGAGTGGTTTTGCCGCCAAATGGCACCACGATATACCGGTTATGGCCAGCGCCGTTACGTTCCTTATTGGCATCAAATCCTTGAGATATGAATCAATAGGATATGATTGATAGGGCATAAAGCCCTCTGTTAGCTAAGGTGGATTCAAATTTGTCCCCTTAGACAAACATTCAACCCCGGTCTACAAGGTACCCTTGGACGAAGCAACCCATGGCTGCCGACAAGGATCCTTCTGTCAAGTTGGGTCGACTACCTCCTCTGACTAAGTAGACCAGGGACCACGATGGCCCGGGACGACGGAACCATGGGATCTTGATCGGGTCTATCATCCATTCCCCCACCATCCGCTTTAAGTGCTAGATGGTGAAATTTCTACTTTAAATATCAAACTCTCCAAATTCCCAAATTCAAATCCAGTTCTCAAGTACCCAAATCAAAACTCAATTTCCAAATCCAATTTCTATCAGTATCCAATCTATTGCTGCTACTATATGCCAGATACACGTATCTCTATACGTATCTGATTGACGACTAGCCTTAATCGAAAGTTCTCTCTCGTGATCGAGAGGGGTAATTAACTATAGGGGCTTGCGCCTATAGGAAACCAGAACTCAGATCATAAAGTCCTCACAAAATGAGGGCGAAATCTCTGGGTAGTGTTTTATCTACAAACCCATCTGCCTTCCAAAATTTACCTCGGAACTTAATCAGTTAAAACTCCCTCGCCGAATAAGAAAAGCGATGCGGAGGCCGGGGCCGAATTTTCGGAGCCCACACATAGCTATCTCAAAAGAACAAATCCATCAAATAAGTAGCCACTGAATTGAAAAAGATGCACAAACAGCTAAAAGCCATTTTAGAAGGTTATTAAAATAAGATAAAGCCATCTCAAAATGCACCATCTACTCAAAATGAGAAATATATGAACTAATTTATCATATAATGCATCAACTCGACATGCATCTAATTTTTTCAGCATAAATTAAAAAAATAAAAAAATAATTAAAACAAAAATAGAAGAACCATCAACACACAACAGAAATTAGTAATGAGAAGTATTAGCCAATAGAAATTGTATTGCTGGCATTAAAGAAGACGAATAAGTTACTAATGATATATTGGAATTATGATTTTTGCAGCAAGAACACATAATGTTTAAAATAGAAGAAAAACAAAGATGTGAGGCCATATTTGTTGTGTTTCCATTCCCTCTAGACATGATATTTAAGAAGGTACATCCTCTTGAAAGCACAATCACTTGGATATGCTTTTAATTTTTTGAGGGCTAGGTAATTAAAACACCTTTTTTCAAAAAATTTTAGATCCTAATCTTTTGGTTAGGCCTGTATGGTGGCAGAGGGTCACCGGTCATCATCTCCTAATGACCAGAATACCTCAAATCTCCATTCTACTAGGTTTCCCTATGATTCTAATCATGGTGGATCCAAAGGTAGAAATTCTAGGAACCAAGAATTTGTGATCAAACAAGGACCTTTGGTTATACCAAAGGTCGATTTCTTCCAAACCACAATGTTGTTTCAGTGCTTGGCAAAGGAAAAGAACCTTTGGAAAGTTTGGGAAAGAAGATTCCGGCAATTCCTTCCTCCCCATTGAAGAATTGGTTGGCTGGTGCGGCGAATGATTTGGAGGCATCATCTTCCATTGGTTGTAAGTTGAAGGTAAACATATTTTTAAACTTAGCCTCTGTTGAGGCAAAAAAAATAGGAGTTTTTGAATTCGAATTTGATGAAATCTAAGGAAGATGAAGGGTTAATTTCTTGTGTTGGAAATCAAATAGCAGTTGATCTGGATATCATATCGAATAATGATAATTTAAATTTGGTAAATGTTTGGTCTAAGAATGCATATGACTGTTAATTCAATTCATCCTAATTTGGAAGAAAATGATGATTCGGATGTAATTAAACTTGACATAAATAAGGTTGCTAAAAATGTTAAACTGCTTAAAAAATCTTTTGTGGTGAAGGTGTTTGGGAAAGGAATTTCGTTTTCTCTTTGTTGCATTGAATTAAGGCGTCGATGAGATAAATTTGGGAAGTTTCATATTACCTCATTGGGACTTGAATAGATTTTTGTGTTCATTTCATTCTCCTTAGATTATGGAAGAAGTATTGAGTGGAGGTCCATGGTATATGGGAGGGCACATAATAGGAATGGATAAATGAACACCTCAATTTTCCCCTTCTTCATTGAAAGGGCTATCATCATCAATTTGGATTCGCTTACCTCATTTGCCTCTACATTGTTGGGATGAGACTAATGTCACCAAAATTGTCTCAAAGATAGGAGTTCCTTTGTTGTTGGATGGGAAAATGTTCAAATGGGGAAGGCGTGAATTTGCTAGAGCACGTGTATGAATTAATCTAGACTCTAAGTTACCTCATGGAGTTTGGATTGAAGGGTTATAAAGAAAATTTTTCAGAAAATTGAATATGAGGAAATATCCTCTTTTTGTTTCAATTGTGGAAAAATAGGTCAAAAAATTGAGACAAGTACAAAAGTTGATAAAGGAGTGGGTAATAAAGTTTTAGATGATGCTCAAGAAATCAATTTAGTGAATTAAAAAAATGCTTGGATCAGTTTTTTGATATGAAATCTAAGGACAAATTTGATAATGTAAATCCACAAAATTCTTATGGTCCTTAAATTCATGTGAAGTTCAAGAGGAATAGAAGATTTCAAAAGAAGAAATCTCAGGTTTCAACCGAGATGAAGATTCTTGAAGATAGCCTGGCACCGGTTGAAGAGCAATCTGGGAATTACAAGTTTTTGCTGAAGAATTGGTTAGAATGGATGGTGAAGAACATGAATAGCTAGCCAAAGATAGCGGGATAGATCCAGATTTTCAAGGCTTGGTGATAGAAGATAAAATTAAAGATTCTGGTTTAATTAGTGTTGAACCGGAACAACTAGAAGATGGTGAAATAGATTCATGTACTGAGTATGCTGGAATGGGAGAAAATTTGCATGATTGTTCTACTATTCTAGAACAAGTTGAGGTAGACAAAATAGAGGTTCTCGGTACTAAGAGTGCTGAAAACAAAGATTCAAATTCTGGTATTGAAGAACTTACTCTGGTTGATCATTTGAAGTGCAAGGAGCATGAGAAGGAGATTGAAGTATTGGCTGAATTGCAAAGTTATGTCGCTCCTTTGGCTAAGGGAAACAAAGTGAAGAGTAATAAAGCCATGATTGAGGATGGGAAATTATTTATTCCTTCCAAAATTAGGGGATCTGAAGATAATGTTTAATAAAGATTTGAATGTGTTTGGTGCAATCATAGGGAGTCTAAGAAGAAGGAAGTTGGGTATTATTGGTAATAGTGACACACCCACTTCATGATATGGTTATAGATACGTTTGAAGGAATCCAAGGTTGGCTTGTGGATTGGGTAAAGATGTTGAAGATTGTGAATAACAGAATTTGTGGAGATGTGAAGATTGATGTTTCCTTCTTAGCGGATGATTATGGTTTTGATTTATTTTTATGTTCTTTGTTTAGTTTTCTTATTTTTTCTAGTTTTAATTTGAGCATAAGTTGGAATTTGGAAAGGAGAGCTAGATTAATGGAACCTAAGCATCTCTCTATTTTTTATTTTCTACCTAATCGGGAATTCTAGAATACTAATCAACCTTTTGGGTTGTTTAATCTTTGGTATCCCCTCCACCCCAATTGGTTTAAAATGATAAGTAGAGGATCTTATTTTTATTATGATAATTATTTTTTTCTAATTTCTTCTCTATGCTTAAATTACTTCTAATAAACACTTCCTTTCTCTTTGAAAGGATTGCCTAGTTTTGACTTTGTAATAGCTTCTTTTTATTTTAATGATATATGCATCTTTCAAAAAAAAAAAGACATGATATTAAAAACAACATACAAAGCGTAGAAAACATTTCTTTCATCCATTCCCAATGAGGCTTTGCTTTCTGACATTTGAGTAATAGGGGCTCTCATAAAGAAAAAAAACAAGCAGCCTAAATCACCTTTTATGAAAGGCATTGGATAAAAGTTTTAATTAATGGTACCAAAAGTGCAAATTTGGGGCAGAATGACATATAAGTGCGAAGTAGAGAATTAGAGGAGACAACTCGGCAACAAGGTAAGTAATACAAATTTTTAATTAAAGAGTAGATAGTATCATTGTAAACATGTACACTGATTTTTAATGACAAGTATTCATGTATCAGTAATTTCATATACATAGGAACAATGAAAAATTGATATATGAACAAGCATGATAATATTTATATTGATTAGTTAATTATATTTTGAAAATATAAATTATTTCACTAATACTCATACTAATGATTTAATTATTTAGTAAAAGATTAAACTAATCTAATGACAATTATATTAATAAAATCTATAATAAGAAATAAATTAAAAGTATGAATTAAATGAATTTTTTGATAATTATACTACTAATTATTCAAATAAATTAAATTAGATTATTTAATAATACTACTAATTATTTAATTAGAATGACTTCAAGAGTAGGCCTAGCTCTACCATGCCTCCACTAATGCTTGAGTTCTCCAACATCGTCATCCAAGATAACCCATAAATTCATTAAATACCCCTAGTTCGGAATTCCCCTCACACACTCCCAGAGACAAGAAGAACGAAAACAATTATCCAATCCAATATCATCAAATTCATTCCAAACAAATAGAGATTAGAGCTTAACCTATCCTTTCCCTTCCCCTCCAATGAGCCAAAGATTGCTATAGTCAGAAAAACTGTGAACAATTCTTCAAGTATTAACTACAACGAAACATTCAGTTCGGTGGCAAAGTTTCTTACCATCTGCATTCTATTGATGGTGGCACTTCAGAACAACTGCCAGGTTCAACAATTGAACGTTGCAAATGCCTTCCTTTACGGTAAATTATCTGAAGTTTTCTACATGACTCAACCAAAGGGTTTTGAGGATTCTTCAAATCCTAAACATGTTTGTCTCTTAAAGAAAGCCATCTATGGACTCAAACAGGCGCCACGACAATGGTATAACACCTTCATGTCTTATATTCTCTCCCTTGATTTCTTTCACAACAAATTAGACCCATCTTTGCTAATCAAAAACCAGTCGGATACAAACATTTTTCTACTAATGTACATCGACGATATACCGATCAAAGGTAACAAACCCAATGTTATAACTAATCTATTAAATTAGCTCAATAGCACCTTTGCTATGAAAAATCTTGGACATGTTCATTCTTTTCTGGGCATTCAAATTAATCATCAAAATGATAGCTATTTCTTATCTAAAACATTATTGTTGCGGACCTATGGTTTATGATTTTGATGATAGCAAACATTCATTATTTCTCTACGAATGCCTTATGTGCTAACATTTCAGGTCCACGCGATCAGACTACAATCTGGAACCAGCTCAAGATTGGGTAGACTAGATCTATGTCAGTTTGTAATCTTTTTCCTTTCTTGAGTCTTTTGTTTCTGGTATGGCTATAACTTGGTAGAAATTCTCTTGCTCCCTATATGATTTCTGTTTTTGGTCACATCGTCCGGGACGATATTATGATCGGCCTGGACGATCAGTCCAAAATCAGAAACCCTGATTAGGGCATCCTCATTAAGACAGCCATCAACTGAACGGCCTGGACGATACTTTTATCGTCCAGGACGATAATCTCTATTCAAAAAGAATCAGCCGCCATAATCAGTTTAGGAATTCTTTGTTTTAGGAAATCGGCCAGGACGATATTATTATCGTCCAGGACGATCTAACTCAATCATGCCTAAATTGATCTAGTATCTTTGGAAAGCATTAATGGTTGATTGATACGATCATATCGTCCGGGACGATCGAATGATCGGCCAGGACGATAGCCTGGACGATTTACATCGGACAGCTTGTATTCAGGGCGATGATCAGGACGATTGAAATCGGTTTTAAACTAATCGGCCCGGCCGATCGTGAGATCGGCCTGAACGATGTAACCAATTTTCTTCTGATCGTCTCAAATTGTCCCGAGCTAATAAGCTTAATTTGTACTGATCGGCCAGGACGATATGCATATCGGCCTGGATGATAATGTCGGCAACTTGCATTAATGAGCTTATTTTGAGAGCTTCTATTTAAGTTTTGGCATGACACTTTGTAAGTGTCTTTGGCAGCCATTGTAGCTTCGTTCTTGTGGGGGAAACTAGAAGAGAGAGCTTGAAAGGGAGAGAGGAAAAGGCGGAGTTTGAGAGAGGGAGAAGATCCTGTGAGGGGGGACTCAAGGGAGTGTGGAGGGGGTTCCACACGGTTGCTCCGGCGAACTCGCACCTTAGTACCATCGGATTCAAGGCTTGTCTCGAGGTAAGTTCACCAAAGAAGATGTCTCTTTGGTGTCAAAGGACCCGGCAACTCCGCCGCACCGGGAAAGATGGAAGTGATTTTGTAAGGGCTTCTCCGCCTAGCTTTGGGGGCTAAAGGAGAGACACTTGTGTTAGTGCAATACTTGGAGGGTGCCTCCAAGGAGTGGACGTAGGTCAAGGTTTGACCGAATCACTATAAATCTTGTGTGTTCTTTTCTTATTATTGCTTCCGCATTTTAATTTCCGCACTTTATTTTTTCATTGTGGTTAATCTAGATTTCGTTACTACTGATTCATTTCTCTTTTAATTAGCTTTGGGACTAAGTTCATAGGGCTTAACATCCCCATCGAACTTTCAAGTGGTATCAGAGCGATTTTCATAAAATAAGTTTTTAAAAGCTTTTGAATTTTGATCCATGGTTAATATTTCTAATCGTATTTTTGCGGAAGGATATTCAATCACTAGACCACCATTGTTTGAAAATATTACATTTGATTTTTGGAAAATTCGCATGTCTACTTTTTTGCAATCAATTGATTTTCGTATGTGACATATGATTTTAACTGGTTATTCATCACCATCACGTATTGTTAATGGAATTAAAACTGATATTCCTTTTAATCAATGGAATAGGGATGAACGAATGGATGCTCAATTAAATGCAAAGTCTTTAAATTGTTTTTTCTATGCTTTAAATTCTGATGATTTTATGTTAATTTCCACGTGCACTACTGGTAAGGAAGTTTGGGATAAATTGCACACCATATACGAAGGCTCTAATGAAATCAAGCAATCAAAGTTGAATATTTTAATGCATGATTTTGAAATGTTTTCTATGAAACCTTTTGAAACGATTTTAGACATGTATACAAGGTTTATTCAAATTGTAAACTCTTTAAATGCTTTAGGAAAAGATTTTTCAAATTTTAAAAAAGTTAACAAAATTCTTCGATGTCTACTGGATAAATTTGATTCTAAAGTTGTTGCTATTTGTGAGTCTAAAGATTTGAATGATTATTCTATTGATAATTTGATTGGCTCACTCATTGCCTACGAGCAAGGGGTGGGTCAAAGACTTTTGGATGCAGGTGAAACGATCGTTCTAAAAGCCGAAGATACGGAAAGAGGAAGCTTAGTTGGTGACGATAGAAATGAATTGTCAAGCAAATCACAAAGCTCACCAAAGCATAAGCAAAAGTGGAAAAAAGGTAAAAGTGGCAAGGATGTTAATATTTCCTCTGATGTTATTTGTTTTAGATGCAGGAAAACTGGACATATGAAAAATGAGTACCCTAATTTAAGCATTCTCCCTACAAAAGAAAAGGGTAATGCGAAGTTAAATTTAAACTGGAGAAATAATGAAAAGCAAAAAATCTCTTGGGCAGATCTGGTTTCTGAAACATCAGACCAAGAAAGAGATAATGGTTAAGAGCCTTTCATTTTTTTTTTTTTTTTGTTGTTTTTTTTTTTCTTTTCTCTCATTTTGTGCTTTTTCATTTTTGTTCATTCCTTTTTATCTCTGTGAATTTTTTTTAAACACACACACTCACTTTTCTAAAAATGAAAAATATACTTCTTGATTTTTCTTGAAATCTTTGGTAAGTTGCTATTGACTTCTCTAAAAATAGTCAAAGGAAGGAAACTCTTGATTTTTTTTTTCCATTCGATATTTCCTAAAAGAGGTTATTCTACTTTTGATTTAAAATCTCTTTCATCTTTTAAATTTGTCTTTGAAACAATTTTTTTTAATTTCCATACGTTTTATTTATCGCATAGGAATTTTTTGCAAGTCGTTGAATCTAACTCAAAATTTTCTTAATCAAGAAATTTATTTTGTCACTAAGATGGGTTTTTCCTTTGTTTTTTTTAAGATTAAGAAATGTAGCATATTCAAAAAATTGGCCAATGATGCCAAAAATAAAAGATGCGCAAAGCGCCAAATTGAAAAAATATAGAATACACAAAGTGTATCAAAAGATGCGCAGTGCGCCAACCAATTGTCAAGAGGCATAAAATGAGCTCACTAAATTTTAATGCTTACCATTCTTATACTTCTTAAAGCTTAAGAAAACCCTTGACTTTTCGATGCTTGAGTTTGAAAATCTTGTTTCATGATTCAACAAATCGTGCATTAATCTTCTATTAGATATATTTTATGAAAGGAGTTTTGAAAAATTATTGTTTCTTTATCTAATTTATTCCTTGATTTAGATATTGAATTAAAAAGTTTTTGAGCCTTTTTAAAGAACTTGAGTTTGGATTATCAGATTTTGAATTTCTAACATTTACTGGGATATGCGTTGTCAATTCAATTCTACTAAAGTTTTTGATTAAAACTAAGAGGTAACTTTCTCATTTTAAGAATATTTGTTTTTCACTAGTTCAGGGAATGTTTTTTTTCTTTTGGTCATTTTGTTTTTGTGCCTTCTCTCTTTTTGATAATGTCAAAGGGGGAAAACGTATTGTTGAATTTTTTTATCGTATTTGTATCTTATTTTCAAAAAAAATTAAAAACAACAAAAATATTTTCATCTCCCCTATTTTTTAAAAGTGTTATTCTAGTAAGGGGGAGATTAGGAGAAATCATTTTCTTTTGAAAATTCAAATTGAAATGTTTTGCCATCATCAAAAAGGGGGAGATTGTTGCGGACCTATGGTTTATGATTTTGATGATAACAAACATTCATTATTTCTCTACGAATGCCTTATGTGCTAACATTTCAGGTCCACGCGATCAGACTATAATCTGGAACCAGCTCAAGATTGGGTAGACTAGATCTATGTCAGTTTGTAATCTTTTTCCTTTCTTGAGTCTGTTGTTTCTGGTATGGCTATAAATTGGTAGAAATTCTCTTGCTCCCTATATGATTTCTGTTTTTGGTCACATCGTCCGGGACGATATTATGATCGACCTGGACGATCTGTCCAAAATTAGAAACCCTGATTAGGGCATCCTCATTAAGGCAACCGTCAACTGATCGGCCTGGATGATACTTTTATCGTCCAGGATGATAATCTCTATTCAGAAAGAATCAGCCGCCATAATCAGTTTAGGAATTCTTTGTTTTAGGAAATCGGCCAGGACGATATTATTATCGTCCAGGATGATCTAACTCAATCATGCCTAAATTGATCTGGTATCTTTGGAAAGCATTAATGGTTGATTGATACGATCATATCGTCCGGGACGATCGAATGATCGGCCAGGACGATAGCCTGGACGATTTACATCGGACGGCTTGTATTCAGGGCGATGATCAGGATGATTGAAATCGGTTTTAAACTAATCGGCCCGGCTGAACGTGAGATCGGCCTGAACGATTTAACCAATTTTCTTCTGATCGTCTCAAATTGTCCCGGGCTAATAAGCTTAATTTGTACTGATCGGCCAGAACGATATAAATATCGGCCTGGACGATAATGTCGGCAACTTGCATTAATGAGCTTGTTTTGAGAGCTTCTATTTAAGTTTTGGCATGACACTTTGTAAGTGTCTTTGGCAGCCATTGTAGCTTCGTTCTTGTAGGGGAAATTAGAAGAGAGAGCTTGAAAGGGAGAGAGGAAAGGGTGGAGTTTGAGAGAGGGAGAAGATCCTGTGAGGGGGGACTCAAGGGAGTGTGGAGGGGGTTCCACATGGTTGCTCCTGCGAACTCGCACCTTAGTACCATCGGATTCAAAGCTTGTCTCGAGGTAAGTTCACCAAAGAAGAAGTCTCTTTGGTGTCAAAGGACCCGGCAACTCCGCCGCACCGGGAAAGGTGGAAGTGATTTTGTAAGGGCTTCTCCGCCTAGCTTTGGGGGCTAAAGGAGAGACACTTGTGTTAGTGCAATACTTGGAGGGTGCCTCCAAGGAGTGGACGTAGGTCAATGTTTGACCGAACCACTATAAATCCGGTGTGTTCTTTTCTTATTATTGCTTCCGCATTTTAATTTCCGCACTTTGTTTTTTTCATTGTGGTGAATCTAGATTTCGTTGCTACTGATTCACTTCTCTTTTAATTAGCTTTGGGACTAAGTTCATAGGGCTTAACATCCCCATCGAACTTTCAATTATATGCAAACTCAATTGTACATCAAGCATATATGACTAATTGTAACCCGTTGTCAAATCCTCAATGTGCAAAACTGCTAACTCAATTTCCCAAGGACAACATTCTTGTTGATCCTGTATTGTATAGGCGGTTAACTAGCTCTTTACAATACCTTAATGGGAGATTTACATACATATCACTTTATTTTATGTTATTAACATATCTAACATCTGAAATATTAATATTACATGCCTACCACCCATATAACAAATTTGAGTGCATGGAATGAAATATTAAAGTTTATAAGATGGTATGAATGGTAGAAATTAATTATAAGAGTTGTATAATTGATATTAAAGTTGTATATGGATGGTAGGCATGTAATATTAATATTTTGAGTGTTAAATATGTAAATAGAATGAAGTAAAGTGGTATGTATGTAAATTTCATACCACTTATTTTATGTTATTTATATATCTAACATCCGAAATATTAATATTATATGCCTACCACACATATAAAAAATTTGAGTATCGTGTACAATTTTTGTTTAATTATTTTTTAACAAACATATTTTCAGTGTGACTATTAACTCCCCCTCTCCCTCTCCCTCATTCTCTTCCTCGTCATTTTCATCCCCTCTAGACGCTCAAGCCGCAGTTTTTGCGGGCAGAAAGAACACCATCATCATCATTGCCGAGGATTATGCTACGTTTTTTAACGGTTAATCAATTCCTCTAAAGTTTACTAATAATTTAATTGTGTAACAAACTTATTTTAGGAGTTACAACACATCTTGGACAATCTGGGGTGCGTTTCAGACTTTTTTTAGGGAAATCTGGAAATCCGTTCAATTCTCCGAATTTTATGTATCAATTTAGAACGATTTGGTATTTACTCCATAATAAAAAGATCAAATTGTCGTCAGATTATTCAGTTTTGGCACGGAAAAATAACTACAGAGAAGCGGTGATTGTTCTCCATATCTTCCCAAACTCAAATCTTTTGTGGAAGGAAGCGATCTTTGCTTGTTTCAAAGGCAATGACGAACACGAAAAGTTCATTAGATTACTGGAGGAAATTTTTTAGTTGCACAAAAGTTGATATTTTTGAGTTGATCAACAAAGCAATTATCGTAGCAGCAGTGGATTACCCGAATGAATTTAACAACATAAAGGATCTGATTCTTGAAAAGATATATGCTCCTCATCTTTCCCAGAACAATGGCAATACTAATCCTAAGGAGGAGAACAACCCCCACCCTGAAACCCTGTGTAGAGTAAGATAGTTGGAGAGGTGATGAGGATAAAAGAGATCCTTTTCAACAATCAAAATGAGTCTAATTCAATGTTGTATGATTCTCTGAAAACTTTTTAACTTTTGCATTTGTCTGTAGAAATGCTGAAGGCGACTGAAATTTGAAGACCTATAAATGCTCTGAGAAAACATAACTCCAAACAGATTCAAAAGCTTGCTCAAACTCTCTTTAATGGCTGGAAAGAGTTGGTAGATGAATGGTTTAAATCTGCTGATGTTAACTACCTGAAAGAAGTATCTGTAATTGATTTTGGAAATGGCTACCCATCAAAACAAAGTTCTAAACAAAAGCCGAGCAACCAATTCTCTGAAATGAAAGAAAAGGCTTCAAATAGATCACAAAAGAATTCAGAGCAGTTCAATGAGATTTCAGATATGTCAAAGTTAGAGATTACGAAGAGAAAACTTAGTGAAGGATATCAATGAATAGAACATGCAAAGAAGCAAAGAATAATAAAATTTATAGATCCGAGTAATCTACCAATGGACTCACATGAGAAAGGAAGATCAAAAAGGAAGCCTTGAAGCTGATTTGACCGACAAGGTTACCGGGTTGATCAGACCCGCCCGCTAACACGGAATACCCCTAAGTATTCCGCGAGCATCACGCCACGTCAGTGTAGGCGCGGGCAATTAATTGGCCTGCGTATATGGTGACACCGCTGCGCAGGCGCCAACAACAGGTCTAAGACTTTGGGTGCGGACCGCAGATGCGAGGAGTGGGAGTGGGAGTGAGCCCGGGTTTGGGACCCAGGTGCGGACGCGAGCTCGCCAACACGGGAGGGCATGGCCACTCGGTGCATCCTGTGAAGTCGAGGATCGATTGCGAACGGGAACCCACGTGTGCGGACTGTGGATTGCGCTCTGTGCGGATCGGGTTGATTTTAGGTTTTTGCGTCAAACCGAATCCAACCCGATTTTAAAAATGGGTTTGAAAATACAACCCGAACTTTACTCGTCTTGCAAACGGATTGACCCTAACCCAAAAATTTTTGAGTCATGCCCGAATCATATTTCTAAATACAATAGATTGTAAAATGTTTTATGAAAGAAAGATAAACATATTGAAAAGATCATAAAAGCATTATTTACCATAGGTTTTAGTTTCATAAATAATTATCCTCTTTAGTGTTTTAGTTCAGCTTATAATTGGACTTGGGATTTTTTTTACCTCTGTTAGATGCACTTTGCCAAAAATTGTTGCAGCTTTTTGATTCTAGTTCAGTAACAGTTGTGATCATACTGATAGTTTTGAGTAAATGGCTGTGATTACAGCAGGTTCAGTAATTCTTGTAGGAATTTTAGAGTAGATCGAAGCAACATTTTGAAAATCAAATTGGACCGGCCATATCAACTGGTTTGATTGTGAACCAGCCAAATTACCAGTCCGGTCAAATTCTGAAACTGTGTTTGCTATTAACGGATCGTAAAACTGTCAAACCGGTTCCAGTTTGATAGAACTGCCCGGTTCTATAAAATATTTCATTTTATTTTAAATAAATTTTAAATGATATATATGTTTTAATGGTTTTAGTTTATTAAATTAATTTAAAAGTTTTAAAAAAATTTTGTTAGATATGGAGATAAATCAACCATAATAAATGGATGTCATCTCATATAACATGATTTGTTGTAAGTTATGTAAACTTCATATGTAACGACAACTAGCTCAAACTCATGTAATTTGGGATTAAAAAAGCTATATGAATACTATATAAATTAGAATGCAAATTTGGGTTGCGTTGGGTTGTGAATTTGAGCTGGTTGGGCTGTAAATATTTTTAGTGTGTATTATAAATTTATATATAATAAAATTTTTATAGTGTAAATTATAAAAATTAATTATATAATTTTTAATATTATAAACTTATAAATTATATTAAATATTATTCTTAATATAAATTATATTTATATTATATATTTTTTAAAATTTTGTAAATATATTTAATGCACATATATTTATATTCATATTAATGATTTATCAAACTTCTTACCATACTTTATCTCTCTTTAATGGAGCTTGTTGAAGAGTCCTAATTGAGGTAATTAAATATTAACTTTCAAAAAAATTATTTATTATATAATTTATATTATAATTGAATAATTTTAATATTTATTACATCATCTAGTTCAATCTCAGCCAAATCATTGAACCTTAAACCTCTTCTCTTCCAGTTCTACGTTTGTTCTTGAGATATTTTTTTTAAGGAAAATCTTAACCAACCCAGAAATGATTTTTATTCTTATAAGATATTAATGACGAGGTAAATACGTAGTTCATCTTAATTTATTTTCCTTAATTTGCCTAACCGTCCCTTCAAAATTATTTTGTGTAGAGATCAGATGAAGAATGTCGTCCGGAGATCAACCAGAATGTGCCAAGTCACTGATATCGAGCTGCAGTACTAAGCGATACCGAGCACAGGATGACGTGCCGATTCTGGTTGGTCTCCGGATGGTGTTCAGCATGTTGCGACTCATTGAATCAGCTAAGCTTACAAACATAGAACAAAACGAAGGAAGAAGATGAACAATGATCATCGTATATGAAACTGTGTGTCGTGATACACTTTCTATACTATTATATAATGAAAGAGTAGATAACTACAATTACTAAACTAGCCCTGTTAGTAACATAAAGTGCCCAATTGGCAGGTAGTAGTGGCGACTAGCATAGTCTGTTAGCTGGCCTGTGGTTTAGCTATTATAGGAATATAGTGGAGTTGTAATGCTCTTTTCACCGTCCCTCAAGTTGATTGTCAGGATAACCAGTAACTTGGTTCGTAGATCAACCAGCCTGGAAGATGAGAGAGGCTTGGTAATGATGTCCGCAATTTGATCGATTGTGGAGACATGTTGAACTTCAATGTGTTTGGCATGAATACAATCCCGAATAAAATGGTGATCAATCTCAATGTGCTTGGTACGTGCGTGAAAGATGGGATTGCATGCAATTGACATGGCGGAGGTGTTATCAAAGAAGAGCAGAGTTATTTGTGGTAACATAAGAAAATCTTCATAGAGATGACGCGTCCAGATGATGTCCACAGTAGCAAGAGAACGATACTCTTCTTTAGTTGAGGATCTGGCTACAGTGGATTGTTTCTTGACTGACCATGTTAGAAGTGCCGTTCCTAAGAAGATGTAATAGCCGGTGGTGGATTTGTGGTCTAGCTAATCACCAACCCAGTTGGAGTCAGAGTAGGCAGAGAGCTGAAGGTCCGTTTTGGAAAGAAAAAAAAACCATAATTAAGAGTGCCTTTCAGTTATATGAGGACACGTTTAAGTAACTGAAAATTGAGAAGGAGCGGGTAATCCATATGTTGGCACAGCTTGTTAACAGCGAATGCAATATCGGGGCGTGTAGATGTATTGCACTGTATTGATCTGGCAAGCTTGCTAAATAACTCTGGTTGACTAAATGGTTGCTGGAGATTGGGATCAGAGGGAAGTTTGGATGGTAGCGTCATAAGTAACGGTTTGCAGTTGGTCATGGCTGCAGTGTGGAGTAATTCAGTGATATAGGATTGCTGCAATAGGTGGAAGCTAGTAGCAGTGCATGTGAATTCTGTTCCAAGAAATTTGGAGAGAGGGCTAAGGTCGCGAGTTTGAAATTTTTGTTGAAGGTTAATAATTAAGGTGGAGATAAAAATGGGATCACTGCCTGTGACGAGAATATCGTCAATGTAGACTAGGATGTATGTCAGAAGATGATCTTTGTGGAGATGAAAAAAAGGATGGATCTACAGAGCTGACGGTGAAATTTTGATTTGTGAGGAAAGTCAACAATGTTGCAAACCAAAGACGAGGCGCTTGTTTAAGGCCATATATGACCTTATGTAGTAAACAAACATGATTGAGATGATTTGAATCCTCAAAGCCCTGTGGCTGGGTCATATAGATGGTTTCATCAATAGTACCATGGAGGAATGCATTCAGAACATCGAGTTAGTGGACTTGCAAATCATAATGCAGAGCGACAAGTAGAAACAAACGGATTATGGTTAGTTTAAAACAAGATTAAAAGTCTCATGGTAGTCAATACCGTATTCTTGCTTAAAGCCCATAGCGACGAGATGAGCTTTATAGCGGGCTATGGAACCATCAGCAAGGCATTTTAGTTTGTAGGCCCATTTGCAGCCTATGATTTACTAATTTGATAGTGGAGGTACTAGAGATCATTTACCTTGGGCTTGAAGAGCATGAAACTCTACAGACATGGGCTGACGCTAATTCACATCTTTGTTGGCAGTAATGAAGTAAGTTGGTATGGTCTGCAAGGTATGTGAGAGATTCATAAGCACCCATGATTTGAGTGATCTTGTATGCAGCCTAGTGACCATAGGATGGTTCAATTTTTCCACAGGAGGTAAGGGAGTAGTTGTGGATGTGGAGGTAGAAGTTGTGTTAGAGATGGTTGATGGTTCATTTGATAGCATTGATAGAGAACTATGAGAGGCAGAAGGCAAGAAGGGGGAGGAGGAGATGTTAGAGCTAGGTGGTTGGATAATGGTTGCATTTATGATTGAGTTGTGGAAGGAGGGAAGTAGGGTGGATCAGTAGAAGGAGGTGAGGATACAGTGGTATTGTTGGTGATAGGAATAGAGGGTAAAGTTGATTCATCAAATAAAACATGTCAAGTGATAATTAGTTTACTAGTGGTGAGATTATAGCATTTGAAACCTTTTTGGTTTGTAGTGTATCCAAGAAAAAAATATGGAATGGAACGGGGTGCATGGTGCGAGTTTGTGGAGAGCTGAGGGTCTGGTCCATGGAAAGCTGTTGCATCCAAATGAACGAAGTAGTGTGTAGTCTAGTATAATATGATATAGCAGTTGATAAGGTGATGTAGAGGAAGAATTAGCATAAGGTAGCCAGTTGATTAGATAGGCTGCAGTGAGGATGGCTTCAAACCATAACTACAAAGGAAGATGAGAATCAATCAGCAGAGTTCGGGCAGTATCCAGTAAGTGGCAATTTTTATGTTCATCTAAATTGATGTGTTATGCCACGTTTGGATATGAAGGAGCGCAAGGATTTGTTCAAAAATTCTCCTCTGTCGTCAATGCGAAGAGTGCAAACAGGTAATTGTTAATGTTTTTCAATAACATTTGTAAAGTGAAAAAGATAGTGGGAAACTTTGGATTTTTGTTTGAGCATGTATAGCCATGTATATTTAGTACAATCATCAACAAGCGGTATAAAATAGTGATAACCATCATAGGAAAATATGAGGGAAGGACCCCAAATGTCAGCATGGATTAATTCTGAAGGAGCAGTTGATACATGGTGAGAGGGGGAGGTAACCTGTGACTCTTTGTAAGGGCACATGAATTTCATATAGAATGAAAAGATGAGATACATAAAGAGGGAAATGCCTTTGATATAGAAGAGAGTGTTTTGAAGTTTGGGTGACCCATACGACGATGTCATGTATGAGCCGAGTTCGGGAGCCCAACAGTTGTAGTAGCAGCAACAATTTGAGACTGGAATGGAATGGGATAGAGACCATTACGACATGGTTCGTGAAGAAGAGTTTGTTTGGCAATCCAATCCTTGACACGAAAACCAAATTTGTCAAAGATAATAGAACAGTTATTATCGTTAGTTAATTTTGAAATAGAGATAAGTCTATGAGTGAGATGAGGAACGTGAAATAGATGATCGAGATGAATCTTACAAGTGGGTGTTGGAAGAAGGAACTTTTATTTTATCCAGTGAACGTACGCTCCTCTACGTTCGGTTTTAGATCAAAACAGCGCAATACCGAGTTTTTTGAAAAAACTCGGTACAACTCGGTACTCGGTACTCAGTACTCGGTATTGCGCTTTTTTCTCTAGAACCGAACGTAGAGGAGCGTACGTTCACTGGATAAAATAAAACTTGATCACAAAAAGTATAAGGTATGTGTTGCTGAATAGGTAAGAAAATATCATTACCAACAAACACTTGATCACCAACATTCTAAATAGGTAAGAAATTATCATTACCAACAAACACTTGATCACAAAAAGTATAAGGTATGTGTTGCTGAATGGGGAGTGGATCAGGTGTAAGGTGAACGGAAGCTCCAATGTCCAAGTACTAAGGAGAGGGTTCAAGATCAGTCACCAGAGCGACATTGGATGTCGATGCCATAGGGGTATACATAAAGTTGCCTCTCTGCCAACAATGAAGGGCGGAGTGACCATGTTTGCCGCAAATTTGGCAATCACCTTCAAATCTTGGTGTCCGAGAAGATCTATTAGCATTGGTGGGTAATGTGCGACCATGACCATGGCTGAAGGTAAATGGTCCACGAGATCTTCCGCGGTTAGAAAACACAACAAGCAGCCCATCTGACTAAGAAGGATTAGACATAGACAATTCACGAACTACATCAGTAGTTTGGTGAACTTCATCACTTCCGAGGAGGGAGTACAAATCATCCAAGTTGATTGGTTGAAGAGAACTCCGAATGGTGGTTTTGAAGGATTGATATGAAGGAGGTAGCCCATTAAGGATATAATGCAGATTATCTTCATTATCAACTATATCGTCGGCAGCTCGAATGTTATCAAGAATGCTTTTGATTGAGGCTAGATAGTCAGTCATGGTTTTATCCTGCATAGAAAGAGAATGCAATTCATTTTTTAGCTGTATAACGCTAGAGTGATTTATGGAAAATAATAGTTGTTCTAAGGTTTTCCAAATCAACGCAGATGTTTCCAGAGTAAGAATGTAGGAAAGTATGGAAGCATAAATGGTGGAGA
The DNA here is from genome assembly GCA_016618105.1 of Dendrobium huoshanense. Classification (NCBI taxonomy): domain Eukaryota; kingdom Viridiplantae; phylum Streptophyta; class Magnoliopsida; order Asparagales; family Orchidaceae; genus Dendrobium; species Dendrobium huoshanense. Next base: position 4,348,619 of record CM028355.1, read on the forward strand.
ATAGGGCGATGGACAAGTTTTGATCTTTCAAAGTCCAAGATGAGAACTTATGATTGAGGGTGAGATGTTCGTTGGCAGTGAGAAGATGTTTAGGAGGGCAAGGTATGATTCCATCTAGATAGCCAGAGAAATGATGTGCCCAAACAATTTGTAAATGGCGGAACGCCATGTGGGATAATTACCTGGTAGAAGCTGAACGTTCAAGTTGTTCTTGATTTGGCTAGAAGAAACTTGAGGGTATGAGAAATAAGCACATCAGTTGAGATATCAGGAGTTTTCGATGTGAGAACCGCTGCAGGCGACGTGTTAGGGGCAGAAGCTGCAAAGTCGCACATCGAGAAGAAAGAAGACGAGTCGTTAGGCATATACATAACAAAATTAATATGAGAACTGACTAAGATAGTACCTTGGACGAGCTGAGGATCCTAGAGGTTAAGCTCAATTTAGACACATTCCAATAACCCAAATTTTACCAAGGGCAAAGAAAGAGAAGTTGTTACAACTGTCTTTATTACGGGAGAGGGTGTGGGAGTCATTCAGAAAGAAGGACAATCACCCACCAAATCCTTTAGTAAGGATACTTTTGGCCAATTCTTCAAAACGATTTAGAAGAATTTTCAAGAAGAAACCAACAATGAAAAAGTTTGCACCCAGGCAACTATAGCCCTCTCACAAGCTTCAACTTATTAAGAACCTGCAACCATTTTCCACTTGAGGAATGGACCCCATCAGCACATTTCCATTTCATACAAGTAATGGTGAACAACTTCATCATGTGGATAGAAAGGGCACTCTCCAAGCTCATCCTTGGGGTCATCGTGATTTTTTTATGTTCCGACATCATCTACATGTATAGTCTATATTTGATAATTATAATTTAAAATAAGATAGCATTCATCGATAAAAAAATCAATGAATTTTTTAGGTTAATAGATATCGACCTTAAATTTGCCTTGATTCATCATCTACAAAATAAATGGAAAGTAAATTTGTGAATAAGTAGATATTAAATCTCCTAGGGAAAAAAAGTGGAAGGAGTAAAGTCATGTGGGTAGAAGAATTTCCCTCATTGTTATGGGCATTGTGAATATCACTGTCGTTGGTGACTAGTGATGCTTTATTCACAATCTCACAGGGTTCTAAGCCATATGACTAATTGAACTCAAAAGCTATAACTAGTGAGTGGTTGCTACAACCAAATATGACTAGGATGAACATGATGTGTGGGAGGAGTAAAGCTAAGAAAGATTGTAAATTTTTTACGATCTCATAAACAACCTCTAAGTATAAGCTATGTTGAGGCAAAAGGAAGTGAAACGAATAATGAACAAATACTATAATCTCATTTTTTTAAAAAAAATTCTTTACACCCTGTGATTTTGTATTGAAGGAGGTAGATGTTACAACTCATTAGTCCATGCTCGATAAACTCAATTTAATATGGGATGCACCTGTGTCATCAACAAATAAGTTAGCTGCAGAGCCTATTAGTTGTAGACCCTTGGGAAAAGAGGTGTTAAGGAATTGAAGTGCCTACGACCTGAAGTTTTTTGACCTTAAAGGGAGTTCTCTATACTAGTTATAATATAACATTATAAAAATTAATGAAGATTTTCATTCTGTAGTTTAAATTTTGTTAATATTCATATTAGCAAGTTTGTTGAGAAAGTACACAAAATAACTAAATAACTATTACACTCAAGAAATTTTCCTGCTCATGCCTTAACACTTAAGTGACTTAGCCCCCTCAAATAATGACCCTTAGGAAACTTTCCCTACTTCCCCTAGTACAGACAATGGCCTCACCCATCTAGAAGCTTTAGTTTAAAAAAAAAAAAATCAAAGTGATTCTGGAAATCGTGCAAAATTGGCGAGTAACTAATGTCTAAGAAAATAGTAATACTAATAACTAGTTTCAGGTTGGTGAATTTGAATTTAGCAAAATTTGAGCCTCTACAAAGTTAAGATATTAAATAATTTTTTAACTAATTAGAGTGACTAAACTCATGTAATATTAAAAAGGTTGACTGACTGGGTTAAAGTCAAACAAATTATTTGCTCAAGATTAAGTGCGAAAAAGACAAAGACTACTCCCTAAGCTAAAGGCCCTAAGAACAACATCTGTAGAAGAGCTGAGGCCCCTAGGAGAAGAAAAGTCTATGCTAAGTGAGATTGCATGCCTATTTTTAGATGAGTCATGTTAACAAGTTATTAATTATTTGAATACTAACTTGACTTTTATGTTATGCTAACATATTTAGAAGAAAACACTACGAAATTTTCTATCTAAATCAATCTTATCCAATATATTAACTTATCTTTACTTCTTAAATTTTTGGAAAAATATGATCAGAATTGTCACTACCCAACCTAACATAACTCATTTATTATAACATATTATATTATATCGAGTACAAGAAAAAAAATATTGCTCAAGACCTCTTTGGAAAAAATTTCTTTTCATTATCCCATTCTACAATATTGTTGCACTAAATCATCAATATATAGAATATATATATATATATATATATATATATATATATATATATATATATATATATATATATAATCATTATTTTTCTAATAGCTACAACAAAATACTATTCCTTGATTATAACATAACTAATCTAATAATAAAATTATGACATCACTCTACTAGGATCTTACCCTTCTCTAAAATATATAAATATAATAAAGAATGATCAAACAGACTAGTAGGTTACACAAAACCTACAAATGTGTTTAATTCGTAGACATAATAATATGTATACTAATAATTAGTTGGTTATAAAAAATAAGCATGTGCTAGGTAAGTAGAGCATAAATCATTAGAGCATCATATCAGGTGGGAATTAGTTAAAATAATTCAAGTTATCATGTATAACAGTATATAATCATGTATATTAAGAAAGTTGGATACTCTATATATATGTTTTTCCTATAACAATCATAGTAAGTCAGGTATAGTATCACATTATATTATATAAGTAAGAATAGGTAAGAGGCACAATACATAAGAGCCTTAGACTCTCAGTCCTTCAACACTCAATATCATATCAAATTCTCCATTAGATCATGTTAACATCGCTAACCATATATAAAAGAAAGCGCATTTGTCCACTCTCAAATGTTCAATAAGGCCAATAATAGTGATTATTCATAATGGTCTATAAAATTACTTTGAGATTTTTTATTGATGGTATGACCTTAATTTAATTGTGACAAGAACTTCTTTGACTAATGTGACATCCCTAGATACATATTCACAATTGTCTTTATACTGAGTAAGAATTGTTGCAAATTTTGAGGATCGAACAATGTGACTCATTGGTTGATGGATGGAAAGTCCTCCTGCTGGTCACACTCAAATCCCATAACCTGCAAAAAAAAGTAGCTCATTGACGTCCATGAGAACAATGCATTACGCTATTATAATATTAACCCTCTATGTATGCAAAAATCCAAGATGATTCTCGCCCATATAAGGATTGATACGAGATCATTTGGATTGGCAAATAAATGCTAGTTTTGTAGCATAATTAAGCCCTACCAAAATATACAGATCTCATCTTTAATTTGTCCATGTTATAGGCCCATAAATACTGCTCTAACCAATTGTTTAAGGTCTCGTTTGGGATAACTTTCTTAGTACTTTCTAAAATAACTTTTTAGTACAAATGTTTTTGAATTAAAAATTTTTATACTGAAAAACTGCTTTAAAAAATAGTAAAGGCTAACTTTCATATATCTATTAGTTTGTAGGTGCTTTGCAAAGCTACAGCAATTTGCAGGGTGGCTAACACCCAATAGATGTCAACAAAATGTCTGAATCCCATGGGCATTATCAGTTTGTTCATAAATAATTAAAGGGAAGTGGCTGGATGTTGCTTTTTATTTTTATACTTGAATTAGCCTTAGATTGATCTCACCGCAAAAGCGGGATTTTTCATCTATTATGAGCATTGAGACTCTTTAATAACCATAGCTTACAATTTTATAAAAATTAACCATAAAGCTCTTATATATTTACTTTTTTTGAATTCATTATAAATATAAGTTTATTTGATATGATGCTCGAAAATGGCTATTAAGATATATTTTCAAGTTATTTTGGTCTTTGAAAAATTTTATAAATGTTGCCTTAAAAAATCCATGCACAAGAACAAGTTCACACATTTTATTCACCAATTTTGCAACAAAGAATGAAGGAAAAAATCAACCTAAATAATAAAAAAAAATAGATATTTGAGATATTCCAAAAGCCCAAAAGCTCATATACTTTAAATAAAATAATAAGTAGACATTAATAGCAGTAACACTGAATGGCAGAGTCATCAAACAATACATATTTATAGAGATCTCAAGAACCCCAAAGAAACATCAAAAATGCATTATAAGCATTATTATTACAAAATAAAAATGTAGTGCGTTAAACAGAATCAAAATGTATGATCATATTATGACCATGATATCTCCATCTCAACTCTAATCTGAAGAATGAGTTTTAGCATGATAATTTTTTTGTTGAGTTATATTATAGGTGCTAAGATGTCCTTTGTAACTTCCAAATGAAGAGACCAACCTATGGTTCAACATTTATGTTCCAAAATTCACAAACTCCTCAGTCTGGTACATGCTGCTTAATAAGCCCCCATATGACTCGTGTGCTTAGCATTTCACATTAAGATATGTTACAAGAACTGTAGATTATGTCACTACTTTAAGTAGAAGAAAAGGAATTAGCAAAAAAAAAAAAAAAACATTTCAAGCTGAATATGTTATCTTAAAATAATGTCATTGATTAAAAATGTTTGCAGAAGATTACTCCTGATGTTGAAAGGTGAGCACAAAATTCAGATATAAGAACTATAAGGTGTATGCATATATTCCTAAAAATAAAAGATGCACAGCAATCGTTAACCACGTGCAATAAATGCATTTGAATAAAAATATAAAAAATAAAAATTCATATTGTGAATATTTTTATTATATTATCACAAAGAAAAATGTGGACACATTTTAATTTACTCATTCTAATTTATTATCAATAACACTTAAACCAAACATCCAAGATGTAATTATTAGGTAAATAAAATTTACTTTTCACTTAATTCTTAGAGAAAAACATAGCAGAAGAGATGTAAGATGCATCTTCGCCAAAATAAAACAGATGGTGGAGAATAGCCAAAAAGTGCGCAAGGAAAGAAATATTGTTGTTTTGTAGCAAATGCAGTCATGACTTTCTATTCCATAGGAGATGAAGGCGAAGAAGCTTCTTTAGTGACTCCTTCAAAACTCTTCTTCATGAAGCGAAGCATGTGAATTTCTAATAACGTTGTAGAAGAAGACAAAGAAGCTTTTTTAGTGACTCTTTCATAACCCTTCTTCATGCAAAGCACGTGAAGCCAACGACGTTGTAGAAGAAGACAAAATAGTGAAGGAAGAAACATAGCTTTGTAGTGAGCTCACTACCATCGTAGAAGGCGTTAAAGTTTCTTTTGCAACTCTTTCAAAACTCTTCCCTAATTTTTTCACTCCCAAATCATGCTCTCTATGAATCCTGAGATTAATTTTTTTTTTATCATATCATTTTCATTAATATTGCTATATATGGAAACACCATAGAAACGTTGGAGCTCTTGAATGATTGTTGATTAAAAAAAATTGTAACCTTCTACAGAAAGAATAAGGGTTATGAAAAAGTTCACAAGTCTACTTATTACATTTAGTAGTTGACCAGAGAAGGCTCCTGATGGAACAACGAAGAATCTTTAGCGATTCATTCAAAACTCTTCACGCGAAGCACGAGCTCCCATTATTTATGAGAATCAAATCTTCATTACTTGATTAATATAACACAAGTAAAAAAAGGATTTCAACATGCTTTCATTCCAAATCTATATCTATACTACTATATAAAAGTGGCTTGGGACTTCATCCATAGTATATCTTGATCGTTCATTTATAAACATAAAATTAAATCTACACCATTCATTTATAACTCTTCATATTCTTTATTTTTAATTTCCTCCAAAAGAGGCTTGAGTTTATATTAAATCTATTTCATTGAAGACTATAAATGCATAACTGAAAAAGCCTTAAATTTCATTAATTAATTAATTACCACCTTCGTTCTCTTGAACTTCCAAAGCGTTTGCACTAAGCATCTCGCATTTCATGTTTTGGAAGATGAAGGAAACCGCCTATATTTGTGCCTTGGCTATCAAATCGCCGTTCATTCCGCTACCAAATTATTTGAAACTATATTATTTATTTATTGTAAATTATTAATTTAATCTGCTCCATCCATTTTTGCGCCTCTTTGCATTCCATTCCGCTCACCTCCTTTTATATCTTCGCTTCCTCTTAATCACCGAGACAGGTGAAATCGCTAAAAAGTTTAATCACCTTCTTCTCCTCCTGTCGGATGGGAAGTCACGACGGAAGCTCTAGCTCATCTTCAAATCTTTTCACACCCTCTTTTAGGCGTATTCGTTTCCCTGCTTTGTGTGAAGAAGAGTTTTGGGAGGGTAGAGGAAACTTCTTCCTATGTTGTTCCTATTTGATCGGAAGTCACGATGAGAGATCCCCATGATTTCAAGTCTCTTCACATCCTTTACCTCTTCGTTCACCTATTTCACATGAAGAAGAGTTCTGGGCCCTTGACTACCAAATCGCCGTTGCTTCTCTTCAACTTCTATCCTCCTAAGGTTGGAAGAAACAAATTCATTTTAGAACTTCCAAGCATCCTGCCTGCGGTAAGTTTTACAGGTTATATCTATATCTATACTATCTATACTTCTATACTACTATATAAAAGTGGCTTGGGACTTCACCCATAGTATATCTTGATCGTTCATTTATAAACATAAAATTAAATCTACACCATTCATTTATAACTCTTCATATTCTTTATTTTTAATTTCCTCCAAAAGAGGCTTTAGTTTATATTAAATCTATTTCATTGAAGACTATAAATGCATAACTGAAAAAGCCTTAAATTTCATTAATTAATTAATTACCACCTTCGTTCTCTTGAACTTCCAAAGCGTTTGTACTAAGCATCTCGCATTTCATGTTTTGGAAGATGAAGGAAACCGCCTATATTTGTGCCTTGGCTATCAAATCGCCGTTCATTCCGCTACCAAATTATTTGAAACTATATTGTTTATTTATTTTAAATTATTAATTTAATCTGCTCCATCCATTTTTGCGCCTCTTTGCATTCCATTCCGCTCACCTCCTTTTATATCTTCGCTTCCTCTTCTTCACCGAGACAGGTAAAATCGCTAAAAAGTTTAATCACCTTCTTCTCCTCCTGTCGGATGGGAAGTCACGACGGAAGCTCTAGCTCATCTTCAAATCTATTCACACCCTCTTTTAGGCGTATTCGTTTCCCTGCTTCGTGTGAAGAAGAGTTTTGGGAGGGTAGAGGAAACTTCTTCCTATGTTGTTCCTATTTGATCGGAAGTCACGTTGAGAGATCCCCATGATTTCAAGTCTCTTCACATCCTTTACCTCTTCGTTCGCCTATTTCACATGAAGAAGAGTTCTGGGCCCTTGACTACCAAATCTCCGTTGCTTCTCTTCAACTTCAATCCTCCTAAGGTTGGAAGAAACAAATTCATTTTAGAACTTCCAAGCATCCTGCCTGCGGTAAGTTTTACAGGTTATATCTTCTTATTAAAAAATACTCAATTAATGCGTGCTTAGATTATTGTTTTATTGTCTCTATAATTGCCTTTCTCCCATATAGTTTCCTTTTATTTTTATGAGAAGGATTTTTCCTTAATATTTTGACGAAAAAGAAGTAAACATAAATTAATTGTATTATCATTGTTATTATGATAATACAAATTCAATCACTCAAGATTGGGAATCTTCAAATTATTTTTAATAAATTTAATTACATGATTTTGAAATACTTTCACAGATATGAAATGATCTCTTAACCTCTATGATTATTTTTAAAATACTCAATTAAGTCGTCTTTAAGAGCTTATGTGATAAATCAAACATCTTTAGATATAATAATAGAGATAGAAATGTGATTAAGTGCACGTACAGATGTGATCAAGTGCACTTAAAAAGATATAGTAATAGAGATAGAAAAGTGATTTTTTAAATTTTATTAAGTGCATACAAATATTTTATTGTCTATTTCATTCGGATAATACCTACAAACCTTGAATTCTTTAGTTCAAAGTTAATGTAAAAATTGTAAGTGTTAGAATTCCTTTAGTAAGAATGTTTTTATTTGAAAAATAGGATGAAAATTTGTTCAAAAATTAATGATGATAAGCTATTGGCTAAAAATAACCATTTTTAATTCTGATCAAAGATATCAAAGATTTTAGATTCTTACTAAACTATAAAAATATATATTTTTTGTTAAATATAATTTTATATAATTCTAATTTTTTTATTAATATAATCATTATTACAAATTTTTTTATTGATAAATTTATTTATTCATATAAATAAATAAATATAGTACTATAAATTATAATGTTTATTTTTATTTTTATTCACGTGAATTAACTCAATGTTTAATTTGATGCTAAATACTTTGTCTTATTTGACATAGCACATTTGTTTCTTTTTTTGTTTTAGTTGAATTTCACTTGACATTGTAGCTTATCATTTTATTTTGATATTTTAATTTCATATCTTAATGACTATAAAGTTTTATCTTCTAATTATTGTACATAAAATCTATGAGGCTTCCTACTCTTTGGTTGCATATTTTAGATGACTCCTTCCATTCTATTTTCTTGTGATTTCCTTCAGTTTGAGGGAACTTTTTTCTTATGATTTGATTATATTTGTATCTTCAAAATCGAAAAAGTCATATATGGAGAAGTGTTAGCTCTTGGTACTGTTCTCTACTTGCGTTAGATTCCAATTAAGTGGTCAATAACATTAATATGGATGAAGTTTGGGAAGCAAGCATACCTCACACTCACCTTGCACATGAGAAGTTTGATCAGAACTTGATGGATGTGAATGCTCATAAGAAACATTTTCCCTGTGATAGCACACATTTTCATCACAGAGGTGACAAATATAAAGCCTCAATTGCAAATGTAAGTTGATTTCTTCTTCTGCCTATTTATGCTATTGAGATTAAATTAATTCCTAGAAAGTCTTTGTGCTGGCTCTTCTGATTTGTTTTAATATTTAGTGATTCATTTATCTCAAATATTATTTATTTATTTGTCTATAGAACTGTTAAATCTTAAGAAATTCATCATCCATTGCAATCTCTTTCAAAGCGTTTTATTTTTTGTTGAACAATAAAATGAACGACTAATTTTACTTAGTTTATTTGATGGAAGTTGAAGTTCCCAAATAATGTTAATAAACAATGATGCAAGATTGAGAACAATCCTGGATGTTTGTTGTGGAGTCTTAAGTTTTGTACAATTGACAGGATCTTAGTGAGCTTGCTTTGGACCTAAATTCTCCCTTCATGCATTTGTTTTTGCCTTTAAAATTATAAACAATACAGCTCTTATGATAATTTGTTATGCGAGGTGTAGTTAACTAAGTTCCAAATTTACTACGACTTATATCATATATAATATTTATTTGATGAGATTGTATTGAAGTTTCTATTGTTTGTAGTTCACAAAAATCATGCTTCTTTGTTATTTCAGCTTAAAGACTTTTATATGAAGATGATGGTTAAAAGATAATAAGATAATATAAAAGTTTATTCTTTTTATTTTGAAACTTAATTTTATTTCATGTTATTTTTGCATTTTTCTTCATGTAGATTTGTTATTTTTTAATCTATAGCTTTATTGTTTTATTTATTAATATTTTATTGTTTTGTTATTTATCAAGAATGAAAGAATTTTATCATATGAGATTCAGTTTTTGAAAATATGTAACATTTTAAATTCAATTCAAAACATATTTCCTTTTTAACAAAACTTTTTTTATTTAGTTATTTGTCAATCAATGTTGACGAATGGATTAACAAAAAGAAATTAAATGCAAATAATTGATGGATAAAACAAAAATAAGTGCTTATGTTGTTCATTTCTTTTAATTGAGTAATAGTACTGTCATCCAAAACAACAAATGATAATTCCAATAAATGATGGACCATATATTTTTATTTTAAGGTATCGTTGATAAATTTTGTTGATTCAAATTGAAAGATATTTGATGTGAAGATAAATTGATGGAATCATTAATATTTAAGTATTATGTATTTTTAATGACCTGACTCTATCAATTGATCCATATAATATTTTATTATGAACTTATTTTCATTTGGCCTATATAAAAAGTTAATTTCCTTTTGGTGTGTTAGTTGTTGAATACTAATTAATTTCTCTTGATATTTTACTTTACTAATTAATCATCCTAATTTTCATATTTTCTTCATCTCTTTGATCAATAAAAGTTAAATCATTGTCACTTAATTTACCTCTTTCCTTATTACATACCACGAATTTGAATTTAAAAAAAAAATTGTTTGTTTAAATCATTTTATGCTATAATTGGTTATTATAAGAGGGTACTGAGCTTGCTTGATGTATGTTTGTAATAGGACATAAGAATATTTTAAAATATAAATAGGAAATGCAAATAAAATTGGATGATAATGGCAATGCTTCTTGAACTTAACTTTCTTATGGGTTCGACAATTGATTATGCATTCCTAAACTATAATTAATGTATATGAGGTTACATTTATACTTTGATTATATCATTGATGTGAAAATCAATCTACAAGTGGCTGGAGCTGTGTAGATTAAAAATATCTTAACTGTTTTGCATATCGATCTTTTTAATAATTCAAATTTACTTCTTGTTTGATAATCAATTTATATTTTGAATTTTTTATTCAGAGATAGAGTGGACATTTATCTCACTTTGATTAATTTCTTGTTTTAATTTTTGTTTTCTTCTTTTTTTTTTGTTTTAGTTGCCTTAACTCTTAAGGATTAAAATGCTTTTCGCGTTTAGAAATTGGCATGGATGATCAATCATAATTTTCATAATATGATAGTATACTTTTTAACATCTAAAAATATCCTAAAATAACGTATCAACTAAAATTTTAAGAAAAATTTTCGAGTTATTCAATAATATGATCTTTATTAAAATTAATTATAATGATAACTTTATTAATTTATTAAAAATTAATAAAAAAAATAAATAAAATTTTAAATTTTATTCACATGCAATCATATTATATAAATATTATTTTTTAGTTTTTATTGACGTGCACCATGTGCACGTACATTTATACTAGTTACTATAATTACTGCTAATGAAGATATTACAGTTTTTCTAAAGTCCTCAGATATATTTAAATTTCTGACTATTGGCGTTCTGGCTCTTATAAAACTGAAATTTTAGACGGTTGGCATTTTGGCTCTTATCTCTTATAAAACTGAAATTTCAAAAGATGAGGCTTTTTTTGGCTCTTATAAAACTGAAATTTTAGTCTTCCAAATGGCCATTGGTGTTTCGGCTCTTTTCATTAGCCATTTGAAGATCAAAAGTTCAAATTAATTACATGCTTAAACAAATAACAGTTCATAATTAATTATTTGGAAGATCAAAAGTATATTTCATATGAATAAAAGTACAATTATTAATTAATTATAATTAAAATAATTGAAATGAAAGGTTAGGATTTAATTTGAGTGATTACAATTAGTAAGGACGCTGTCCAATGGAGTAGCCCACTAAGGAAAGGTTCCAGAAGGATTTTCCTTCAGAGAGATCATCAGTCTTGAAGGAAAGCTTTTTAGCAGGGGAAACAAAAGACATCGGGAACTCATGAGAAGCGGACGGAGAGGCAGAGAGGTTACTGGCATACGTAACAGGAGGAAGAGAAAGAGGTATGGCTACCAGAATCGAGGAGCCAGGAAGTGGAGGGAAAGCGGAAGGATCAGTTGCCATTCCGGCCAAGCGGCCGGAAAAAGCAAAGACGAGAGCAAAGCCGCTAGAAAAGCAAAACCCTAGCAGAGCAAAACCCTAGCAGAGTTAAATAATAAATATTGAATACATCATTATTTATCATTACAATTTTTTTTAATATGTTTAGAAGATACGTAATTCAATGCCTCATCATAAAGCAAAGATAATAATAACAATAATTTTTTTAAATAAAATATATCAATAAATGAAAAGTTGATATAATTATTATAAAAATAGCATGCTCTTGATAAAAATAATAATCTATCTATCACATACCTAAAATTTTAATATAAATATTTAAATTTTCATCATTAAGGCTTATATTATAATTGAAGTAATATAAAAAAATATAAATATTAAATATAATATAAATTAAAAAAATCAAGACTTTAATATTAAAAATATTGCTAACAACTTTATGAGGGAGTTTAAGAATAAATTATTATTTTATTGAACTTTATCAAAATATATTGATATGTGTGTTGAAACTCAACAATCAAACATTATTTTAAAATTTTAAATAAAATTGAGTTAAAAAATTATGAAACAAAGAAAGTTTGATATTTCATAAGATGATGGAAAGTCGTAGAGCTTTATTCATAAAACATGTCATAAGATTGTGATGACTAAAATAAAATTAAGGTTAAAATGAAATTAAAAGTAAACGATATAATACAAAAAACAAATTATAAATAAGAGGAAAATTAATATATTGATTTTATGCTTCTAAAATCATTTTTAAAATGTAGAAAAGAATTAAATTTAGTTAAGATTTATTCATAGCAATTCCAAATTTTTTAATTTTAATTTGAGAACATAACATTAAGCTTAAATTACTTCAAAATTATTATGCTAATTCAATTCACAAAATATCAATCAAAATCATTGAAACATAACACAAAAATAATTATTTATCAATAAAAATATTAATTTGAATCTTAAATCTATCAAAATAAAAAGCTTAAAATAATAGTTTGCATGAGAAGTAACAATGGAGAATGAGTGAGAGCTCTTGGATATTAGAAATTCAACTACAAGCTTTAAGAAGTGATCGATCTCATACTCAATAAAATTTGAACTTTGAAAAGAAAAATGAAAGAAAATTTATGGAGATATAATGAGAAATGAATAAGATGAATGATAGAATATGGGGTATATTTGATGATTTTTCTATAATTTTAAAGAGCTAGTTTAATATAACATTATTTTTCTTATATTGGATAGTTATAATTTAAATTTTCAAAAGAGAAATTTAAATTTATTGAACATTTAGAATATATTTTCAATATCATTCTTTTTATTCGATATAGATATGCATGGTTCGTTGAAAATGATAAAAATAAAAAATTAATAATTTAATAGAAATTTAAAACTTAGAATATTATAATAATAATTTTTTATAAATTAATTATTAAAAATAAAAATTAATTAATTAACACTACGGGAAAACACGCGATTACCATTAGATTTTCCGGCGGAAAAATTTGCTCCGGCAAATACGACGCGTGTAACGGCACATCGTGCGAAGGATTAATGTTTACGGCGTTTTTTCCGGCGCATATGTCGCCGGAAAGTTTTCGACGTCTGCTGCGCCGGTAAAAGACGTCGGAATAGACCATCATTTTACTGGTTTCTACGCACTTTACGGTCGAAAAAAACCGTCGTAGTTACCGGCGGATATTGCGCCGGTGTATTTAAACTCAACAATTTAAAACCGGCGCATTCTGCGCCAGAAGTTTTTACGACATCTTGGACGCCGAAAAATTTGCCGGCGAAAGCCCTATTTCCGAACCCGAGCCCCTCTGGTTGCTCATTTCTTTCGTGCATTTCTCTCACATTACCCCTGTTTCCCTCATCGCCCTCCGTCGCTCGCCTTCGATCGAGGTCTCCGAGCTCTCTAGACAGTCACCGGACGTCGCCGACGGTCATAGCATTCCTCGCCGGGGAGAGGTCAAGTTCCGACCGCAAGTTTTCGTCGTCCGCCTCCCGTCGATTACCCGTTAATATATTTTATTAATTAGTACTTATTTTTTAATGATCATTAAATGCCTAAAATTTCATAAGTGAAAATCAAGTATATAGTTAATTATTATATTGCAATTAATTAATAAATTATTTTCAAAGTGAGAAATTTTCAATTATTATATGGCTAATTATTCTACTGTAATTAATTAATTAAAAAAATACATTAAATATCTTTGTAATTTAAAAATTATATAATTTATTTACAAGGAAATTTAAAAAATAGACATTTAAAATAATTTTTATAATTCAAATTATAAAAAGAATTAAATATAATTAATGTATATAAAATTTTAATCTTGATAATTTATGTTAAGATATAAAAGTTAATGAATATAAAATTCAAAATATTGATAATTAAATTGAAACTACAATTATAATTTATTAATTGACATTTATTCTTAAATAATTATTAAGCTTCTGTAAGTTTCAGATTTGACATTTTATAAACTAAAAATTAATTTAATTAATTAATTATCACATTTTTAATTATATTTTTTTTTTAAATCTAATTAAATTGAAATGAATAAATGATATATATATATATATATATATATATATATATATATATATATATATATATATATATATATATATGTATGTATATATATAATATTTTAAATTTTGATAATTGATATGAAGCTATTACAATTAATGAATAGAAAATTAAAAATCTTAAAAATTGATATGTAGCTAAAATTGTAATTTATTATTCATATTTATTTTTTAAAAAGTATTAAACTTGTATACATTTCCAAATTGGTATTTTAAAAATTAAAAAAATTAAAAATAAGTAATTAATTAATTACTACATTATTAATTGATATTTATTTCTCAACATCATAACTACCAAGCATCACTTTTTTCGCCCTAGCCGCCTCGACTCTCTGGCGATTTAGGGCTCCTCCGATTCCTCCGTCTCTACGGCCATTTCTTCCAGTTTTTTGTGTGTTTTTCGTGTGTTTCGTTCTCTAGTGTTGTTAGACTGGTGAGATCCTTTGGTTTTGGCCCTTCTTGGGCTTCGGTTTGATGGCGGGGACCTCTTCCTCGACCCCTTGGGGGAACGTTGCCACCAAGACGCAAGATCCCAACAAAGGCTTCTTCAACTTGGACCAAGATGTCCCTTCTCCGACCAAATCTCGCTCCTTTAAGGATGTCCTCTCGGGAACTCCTTCAGGTGATAGCATTCCGTCTCTTACTCAATCTACCTTTAACGGTGTCCCGGCGGTTCTGATTTCTGACGAAGAAGTGTTGAAACTTGCTTCCCCTTTCCGTTTTACATTAGTTGGCAAATTTGGTCTTCGCAGACCCAATCTTGATTCTATCCGTAATTTTTTCGGTAATCTTAAGTTAACGGGATTTTACTCTGTGGGCTTGTTGGATTCTAAGCACGTTGCTATTCAATTATCCAATGACTTGAACTATAGTCGTGTTTTTGCTCGACGATCTTACTTTATTATGAACTGTCAGATGCGTATTTTAAAATGGACTCCATTTTTTGATGTTAAGGAAGAGTCACCGATCGTTCCAATATGGATCTCTTTTCCGAATTTAAGGCTTCATTTCTTTAACACAAAAGTTTTATTTGCTCTTGGAGCTATCTTCGGTCGCCCTCTCCAAACTGATCAAGCTACTGCTTCAAGAACTAGGCCATCAGTGGCTAGGGTTCTTGTAGAGGTGGATATCACGAAAAAATATGCGAAAGAGGTATGGGTTGGTTCAAAAACCTTTGGTTATTTGCAAAAAGTTGATTTTGAAAAAATGCCTGAGTTTTGTACTCATTGTAAATCTCACAGGCATGCCGCGGCTGACTGTTTCAAATTGCATCCGGAATTAAAGAAAACTTCTAACAACACCAAGGGTAAGGTTGACTTAACGGAGACTGCTATCACCAATAAGGATTCTGTTTCTCTGGAGGGTATTCCACCCAATGTTGAGAAGGTGGTTAGCTCTCCTTTTATTAATAATGCGAGTGATGATAAGGTGGAGGACTTAAATATTTCTGGAAATGCTACAGAAACTGATAATGTTGTTACTGCTACTAAAGATAGTGATTCTTTGCATAATGTTGTTCTTGAAGAATCGGATAATAGCCCCAAAATTTATATTTCTGTTGATTCTATGTTAGAAAAGGAGGTTACTATGAGTGAACCTCTTGCTATGAATATACATGATATAGACAAGGAAGGGTTGGAGGACCGGGAAGAGGGGGAGTACGTTCCAAAATCTAATAATGATGCGGCTCTTGAGATTAGGGAAGAAGTGGGTGATGGGATTGGACAAATTAATGGTGCTTCATCCAATGGGTATGAAAAAATTACTAAAAACATTGATGAGGATGGTTCTCCGCAATGGCAAAAGAAAAAAAAGAAAAATGGGAAAAATCTTATGCCTGAAACACCTAGATCTTCTAGGGCTCTTACTAATCAAAAAAAAAAAAAAATTAATGTTTAAGGCCCTGATTTGGAATGTGAGGGGGATCGGGGGGAAGGACTCTAAAACTCGTGTTAGGAACTTGTGTCGTATTCATAATATTAATCTGCTTGTTCTTCTTGAACCTTTTGTTTCTTCTGATAAATTAAATTTGATTGCTACTCGTTTGGGTTTTAATTCTAGTTTTGCTAATTCTTCTAACAAAATTTGGATTTTGTGGAAGAAAGGTGTTAATGTTACTATTATTTCTGATTTTCATCAAGTGGTGCATGCTCATATTTCTTATGATAAGTTTATTTTCAATGCATCTTTTATTTATGCTTTATGTACTATAGCTGGTAGAATTCCTCTTTGGGATTGTTTAGCTAATTTTGCTAATAATGCTATTGGCCCTTGGTTTGTGGGAGGTGATTTTAATATCATCTCTAATGCTAATGAAAGAATTGGTGGTAATCCTCCGAATGTGAATGCTATGGATGATTTTAATCAAATGATTTCTAACTGTAATTTAATCGATATTGGTTTTTCTGGTAGTGCTTTTACTTGGTATAGATCATCCATGTGGGAAAGACTGGATAGAATTCTTTTTAACAATGATTGGGTTAGCAATTATAATTTGACTCATGTCCAACATTTAAGTAGAACTTTATCTGATCATGCTCCTATGCTTATGCAAATTTCTGAGAATAATATGAAACCTTCTTTGGCTTTTAGATTTCAAAATATGTGGATTAGTCATGCTGATTTCTTAAATGTGGTTGCTAATAATTGGAATGCCGATGTTTTTCCTAACAACAATATTGTTGGCATGGCTAGGCTTTGGGCTAAATTAAGTAGACTGAAACAAACCCTTAGGTATTGGAACAAGCATGTTTTTAAAAATATTTTTGATAACATTAAGGAAGATGAAGGTAAGGTGTTAGATATGGAAAATTTATTAATTCATAATCATTCTGATGATAATATTGCCAATCTTGATAATGCCAAGCTTCACTTGTTTCATTTACAGAATCAAGAAGAAACTTTTTGGAAACAAAAAACTTCCTTTGCTTGGACTAATGAGGGGGACAGGAATACTTCTTTTTTTCATGCTTTAGTTAATAAGAATAGAGTGAGGAATCACATTCATAAAATTGTGGATCCGCAGGGCATGGTTTATGATTCGGATAACCTTATTGCTAACTCGGGTGTTAATTATTTTAAAGATGCTTTTAATGTTTCTAAGTTACATTTTCCTATTTACATTGTTAGCATTATTCCTAAAATGGTGAATGAGGATGATAACGTGTTGCTTAATCATACTCCTACTGAGGCCGAGATTTGGAATACTATCAAAGGTATGAATGGGGATTCTGTGGCTGGCCCGGATGGTTTTACCACGAAATTTTTTGTGAAAACTTGGGATATTATCAAGAATGATATTATGGATGTTGTGCATGACTTTTTCAAAGGTAATCCTTATCCCAAGTTCTTTTCTTCTACTAATATTGTGCTCATTCCTAAAAAAGATAATTCTATGTTCTGGAATGACTTTAGACCTATTAGTCTGTGCTCTTTTTTTAACAAATTAGTGGCCAAAATTATTGCTTCTAGATTATCCTCTATACTGCCTAATGTTATCTCTAATAACCAAACTGGCTTTGTTAAAGGCCGTAGTATTTTTGACAATGTTCTTTTGGCTCAAGAAATTGTTCATGACCTGAATGCTAAAGTTACTGGTGGCAACATCTTATTCAAACTTGATATTACTAAAGCATATGATAACCTCAAATGGGATTTTCTTTATAAAATTTTACACTTGATGGGGTTTAATGATTTTTTTCTGATATTGATCAAGAATAGTATTAAAAATTGTTTTTTCTCTTATTATCAATGGGAGTTCTCATGGTTTTTTCCCTTCTAAGCATGGATTGAGGCAAGGTGATCCTCTTTCCCCTTCTTTATTTATTTTAGCTATGGAATTTCTTTCTAGAGGTATTGAGAATCTTTATAGTAGAAACTTGCAGCTTCATTTTCGTACTTGTGGTGGTATTCCTATTACTCATCTTAGCTTTGCTGACGACTTTATTATTTTTTCTAATGCTTCGATTAAAAATGTCAGATGTCTTACTAGATTTTTAGCTTCTTTTCAGCATATTAGTGGTTTGTCGATTAATAAGAATAAGAGCAATTTTATTGTTGGCACTTCTGTTGGTAACACTAGAGTTAATGGCATTAAAAGGGTTTGTGATTTTAATCAGTCTTCTCTTCCTATAAAATACCTTGGCACGCCCCTTTTTAAAGGGAGAAAAAAGATTTTTCTTTTTGACAATATATTTACTATTTTCCAAAAAAAAATTCTTAATTGGTCCTCCAACTTTCTTTCGTATGGTGGTAGATTAACCTTGATTAAAAGTGTTTTAAATTCTATTCCTATTTTCTTGTTTCACACTTTACAACCTCCTGGTAATGTCTGTTTGAGAATGGAGAAAATGATTAATAAATTTTTCTGGGGGGCCACTAACAATAAATCTTGTATTAACTGGGCTTCTTGGAGAAAGTTGTGTGGTGTTTACAATGAAGGGGCATTGGGTTGTAAGTCTATTTTTGAAACTGCTTATGTTTTCTTTCATAAACTTTGGTATGCTTTTAGATCTAATAATAGTTTATGGGCTAAATTTATGAAAGCTAAATATTGTAAGAATCTTAATCCTCTTGCTTGTCATTATAAAAGTACTGATTCTCAGGTTTGGAAAAGATTGTGTAAGATCAAGTGGGAGGCTGAGAATTACATTCAATGGGATATTGGCACTGGGGACGTTGCTTTTTGGCAAGACAACTAGATGGGGTCGGGTTCTATTGATAACTATCTTAACACTCATACCATCAGTAATACGAAAGTTAGTGAATTTTTTTACAATGGGAATTGGAACATCCCTAAGTTGTTAGAGGTGGTTCCTTTAGATATCCTGGATAAAATTGTTCAAATCCCATTACATTTACATGTTAAGGATAATATTATGTTTACATTATCTACCTCTGGTAAGTTTGATGTTAAGAATATTTGGGAGGAGACTAGAATTAAAAGGAATGCTTCCATAACCTTTAAAGCGCTTTGGCACAATACCATTCCCTTATCTTATTCTCTGCTTGCTTGGAGATGCCTTAAAGGTTTTATTCCGATTGATGATATTCTGTGGAGAAAAGGTTTTATGATTGTTTCTAAATGTCAATGTTGTCTCAACATTGAAAGTCTTCAACATGTTTTCGTGACTGGTTCTATTGCTAGTAAAGTGTGGTCTTACTTCTTCAATTTGGCTGGGATTGGTTTGTTTCATGCTAATTTAAATTTGGATGAACTTCTTAAAGAGTGGTTTATTGATAGGAAATGTCATATTCATAATACTCTTCCTATTGTGATCATTTTGTATCTTTGGGATAGTAGAAATAATGCTAAACACTTGGGTATCAAGATGAATGCCTATGACATTATATCCAAAGTGAGGTTTAAAATCTTAAAGCTGATAGCGGTTGATCTTATTTCTATTAAGCATTTTTACAACAGCCAGTCTCTGGCTAATTACTTTGGGATACATACTGCTGTTACTATTACTAGGGATATTATTGTGAAGTGGACTAAACCGTCTGATCCCTTTGTGAAACTTAATACGGACGGTTATGTTCATATTACTAATGCTGGTATGGGTGGTCTTATCAGGGATTGCCATGGTAATCCTATTGTTCTGTTTTCGGGTCCTCTAGATTTGTGCTCTGTGTTAACCTCTGAGCTTATGGGTTTGAATCATGGTTTACAAATTTGTCTGAGGTTGGGTTTCTATAATGTTAATATTGAGGTTGATTCCTCTCTTCTGATTCATATTTTCTCTAAAAATGATATTCACTTCCCTCAGGATTTTTACATTATAAGAAAAATTAGATTGGCTCTTTCCTTAATTAATTTTACTATGTCCCATATTTATCGTGCGGGAAATTCGTGTGCGGATTGGCTTGCGAATTTTGGTGCCCATAGTGATAATTACCTGGAACATTCCATCTCCCAAATTATGGCTCCTCTGAAAGGCATGATCTTTCTTAACAAGATTGGGCTACCTTACATTCGCCACAAGTAATTTCATGGTTAAATCTGCGTATGCTTATATCTGGGTGTCGCTGGTTTTGTTGTGGTTTGTCTATTTATTGCCTGGGTTCTTACTTATTTTTCTTATTCTTTCTTGGTATATCCTATCTGGTGACAATTTATGGGTTCTCAGTTTTAGTGGGGGGTGTTTATGGGGGTTCTCTGTTTTTCACTGCTTTCCGGACTGGAGTTTATTATTTTTTTGCTGGGTCTGGGATAGCTATATTTGGTATCCTTTGAGCTGTGATTTATTCCTGGATATTCAGTTCAGTTGCATATTGGAGGTTCTTTATAGCAGTGGTACTGGTATTGCTATCCATCTGAAGATGAACTGGGGTTATAATAGCTGTAAGGTCTGGTGGTTAAATGGTATTTGTTGGAGAAGATGCGGGATTAATTATTTTTTTGGGAGCTATCAGTTACGTCTGGATGAAAATTTGGAGCATTATTTCATGATTACTGAAGAGTGGGTGTTAATGCGGGTTAACCAGGAATTTATCTTTATGTTCTTTACACTCTATTGTTCTAATAATCTTTTTTGGAGTGGTCTTTGCAGGTTCGTTTTTTACTCAAACAAAGGTTTTTTCAAATACCGATACCTGGAGTTTTTATGGATGTTGAAAATTACTGAAGCTTCTCATATGCCAGCTGATTTGATTCTTAAGAGGAAATCCGAGAAAAAAGTTAATTTTGAAAGAAAGTATTCTTACAAGAGGAGCAGATTTTTGAGAAAGGTATGTTATTTAATTCTATGGTTTTTCATTTTGCTATATAGTAAATTTTTTTGCAGGAGAGTGGAGCTGAAAGCTATCAAGATTAATTGGACTCTCTTTTTTTGGATGCTATTGTTGTATAGCCCGAGAATATTAGGTTCTTTTTGTAATCGTAGTTTAAGGATTCGCCGCCTCGTAGGACTTTTATTTTCTTTTTGGTTTGTAGCTCTAATGAGCAATAGTGAGCTGGCGGAGCCTTTTAAGGATCTGTAACCAATTTTTTGAATGAACGCGTAGGCCCATGAGAGGGTTTTAACTAAAATATATATATATATATATATATATATATATTTATTTCTCAACAACCATTAAACTTCTACAAGATAATTTTAAAATAAAAATATAAAATAATTAATTTATTAATTAAATTGAAATGAATAAATTTGAATGGTTAAGATTTAAAATAATATGAATTAAATGAATATTTTAGATTATATTCAGAAGAAATATGAGCCATTTTTATATACAAGATTCTCAATATTAGTAATTGATATGAAGTTAATATAATTAATGAATGCAAATTTAAAATATTGATAATTGATGTGTAGTTAGCATTATAATTTTTTAATTGATATTTGTTTCATAAATATTATTAAATTTGTATAAGTTTTAGAATCTATATTTTAAAAACTAAATAAATTTAAATAATTAATTCACTAATAAATACATTATTAATTGATTTTATTATTTATAATTGTTAAACTTCTTTAAATTGTATATTAAAAGTAAAAATTTAGATTAATTTATTAACTAACTAATTAATTATTATATTATTAATTATATATGTTTTATTTAAATATCAGTAAATTAAAATTAATAAATTTTAATGACTAAGATTTAAAATAATAAGAATTAATTAGTTAATTAATTATTTTTTATATAATTTTATTTAAAATATAATTAAATTTAAATGAATAAATTTGACTGGTTGAGATTAATTTAAAAAATCTAATTTAATAGAACATTACTTTTCTTATAGAGGATGGTTATAATTTAAAATTTTAAAGGAAAATTTAAAATTTATAGAACACTTAGAATTTATTTTTAATATTATTTATTTGATTAGATATGGATTTGAATGGTTCGTTGAAAATTATAAAAATAAAAAATTAATAATTTAATAGAAACTTAAATTCTTAGAATATTAAAAGAACAACATTTCATAAATTAATTATTAGAAATAAAATATAATTAATTTATTAATGATATATTTCATTAATTAGTACATTTTTTTCATAATTATTAAAATGCTCAAATATTTAAAATTAAAAATTCAAAAGTGAAAATTCTCAAGTAATTATATAACTACTTATTGTATTATAATTATTTTAAAAAACATTGAAGATTTTTTGAATTTGAAAAGAACATAATTTATTTATAATGAAATTTAAAAAATCAATATTGAAAATAATTGTTATAATTTAAGTTATAAAAAAAATTAAATATAATTAACATAATCAAAATCCTAAATATTAATCATTGATGTTAAGATTTTTTTTTTTTAATTAAAACCCACGGAGGGGCCTACGTGTTAATATTAAAATTAGCGGTTACAAAGTCCTTAAAAAGAACCTCCAGCCCTCTACTGCTATCATTGATGTTAAGATATAATAGTTAATGAATACATTATTCAAATTCTTAATAATTGATGTGAAATTACCATTATAATTTATTAATTGACATTTATTCTTAAATAACTATTAAGTTTCTGTAAGTTTCAGATTTAGCAATTAAAAACTAAAAATTTAAAGTAATTAATTAATTAATCATATTTTTTATTGAAATTTTTATTAAATTGAAATGAATAATTTTAAATGATTGAGATTTAAAATATGAAAAGTTAAATGAATGGTCAGGATTTTATTTGAAAAAAACTCATATATGTTTTATAATAATAGTGTAGAAATAAAATTAATGTATATAATATTTTAAATTTTTATAATTGATATAAAGCTATTATAATTAATGAATAAAAAATTAAAAAAAAATAATTTATATGAGCTAGGCTAGAATTATAATTATTAAAAAATATTAAACTTGTGTAAGTTACAAAATTGATATTTTGAAAACAAAAAGTTTATAGTAAGTAATTAATTGATTATTACATTATTAATTGATTTTTATTTCTTAAGAACCTTTAAACTTCTACAAGGCATTTTGAAGATAAAAGTTTAAAATAATTAATTTATTAATTATTATATTATTATTTAGATATTATTTTTATTTAAAATCTAATTAAATTTAGAAAAAAATTTGTGCTAATTTTTTAATATTTAATTCGGCTTAAACTCAGCTCAAATTTTGATTTTCGAACTTCCAAAAAAATTAATAAAAATCACTTATGATGTATACAATAATTTTGATTTTTGCCAACACAAAATCTATAAAAATTCCAATCAATTTTGATCATATTTTAATATACTTTCATAGTGTATTATAATTAACTAAATTAATTAATAAAATTTTTATGAAATTAACATAATTATAAATCGACAAAAAATACATTAAAATGAGATTAAAAAAGGAAATTTGATCAGTTATTGAATGAAACATTAATTTTTATGTTATTTACATACATACAACTTTATTTTATGTTATTTACATATCTAACATCCGAAATATTAATATTACATGCCTACCACCCATAGAACAAATTTGAGTGCATTGAACGAATTATTAAAGTTTATAAGATGGTATGAATGGTAGAAATGAATTATAAGAGTGGTATAATTGATATTAAAGTTGTATATGGATGGTTGGCATGCAATATTAATATTTTGGATGTTAGATGTGTAAATAACATTAAATAAAGTGGTATGTATGTAAATTTCCCATATATATATAGAGGTGTCAATTTTGGGTCATGGGTTTGGTACGGGTCGGACCCGGAACTGACCCGGGTTCAAACGGGTTGACCCTAAACGGGTAGCGGGGTCGCTCGGAGCAGTTGCGCAGAGCGGGTCGCGGCGGCGCTGGGTCTCGCGGCGGGGCGTGGTCGCGGGAAGCAGCGGCCAGCGGGGTCGTGGGCAGCAGCGCGTGGCCTGGTTGCGGGCAGCAGCGGCCAGTAGGGTCACGCGGGGTCGCGGCAACGGGGCGTGCAGCGGGGTCGCGGGCTGTCGCGTGAGGGTTAGGTTAAAACGGGTTCGCGGGTTGACCCAGCAACCTGTCAAATCAACCCGAAACCGACCCGTTTAGAAATCGGGTCGGGTCCAACCCGGAATTTTTGGTCGGGTTTTCGTGTCGTGTCAAATATTATAATCCTGTTAGTGTGGTGCCTCATCTGGATTTGGTTGTTCCGTCTCCTGTTGTGGAGGCCCCTTCGGTCATTACCGAGGTCTTGGTCGAGTCTCCTATTATTCATGATGAGCTGCATCTGGAGGGTGTTAATATTTCTAATTTAGAGGTGTTGCCTAATAATGAGGGCTGTATTGTGGCTGAGCCTGTTATGGTGAATATAACTCAGGAGGTTTTGACTGGGTCGGTTTCTGATCTTGATAATTCTGGTTTAACTAGAGAGGTTGTTGGAGGGAATGTATTATCTCCAAAGGCTTTGCCTTTCTTTCCCCCTGTAGCTACGCTCATGAATGATTTTTTGTTGGATTTGGGAGGTCAGGTAGTTTCTACCCCGCCTAATGGTGTTGACCCGACTGTCAATATTCCAATTGAGGTCCCTAATCTGGTGCCGGAGGTGGGCGCTGATCCGGTGACTGCTGCGATTTCTGATGGTTCGCCTACTCTGGGTGTAGTAAATTCAAATGGGGGTGTAAAACTTTTTAAAAAATCGGAATGTGGTGCTGATGGTTTTGTGCCTCTGGGTAGGGTGGAAGGTTTTCCTTCTACCAATATTTTAGTTGAGGTTCCCGTAAATAAAATTGATGCACAAGCGATGGCTACCTGTGTGAGTAATTCCTCTGGTTTGGTGATTCGAAAACAGGGTGATTGGCTTTGTGATTCGTCGGATGATGAATTGGAATCTGAACTTCATGAGATTGACAATGAATTTTCTCTTGAGTATACTACAAATGTTGCTACTCGGGGAAAATTTTGGGGGAGAAGTCGACGTAGACGATGAGTTCTCATTTTGTTATGTTGTTCTTCTTGATGTTCCTCTTCCGGTTCGCTTGGATTTATTGTTCGATTTGCTGAGTTATGAGGCTAAAGGCAATGATGTGGTCGGGGCTCGCGTCCCGGTCCTTTTTGCTGGTGGCAACCGTTTGTGTGGATTTCGGGACGGCTATTTGGGATTTGTTCTACACTAACTGGACGGTCCGTGCGGGACATCGTGGACGCTGGAAGCCTTGGCCGTTTCTGAGCCGATGTTTTAGCTTGTATTTTTTTCTTTTTGGTCTTTTTTGGTCTTTTTTCTACTTGCTTTTACTTTGGATGCAACCTTTTTTGGTTTTTTAATAATTTTTTTTTTATTTAAAAAAAAAAAACATTTTCCAATAGAGCAACAACTCTCAACTTCCCAGTTATTTTCCAAAGGCACAGTCGTGCGATGGCACTAAAAGTAACCGGACCTAAATATTAAAAAAGAAGTGAATAAACAGCCAAATTACCTCTCCTTTACATAATTATTTTATAAAATTTTTGTATAATATTATATATATAATTGGCCCATTTTATAAAAAGCAAAATTTTAATTTAAAAAATATGTTGCAAGAATGATAAATCAAATTGATAGGGAGAAGAGATTGTTTGATTTAATGATCTTATATCCATCAATCTGTTAAGTATAAAAATGTATCAATATTTAATCTCGTCATGTATCATTTTCAAGTCTGAAGCACATATGTATAATAAGCGTAGGCTTCTCGATATTTTCAATATTTCAGGAAGTACATTACAAAGATCCCAATTAGAAGTATCATAGTAACAAGAATAGGAAAAGACAATACAAATATTTAAACTTCCCAATGCTTCTTAAGTAGTTTGAACAGATAAGTGTCAAAGAGTCCCAAGAATCACAAGATGCAACATTTCATTACCATAACTTTGAGGCATTCTCGTGCAAAAATATTATGTCCCAACTCATGTAGTAAATCATGCATCTTGTAATATCCTAAATCTTTAAACTTGTCAAAGAAAGATTTTTTGACAAAAATATCTAAAGATCTTCCTCTGATATCATCTATAGTCTCTCCTTGAGTATGAGACGGTTGAAAGAAAACCAATGCAATCCACATTCAGACTAAGGCTTTGTTTGGGACGATTTTTTTATTACTTTTTAAAGCTACTTTCTAGTTTAAAAAAAAAATTGTACTAGAAAGTTGCTTTAAGAAGCAGTAAAAAATGCATCTCAAACTAAGCCTAAATCATCTTTATTCAACACATGATTTTGTGGAAATATAGAACAAAATGAAAAAAAATTTTGTAGAGATTTGGCAGACCTATAAAGTTCAGTCTTAAGATGAAAAAGATATAATTTTGACCCATTGTTGTAGTACTTAATTGCTTTCTAGAACTGTCATCACTTGCCTTTCATCCGTTTTAGAATTTAGAACACCACAAATGACCTTTGCCGCCAATGGAGTTTCTGAAAGCTTATTTATTATCTCTCCAGCAATGGCTCTTAATTTTTAAAGATCATTAGGGTTCTCTACATCATCATATGAATGAGTTTAGAAGCTCCAAACACTCTAATGTAAATATTTCTATCTTTTTTAATGGCCTTTGAGATTTTTCCTTGATAATCCATTCGAGTTGCTTTGGCAATCTTGGTGGTTAATTCTCTCATTTTGGTCAAACAATTGTTTGGGAATTGGTTGGGACTTCTTCTGCTTGATTATCTTGTTGTAATCTTTTGTATAATTTTGGACTGCTACCTCCAATGGATAATCCTTACTGGCCAACAGGGTGACAAACTTTTTTATTTATTTTACAAGAAGCCTCATGTTCCTAAGTCTGATTTTTGGTTATTTTTGGTGCCTACAGGATGTATAAATTTTTTGTTTATTTTGTCCTTTTGAGGTTGCTTTGCAACCTTTAGTTTATTTTGGTGATTAAAGCTTTGTGATCTTAGTTTTGGCCTCCTTTTGGGCCTATGTTTATGAATCCATTTTTTTATTTAATGAAATTTATAATTGTGTTAATGGATCTATTTATAAATCTTTTTTTTTCCTACAACTTATGCAAAAAAAAAAAAAAAAAATCCTTGATTGCAACTCATAGTTATGGAGTTCAAACTAGTGGAGGGCATGCCTTTGAATATTCTTCTGCTAGATGGTTGCTTGGTTAGTTTTTTTTTCTTTGATACTTTGATTAAATGTGGGATTGTTATGGCTACAGAAGATTGTGAAATTGAAATTAGTGTTGCAATTACCTTAGTTCTCTGGTTTATATTTCCGCTAAAAATTTTGTTTTTTTTTTCTATTGATCGGTTGTTCTATCTACAAATAATGAGCTTGCTCAAATTAGGCTCCCATTGATTTTATTTTGTTATTAGTTGATGCTTTAAGGCTATAAGTAATAGAAATTAATCGGAATGTTATCATGATCAAGTTCATTTATATATTTTCTTATCAAATTTGGATCAAATTTAAAGATTATCAGATTTTAATCTTATTAAAACTTATTTTTAAGTTTTCTTTTCAAAGTTCATGTCAAAAGCTAGATTTAATAAAACTAATCCAATTATATATTTTATTTAAAAAATATAAATATATAATACAATTACCAAACATAATTAAATTTATGAATTAAAAATATTCTTAGAAAGCAACAAAAAAATTATCCGAAACAAAACCTTATCATTGTATATCCATAGGCTATTCTCCTAAATTAATGATGAGAGGGGAAAAAATTTCAATAACCAATACTAAAACAGTCTTTTTATACCTATAATGATTAATTTCATAAGTGAGGAATGAAATTTTATAATGGAGAATTAATTTTATATCTTAAAAAATGATGCATTATATCTTCAGTACAGTAAATGTCTTAGATTTTTTTTTTTCAGTCGCAATTACATTGTTATTTAATGATGATGTATTTTAATAAGATTTAGTGTTCTTCTAATGATTTGTTGTTCTACATATCTACATGTCTTCTAATGATTTTCTTCTAGTGATTTGGTTTTATATAGTTATTAGTGCGATTGGGTATGCGGCCGAGTGGTCGAGAGAAGAAATTCCTCTCATCTGATTTAGGCTCAAATCCTCTAACCGTCCAATAAAAAAAAAACTACTTATTAAACTACATAAGCTAATCTGCTAATGCCTGTTGGTGGATAACTTCCTGGTCTTGAAAATTTTAACTTTTTAATTTGGTTGAAATTTTCTTACTTTCTCTCTTTTTTAATTAATTTTATTTATATTTTTCTATTTCTAGATAAAAAATTCTCGGTATTAATTGAACAATTTAATATTATTATTGATACATCATAGCACAAATCTCAAGAAATGTCCAATTTTAAAACTTTCAAAATTAAATTGGGGACCATCCTAACTTTAATTTAATCAAACTTATAATCAAACTAAACGTCATGAAGAGACGAATCCAACAACACTAAAATCGGTCAAATCCAAGCCCAAATGAACCCAAATTGAGGTTCCAAAGTACATCTGAATGATTTAAATCATAAATTGGATGAACATATAATATCTTAATATATATCCAAAGCATATTTGAAAAGACTCTGCCTTACTTTTATTGGACCACTGCCCGGCCGCCAATTGCCATCAAACTTCCACGAGGCAGTCGACGACCAATAGATTTTCATCCGGCTGCCGATCGCCCCAACATTACATCACATCACATCATTTTTTTATCATACATATATTTTGATGCATTTTATTGAATAAAATAGAATTAATCTTAATTAAAAAATTACCAAAATTATCTCAACCCTAATAAAATAAACAAACTTATCTACAATACTAAGTTAAAAAAAATGAAAAAAAAAAGTTGACAAAAGAATTGAAGAGTCACAATAAGTATCATTAAAGTCAAATTAATAAATGACGTTAAAGTAAGCGATGTTTTTTTTTTTTCACTTCGCTAGGGTTTTTTTCTATCCGCTAGGTTTCCGCCGCCTTGTCTTCTCCGACGAGGTTTGAGGACCTTCTTTCCCCGTTTGTGGGTCAGGTATCTCTTATCCCTGATGGCTTCTGTTCGTCTTCGCGACCCCGATTTTTTATGTGGGGCTTCCTCGCCTCTCTCGTTTAAAGAAGCTTT
Organism: Dendrobium huoshanense; assembly: GCA_016618105.1. NCBI lineage: Eukaryota > Viridiplantae > Streptophyta > Magnoliopsida > Asparagales > Orchidaceae > Dendrobium > Dendrobium huoshanense. The sequence continues at coordinate 4,378,085 of CM028355.1, forward strand.
ATCTGGATCTTCTTCTTCTTTCCCTGATCTAAATGTGTCTTCGCATCGTGGTTTACCGGCTTTGTTAATTTTTGAGGATGAATTGCGTTCGCTTGCTGCTCCTTTTGATTTTGCTTTTGTTGGCCGTTTTCCGGGTAGACGCCCGTCGGTTGATGCTATTCGGAAAGTTTGTTTCAATTTAAAACTGATAGGGGATTTTTCGGTTATAGTTCTTAATCAACGGAATGTTTTGATTAAATTGGTGAATGACTTTGATTATTGTCGGATCTTCGCTCATAGATCGTATTTTGTTCAAAACTGCTATATGAAAGTGGTAAAATGGTCACCCAATTTGGATGTTGAGGTTGATTCTCCCATTGTGCCTATTTGGATTTCTTTCCCCCTTTTCAGGCCGCATCTTTTCTCTCCTAGAATCTTCTTCGGTTTAGGTTCAATTTTTAGTCGTCCTCTTAAGTCGGATATGGCCACGGCGTCTGGTTCCCGTCCGTCTTTGGCGCGTATCCTTGTTGAGTTGGATGTTACTAAAAAACTTGCTGATAAAATTTGGGTTGGCTCGGCTGATTCGGGTTATGTTCAGAATGTTATTTTTGATGAGATTTCTCATTTTCTGTGGTCATTGTAGTTCATTAGGTCATATTAAGGATCTATGTCCTATCTTGCATCCTTCTATAAAAGTCCCGAAAACTGTGGTTGCCCAGTGTGGGAAGCCGAAGTCGAATGCCCCTGTTGATGTGAATTTGGACCTCTCTGGTGAGCTTAACGCAGTTTTAGATGTTGATGTCAATAAGTTGGTTGCTGTAAATTTCGCGGAGGCTGCTGAAAATGTTTTGTCTCCTAATGCGATTCCTTTTATTCCTGCGTGTGGGGTTGATTGTATTGGTCAAATGGTTGAGGCTTTGCCGGAAGGTGAGAAGGTGCCAAAAGGTAATGAATTGGTGGTTTCTATCTCTACTTTTCCTACGACTGTTCCTGTCGAGTGCGGAGGTGGTGTAGTTGTTGGTGTGGAGGACTGATCGATTGCAGAATAATGTTTTGAATGTGGACTCTAAGGTGGGTGATCAGGGGGTTGTTTCGGATATGCAGGAATTGGTGATCATCTCGCAAAACCTGGTTAATGTTCCAGTTAAACTATCGGGTGGGAACATTAGACCCAATGCTGATTGGTTGAATAATTCGTCTAAAGACGATTCTGATTCTGAATCTGAATCTTTTTCAGATCCTGGCGAGGAGTTCAAATTGGTTCGTGAAAAAATTAATGACGTTAAAGTAAAATAAATTTCGGAGAATAGCATGTAGGGGTGTAAGTGAGCCGAATCGGCTCGACCTCGACTCGTTTATTGGCCCGCGAGCCGAGCTTATCAAGCTCACGAGTCAAGCTCAAACTCGAGTTCGAGCTCGTTTAATAAACGAGCTCGAGTTCGAATTTTAGCCGGCTCGGCTCGTGAGCTGGCTCGAATAAATATTAATATTTTTAAATAATTTTATTTTATTTATTAAATTTAAATATTAAAAATAATAATTATTATATAAATTTTATTTAAATGTTAAATATTATATATGTAACAAGCCTAACTTGATAAGTGCAAAAACTCACTCTACTCCACTCATTTACGACAAATTATAACGTCCGGTCAACCAGACGCGGAGATAGGTCCGGATATTAATAAAATATTATTTTAAATTAAGCGCATCAAAAGTGCATGTAGAGCGCACATAAAGTGCAGATAAAGCGCAGTAAAAAAATTGTAGGTAAAGCGCTGTTAAAGCGCACCTAAAGCATAGTTAAAACACAATCAAAGCGCAGGTGACTAGCAAGTTTTAATTGGATGTCCGGACCTAGTTTTAGGTCCGGTGATCGAACCTAATAATTTGCCCTCCTTTACACCCCTAGTAGCATGTGGGTGAATCTCCATTACATTATTAAGTGGCAGATAATTATGTATGTGCATGTGACGTACTTTTGGAGCTTTGTGAAAAAACAAGGATATTAAGTGTGAGACAGACATCGTGTGGACTTTAATGCCATCAATTCATTAGAAGGCAGCAAAAAAAAATTCAATAAATCTTAATTATTATTTATATTATTTTAACTTACTTGCATCACATTAAATTGAAGGCTTCAGCTTGTGCTTGTGGATATCGTCGTGAGCCGGTAGACTATCTAATCTGCATCTCTTCCAATCTCTTTTTTTTTTTCTTACTTTCGTTGGACCACTCACTGGTTGCCAATTGTCATCAAACTTCCGCCAGGCTGTCGATTGCCAACAGATTTTCATCCGGCTGCCGATCGCCCCAACATTACATCACATCATATTTTTTTCATTATTATACATATATTTTGATGCATTTTATTGAATATAATAGAATTAATCTCAATTAAAAAATTACCAAACCATCTCAACTCTAGTAAAAAAATAAATCCCAAACTTATCTACAATACTAAGTTCAAAAAATGAAAAAAAAAAAAAAGTTGACAAAAGAATTGAAGAGTCACCATCAGTTTTATTAATTGATGACGTTAAAGTAAAATAAATTTAGGAGAGAAGCATGTAGGGGTGTAAGTCTAGCTCGTCTCATTTATGGGCTCGCAAGTCAAGCTTACGAAGCTCATGAGTAGAGCTTGAGTTCGAGCTTGAGCCGGCTCGGCTCGTCAGCTAGAATAAATATTAACATTTTTAAAATTATTTTATTTTATTTATTAAATTTAAAAATTAAAAAAAAATAATCAACTAAATTTTATTTAAATGTTATATATATATATATACTAAATTTTAAAAATCCTGCTTAATTTTTAAAAAATTCCACCTAATTTTTAAAAATCCCACCAAAATTTAAAATTTTCCTCCCATGACTGGTGAGCTGGCTCGAGCTTGTTTACAGTAAGACGAACTCGAGTTCGAACTCGCTTTTGATGTAATGAGCTGAGTTCAATGAGGGTCAAAATCCGACTCGACTCGACTCCTTTACACCCCTAATAACTTGTCGGTGGATCTCAATTAGACAATTAAATTACAGAGTGGCAGACAAGTATCAATGTGCATGAGACGTCTTTTGGAGCATTGTGAAAAAGCATGGAAATTAATTGGCAGACAGCTGTCTTTTTGCATGTGACCATGTGGACTTTAATGCCATCAATTCATTGTAAGAGAATAAATAAATTATCAATGTGCATGTGATTTAAAAACTGATTTAAAAAGTCTTCGCTCGACCATTTGCTTAAGTCTTATCATTTATGGGACGCCACATTTGACCATTGCTATTGGCGTTGTTGACTGACATCTCCGCTAGGCCATCGGATTTTAAAGGACGATTGAGATGAAGTATTCAAGGATTTCCCTTATCTTAATCAGCAGGATATCGCAATGAGCCGGTAGACTATCAGATCTGTATCTCTTCCAATCTCCCTTTTTTTCTTACTCTTCAGTTGTCCTGCTCTACATCGATCGTCGACGATTGCCATGGCGGATATGATTCTTGATCCAATCATGGAGAAGCTCATCAGCGCTGGCTTCCGTTACCTGAAAGATCAAGTCAGATGGCAGACAGGCATGAAGGAGGAGCTGGAAAGGCTGCAAGAGAATCTCCCCAAGATCCAAGCTGTTGTTCACTTTGCTTCCAGCCAAGAGCAGATCACAGACCAAAATCCAGGTCTTAACAAATGGCTATGGCAGCTACGAGATGCTATTGATGATGCAGATGACGTTTTGGACGAGCTGGAGTACATGGAACTTGAAAAACAGGTGACCAAAGACAAGAAGCTGAGAAGGGTGCGTTCCATCATGAAATCCATGAAGAAAAAACTTGTCAAAATTGGCAAACGTGCTCTCAAAATTGATCCCAACTTGAAGAGACTGGAGGCGGCTGTGCAGAAACTTCATAAAGTTACAACAACTGGTGTTGATACTTTCTTTCATCTTGTAAAAGACGCAAAGGAGGAGCATCAGAAGCAGCAGCTTGAGCTGCACGGAGCACGTGAAACGGGAGCCTTGCCTAAAAATGATCTCATTGGGCGGGTCAAGGATAAGGAGCTTGTTATGGAGTGGCTGAGGAATCCATCAAATGAGCATCCGGGAACTGATTTGTACAGAAACATTTCTCTTCTCTCTATAGTCGGCCATGGTGGTATGGGCAAGACAACTCTCTTGCAACATGTTTATAATGATGAAATTACAAAGGAATTTGGTCGTAAAATGTGGGTTTGTGTTTCCAACAACTTTGATGTGAAGAAAGTCATTGCAGATATGTTGGAATCTCTTCAGAAGAAGAGGCCTCGTTTGGAGACACTTGATGCACTTCAAGATAGCCTTCAGACTGAAATTATGTCCAAAAAGTTCTTACTTGTGCTGGATGATATTTGGGAGGAAGATGAGGAGAAGGATAAAAGCAAATGGGAGGATGTGCTCGCCCCTCTATCTTCTGGGGGTTTTGGTAGTAAGATTCTGGTAACAACTCGAACGGACTCAGTTGCACTAATGCTTGCAAAGGTAATTAAAAAGAAGAAGGAAATAGTTAAATTAGAGGGGCTAGAGGAAGATAAGTGTTTGGAGCTCCTTAACTCTCATGCATTTGCTGGCGTAGAGAACCCTAACGATCATGAAAATTTAAGAGTCATTGCTCGAGATATAGTAAAAAAGCTTTTAATATCTCCGGTGGCAGCTTCTCCCTTGGTAGCTAAGGTCATTGGTTGTGTTCTGAATGACAACTTGGATGTAAGACGTTGGAGGACAGTTCTAGAAAGCAATTTATTGGATCAGAATTCTATCCATTCCATCTTAAGACTGAGCTATATAGTTCTACCAAATCATCTACGAAATTGTTTTGCATTTTGTTGTATGTTCCCAGAAGATCATAAGTTTGATAAAGTTGATTTAGTCCGAATGTGGATTGCATTGGGTTTCATTCAGCCGTCTCAAGGAATGACTATGGAGGATATCGGAGGAAGGTATTTTGATGCTTTAGTCAAAAAAGTTTTATTTGACAAGGTCGGGGATGACTACAAGATGCATGATTTAATACATGAGTCAGCATCTAATTTTTTTGCTCAAGTATGCGGTAAACTTGTGGATGATGAAGAGTCATCTCTCAAAATTTCTGAGACTATTCGACACTTGTCTATTCTAAATGCAAAACCAGACATCTTAAGAAAGATTGAGAAGTTGAAACATTTGCATTCTCTTTTCTTGTTCTATAAAGGTTTTTATGATCAGGATCTTTGCAATGGACTTATTGAAGTATTGAAATCAACGAGAAGTCTGCGCTTATTATACATATGTATTGGTCAAGTTGAATTGAAAATGATACTTGAGGAGATTGGAAATTTGATACATCTTCGATACTTAAAGATTGATAATTATAATTTGACTTTGCTGCCAAGATCTCTAAGTAATCTCTATCACTTGCGATACATAATCTATGAGTCTACAAGGGTGACAAGCCAACCTGATTTTTTACCAGTTGACATTAATAACCTTTCTAACTTGCGTTACGTGAAATTTCCCAATAATTATATTTCATCAATATATGGGATTGGGAAGCTAAAGTCTCTTTCAGAACTGTATATATTTGATCTTAGAGATATGAGTGGTTATAGAATTGGGGAGTTGGAGAATATGAATGATCTTTGCAAATTAGGAATCAATTGCCTTGAAAATGTTAAGGATGCCGAGGAGGCTTGTAGTGCCAAATTATGTTCCAAGAGTAGGCTCACAGATTTAACCTTATGTTGGAGTAACACTTATTATTCGACGAACAACGATTTAGATGAGAATGTGCTCGACAACCTTCGGCCATCAAAATGTCTAAGGAATCTGAGCATAAAGAGATACATGGGTGCAAGGTCTGCAATATGGATGAACAATGTCAATTGGATCTTCAATCTAGAGGAAATCGAAATGTCAGATTGCAGTGAGTGGGAAACTCTTCCACCTTTTGGGCAACTTCCCTTCCTCAAGTCACTAAGACTTTTAAACATGCCGAAAGTAAAATGGCTCGAAAGTAAAATTAATGGGGATGATAAATACCGTGCCTTTCCATTGCTAGAGAAGTTATATATTGAGAGATTAGAAGCATTAGAGGATTGGTTTGAGGCAGGAGTAGCTGCTGAAGATGGATGTTTGTTTCCTTGCTTAATTCAACTGGAGATAGATAACTGCCCCAAGTTGAAAGAGTTGCCCTCTTTGCCACCTAAGCTCAAGAGCTTGAAGATGGAAAACATGGGGTGTAAGACTTTGAATTTTTGTAGCAATTCAAATCCTATTCCCCTTGAAGAATTATATGTCTATGACTGTCCTAACATTATATCTCTTCCTCTGGCTGATGAAATAGCAAGACTTGCAGCACTAAGAATCTTGATAATTACAGAGTGCCCTAATCTGATCTCTCTGGGAAGATATCGAGAAGTTGAGACCACTAATAATTGCCATCTCATGCTTCGCATTCTTGAGATAAGTGATCCATCCGTGTTGCTAATGGAGCCACTGAGAAGTATCACCTCCTTAAAAGCGCTGATTATTTTGGAGAATGATGAGGTGGTTTCCTTTCCAAATGAGGTGGAGCAGTGGTTTCTGACTGTTAGGTCTTCTCTTTCTGACCTGATAATTTTTAGTCTGAAATCCTTACAGTCTCTCCCTTCCACCTTCGAAAGCTTATCTTCACTTCATGATCTACATATGTGGAACGTTCCTATGCTTCGGGAATTACCGAACCTTCCTCCCTCTTTGGAATTTCTAGACATTCAGGGATGTCATCGAGAATTGAAGAAGCGCTATGGAGAGGACGGAGGCTCCAATCGGCACAAGATTGCTCACATTCCTCGTATCCATATTGATCCGTTCTTATAATAGGTCCAACTACTTTATTCTATCCATATTTATACATAAGAAAACTTCTTTCTTTTTGTCTTATTTGTTTCATATATATATATATATATATGAAATGTGAAGAATGCTATCTCAGTATGAGCAAGTTTGTATGTACTAAATTTTATTTATGTATCACTTCGTGGCCTTTTTATATACTAGTACAAATATATGTGCACATGAAACACATGAATAAAAAAAAATTAAAAAATCATATATGATATGCTATATCAAAGATATTAAATTATATATCATTATTAAATATAATATTTTTATCAATATAGGTGATTTATACTTGTATTATATTTGAATTAAGATAAATTGAATTACATATAGAATATAGCAAAATTTTAAATAATTTTTTATCATAGAATGCACACTTCGGTGTCATGTGATTAGCATTCTCCATTACTGAATGAACAATCTTCCTACTAGTGCATCATAAATAATAACAAGCATTTGATGGATGACACTACATTGGTTGCATGAGAAGAGAATCCCAAGCTATCCATGATGCATCATGTGAAAGGGGTGAAAAATTATTACTTTCTCAGCGAGTAATTCTTATAAAAAAAATAAATAGTATGATTTACTTCCAACACATGAAAGAAGCTAAGTAAATTGTTAAATTCAACATAAAGAAAATTCAAGATCTACTACCTAAATGCATGGGCATATGGTGCACATGAATAAAATTTTAAAAATAGAATATTCAATGGCGATTGTTCGACCTTAAGGGAATCGAGATTGATAATTATTTCCCAACTTGATTTCTCACAAACAACAATGTTATTAAGTAGCAGAAGATGGTCTACCAATATTTATTTCTTTTTTATGAGAAAAAGTATACATGAAAAAATGCAAATACAAATAAATAATAAGTAACAAAATGCTGACGTTATATAAATATATCTAAAATTGAAACCATGTACATAAAATATAATGAAAATAAAATCAACTAAGTACATGAATCGGCATACACAATTTGTACATTCATGCAAAAAAAAGAATGGTCAAAACAATATCTTCTCTTTATTTTTGTTTTGAATTCTTTCAAGGTAATCCTTGGAGAAATCTGTATCCAAAAGAAGAATCAATCAGCACATTCTATATTAAACTGCATAAAATCAATGAAAATTTTCGATAGTAAAGTGCTTATCCCACCTTGTTATCAATAACTTGAATAAGCTTCCTATTTTTGCATAAATATGCTTCAATTAATGGCCTGCATTTTACTGCCATCTATCAACAACAAAAACTATAAGCAAAAAATTTTATGGATGAACAGGCGGCGGGTTCTGAGCAAGAGGCTTTGGAGGCCAGTGATATGGAGGACGACAAGGGAAGCAGCCACCGGGACAGCATTGAGATGGTGTCGGGCTCGGAGGCTGGCCACGATTCCGACCGTGCGGGGGACACAGCCAGCAATATGGAGGAAGCTGGGGGTTCGTTCGGCCAACAGACGGACATGGAGGACGACATTGCTGCTCGGGCTGATCTCCAGCTCCAGGCCCTTGAAGCAGCGGTTAGCCCAGCTGTGCGGAGGGGGGGGGGGGGGGGGGGGGGGGGGGGGGGCCTCATGGGCGGACTGCACAGATTTGCATGACAATCCTGCTTATGATCAAGGGGGCTTGATTGCTACCAGCAATGGAATGGATCTGGACTGTAGCATTAGGCGTGAACATGCCCAGGATTCGGCTGCCACTCAGTGTGCTACAGGAGAATGCACACAAGATGTTTGTGATAATTCCTCCAAGGAACCGCCAGCCTCACCAAAGCAGAAAACTGCCGCACGCAAGACGCCCTTCCCAGTGGGAGGCACGGCCAGCATCCCTTTCGCATGGAATAAGGTGCAGCTTGTTCCAATCTCAAAATTAAACAAAGAATCCTTTCTTGGCAAAGATGGCAAGTCGATAGATCCCGAGATTGAAGCTGTTCACAATAACATTGCTCGGCTTGACCATGCCATTGTGGCCAAGGTTATGGGGCGGCGGATTGCCTTCCCCTACCTCCTGACCGAGCTCAAGAAAAGATGATTCCACTTTGGCGAGTTTGAAATTGTTACTATTGCCCCCAATTCGTTCATTTGTGTGTTTGAAAGCTTGGAGGCGAGGGATGCTGTGCTTTCGGGAGGACCATGGATCGTGGGAGGCAATATTATTGGCATGGATCGGTGGTCCCCCTCGGCTACTCCTAATTCGCTGCATGGATTGAATTCTCCAATATGGATTAGGCTTCCCCAACTGCCTCTTATGTATTGGGACATTAGCAACATTACTCGCATCGCCAACATGCTTGGGGACCCTTTGTGGATGGACTCTCACACTAGCACATGGGGCCGCTCATCCTTTGCCCGCATATGTGTCAGAATTGATCTTTCGCAGCAGTTAGTGCCGGGTGTATGGATTAATGGTATTCATGGACGTTTCTTCCAAAGAGTGGAATATGAGGGCATTACTAACTTTTGTTTTGACTGTGGTTTTATTGGCCACGTCAAGGGGACTTGTCCTTCCAAGCCGCCAAGGCATAGCCCGTCCCCTGCTAATACACAAGCGCCCCGTCAAGATGCAGCTCAACCCGAGGACCTTCTTGGGACCGGCCACTCCTCCAGCTCGACTGTTCAAGCTCAGGACAAAGCCCCTGCTCATGCTCATGTTCGGGACATCACCCCTAGCCATGGGGAACCGGATGACAATTCATATGGGGCTTGGAACCTGGTTACCCGCAAGCGGAATGGCAAGAAAAAGCACGCAACTTTGCAGCAACCGACGGAACTAGTGCAGCAGACCGAGCCCGACCAACCCTCAAGCGGCTAGGGAGCAACGCAAGCGTATGGAAGACATTTCAGAGAGGATTGTCAGCCCGAATAACCACCACAGAAAGGAACAAAAAATTGTTTTCAGTGCTGAACGTGTGACACCCGACTCCTCCTCCTTGGAGGTTAATCTTACCAAAAGACAACATAAGGCTTCCAAGGCTTTCATGGAGAAGCAACTGTTGCAATTGGGACCGATTGCCACCCTCCCCCGCAAGAGGAGGAAGAATCTCCAAGATGACACTGGCGGGGAGTATTAAATATCAAATCTCAGAATAAATAAATAATTACAGGTCTGTGGTAAACTTGTAATAACTTGGTTTTACCTCTCTTGTAAATGCCTATTTAAAGGCTGTATTTCTCCAGAATAGATATGATTTTACTTTCTTTAAGCATTCGTGTTAGTTTCTATTTCCCTTTCTCTGTCCACGCCAGTGCTCTCTTGAGAGTCCGGTGGATTTCTACATGGTATCAGAGCAGGCGTTCAAAGAAAAAGAAAATGGCTACCGTACCTTCTTCTCAAATCGACGAACAAGCTCAATCGGTCTCACAAGGTCAAACTGCCTCGCAAGAATCGCTGGTGCTTTCATCTACGCTCAAGTTTGTTGTCTCTAACCTAAAATCCATTGTGCAAATCCAACTCTCAGCCGAAAATTACTCTATTTGGCGATCTCAAATCGCAAAAGTTTTTCGAGCTAACGGTTTTGAATCATTTCTTGATTCCAAAATTCCGAAACCTCAACGTTTTCTTTCTCTGTCCGATGGTTGTCCCTCATCGTCTTCAAATCCCGAATTCTTGCAATGGTTACTCTCTGATCAAAATCTCTCCGCTGCAATATGCTCCACCATATCCGCCCCCATTCTTCCCTATATCATTAATCTTGATTCCACGGCTTCCATTTGGGACACTCTTGAAACAAGATTTCAATCCACTAATCGTTCCAAAGTCATTCAGTTAAAAAATGAGCTTCATCATGTTTCCCTAAAATCTTCTACGATGACTCAATATCTTGCTGAAATCAAAATGTTGGTCGATCACATCGCCTCTGCCGGTTCCACTGTGGATACCGAAGACATCATCTTGTACATTCTTAATGGCCTGCCCTCTTCATATCAGTCTTTTAAAACTGCTATTCGTACAATGCAATCACCTATTAGCCTCGATAATTTGTACGCTCTTCTTCTTAGTGAAGAAATTCACGTGGCTTCCGAAACATCTCGGATATCCTCTGCACCGGATTCTGCTACAACCCTGTATTCTGTTCGCGGACGGGGTCGTCGAACTCGCGGAAAAAGCACCTACCAGATGCCCAATTCGCGACCACACAACCCAAATGCATCCACGATATGTCAAATTTGTCTCAAAAAGGGACACAGTGCCTCATCCTGTTGGCACCGACTTAACCAGAACTACACCCCTCCGACGACTACCAACAACACGGCTCTTCTTGCTGGATCTTCACGAAACACAACTGATTGGTTTCTCGACTCTGGGGCGTCATCCCATCTCACAAATGCCATCGAAAACTTATCTGTTTCTACTCCATATCAAGGTACCGATACGGTTACCATAGGCGATGGAAGCACTGTAGGTATTGCTAACGCCGGAACAGGTTTGCTCGCTACATCCGACCGTAAACTTACTCTAAAACATCTCTTTCATACTCCTAAACTGCAATATAATCTTTTGTCAATATCTCAACTTACTAAGGACAATAATATTTCTATTGTCTTCGATCCTAACGGTTTTTCCTTGAAGGATTTGAAGACTCAAGAAGTTCTTCTTCAAGGACCATGCAGTAACGGCTTATATCAAATACAGACCACTTTACCGAAGCAAGCTCATCACGCTTATTCCACCGTTCGTGCACCACAATTTTCGTGGCATAATCGTTTCGGGCATCCTCATAATAATGTCTTACAAACTCTTGCTTCTTCTTACCCGCATTTACACATAGAGTTTTCTAATTGTTGTATAACATGTAATGTTTCAAAAGCTCATAAACTGCCTTTTGAGCAATCTGTTACCCGCAAAACACAACCATTAGAACTGCTTCATTCTGATATTTGGGGACCTGCCCCTTGTGTATCGCTACAAGGTTTTCAATACTATGCTATTTTTGTAGATGATTGTACTAGATTTACGTGGTTGTTTTCTCTAAAACATAAATATGATATTGCTCAAGTATTCTTTATGTTCAAACAACAAACTGAAACTTATTTTTCAAAACCCATCAAATGCATTCGTACTGACGGCGGAGGTGAATATCTTAGTCATGCATTCACCAATTTTTTGAAAACTAATGGTATTACGCATCAAATTTCTTGTCCTTACACTCCAGAACAGAACGGAGTTGCCGAACGGAAACATCGACATATAATTGAAACTACTCGATCGCTGCTGCACACGGCTACCATACCTTACTCTTTTTGGCCCGATGCGGTTCTCACAGCTGTATATCTTATAAATCGTATGCCTTCTCGCAACACTAAAAACATGTCTCCGTTCGAATTACTTTATCACACCACCCCGAACTATACTCTCCTTCGTACATTTGGATGCGCTTGTTACCCGCTTATACCTTCTCACAATCACCATAAGTTACAACCAAAATCCAAGCAACACGTATTTTTTGGTTATTCTGACGTTCACAAGGGTTATAAATGTCTAGATTTACTAACTCATAAAATTATTGTTTCTCGGTATTTAACTTTTAATGAGAATATATTTCCTTTCTCTGAACAACAGGGCAGCAACAAACTTTCTCCTGCAGACACTACGGTTCCTGCATTCCTGCTAACTCCCGTTCCTACCTCCATCTCTCGGCACCAACCAATTTCTTCACCTTCACACACGGAACAGCCAACCAATTCTCCGATACAGCAACTAGCTTCAAACTCTCCCCCAACGGAACCCTGTGCTACACCAGATATGGTGCCTCCCTTACCTACAGCCGCAGCTTCTACATCCCATCCCATGGTCACCAGACATAAAACTGGGTCCCTAAAACCTATCAACCGATTAAACTTACTGCATCAAATCACTTCTGATCACTCTCTTTGTCCCCTTTGAGGAACAATGAGGCCTAACCCTTTCTCATGCCTTAGGGGGATGGTAGTGCTTATCCGGCTGCCGGCGCAATGGGTATCTTTCCGCCTCCGGGCGTGTTAATACCTTTCATAGGTATCTCCCCCCGCTGGAGTTGTTCTTTAAGCACTACTATTTCTCCGATGGCATGCTTTAGGGGTTGGCCTCCTTGCGAATCAAAGGGGCTTATCCTTGCTTTAGTTGCTTTCCTTTTTGCTCATCATACTTGTATGATTTTCTTCATATCTTTAGACCTTTCCACTTTTGTTTTTTGCCTTGGGAAGGCAGATAGGTTTCTCAAACTTGTTATGTACTTTTTCTTTACTTAATCAATGCAAATGCAAATTTCAACGATGACGTTAATTCCTGTAGTCAGAATGAAAGTTACGACATTTCGATCAAAGCAACGAACGGAACTCGCTTGTTGTGGTGGTAACCTTCTCCTTTCTGCACGATCCTTCGACTCCTTCACTGTTGTTCAACTTTGCTCCTCTAACGACGTTCCCTTGCTGTCGAATTGGAAGTTATGGCATTTTGATCTGAAGTAGGAATGGGAGCTCGCTCACTGTAAAGGTAACTTTACCCCTTCTGCGCCTTTCTTCAGCCTAATCCCATAAATCTGTCGAACCGAGGATTAAAAAAAAATATTATAAATAGAATTTTAATTACAGTTATTATAATTAATTATAATTATTATTTTTAATTAATTTTAATTTAAAATTTTAATTATTATTAATTATTATAAATTAATTATAATTCATTAAAATTAATTAATTTAAATGAACTTTAATTAAATATAATTAGTTAATTAATTATACTTAATTAATGTTAATTATGATTAATTTAAAAAATAGTTATAATTAACAAGATTAACATAGTAGGAGTCCGGTGATTCGCTCTTGTGCTTCTCAATTGAAGGCAAAAGAAAACTATTGTGTAACACCTAAGCAAATTGAGTGTATAGACGGTATGTTTCTTCAAAATTTATACATGAAGTTTTGAATTGCATACCACATGAAACAATACTATAAACTAGTTCAATTTTTTTTTTTTTTTTTAACATGCGAAAATTTGGTCTCAATTGATACCTATGTTGTACCGATACACCTATTTATGAAGGCGTGTTGTATCTGATACTGGCGATACACCGATACACGGATACACCTTCGATATGGCACCGATACAGCCGTATCCAATTAAAATATTATTTAATTTCAAAAGGACACACGTATTCGCGATACGTGTGCCCATTGAAAAACAAAAAAAAATAATAAAAAAAAAGACCCATCGTATTTACTTCCGCGGCTGTAAGCGATGTTCTCTTATTTTCTAGATGGATTTGAGTCTCTTCATGATATGAGAATATTAGAAATTGTTATCATTTGATGAGCTTGAATTAGAAGCTATGATATTTGCTAAAGATGATATAGAAGTTCAAAGAAAAACCACTGAAGAAGCTAATCATATCATTTCTTCTATTGAATAGTTGAAATTTCATGTGCTAGACAATTTATGTTTATGCTTTTGGTGTTGTACTAGACATTTAATGCTTTTATTTTTATATTATAAGCTACAAGGCTACAAATGATGTTACTTTCATTTTTTTGTAATTTAAAATATTATGTTTTCATTGCGTTCTTAATTTTTATGTATAATTTAAAAATTATAATGTCGTGTCCGCGCCGTACCCGTTTCCTATATTTTTAAGAATTGACGTGTCCCGTATCGGTATTGAAGAAATTCAAGAAAAGGTTGCTTGAGAACAGAGCATTGTTTCGAGAAGAAGAAGATGAACACAATGGAATAAAGGAATAGTATTTTCTTATCCTTCTGTTACAGGTTACATGATATATTTATAGAGGTTGATATAACTAGATGTATACAAAGCTACATAAACAGATATATTAATGTACTAATGACAGACTTATTTATTGCTCTAATACTCCACCGCAAACTGAATCTGCTTTGCATACAGTCAGTTTGTTTCGAAGTAAATGAAAGCGAGGTGTAGATAAGGATTTAGTAAAGATATCAGCTATTTGGTCAACTGTGCTGATCGACCGAATTCTGATATTTTGTTGATGAATGTGATCTCTCACGAACCGATGATCAATCTCGATGTGCTTTGTTCTGGCATGAAACACCGGGTTATTGGCCAATGCTATAGCTGAAGTATTATCACATAATATATATGTTGGTTCCGTGAGAGTGATGTCGAAATCAAGTAGAAGACGACGCAGCCATATTACATCAGCCGTTAGTGCTGCAAGTGACCGGTATTCTGATTCTGTGGACGACCGTGCTACTGTTGTTTGCTTCTTGACTGTCCACAATATCAATGTATCGCCTAAGAATGAACAGTAACTGGACGTCGATTTTCTTGAGATGGGATCTCCAGCCCAATCGGCATCTGAAAAAGAAGTAAGGGATAGATTAGATTTGGATATAGGAATCCCATAGTCGATCGTATCTTTTATGTAACGCAGCAGTCGCTTTAACAAATATGCGTGTTCTGGCATTGGTTGATGCATATGTTGCGATATGAGATTGACGTTGTACGCAATATCTGGTCGTGTGAGACACAGATATTGTAGTGAACCTGTGATTTTCCTGTACATGTTCGGGTCGCTGAGGATTGGATCCGGTAGAAGGTCTTTGGGCATCTTCGTGCACGTCGGATTGGATACCGGATTGCATTTGGTAAGATGAGCCGTCTGCAGTATAGAGTTAGCATAGATAGATTGTGAAAGAAAATATCGATTTCGATCTTTGAGAATTTGTATGCCGAGAAAGGAATTTCCCTCTGGCAGCTGTTTCATTGCAAACTTTCCATTAAGAGCCGTTAAAACTTTGTTAATTTCATTGGCATTATTACCCGTAATAAGGATATCATCAACGTATACAAGCAAGTATATAGAATTATTTTCTTGATGAAACATAAGCAAGGATGGATCAGATTTGCTGTGGGTAAAGCCAATTGAAATAAAAAAAGATGTGAAAGTGTTATACCATTGTCTTGGGGCTTGCTTAAGCCCATAGATGGCTTTGTTTAAACGACATACGTGATTAGGATTGTTCGTGTCCTCGAAGCTGGGTGGTTGCCTCATGTAAACAGTTTCCAATAATGAGCCATGAAGAAAGGCGTTTGCTACATCTAGTTGATGAACAGGCCAATTTTGATTCAGAGCAACCGCTAGAAGAATCCTTATAGTGGGTAGTTTTGCTACTGGACTAAACGTCTTGTTATAATCCAGTCCATACTTCTGGTGATTCTCTTGTGCAACTAGCCTGGCCTTGTATTTCGCTATGGATCCATCTGCGTTATGTTTTGTGCGATATGTCCACTTACATCCCAAAATAGACGAATTAGGTGGTCGAGGAACAAGGCACCATGTTCCTTGAATCTGAAGTGCTAAAAACTCATCAGCCATAGCTTTACGCCAGTGCTCATGTTTACTGGCTTCCTTGTACGTAGTTGGAGTGAGCTGACAGTGGCAATCAGTTTTGTTGTGAATTAAATTCAGACGGTTTGGAGGTTTAAGGGAGCCTGTCTTGAATCTTGTGACCATCGGATGAGAGATAGGTTGAGTGATAGTTTGTTTGGATGTTGTAGCCTGTATGAATGTATCACAGTAGAGTTGGTGACAGGAGGCTCCAATGTGATCAAGCGATTCTGAAGTTCTTGTTGTCGGGACTGATTGTTGCCTGCATTTATGTGCTGAACCACATATGTTTGTGTAAGGAATTTGTAAGGAAATGGTTCAGAGGATTCGGGTTTATCGTCTGTCTGCAATTGAAGAAATGGAAAATAATTTTCATCAAATTTTACATGCCTAGACAAAATTATTTTATGAGTAGATAAATCTAAGCACTTATAGCCCTTGTATTTGGTTGTGTAACCCAAGAAAACACATAGTTGAGATTTTGGTTGAAATTTATTGCGAAGCTGAGACGACGTTAGGGGAAAGCAGGCACAGCCAAAGACCCTGATATGCTCATATTCCGGAGCTTTCTGGTGCAGAAGTTCGTAAGGTGATATGTTGTTTGTATTAGGTGATGACATTCTGTTTACGAGATAGGTTGCCGTTAAGATTGCATCCGGCCAGTTTTTATTTGGAACCGATCCCGTGTACAGAAGTGTCCTGGTGGTTTCTAAGAGGTGCCTGTGTTTGCGTTCAGCGACCCCATTTTGTTCGGGCGTGTATGGGCACGAGATCTGATGGGTTATACCAAATTTCTGAAGCAGCCCTGTGAACGTAGTGCTTAAATACTCGCCTCCACCATCTGTTCTAATACATTTGATTTTAGAAGATAAGAAATTTTCAATATTAGATTTAAAAGTACTAAAAATATGAGGAACTTCCGATTTGTGTTTCATAGGAAACATCCACGAGAAGCGTGTAAAGTCATCAATAAAAAACACGTAATAAAGAAACCCGCAATTTGAAAGCACATGAGCAGGACCCCATATATTAGAGTGAATTAGTTCTAACGGTAACTTTGATCTATGTTTAGAAGATTCAAACGGTAGTTTATGCATCTTAGCCCTATTACAAGAATGACAGTTTAAAGAATGAAAATCTATATGCAAATGAGGTTGAGCAGTAGCAATGCAATGCAGAGTTCGCTGGTTGGGATGACCTGTCCGATTATGCCATTTGTTGGAAGTTTTGGTGGCAGTGTGAAGAGCATGATTCTGTATTGCTGTTGGAGTCCTAATCGGATACAATCCTTTACTGCATGGTCCTTGAAGGATAATTTGGTGCATCGTCAGATCCTTGAACACAAATCCATAAGGGTTAAAAGTAATTGCAATATTGTTGTCTTTTGTTAGTTGTGAAATAGATAGCAAGTTATAATGTATTGAAGGAGAATGAAAGATTTGAGATAAATGAAGCTTACGAGAGGGAGTCGGTAGCAATCCTTTTCCAGAATTAGCTATGCTTACCGAACTCCCATCGCCAATCGTGATACCCTCATTTCCTGTGTAAGGACTGGATATGGAAAGATAGTTGAGCGATTTTGTGAGATGCAAGGAAGCACCTGAATCAAGATACCAGTCGGTATAATCCGCTGATTGATCTGCGAGCAAGGCTTTATTTGACTGCTGCTGTTTAGGAACGAACTGGGCGTTCATTCTATGCCAACAGTCAGTTGTTGTGTGTCCTTTCTTGAAACAGATTTGGCATGTCATAATATGTGTAGTTGATTCTTTAGTCACGTTAGGATTGCTGTATGACCGACCTCTTGTTCGTTGACCCCTGCCGCAATTTGCAAACAACGCTGTGCTTGTCGTGTCGATTACAGCAAGATCGGCAGCTACATGAATTTCTTCGGCAATTAGAAAAGAGTATAACTGATCAAGATTGAGGGGTTGAGTCATCGTCCTGATCGAGGTTTTGAAGGATTGGTATTGCTGAGGTAGCCCGCGAAGAATATAGATAATAATATCTTCTTCATCAATGTGACCCCCAGCAGCCGCAATTTGATCGACCAGCGCCTTCACCTCATTGAGATATTGAACCATGGTGATGTTCTTGAGAGAAATATTGTGGAGAGCATTCTTTAGCTGAATAACCCTGGTTCTATTCGTGGACTGGAATCTCGTTTGAAGAGTTGTCCAGATTGCCGACGTTGTATCTAGGTTAAGAACATAGGGTAAAATTGAAGCCGAAATTGTATAGCATAACGCAGCTGCCAGGTTTTGATCATTCAAAACCCATTGGGCATACAGCGGATCGGGAACTTCAGAACCATCTGTGCGAAGAATAAACTTGTTCGGTACCGGGGAAGACGGATCAAGCAGAGATTCCAGTCCGTTTGCCCGACATATTTTGAGAATCTGCGAGCTCCACAGCGGGTAGTTGTCCGGAGACAATGGATTTTGTACAGTATTCTTGAGATTTGAGAGAACAAATTTGCGGGATGAAGAAAGAACCGGAGTCGGTGCCGAAGATGCATCTGATTGTTCTCCTAGCATAGAGGTATTTTGTGACGCCATTGTTGACCTCGATTTTGTCCAGAGTTGGGCTTGGAGAGTTGACTTGGTCAAATTGACCAGGCCAGACCCCAAGACCCTTTCCAATGGGTTCAGTGAGTCGAGTTGATCCTGTTGGGCCCTTACTTGGACCCTGTCAACCCTGTTGACCAAGTCAACCAGGGTTGACCAATTTGGACCCTTTAAGCCTAAAATGAATTTTAAATTAATTTAATGGGTTCCATGGCTTGATCCTCATCCCCCTTGACCTATTTGACTGGTTTGACCAAGTCCAAGGTTGACTTGGTCAAACCAAGCCACTAATAGGTCATAATAACCTATTAAAGCCCATTAAGGGTAATTTAAGCCCTATTTTATTGCTCTAAATCAATTCCCTTCGTTTTAAAATCCAAACCACGGCTATTCTGAATTGTTTTCCCTCCCAATTAGTCATGGATTGGATCCAAACCGTTAATGATGGAGTTAAGGAGCTTAAATAGGAGTTTTAGAGAAAAATTAGGGATCTTTTTCGAAATTCCTGAGCCCTAGCCTCCCAAAGCCCGAGAACTTTCGTGTGAGAGTTCCTTGGACTTCCCCTCACCTCCCTCGACCAATTCCCGATGGTGAACCCACGCTGGCGGCGAGATTCCGGCGAGACCGACCCTATTTCCCTTCTCAGTTGATTTATGTTTGATCGAGGAAGAATTGGAGCTTGACGTCAACTAGGAACTTGTTCTTGGGGAGTCCACGAGTCCAACAAGACCAAGATCTCCCGAATCCACCGTGTGGATTGAGGTATATCTCAAACCCTAGTTAGAACACTTAGGGTTAATTAGCGTCGTCATTAAAGAATATTAATTGAAATAAATTATTCCCCATGAATGCTCTTCGTACCAGAGATCTAGGGTTAAAATTTCATGCGATTTGATTGAGTATCGAGCGAGAACGATACAAAAAACGCATTAGGGTTTCGGTTCCGGTTCGGGCGTACACAGGACGGACTCAGACCATCGGATCTGTGATCAACGGGTCAGATCCCGTCGCACGGCCCTTCGCATCCATCCCGCGGTCTGATCAGCCGTCAGATTGAGCCGTCCAGCTTGATCTGGACCGTCCATCTCATATGGCGGAAGATCGGACGGCCCACGCCTCCGTCCGACGTGGTCAAGTGGGAGACCGCCGCCGCAATCATCGCCTAATGATTGGTGGCGGCGCCAATCATTGGCCGCGGACCGCGGATCGAATCCGGGTCCGCCACGTGTCGCCCGACGCCCGATTTGACATAAATCGTTTTTTTTAATTATTTTTAAACCTTAAAAACTTCAAAAATTCGTAGAAAATTCATTTTTCGTCCGATTTTCGCGTACAATACCTCGTTTTGATCGTATTTTCATTCCCTACACAATAATGTATGTATTTTTAATTATTAGTAAAAACAGCAAAAAAAAAACCTTTTATTATTATTATTATTATTTAATTATGAGTATTTGTTATAATTACTATTATTTTAAAGTATTAGATTACTGATTATTATTTTATTATTATTATTATTATTATTATTATTATTATTATTATTATTATTTTATTAGTATATTTAACTATTTTCACTATTTTT